>OZ035881.1:111361523-112605059 GCA_964034835.1 Muscina levida | reverse complement strand
GTCACGTATTTCAACATCCCTGCCATAAACAAAGACAGTGTGGCCATTTTAGTAAAAAATTCGGAATTTTGGAACATATTTTCCCCGTTTTGGGAATTTGGGTAGTTTGATGTAAGATATGGCAACATATTGTTATTCGTTTTTTTAAGGACAATTTTATGTACATTATTCCAAAATTTCGTTAAGATATTTCAGTCCGTTTGGATTTTACGCTATTTTTCATATAAGATATTATTTCTCCAAAAAATAAGTTTTGACCAAATTTTATATTTGACTTAGAATTATGTCCAAAATAAAATGTGCTTTTAATTAATTTTTGTAAATTAATTAACCTTATGTAATTCCCTTTCCATTGATGTGCAATACTTGTATGTCGAGAGTTTAATTATTCTTTATAATTATAATCAAACTTCACTACCTCCGTAATAAAAGTATATATCGTGAAACACACATATATATGGGGGCTATATCTAAATCTGAACCGATATCCTTAGTTTTGTTACCACATCATAATAGTGTAAAAAAACTAAGATGTGCAAAGTTTTGTTAACATCAGAGCAAAAATGTGGTTTTTGGCTACAATAATCTATAAAAGGTTATGCTAATTTGTATGGGAGGTACCAGAAGGGGCCGGGCAAGCGGACCCATTATTTCGGTATGTACTACACGCTGTCAAATAATAATACCATCCAAATTTTAGCTTCGTAGAGCCCTCCATCAGGAAGTTAGTGACAATATAGTGGTTTTAGTGAAATAGATAATTTTGTATGGGAGGTACTTGAGGGGGCGTGGCTATTTCGCCCATTTTCCAACCAACATCGCGACTAGTGAATTTTATGCCACTGGTAAATTTCTATTGAAATTCATTAAGAACTACTTCATTTATCGTCGTAACCATTTCTCCAGCCGGCCAGACGGACATAGCTTTATTGGGTTAAGAAGCCCCGAAACTTATTTTTTCTGAAGGAATCTAGGGTCTCAGTTATATGCACTGATGGTCTTAACTTCTTCCCGTATAAAATTATATATTTCCTCTTCGATGTTACTGAGATTATACAAATTTTGTTCAAAATTTGTTAAAAATGGTAATAATAACAATAAAAAGCAGCAAAAACATATGAATATTGCATTAAAAATCAAATATATAACTTTAAAAATAATTTTGCTGGATATTTTTATGCAATAGGAGACATTTTTCGTAATTTGTCTCTCATTCCTGTGCATAGGGATTTATATATCATAAATAACTTAATTAAAGAGTCTATGGGCTTGCAAGATTTATTTATAAGTAACGACTCCATAATAATTTTGCAGTCTCATGTGTACTAAAAATTTCTCTTATTGCATAAAAATTATTTTTAAAGTTATATATTTGATTTTTAATGCAATATTCATATGTTTTTGCTGCTTTTTATTGTTATTATTACCATTTTTAACAAATTTTGAACAAAATTTGTATAATCTCAGTAACATCGAAGAGGAAATATATAATTTTATACGGGAAGAAGTTAAGCCCATCAGTGCATATAACTGAGACCCTAGATTCCTTCAGAAAAAATAAGTTTCGGGGCTTCTTAACCCAATAAAGCTATGTCCGTCTGGCCGGCTGGAGAAATGGTTACGACGATAAATGAAGTAGTTCTTAATGAATTTCAATAGAAATTTACCAGTGGCATAAAATTCACTAGTCGCGATGTTGGTTGGAAAATGGGCGAAATAGCCACGCCCCCTCAAGTACCTCCCATACAAAATTATCTATTTCACCAAAATCACTATATTGTCACTAACTTCCTGATGGAGGGCTCTACGAAGCTAAAATTTGGATGGTATTATTATTTGACAGCGTGTAGTACATACCGAAATAATGGGTCCGCTTGCCCGGCCCCTTCTGGTACCTCCCATACAAATTAGCATAACCTTTTATAGATTATTGTAGCCAAAAACCACATTTTTGCTCTGATGTTAACAAAACTTTGCACATCTTAGTTTTTTTACACTATTATGATGTGGTAACAAAACTAAGGATATCGGTTCAGATTTAGATATAGCCCCCATATATATGTGTGTTTCACGATATATACTTTTATTACGGAGGTAGTGAAGTTTGATTATAATTATAAAGAATAATTAAACTCTCGACATACAAGTATTGCACATCAATGGAAAGGGAATTACATAAGGTTAATTAATTTACAAAAATTAATTAAAAGCACATTTTATTTTTTACATAATTCTAAGTCAAATATAAAATTTGGTCAAAACGTATTTTTTGGAGAAATAATATCTTATATGAAAAATAGCGTAAAATCCAAACGGACTGAAATATCTTAACGAAATTTTGGAATAATGTACATAAAATTGTCCTTAAAAAAACGAATAACAATATGTTGCCATATCTTACATCAAACTACCCAAATTCCCAAAACGGGGAAAATATGTTCCAAAATTCCGAATTTTTTACTAAAATGGCCACACTGTCTTTGTTTATGGCAGGGATGTTGAAATACGTGACGGTTAACTAGTCCACATATGTGGTCAAAAAAATATATAATGAGCTTTCTCGTTGGCGCTTTGCGATTTGAGAATTTTTAAAAACAAAAATTTTTTTTTTTCAAAATTGGGGTATTTTTGACTTCCCTTGCCGGGGAACCTTTTTGCTGAACTGATTCAAATTTAGCATTAAATGCATCTGCATCAACATTTCTATGAGGAATAATAAAGAAATTGCTACTTCCCGGAAGAAATATTTTTTTTACAAACGAAAGAATGTAGTCGCCTTTTTGCAAAAAAACAGTAAAAATATGCCTTTTTTTGGAAACTTTTACTTGCGATGCTTATAACTTTTGATTGGAACAAAATATTTGAATTATTTTTTCAGCAATTTCATTCAGAATTTTATAAGCTAACTAACGAATTAAATATCTTTAAAATCAAGGAAAAACTGAGCTCACACCCTTAAAAATTCTAAATCAACCTCGTCCAAAAATGACACAATTTTTTTTATTTTCTCAAATATCTCTTGTCCTAAATGAGATAATATGTGCATGTAAGCATGTTTTTTGAAGGTTTTTCGAAGCACTATCTAAATGCAAAAAATCTTTCAAATCGGTTCATAAATGCACATTCCTCAAGCATTTGAAATTTTGAAACACCCGAGGTGACCAACTTTGGAGGGCCACGCAGTGGACCCCACACCACCTCGGGAGCCGAATATTTCCAAATCATCTCGAAAACACCTCAGCTTTAACTATTTTAAATTTCATCAAGATACCATTATCCGTTCAAAAGTTACAGAATTAATTCCAAAAAAACCAAAAAGGAACCACTGTGCAATGGTACAATAGTCATGACTCTGTGGTTCTCAGAAGAAGAAAAAATAAACACAACAAACAGCAATACGAGTAACAGCAGCGGTGTTGCCGCCGCTACTGTCACCACGATCAGCAATAATTCATTAGCGATATAAACAACTCATAATTTTTCAGATAACAATAAAGGCTCTGTCGCACGAGCGTCCGCGGTAAAAAAGTTCAGGAAAATGTAACCACATTTCATGCCATCGCCAATGCTAGCTAAGTAGTACCGGCATCTAGTTAGTGCCCACGTTCAAGTCAATTGCTCGTGTACCTGCTGCTCAGTTGAGTTGAGTGAGTTGAGTTCAGTCAAGTCCAGTGAGCAATGTTCATAATGGTTTAGAGTTACAACACATTGTAACCTAACATAAATATTGATATTAACAATGGTATTGCTGGCTTAGTTTAGTATCAGGTGAAAATAATTCCTGATTGGTAAACTATCACAGGAAATTTTAGAAGATCTATAGAGTTTGGTGTCATTGGTGTTGGCGTGGCCATATTTTAAATTATTAGTGGCTTTGGCTTTTATATAGTCCTTTTGTAAGTCGAGAATGTTATTGACAACCCCACTAGGGTTGGTATAGTAAAAAGCTTAATTTTCCCTTTACACCCCATGAATGAGGTATGGGATAGCTTCTCGCGTAGTTGTAAATGAACACACTTTCTATTTTAAGATTTTCAACTAACGGCACCTACTTGTTTATCGACGAATGCGAACGTCACTGTTTGAGAAGCTCTTACTAGACATGCCGATTGACTCGACACTAATACTGCGAAGTTGCTGTCACCAACATTCGAGGGGAGCCGACAATGATAGAAAATTTTTCTTTTAAGATTACTGGAGCCAGGAGTTGAACCTGTGATCTCCCGCATGGTAGTCGCGTGTTCTAACTACTATGCCACGGCCGGTCGGTTGGTATAGTGCACAAGTTTAATTTATGAAATCAGCTCCTGCCGCTTCCCTGGTGCATCCTAGAGGGTTAAATGTCCGAAATGACCGATGCCCACTTATTTTTACGTACATAAATCAAAATATTATAAAATTTGCTCCCACCCTTGGGGTAGGATGAGCCTAGATGAGACAAATTTATTACCTTATTATAAGTATTAATGTTTTTATTTGAATTAAAGTATTTCTAAAAACTTTTTCTTGATGTTATGTGTAAATTTCAAAACAGAGATGAAACATCAGGTTAATATTTTTATCCACCAAATCGAGTGAATTAAATACTGACCACCAAGTTTCCGATTATGCAATGATTTTGAATTAAATGAGAAATAAGGACCACGATTTGAAAATATGCACTTCTAATGTTAGAACTCTTTGCCGACCAGGTGACTCTATTCAACTGGCGGATGTCCTCGAAGTGTATAAAGCTGCCATTACTGCTATACAGGAACTCCGGTGGACTGGATATAGATGATCGCGGATGAGAATGTGTGACGTGTAGTACAGCTGCCACAAGGATAAGGATGAGTTTAGTTGTGGACTTGTGGTCGGCAAGAGACTACGACACCTGGTGTCTAGGTTTACTCCTGTTAGTGAACGAATTGCCACCATAAGAGTGAAGGCAACATTTTTCACGCTGATATGTGCTCATGCTCCGACAGAGGTGAAAAGTGACGAGGTCATAGACGAATTCTACGCCCAATTTGATGAAACATATGACCGTAGCCCAGGCCTTGATGTTAAAATCTTGCTGGGAGATTTTAATGCCAAAATATCCCGGGAGAATATCTTTAGCCCAACAGTCTGCATACTGATACATCGTCAAACGGAATCAGGCTGATTGATTTATCTGCAGCAAGCAATATATGGTAATTAGCAGCACACGGTTTGACCACAAAAACATTCACAAGCAACGTGGATATCTTTCGACCGATCATGTAACGAGAAACTAAATTAATCACTTGGTAATCAATGGAAGGCACGCGTGAAGTGTTTTAGACGAACGAGTGATCAGGGGCACGAACATCAACTCGGGTCACCACTTCACTGCTGTGAAGGTGCGTACTAGAATAAGCAGGGCGAAAACCCTGCGTAACCAGGCATAGAGAAAGCTGGACATTGCTAAACTGCAGACCGGGGAGATAGCCAACGCCTATTCCAACCAACTCACTCAACTACTTCGTGATGCTCCAACTCCCGAAAATACTAGAACGCAATGGCACAATATTGCCCACTCGATGGAACGGATTGCGCAGTCCGTACTGGGGTATGTGAAGCCCTTAAACGATAATGCCTGGTAAGATGACGAATGCCGCAATGCCACCCGGAAACAACATGCTGCATACAGGGCCAAATTGCAGTCAATGGAAACGCAAGTTGTTCATGAAAAGTACAGGGAGAAGAGTCGGGAGGCGACTCGACTCTAAAGGCGAAAAAAACGAGAGCTTAAGGAGCGGAATAGAAGAAGATAAATGGTAAGGTACATGGAACATGTCTTCCCTCCTGTAAAGACAAGGATGGTCATCTCGTTACTGATCCCGAGAGCGTACTGAGAATATATAAAGATTACTTCTGCAGCCTATTGATGTCTGAAAACTCGGCTGATGAAGACTGTGTACCAATCCGAGATGATAACATCGAGTGTCCACCTCCGAGCCAAGCTGAGATAACAACTGTCATATCCGGCCTAAAGAACATCAAGGCTGCTGGGGCTGATGGCCTTCCAGCTGAGTTGTTTAAGGTGGGTGGAGATGAGCTTGTTTTAAGCATGCAACAGCTCATAGAGAATATTTGGCTTCAGGAGAGCATGCCAGAGGATTGGAATCTCAGTGTGCTATGTCCAATCTACAAAAAAGGTAACCGTAGTGAGTGTAAAAACTACCGTGAAATAAGCCTCTTACCGATTGCGTATAATGTCCTGTCTAGCATACTGTGTGAACATCTAAAGCTGATTGTGGAAAACCTGATTGGAACTTATCAGTGCGGCCTTAAAACTTAAAAAACTTAATTTCCCTTTGCACCCCATGAATGAGGTATGGGATAGCTTCTCGCGTTGTTGTGAATTAACACGCTTTCTATTTTTAGATTCACAACTAACGGCACCTACTTGTTTATCGACGAATGCGAACGTCACTGTTTGAGAAGCTCTTACTAGCCACGCTGATTGAATCAACGCTTAATACTGCGAAGTTGCTGTCAACAACATTCGAGGGGAGCCGACAATGAAAGAACACATTTTTTTTTTTTTTAAAATGACTGGAGCCAGGTTTGAACCTGCGATCTCCCGCATGGTAGTCGCGTGATCTAACCACTATGCCACGGCCGGTCCCATCAGTGCGGCTTCAGACCAGGCAAATCCACAACAAGAAAACCTATGAGAAGCAAATCGACTCTTACCACCTCCTTGTCGATTACAAAGTTGCCTTCGGTAGTCCCATCAGGCATCGACTATACGAAGCCATGTCTGAGTTCGGTATCCCTGTGAAGATAATTCGTCTCTGCCGGTGTACCCTTACGAATACCAAATCCTCTGTTCGGATTGGCAAGGATCTATCTGCGCTATTCGATACGACGGAAGGTTTTAGACAGGGTGATGGTTTGTCATGCATACTTTTCCACATTGTGATGGAAAAGGTGTTAAGGAAAGAAGCGGTTAACATGTCTGGACCATATTTAATAAGAGCCAGATGCTGCTCGCATATGCCGATGATATCGACATTATCGGCCGGACGATGCGAGAGGCGACAGCTGTCTTCAGCGAAGTTGGGTTTTGGCAGTGAATGAGGACATGACGAAGTAAATGGTATCGTCGAACAAAGTGTTCACCCGTTGGGGTGGAGAATAGTGAAATAAAACGGAGAATAGTGCTTTCCAACAGGTGTTCTTACGGCTTCGCGAGCACTTCACCCTATCTCGAACCACCAAAGTCCAAGTGTACCAGGCACTTATTTTACCGGTCCTGTTGTATGCCTTCGAATCTTGGGTGCTTACACAGGCGGATACAGCTGGCGGTGTTAAAGAGAAAAACACAGCGCAAAATATATGGACTCATTTGCGTAAGCAGCGAGTTCAGGATTCGGATGAACCATGAGCTATACGAGTTATAACACGACGACATTGATCAAGCGAATCAAAGTGCAACGATTACGCTGGCTAGGCCATCTCGTAATGATGGATAGGAAACTCCAGCGCGAAAGGTATTCTATCAAGACATCGAAAGATGGCGCAAAAGAGATTGTATGGGATTTTATGAAGAAGATGGGAGGTAGGTATTTTTGTCAAAAATGTTAGGAGGAATAAATGACTGGGGTCAGTCATACATTATACCCCTCCAGGGTCGACTCTGAAACAGTTGCGGGGCTTGACGTGGATTTTTCCCCATCCTCACCAACTTTGATGATCATTTAAGGAGTCTAATATTGTAGTACATTGTCTAATACTTGCCATTTTTTTTTTGGAAAATTGAATACTCATAGATGTGATGCATTTAGACCAAGTCCACGGATGACGATTGCTCAGGTTTGATCTTTCTATATAATATTTAAAATATGACGAAAATCTAACGGATCTGTCGGTCTCAAATCGTGAGTAAACTAAAACGGGACGGTAGGTTGAAATAATTTCCCTCGTGTTGGTATCATCTGGCCTTCATATGTCGTCTTCTTCATATATCGCCGATATACTGCGTAAACTGGCAACCTCCACTTTTTGTGTTTCTGAATTATTGATGATTAAATGATTTTTGTGTTTTTGAGTTATTAAAGTTTATGACCGCCTATGTTTTGATAAAATAACTGCAAAACTATTTTAATTAAACTTAGGATTTTTTAGAGGGAGTAGACTAAAATTCCCATTTCCGTTGATATACTAATAGACAGTGTTTCCAATATAAATATTTCTCTGACAATGTTGCTGTCATCAGTTTCATAAACTTCTCAAATCTGCCAATAAAAAGTGCCTGAAGTGCCTTATCTTACACTAATCTGACAATGTCAACGTAATATGTGAATCTGCAATTGACTCAATGGAACAACTGGAGGTTAATCCAGCAGTAATCTCACTATTTGTAAGCTCATACAATTTAGGCACATTAGATCTAGTCAGATTGGTGGCCAAGAGAGCATGGATGCACAGGGACTATAAAAATACCTAATTTCCCTTTACACCTCGTGACTGTTGTATGGGATAGTTTCTCAAATTGCCCTAGTGAATGTTTATACCACTTCGAGAAATATTCGAGATTACTGGTTGTCGCTGGGAGAGATAGCGAAATATTCGACGATAACGAAACCCATACATGGATTCTAGGGCATGAGTAACATATGGTAACCAAAGAGCTGATGTGCTGGGAAGGGCCGCCACGATCGTAAATTTGTGTGAAGTTTACGGTCACATTAGTGTTCCTCTCACAAGAGAGAAACGGCTTATTTTCTTGAAACTGAACCTAGTTTCCAGAGAAAGATGGGTAAGAGAACCCACTTGCACAGCGACCAACCATACTTAACCTACCATGGATATACTGGAGATACGATTTGCGCTGAACCTGTCCAGAGTCCATATACGATACATCATAGCTGTAATAACCGGTCACTGACCGGTTGGAAACACACTAATAGGTTGAAACTTTCGTGCAACTATTTTTATAGAACCACATGGCATCTTCTATGTATCACTATCAGTAGGCGATCTGTAGAACATCCATGCCTTTAGAGCAACAAAATGGTTTGAGAGCGCCGCTGACGGCATAGAGTAGGAATAATTGGTACGAGAATTTTTAATGCTATCTCAACGGGACCAACAAGAGGACCCAAGTGAGCTATACTGAATGCGGCTGCCGAATTAACCTAACCTAATGTGCTCACACGATTATCAGATATTGTAAAAATTTATTTTAAAAATTCGCGCTCTATTCGCCAAACTTAAAAACCAGAAGCTCATTTCTGGATTAACGGGTATATTAGCAGAGTTGTCGTTTTCGGAGAAAACTATATTGACTCTTGAGATTCCATTACATCCCAAAAAATCACTGTTTGGAACGATTAACGTATTTCGGCCCATTTGTCTTTAAATCCGAAACCGGTTCGAACAATACTGTGAATGGCGAACGCTACAAGCAAATGATACGTGAATTTTGTATTCCTAAAGTCATTGCAAATCATTTGAAGGAGAAACGATTCCAAACAATATGTAACGAACCACATGCCGATAAACTCCATTTCCCCCGAGGGCAGCTAACTTCTGGCCCCGGCCGTGCTCAGTCATGGGGGAGTTCTTTTCGGAGTAAATAGGTTAGTAATCGTTACTTTAAATAAAAGTTAGTAAGGTAGCTATTCCATGTACTAAACTGTAAGGTGACAAATTAATAGTGGAAGAACCGGAAGTGAAATAAGAAATGTAGATCGAAGTTAAACAAATGCGATAGCATTTGATGTTAGTCTACTACCAATGAATCTACTCACCCAGTCATGCTGATGCTAGTTATCAATCCTTAAATGCAAATTTCTACGTCATGCCCTTAACTGTTCGCAATTGCACAATACGACAAGTTAAAACTTTATATATGTATTTTTTTATAAAAACATTAATTTAAATTAATTATAAAAAAAAAATAGGCCAAAAGAAAATTACTTAAAACAAGAAAAAATTATGATCCACTGTTGGCTTCAAATCAACAAGTTTGAAAGAAAATGTGTGTTGTGTAGGATATGAGCTTATACAAAGTGATAATAGAAAAAGTAATAAAACTCACCATACAAGTCCCACGAAGTCCTCAGGTCTGATGACGATAATGAATTTCGTATTCAGAAACCTCCTAGGATCAAAAGGTATAGCTCATTTTGGCAGTGTACAATTTAGGTTAAATAGATTGGATTAAAATATTTAAACTATGGTAAATAAAAAAAAAATTAACACTAATTAATTATTCTAAATGATTAATAGTGATACTAATCTTAAAATAGATGACAGAATAACTTGAAACACGCGTTAATCTTTAGCGGAATTAATTTCCATACAGGAAGGACATTTCACAAATCTTGTTGTCATCATTAAAAAATGGCAATTGTTATCCTTTCCAACCGATATTTGCATGCTCCCATTATTTCACCACCAACACAAAGTTAATTGATGGATTTGAGTCCTGAACAGACCCTAACAGACCTAATGAATTAACCGATGTCATTATCCCAAATTCGACACCATCAAATGTAAGGCACAACTTACCATTAAATTTGTACCACGTATCCAAAAACAAAGAAGAAACGCACGAAGGATACACAATTGTGGGAGGAATAATCTTTCACAATTCACAATATCTATATATATAAAAATGGTGGCAAAAATGTATAGTAATTCATCAATTGAGAACGGCTGGGCCGATTTTGCATTAAACATTTTTTCAGTTGTTCGTTTTTGCCAGGAGCCGGTTTATGTGAAAGAAAATTTTGGGAAAATTTTCCGGAAAAGTCTAAAAATTGGAAAAATCGAAAATTGCCTTTTTGTATGGAATTTTGTGTGCAATTGTTACAAAATGGCTTTTCGAATAGAAAAATGGAAATTTTTTGTTGAAAAATGCGGAAAATTCCGGAAAAATTCAAAAAGTTTGAACTGTTTTTTCGACGAAATTTTGCATATTATCGTATGATTTGATAATTTTGGACGATGTTATTCCGAAATGACATCCGAATGGAAACATAGAAAAATTCTCGGTGGAAAACTCGGAAAATTCCAGAACAACTCGAAAAATTTGGATTTTTTCGGAAACATTTTACATCGCAAATGGAATTTTTGTATACCAATAATTCTGTAGTGGCTTTTCGGTTGAAAAAATAGAAAATTTTTGTTGGAAAATTATGGAAAAATTCCAAAAATTAAAATTTTTTTCGACGAAATTTTACATTTTATTGTGTTTTGATAATTTTGAATGATGTAAATGTAAAAATTCCGAATAATCATTCCGAAATGACTTTTCGAATGGAAAAATATAAAAATTCTTGGTGGAAAACTCGGAAAATTCTGGAAAAAAAATCGAAAATGTTGGATTTTTTCGATGAAATTTTTCTTTGTATCGCTTGATTAGATAATTTTAGACGAAGTAAAAATGGAAAATTCGTTGTGATGCTTTGAAAAATTCGGTTTATTGTGAAATCTTTATGTATAAAAAGAATGTGTAAAGTATGTAGTAATTCATCAAGAGAGAACGGCTGGCCCATTTTGCTCAATTTTTATTTAATTGTTCGTAATTGGTATGAGGGTTTTATGCAAGATAATTGTTACGAAATTGCTTTTCGTGTGGAAAAA
Source organism: Muscina levida (assembly GCA_964034835.1). Classification (NCBI taxonomy): domain Eukaryota; kingdom Metazoa; phylum Arthropoda; class Insecta; order Diptera; family Muscidae; genus Muscina; species Muscina levida. The sequence goes on along the minus strand of OZ035881.1, from coordinate 112,593,455 downwards.
TAGAAAATTCTTAGGGAAAAAGTCGGAAAATACCGGAAAAGTGCAAAAAAAATGTGTTTATTTTATCGACAAAATTTTGCAATTTTCGCATGATTTGATAGTTTTGAACGATGTTTAGGTGGAATATTTCGGTAAGATGTTGATTGGTAACGAGATAAATAATATTTTGATAAAAAATCCGTCGAACCTGATGGGATGTGCGGCAATCTGCTGTCGACATTGGGAATGCCAGCGCCAAATCGTTCGATGCAAGTTGCATTCGATCGCGAATTTTAACGGGAGCAAGACTATAATCTAGATGAGCTGACCGGAAGAGTTCGAACAAATGTGCCGCTGGTAAATACCGAGTACAAGAACGTGTACGATTCATGATGAAATTAGAGGCATTTACTTTCTCAATGCTCCGCGTGGCACAGCCAAGACATTTTTTTTGTCGATTCCGGCAACAATTTGGTCAAGATCTCAAATAACGTTAGCCGCTGCATCCTCTGGCATACCTGTCACATTGTTGGAAGGCATTCAAACTGCAAATTCCGCTTTAAAATTGTGAATGAATCATCTCGCGGTTGAAAAGCCACAGTACACAAAGACCAAGAATTTCGCAACGGTGAAGTAGATGCGGAAATGCCAAATCAACATTTCGGATGAATGCGCGATAACAATTAAACGAGCTTTGGAAGTAGTTGACCGAACGATAAAGGATTTACGAGGGGATTTAAAAAGATTTGTTGTTGCTATGATTTTGCTCAAAATGTCTAATGCTGCTGATTTACTAAAACCATGCTTAAAAACGTCGTCAATGTCAAGAAGTTGTAATTGACCAACAAATTAGGGGCTCATTCCAGAACCTTCCATCTTCTGCTGAATTCCCGAAACAACTGCTAGAGCTTGGCAATGTCCAAATTCGGGTTGATGTTTCGACTGAATTGATATCGTTCCCTGCAAATTTTTGCCAGTTCACATCGTTGAAGAAGTAACTCATGACATTGCACAAAATTTTAAAAATCTCGATTGGATTAATTTACGGGCAGTATGTTAATAGCCGAAATTGTGCAACGGTACGCGGTTGTCCGTCAAGAATCTGATAAAAAAAATGTGATTTCAGACGATCATCATGAAAAATTCAAAGAAGAGGAAGTCCTTATCTTACGAATCAGATAATTCCAACTGATTATCCATTCCAATTCCCCGACGACAATCAATAAATCGCAAGGCCAATCGTTGAAAGTATGAGAGATTAATCTCGAATTTCCCTGTTTTACGTGCGGTCAGCTGAACGTTGCCTTTTCGAGTTTTGGAGAACCGCCTTCGTTGTTTGCTTTTGCGGCGGAAAACTAATCGAAAAACTTTGTTTATCAAACATTCTCTACTGAGTTTATCTGAAGGCATAAAACTAGGGCGAGACGAAGTTCGCCGGGTCCGCTAGTATATGTATATATATGTATAGATATACCGGGGACTTATAAAATCACACACTCTTTAAAATATATATTAACCGAACTGAACTGGTTGAAATATTTGTATCGAATGAATATTTTTGAAAAGTGCGCTTTCAATACGGAAACCGGAAAACAAAATTTAAATCAAAATTTTGTTTGCAAAGTAAAACATTACTATATAAGAACAAAACACGTTACAAATACGGCACAAATGCCATACAGCCCGTCAAACCATCATTTTGATGAGCCATAGTTCGTTAAGACCATAGACCTGTAAATTGGCTACCTCTTTCGTGTGATTTGACACCTTTGGAACACTTTTTGTGGGGGTACGTCATATCCCAGAAATTATGCAATTAAACTTCAAAGCTAATAAAGCCAAAATTTGATCATTCTAATGAATTTGTTCTGTTTTATTCAACAAAAAAAAGTTCTATGTATCTAAAAAAAAAAAATCCGATACAGCAATCGAATTAAACGAGATATATGACAAGATTTCTAAACAACGGAGCGACAATGCTGATCTTTCGATGTCATCCAAAAGAACACCCTCTATTTCACGATAACAGCTCCAATTTCGTTTTTTTTAAGTTGAAACAGTTTTATGCCACCTGATCCCACCTTATCAGTGTGGTCCCACCACTGAAAGTAACTTCTAATTTTCACAATACTTTTTCCAATTTCCAGTGTTTTTCCATTTGACCTCTAGAAATCGTCTCCGTTGATAGTCCAACAGTTTTTTTTTGCATTTATGTACGAGGTGTGTTTAATTTATTAGTTTGTTGCGCTACAACATTTCAGTTGACTCTGTGTCAAAAACGACGTCGTTGACGTTGCCGTCGCCATCGCCTGCTTTGTAGTTGTTACTGTCATTGTTGCTGTCGTTGTCGTCAATAACTTTTAATATTTTTCCATGTCGTGCTTTAAACAATCGATCTGTTCAAATTATCAATTGATCGATCAACAACATTCAAAGATTTTTGTTGTTGTTTTTATTGGTGCTTTGCGCAAACAAAACAAATCGTAAGTGAACAACAATCAACAACAATCGACCTACTGGATTTGCAAAGAGTGTGTAGGGTAGAACGTATGTATGTAAGTAAAGTATAATATTCATAATGTAATACGAGTCCATTTGGCGACAAGTTATGAATTTCAACAACTTCTAAGGCGATAGAGTGCACAGTGGAAGAAAGTTGGCAGCTGTTGTCATTATAAAAAAGTATTTGTCATATATACCGCATACTGCACTAGCAAATACAATATCAAGTTAAGTGCTAACAAATGGCACTAAGCTACATATCAAGATTCATATATATTTAGTTTTCACGTATAATTCTAGTCCATTTCGTAGTTATTGTCCAAAGTTATATTAATAGGCCCCATTTTCCAATGACGATCCTCTATACAACCTAAGCCTCCTACAGACCAGAGCGGGACCTCTACAAAGAAGATGTTTCATCATTTCCGATCGTGATTTGTAACATTTGGATCACAGTGACCTAGAAGGTTTACAATCGGTTCTAGAGACCCAACGTCTATCAGCTGTTTTCCACATCCAGTCCTTCATTAAGCTGAAAAGGCCAACAGATTTGCATGATCGGACATTGCACAGCCTCTTCTAGACAGTAAATTTGTTGATTCTTTTCCAGAAATATCGCAGTGTTCCGGAAACCAGCAGAGACTGATATCTAGAGACTTTAGTACATTAAAATTTTCTTTGCCATTCCTACCAACTTTGATTCACAGCATGTAAAATAGATCGCTTTAATTGCAGCTTTACTAACCACACAAAGGATTACCCGTCTGCTAGTATCGATTTCACATCCCTCAGCCTTCTATTCCCAGTGATCTCCATTGCAACCAACCTTTGAACCTTGCTGAACATTTTCTGTATACTATAAGTCTTATTAAGGCCCTCCCACCAAGTCAAATATCCATAAATAATAATTGGCCAGATTATCGCAGTATACAGCCGAAATTTTACCTTCGGGTTGAGTTTCAGCTTTCACTCTTTTTTCGAAGTTATTTTGGGTACTTGGCCTCCGCCAAGAGCTTTAGTTCCACATCACTCAACCTAGGTGGCCTTGAAGTCATTGACCTTATATCTACGGGTGAATAGAACCAATCCCGCTTTCTGAGGGTACACCCCCAAACCACCCGTCGCGGCCTATCATAGCAGCTTTCCATGGGCAGTTTGCATAAGGTCACACATTGTAAGTAGAAATGGTGGCCAATCTGCATGACCTATTTAAGAGTATAATAAAAGAGCAACATATAAATAGTGTCCAAGATTCTTTACTGTTTTGCATCAAAAGATAATGGAAACAAACTTCCCGATAGTTGATAAAAAGAATACTTTTGCATATTTTCTTCTACAGAAATGAGTAAAACAGTCGATAGCAATATATGTTCTCTCCCATTTTCAATGGAATCCCAACGTTAAAAATACCCATTACGTAATCGCTGATGTCAGTTATATTTAGTAGCAATCAGTGTACAGTAGACCGGTCGGTCCCCATACAAATTTTTTTTTTCTTCAAAGTCGAGGGCAAATATTAAAGATCACCTCGAGACAAATTCAAAAAAAAAAATTTTTTCCTCCCCACCCCCCGGAAAAACAGCCAAAATCGTTTTTTTATCACTGCTTTTTTGTTTGTGGCTCAATCGTAACATACAAGACATCGGTGTATAGGTTTCGACGAGTACTACATTTGTCCTATAGATGTCGCTGACAAACAACATCATCTTGTAATGATGGCCTCATTTAGAGCGATTTCTACCCCTAAAATTTAAAAATATTTTTTTCTAGGATTAAAGCCCTTAAAAACCAAGAGCATTTTGCTTTGGAAGTATACAGTTTTATTCGAAAACAAAAAAGTTACGAATGATAAGATGTATTTACAGCATTAACAAAAACATTTTTTTATGTTGTTTGCAATATTATCGCAAATTATTGCATACTTTATAGCGCTGACGGAAACTTTTTTATAAAAATGATTCCATACTTTGTAGCTTAAATTGTTGCATAAGTCTTAACGACATCGAACAAAAATTTAAATATTTTCTTGAGATAATTCATTTTTAATATAGTTACCGGCGAAATATAATTTTTATTACAAATAAAATCCCAAATAGAGCAAAGATATGTATGTAATTACAGCAAATATTAGCGCGACTCAAGTTCCGTTCACGACTTTCTAATTTTGCAAAAAATTTCATTTTGATTAGTCATTCCAAGCGCTGATTCACTTTCATTTCGCACAAATGTTCAGTGTTGCAAATTGAATGGAAGAATACAAGTGCAAAGTTATGTTTATATTTTATTATCAATACTTCCATTGTGGAGCAGGTATCTTTATAATTTCGTTTCTTGAATATTGGTGACACTAAATACCTTTATCCGCATGTTTGAAAACACTGTTTGCGCTAAAAAGTATGCAATAACTTGTATTTCATTTTTTTCGATATCGCTAAGAAGTATGCAACAATTTTCTGTAATAATGCAAGCAACAGAAAAAATATTAGTGTTGATGCTGTAAATACATATTTTCATACGTAACTTTTTTGTTTTTAAATAAATCTGTATACTTCCAAAGCAAAATGTTCTTGGTTTTTAAAGGGCTTTAATCCTAGGAAAAAATATTTTTAAATTTTAGGGGTAGAAATTGCTCTAAATGAGGCCATCATTACAAGATGATGTCGTATGTCAGCGACATCTATAGGACAAATGTAGTACTCGTCGAGACCTATACACCGATGTCTTGTATGTTACGATTGAGCCACAAACAAAAAAGCAGTGACAAAAAAACGATTTTGGCTGTTTTTCCGGGGGGTGGGGGAGGAAAAAAAAATTTTTTTTGAAGTTGTCTCGAGGTGATCTTTAATATTTGCCCTCGACTTTGGAAATTTTTTTTGGTGACCCGGTCTAGTGTACAGTCCCTTACAAAGAAAGGGAAGCCGTCAATAAGTGCTAATTCAGTTGCAATTACATTATAAGCCAAGTTTTATGCGAGTTGATAACACGCTTGATTACGAAGTAAGTGACGATGTCAGTAGGTGTAATTTCAATAGCATTTTAATCGGAGTTTTAATAAGTGGACGATGTTTTTTACATTACACACGCATTACATTCCAAGTACTTAGATCATCGCTAACAATGTCGTACTGATGTCATAGATTACTAAATAGGTACTTCCTTTCATTTACCGCTGGGATCCTCTATAATTCGCAGGAACCCAGCGGTATAAATACCTATTACTTAATCGCTGATGTCAGCTATATTTAGTAGAGATCGGTGATTATTAATTCGCCTACATTCCTCCTTAAATTTAGCATAGCAGTGTCATAGGCCGTTTAATCGGAGCGCTCTCTATTACAAAGTAAGCGACGATGTCAGTAAGTGCCATTTCAGTTGCAATTACGTGATAAGCGGAGTTTTAGGCAAGCTTTATAACATGCTTGATTACGATGTAAATGACGATATCAGTTGGTGTCATTTCAATCGAAGTTATAATGAGTAGACGATATTTTTTGACATTACACATGCGTGACGTTCTTAGTACTTAGATCGCTTGCTTACAATGTCATACTGATGTCATGGATTACTACATAGGTACTTTGTTTCATTTACCGTTGGACATCTACTCTGTTGAGGGCTGGTATGGTTATCTCACGCAGAGGCCAATTCACGGCTAACAAGATCGCTCCATTGTACTCGGCTGGACTTTTCTTGTGTGGTTGTTTTGAAGTCAAATCTATTGCGACTGACGCCCCTGAAATTAACATAGCCCAGGATCTATAAGGCATTGGAATTTGTGCTACCGTGAGAAGCCGCCGCGGACTTTTGAATGATATTATATTTTAAACATAATAACAAAATTGAGAACTTCAAATGATTTTATCGATTGCAACATCGACCCGCCCTAAGTAGTAGGGCCAACATTCAGTTGATTTAATATCTAAGTTAATGAGTTAGGAAGCTTCTAGGTACTTCTTAATATTTTGACCAGAACAGAAAAATTATTTTTGCGAACATTCATCAATAAGCTAGGCTAAACTTCAGCATTCTACCATAATGTGTAATATTAAACCAACATAAAAAGTCCCACTGTGCTAACTGAACAGTCCAACAACATATTGTTGTTGTATTTATGTCACATATGAGCAGCCAGAACAACAACACTACAAAACAATCTAAACATTTAATAAATATATAAATTTTGAATATCATACGAGTACGCTCGCATGCGATTTCAGTGTTGAAAGCAAAATCCCCAACTCCACTATAGCGATCAATAATTCAATAGTAAATTATATTCTGAGCCAATAATGTTGGCAACATGTAATGTGACCAATATTCAACCTATTCCATATTCTATGCAGAGTCCATGGCACCACCATGCAACACCAGTCTAGGCCACAATTCTGTGTTAGTACGCTGTATGTCTGTGCGGCAGTACGTTGTGAGTTGCACTCCATCCAGCCTTACTATCTCTGATCAATACAGGGAGTTAAAGTTTCTATAAACGTTTGTGGCTTTGGATTTCTTTCGTGGTTGTTTTTTTTCTTCTCTAAACGACCTACGCTAACAAATTGAGCGTTCATAGATGGCAGAGCAGCAGAGCGTATGTGTTCATAATCTGTGCCTGGCTAGATGTCTGTCTCTCAATGTGCCCAATGAGTTTTGGCCGATGGTCTGTTTTCATTCTATTGACTTGAATTGGGATAAATTTAAAAGCTTATGGTTTAGGTAACAACATTAAGATATTGTTACGTTCGTTTATCCAAAATAGCTTACTACATGTACGGCAGAAACTATGGGAGGTAAGCTCGAAGAAAAATAGTTTTAGACCAATGATAGCGTTACAGATGTAAGAAATGTGAAGTGTCACAAATTTCTGTTTGGTGGACACAGATCTTTATATGTATTTAAGGACAATTAGAACTAGTTGGCAAAGGATGATATGTCCTAGATATGTGGAAGTCTTTTAAAAGGCAATATAAATAGATGATATGTCCTTTTGTCTTATGAGGTTTCAAAACTTTGAAGCGGATTCCTGTAAAATTTTTAAAATTGGTCAATTAAGTACAGAATGATGGATAATGAGGGTATAAAACCACGGCAAAAATTAAGATTGTAGTACTTATGAATAATGAATCATAACTTTAGTATTTATTTATGGATGATTAAACCAGTGAGAAAGTTTCAGTCGGGCAACCCGACTTACATATACCCCCACATAAAAACATAAAACTTTATATTATATTGATATTATTACTCGTTTTCTAAAGTAGGCGGAGTGATACATTTGTATGGGAGGTACCAGAAGGGGCGGGGTCATGTGGCCCATTTGCAATACCGTAAGTAGTTTTGGGGAAATATTAACTCGTGCAAAATTTCAAAACATTTGGTTGCGTTTTTCGAAAGTTATCGTGCGAACCAGCCGGACAGTTATACAGACGGACAGACAGACAGACAGACAGACGGACATGGCTCAAATGACTTAAAAAGTCATGAATCGAATTTGGTTCAAAGAAACCTAGGGTCTAAAGTGACTCCTTATATGTGTTACACTTTTGGGTCGTATCAAATGATATATACCCTCATCCCTAAGGGTGATGCTATAAAAATGTAATATGTTTACCTTACTAAGATGAAAACTGTTTAAAAAATAACAAACCAAAACAAACCTCACCCTACGGGTAGGAGGTTATATATCATTTGATACGACTCAAAAGTGTAACACATAGAAGGAGTCACTTTAGACCCTAGCTTCCTTTGAACCAAATTCGATTCATGACTTTTTAAGTCGTTTAAGCCATGTCAAATTCTTTATTTAGTAAAGATATAGCAGGATACAGTTAAAAATCTTGGTTGTCTGTAATTTATATATTTTCCTCGAGTGTACTTAGGATCAGATTGTGTTACTATGAAGTTCGCGTACTACTTTTCCACTCTATGAGCCGTATGTGAAGCATTTGCCTCGTGCGCACTCCGTGTGTGTGTCTGCGGCAAAGTCTATTTCGATGCAGTGATATTCTTTATATACCACCATAGTGGTTGGCGTCATCGCTGTCATCATCGCCATCATCATCGGCAGCAGCAGGAAGGAACTCTACTTTTGGAAACACTAACATAACGAAAATAGTCAATAGGTTGACTCTTACTCATGGCTTGTGTTGGGTTTTTGTTGTTGTCTTTTTGGACCACCAACTTTACTATGAATCCGTCGTTGTTGGCTATATAAAGTAAAGAGTTCATATGTGGTTGGCGTTTTGTTATTTTTCATAAGCCGTCGGATAATTTGTTGTGTCATACAAATCACTGATATTTTAGGTGTGATTTGGTGGCAGTTGCGCATGTGCGCCTGCACACTTTTTTTATTGCAAGATGTTGGGGAGTGATAACGAAAATGTTTGCAGTACATAGAATTTTTAAGAAAAATCATGACAAACACTTTGGTTCTTTGCTATAGAATTCCTAGAAACTTATCCGAGAGAGAGAGGGAGATAGTAGAAGTGAGATGTGACCTTGTCATTGGCAAAGTTATCGTCATATGAAGCGTGATCTTTGAGTGTTGAAATATTCATAGTTTTTTAATAATCCAATTGGATGATATTCCAGCAGTGGATATTGAGAATGTAGATAATGTGGGTAAAAAGGAAGTTAAGAACAAATGGTGTAAAGGTTCATCAAAGTGACGTTTAGTTGTCTATGCCAACCTTTGACCATTTTGGGACAACATATGAAATTTATATGAGATCAGTTTTAAAATGTATTTAGATTTGGATGGAGGACTGCTGTATGTGAGGGCTTAAATAAATGCATATATGAAAAAATATTTGTTCGTCGAGTCGGTTGTCATAAGCAGGAACAATTTATGGTATATATTGTTTCTCTTTGTAAGTGTAGTCAATTTTTGTACATAGCTTTAGGAGTAGTTCTTGTTAATTTTGTCGCATTAATTATTTCTTTTTAACCGCCAACCGGCCACACAACACAATATTTATTTTAATAAAAGAAGTCATTCTCATCTTTAATAGAATAGACTGGGTGGAAGTGGAGAGGCTTCTAGTGTAAGGTATATTTTCTTAGCCGTTTATAATATTTCCATAATTTTTGTACTATCACCCATAGGGATAACAGTATATGTCATTTGATACCAGAAAAAGTGTAACACATTAAAGGAAACGAGTTATATTCCAAGTATATTAAGACCAAATTCGTTTCAGGACTTTTAAAGACGATTGAGCTATGTCGGTCTGTCTGGCTGGATGGCTTAACGGATCGGTAAAAAAATTTACAAGTATTAATATTTTTCAAAACGAACTAATGGGATTGTAAAAGGGATTTTGGTGCCTTCCATACAAGATTACCTATTTTTGGATAGTTAATATTTCTTTCATATCTTCAAATTTTGCATAAGTTGTACGGTTATAAAAGTTCAAATCAGGATTGGATATGGACTATATCGTTCCACTCCTTCTGGTACCTCCCTAAAGCGCCCCATAGACGAGTACTGCCGCTGGAACGGCAATATATGTGTATTGGTAAATTTGGGAGAACATAAGAATGTATTTGTCACACAGACAATGCAGTATGAAAATCAAAACAGTTTTGATTTTTAAAATGAACACCTATTAAGCGTTCCATAGACTAGTACTGCCGCTGGAACGGCAATGTATGTGTATTGGTAAATTTGATGGAACATGAGAATGTATTTGTTACACAGACAATGCAGTATGAAAATCAAAATAGTTCTGATTTTCAAAATGAACACCTATCAATCAGATGAACTTTGTTTATTTTTTATATTTCAAATATGTCAGATTCTACAAAATTCTTTTTTGAAAGTGTAAACAACGAAATTTTGAAATAGTTTGGTGTCAAAAATAAAAGGGAGATATGGAAAAGCGATTTATTCTTTAAATTATAGGATTGTACCAGTCCTCGTGGGCATTGTGGAACGTACTTTCGAAGGAAAAGCCAAGATGTTGCTGTTTCAAATTTCAAATTATAACAATGATTGATAAGTGTGTACCGAAACTTTCAATCGCACACGTACACATGGGGTTCATCGGCATAAACTGCGGCAGTACTCGTGTATGGGGCGCTTTAATCAGATGATTTTTGTGTACTTTTTATATTTCAAATATGTCAAATTCTACAAAATTATTTTATGAATGTGTAAACAACGAAATTTAAAAATTTCTTAGTGTCCAAAATAAAAAGCAAAAATGGAAAAACGATTTATTCAATAAATTAAAGGATTGTATCAGTCCTCATCGGCATTTTGCAACATACTTTTGAAGGAAAAGCTAACATGTTCCTGTTTCAAATTTCAAAATACAGCAATGATTGATAAGTGTGTATTGAAACTTTCAATCACACACGTACACAAGGGGTTCATCGGCATGAACTGCGGCAGTACTCGTGTATGGGGCGCTTAACGAAATGACACTTTTTTTTTTGAAAAATTAGTATTTCTCCCATAACTTCCAAACAGGCACCTGGGGGATAATCAAAGATAACCAAAGATTACTCAAAATACAACTTGCTTAGCAAATATGCAGGAATTTTATATTTATAAGTTTTTAAAATAGAAAAGAAAATGTTTCTAAAAAAAACCTTAAAACCAGATATAATATTTAAATATTTTTCAACAAATCCGTATCATTATATTATCATTAGAGAATATAGGCCGATAATGTTCATATGATATATCAAGAATTTAGGATCAAGAATTTGTTGCCGATATTTCAATAGTAGAATAGACTTCAATTGCACAACTCAATAATAGAATTAACAGAATTTTAATGTCTAAAAATATATTCCGCCGTGCGACCTCCGCGATTGGCCTTATGATCCAATTTTGCAAAACTGTCTATAGCATACTCGGTCAAATTTCGACAATGGTGTGTCGAATGTTGGATTCCAAAAGACCAATCACTACGATCAACCTGGTCCCAGATTTGACAGACGACTGAAAGACGGGTTCCAGGAAATAACACCTCAAATTAAAATGAAAGCAGGCCCCAATTTTGAGAAAGCGCCATAGGTTTTATTATGGACAAGCTATTAGATTTAAAGTTGCTTGTAACAAACCTGCGACCATAGCCATAGTAGCTAGAACACGCGATTACCATGCGGGAGGTCCGTGGTTCGATTCCCGGCTCCAGTCTTCTACATTTTTCTTTCATTGCCAGCCCCTTCGATGTTTTAGGCAGTAACTTCGCAGTATAAGTGTCGATGTTTAGTAAAAGCTTCTCAAACAGTGACGTTCGTATTTGTCGATAAACAAGTAGGTGCCGTGTAAAATAGAAAGCGTATTAATTCACAGCAACGTGAGTAAGTAACAAACCTATACTACAATATTTTTTTGCTACCATTACTTCGCTTTACTTCCTTATCTTCCTTATCCAGCTTTTTATGATATAAAGGGGACAGAAATCATTGAAAATAAATATTAATTAATATCCTTAACGTCTAATTTACATTTTTAAGAAGGATTTTTAATGCTATTAATTCTGTACACCCAAAATTTGGGCCCAATTTGTTTTTTACTGTTGGGTGTTTTGCACAATATCGATGCATCTGGGATTTAGCAAAACTTCCATGATGTAAAAGAAATCAAAGAAATGACAATGATGGCCAGTAGGCGATTCTTGAAATACTCCTCGATTGTGTGCAGATGTCACAAAGTAGATTGTGTAGAACTTAACTTGTTTGAGGGCAAATTCAGGTTTTTGACGAATTATCGAGGCACACTGTAGCGCTGTTTTTTTTCCAAGATATTACTCCCCAAACTGCAAATGAAGCAATACCCCAATCACGAAGACGGACCCTTTCAACCAAACGTGAATATGGACCCCAAATATATGAAAGTATACCCCAAAATTTGGTGTTGTTGTTTCCTGTATATTGATTTGGGACCCATTTTTATTTTGCAATTAGGGTGTTATTTCCTGGGGCCCGTCTTCATTCCACCGATTTGAACCCGATACCCCTACAAAATCACACTTACGAGATGTCCTTTTATTGATATAATTCAGTCACCAAACGTTTGACTGAACAAAGTTATGGTATCACGCGCTGTATGGCATTTTTCCTCCAAATTATTTGCGAAGACATAAGGAATAAAAAAAAATCACGAACCATTTGCCTGTAGCATTTATCATTCACGGCGAAGCAAAGAGTAATTTTTTTCGGGACATAATTCAGTCCCATGTGGATTGTGCCCCCTCCAAGAACGGACTATTCTGTTTGTTTACATACCCATTAAGCCAGGCCTCATCACTGAAGATCACTAAGTATGGCACGATCTTTCTTCAAAATTCTTCAAGTAGTGGACTGGCAGAGACCGATTTGCAGAGAACAGCAATGGATTGACAAATTCGAGTCCTCTGTCAAATTCACGTCTTCAGCGGCGGTAGCTTTATATGCACTCACGGTACAGGTTCGATTTAAATAAATATTATCCAAAAGAGTAAATTTCGTCATTTATCGATCAATCTCTTGATTTCTAGACTGATATAACTATTTTTGTTTGCGACGGAGCCAGAGTGGACATCTATCACTTTAAAGTTATAGTTGTCAACGTTCACGCAGCGTCCCAAACGAGAAGATTTATTGTCCTTTGAAACAAATAACTTTGTTTTGTCCTCATTTATCATCAGATCCAATTCTGCTGACTGCTTCTCAACGCTCGAAAAGGCTGCAGCAGCATGTGACTTTGGTTAAAGATTCTAGCAGTCATGTTTACTGCAGCCTCCCGCATGATCATCTACATTAGGATGCTAAAGAGATCGCATGACAGACTTTCTCCTTGTCTAAAGTCAGATCCGTGCCAGTCAGCGTCATCCCGCAAAAACATATCAGCTTGTAGGAGGTACTAAAGTCAGCCATAGCATCTAAAAATCCATCTCTTGGGCCTTCTCCAGGATTTGTCTCAGCGTGAATATCTGGTCGGTCGTGGATGTATGGATCTAAATCCACACTGATAAGGTCCACTCAGATTCAACAGAATGGGCTTTAGTCTTTCACATAACACACTAGACAGGACCTTGTATGCGATGGGTGAAAGGCTAATCCCGCGATAGTTGGTACACACACTAGGATCGCCTTTCTTAAGCACGGGACATAGGATACTCAGATTCCAATCATCGGCCATGCACTCCCTGAGCCAAATCGTGTTTATGAGCTGGTGCATGCATGTTACCAGGACATCGCCGCCGGCTTTAAAAAGCTCTACCGGCAGTCCATCGGCTCCCGCAGTTTTATTATTTTTAAGCCGCGCAATTGCCGTGCTGATCTCGTTTTGGCTCGGTGGTGGACAGTCTTCTCCATCGTCGATGATTGGTGCGATTTCGTCACTTATGCTGCCTTTGGGAACGAGAAGAGATTGAAAGTGTTCCCTCCATATTTGCAGCACACTCTGAGTGTCTGTGACGAGATTTCCGTCTCTGTCCTTACAGGTGTCCCTGTTCCAAAACCTTTACTTTTTACCTTTTGGTAAAACTTTCGGGTTTGACTACTATCCCTGTAATTTTCGATATCCTGGCCCTCTCTTCTGGGAGGTGAAAACATCAGAGCTAAGGGCGTTGGTTTGAAGTAGTTGTTGTTGCTCTAACAGCTGGTGGTTAGCTGGGGTGATAATTCTTTATACCGATTTTCGGGCATATAATCCGATTATCATACGATCATTGTTGACAACTCTGTTTCGTTCCTTTGTAGATAACAAGGTTTGTGTCAAGGATTGTTAGGTGTTGTTGTTGTGAGTTTAACCGTCAAATTCCACCGGAGATGGCGCCAGCTGGCTTGTTGATTTATATGAGATGTTGATAAATCATTTTCCCTTTTTCCTTGGTCCTTGCGCAATCTGGATTTTTGTAGTGGAATCGTCTAGGATGAGTTTTGCTGACTGGAGAACTTGAAAGTATTAGAAAAGTAATTAATTTTTCATCGATGTTGATTTGGCCAGTGCCCCGGCCGGGAATCGAACCCTGCACCTTCGGATTGCTAGTCTACGTCGCTTCCACTGAGCTATCGAAGGCTCCGTTGAGAGTGTTGGTTGGAGTAGACATTGGCTATCTCGGTGGTATGTAGCTTTGTGGTGTCTATCATCTTTTCTTACCGATTTTATCATTAAAATCTCCCAAAACAATTTTAATGTCATGGCCAGGGCTCATATATCTCATATTAAGCCTCTTTAGTGTCAAAATTTAAAAAATTTAATTTGAATTTTTAGGTAAATTTTTTATATTTTTTTTTTAAATTTGTTGATTATTTTGAGAAATGACTGTTGATTATGCAGAGAAATGGTATAAGAAAAGATTAAAGGAATTTTAATTCTGAAATTCGTCGTTGAGTTATGCTTCACAAACGTGGCAATAGGCTTTAAAACAGAGTGCGTAGAGCAATCAAAATACGCTCTCGCTCACTTGAGTTATCTTTACAATGAGTTTATCATTTTCAAAACAAGTGAGCGAAAGCAATCAAGCAATCTTCTCTTCTATAAACTCCTCATTAGTTTCACTCATTCAATACATCGCTTTGATAAGTTAAATGGCGACCGCTTGTTTGAATAGAATTTTTAAATTGAATAACTCATTGTACGCTCATTGAAGCAAACAAGGAGCGCTCATTTCACGAAAATGATCGATTGAATTTTACTTATCAATCATAAATAAGCAAATGTGAACATATGTATAATGTTGATTTTTCAAGTGCCGTCGTTTCGTTGAACACAGAAATGAATTGTGTTGCTTGGAAAATATGCATTGATATTTAGGTAGTATGTAAGAAAATTATTATTATTTTTGAAATAATAATACTGTTAACACATTGAATCATTTATTTTTATTTTTTTTTATATTAAAAATTACATTTAATAAACCTAAATTATTAAGATTGATAATTTGCTTGTTTGACAAATCCAACAATGCTCTGATATGAAAATTGTTTTTTATGCGACACAAAGTTTAGTGGTGGAGCATATTGCATATTTTAACTTTTTAGCACGAGAAAAAACAAAATAATGTGACTCTAATGCAGTGGTACGCAAAATGTTTATCAAGAACAACTTCGAAAAACGACGCTAGCAGAGCAGATACAAGTATGTAATTCCTGTAAACCAAATCAGTTATGAGCATGTTATTAAACAGGAGCACTCAAAACTTAGCGTTGTTGTTGTAAAGAGTTTATCATCGCAATAACTTTTGAGTGAGAAATATCAAAGCATTGAGTACTCTTTTGTTGAGTGCTTTCGAAAGAGTATTCAACGAGCGATGACGTTCTAGAGCATTAACAAACGAGCGCTCATTTCTTTTTACGTCGAAAATGAAAACACAAAATTGAGTCGCTCGCAAATAGAGTTTTATTTGAGGAGAAGAGCAAAATAATACTTCTCAATGATAAGTATTTACGAACTCTGCTTTAAAACCTTCAAGCCCCCAGCCGCACTGGTTAACATACTCCAATCGTGCTCAAACTTTGGCTATTCCAAAATCTGCAAAGACAAATAATTTTTGGGGGGTCGGACTGACAAAATTCTGATTTTTTTTGTCCCATATAACTTGCGGTCACTCTTTTGAGTATCAGGTCGGTGTTGAATTTACCTTAAACAGCTCAGTCGGCAGTTCATAGTCTCCCGCGGCTTTATTGTTTTTAAGCCGTGCAATGCCATGCTGATTTCGTGTTGGCTTGGTTTTGGGTAATCTACTTCGTTGTAGATGATTAACGTGATATCGTCACTTATGTTGTCTTTGGGAACTTTTAGAGTACGGCAGCATACTCTGTGTAATTTTCGATAACTTTCCTTCTGTAGACACTTTTTCCGCCATAACGCTTGAGATATGCCATCCATCGATTACCACGTGATCAATCTGGATTATTGTCTTTTGATCATAGGATACACAGGTTGCCTTGTGCATATCATTATGCGGGAACCTGGTTTCATTTACTTACTTATAACATTTGCTTAACAGTAACTTCGTTATTTTATTTAATTTATACCTTTCGCCATATTAAGTCATAAATTCGTCGATTTCTTTGTACAATACCACCTAACCTATGTATAAAAACCAAAGCAGCTATCACCTTCCATTACTTACAAATAGTTCTCAATAATTGAGTATACAATTAATATTTATAATCGACAACAAAACGCATATTTGTTTTTCAATAAATATCATCCAACTTTTGACTCCCAAAGGTCTCGGCTAATGATCGCATAGAGACCAATTGTCTACCTCTTGCCCCTACATAACAGAAAACACCATCATTCAACATTTACATTTTTTTTTATCATCATTTCAAAAACGAAGATGAATTTTATCATCTCAACGAAATCAGATATTTTTTGAGTTTTTGTTTTGGATACTTAATTCATAGAAGCGTAATTTATAGTTTCCTTTTGTTTTCTCACGTGTGTGTGTGTATGTGCGCGCGCTCATCTCTGATCTAGAGTGTGGCGCGTAATCTTTAGGATACGGGGATGTTGATGGTTGATGGCGGTGGTCGGTTTAAGAGTTTTATTTATCGTCACTCCATCTATATGGCCTCATTATTGAAACCAAAAATCAATAAAAATATATTAATTTTTTGTTTTCGATAGAGGGTAAGATTTTTTTGTGGCTCTCTAATTTTTGGGAGGAAAAAAAATTCCTTATAAAAAATAAAACTCTAACGAAACTAAAATAAATACATATCATAATATTTATCACAGATTTCCTTAATGACGATTTATTTCTGAAGAATTTTGGTTTCTTGTACTCTCCCCCCATCTTGAGGCCACTATGTCTCTTGCGTTTCTTCGAATCGTCATGCAGCATCATCAGATGCTGGGACCTTTTCATAAGTATTCATATTATGATGTGTGACCCCAGCCGGAGAACAAGTTTATTTCCTTTTTTTTCGTGGTGGTCGGTATATAATTTTATTAAAACGTCTCCGCTGCCTTTTTCGTTTTCTGTCCATTAAGGTCCATCGTAATCGTAGTTTAGCTGTAGCTGGAGGTGCCAATGGCAACATCTACCAGTTGTACGCATTAATGGCTCATATCATTGAGATTTTTATTAGTTGATAAGCCAACGCAGAGCGCTGCTTGTTGCAGCTCTTGTTGTTGGTTTAATTCGTTGTAGAAATTATCATAAATATGAATATTATTGATATTACACGATGATATCGTTCATATCAACATATCATTGCTAATTAAATTTTATTTGTTTTTAAATAATATTCACATTGCAGTCTCATAAAAATACATGAAATTAAATGTTATTTTGTGGTTCGTTATGGGGCAGGTAGCAGTGACAGACAGAGTGGTAACACATAAGGGTCCCACTGAGCAAATATTATCGTGGATATGTAAAACTACCCAAGCGTAACAACAATGATTTGTAAGATGAAAGATAAATCATAAAGAAGAACTCTGTCTTCTGTCTTAATATGACGTGCCTCAGATTGGCCCTTCATGCTTCTCATCACTGTTGAACCAGTTTTGACGGCAGTCTTAATATATATACCTAACAAAGACATAATTTAAATTATGTTTTTCATGTTTGTTGTATGAATTGCACATAAATAAAAAAATTTTAAATATTAATGTATGAAAATCAGTGGACAATCTACATATGAGTCTACAGACAAATGTGCGGGCACATGGACGTGATGACAAGGACCAGTTTTTTTTTTCATGTATTCCTGATTCCAGTCATACCCCATATGTTATTTGTGTTAATCAACCAAAGTACGAAGGCGTATAAGATATGTTCACACAACTGTAAGAGGACATTTTTTTCATCTTGTTAAACGTGTTTTCCATTCTCTTCATTTCATTACAACAACAAGGACAGCAAACACATCAAAAATTAAATATGAAACAAAAAAATATTGAATGCAAATAGTATAACATAACATAACAACATGCCCGAAACTTATGTATCCTTTGGACAATCTATGATATTCTAAGTTTGCACTGGTTTCTACTTGCCTCGGTGCTCTCTTTGGATTTCGTGTTTTCTATGAATTTGTAAAAATAGCAAAATCACAGCAAACAAATCGGTTAAAGTTAAAACGTGTACAAATGACAACAACGAAAGGAATACGATAATAAAAGCCATTTGAAAATCATGACATGCAAATCGTAGAAAATAGTGCAAATTTTTTGCATGTTTATGTCCGTTTTTATTTTCAAATCACAATGAAATCATCAAAATCGTTTTCGTTGTAAAGAAATAACAGAAAGGGAATATTCTAATAAAAAAAAACGTGTATACACGAAGGATTTGCGAGGAATCTACAGCTATTTGTACTTGCACGTAATGTTAGTGTAACACACCCAGAATTGTTGAAATGGTAAGGATTATAGTGTTCAAATACTTGAATTTTTAAGAAAACCGGTTTCAGTTTTATTCGAAAAACACATTTAAAAAAAATTCGGTTTTCAAATATCCGATTTAGTAAAAAAACCGGGTCAACCGGTTTCGTTCTGTTTTTCGGAACTATATGAATATCTACACCTTGCAGGGTTCGTATTGGCTCGCTAGCCAGCTGCTCTTGTCTGAAAGTTCCTCGCGAGCCAGGAGCCACATAATTTCAAATGAGCTCTCAGCTCGCGAGCTTAAAGCCAATTTTTAGGAAAAGAATAAAATGCAAATGCAAGAAAATACCAAAAAAAAGTACTTTTTACACAAAAAAGTACTCTGCTACAAAAAAGTACTTTGTGCAACAGAAAACTGCTTTTGGGACAATAAAAGTACTTTTTGTGCCGAAAAGTTTATTAAAAGTACTTTGTACCTAAAAGTACATTTGAAATTCTGTGGCTCGCGAGCCAAGAACTCTTTTGTAGTTTTGTGGCTCCTGGCTCGCGAGCCGAAAAGAGCGAGCCAATACGTACTCTGATACCTTGATTCTCAAGAAAGCTAATTCCATATAGCAATTTTTTTTCAAATAAATAGAGTTTTTGAATTCAGTTTACTTCAATCTTTTTCTTATTTAAATCATATGCTAATCAGTCAATCAATAAGTGAAATCTATATTACTCCCAAAATTTTGAACGTGTTTCCTTAAAAACTTACATTTTAGAATTACGATCACAAAACATATTTCTATTTCTCGCCCATTTTGAGTTGAGTTTCCAATATTATTGATGATGAGATGATATTCCTATTGTATCATGGTGATTTCTCAATGATTTTATGGTGATTATAAATTAAGCTCCTTTTTGCGATTGAACACTGAGCTTAGGAGATAACTGCACTTAAAGTTTTACATACGAATATCGACGGCTTTCCACCCATTTCCAGGTGAGATCTCAACTATATCTTAGTAGTTTTACAACTAGTGTAGAGTAATCACTATTTAAGCTTCCTTTTGCCATTAGATACTTAGTTCAGGAGATAACGGAAAGTAAAGTATCCATACGAAAACCAACGTTTTTGTTTAAGGAAATTCCAATGAAAGCTTCCTTTGCGAATTGCCCAAAGAATATCGTATAAGCGTAAATAACCTTCTTTCTATACGCTGGTTTGTCCTAAACTGTCTTGGCAATGTTCTGTGGAAATACATTTATGTAACTCAAGCAATAAAAAAAATTATTTTACTGTCTTTTTGAAAAACCGAGTAACCGACACCAAACCGGTTATTCTTGATAGGAATTTTTGGAAAAAACCGGCATACGGTTTCGGAGAAGAAACCCGTTTAGACGGCTTTCGGTTTTTAACACTCTTCTTAGGATATCGTCAATAGAAAGTCATGTCGTGTGGCAGTGCTGTTGAAAGGGTTTCACAGAGCACAAGCGTAGTACGATGATTGTAAAACATATAGCACAGTTTTGACAGACCTAATTGTGGCAAAAACATTTACTAAAAACAAAGTTTTATTACAACAATTACGACAAATACGAATGAATTAGTTAAGAGAGTTTTGAAAAAAAAAATATACATTTGACTTAAACATTACTATACAGGGTGGACCAACAATTCGTTTGCAGCTGCGATGTGCAGCCACGTCGGATTAAGCAAATATGTTACGAAATGCAAGAACTGCATTTGGTAACTTAAAACCAGGGCGCCATTCAACAGAGAACACCCCAGCGGCGGAAATCATGAGAAGGAAGGCCTTCGTTCATGAGTTTGAAGGCCTTCTTTTGGATCCGGTATGCCTTCCTTGACCTTCTTTCTTTCTTTCTTTCTTTCTTTTTTTACATTGCGTGACATTGGAAAATAAGGCCTTCCGTCGCCGGTTTCCAGAAGAAGGCCTTATGGATGCTTTCTATATGAAGGCATTATGGAAGGTCTGCATACACATGTAAAAATAATGACTTGCAAATAAAAAAAAAACTGTACAGTGCACCCTCAAATTATATATTTTTTTTGAGAGCGCACCGGTTATTTTAGATAATTATATTAGATATTTCTGACTTCTAAATATTTTTTTCTATACTTACATTTTTTTCCAACGACAGTAAACATTGCTGGAGTTTGAACCCACTACCTCGTGATTGTTAGTCAGCCATGCTACTGTCTAGCCTATGAAGATGCATTCGAATTGTTTGGTTGAAACTAAAGATACATTGTTTAAAAAAACCCCTTCCACGGAAATTAACAATTTTTTCCATTTGGAAGACATCCAAAACCCCTTATATTTGGAAGCGAGAGGGTATGTGTATGAAATCCCTCTGCCTTCTTTTCAAAGGCCTCTGTCAGGGCTTCATAAAAGTTGACAAAAAAACGCATTAACAATTCTTTCCATTTAGAAGGCGTACAATACCCCTGCTATTTGGAAGCGAGAGGGGATGTGTATGAAATCCCTCTGCCTTCTTTTTACATGTCTTTGGCAGGTCTGTCCAGAAAATGCCTAAATCAGATGAAAAGCATGCGTTCTGTATTCCTTATTTGAAATCTTATTCCCAAATAAGGACTACTGCATGCATTATATGAGAAAGGCCTCTCAAATTCCGCCGCTGGGACTGAGCGTTTTGCGTATACAAATACTATCAAAATAATGATTTTTCGACTATAGCCAAACAATAATATTGCGCAAATTACAAGATACGGCTTAGAAATAATGCTCCATTGAATTAGTTAAGCAGAAAATAGGTTCAGACGTTCGAGGATACGGGTTCAACAATGAATCAACCACGAAACGGCTGGCTTAGAACTTCATGTTGAGTCAGTAACGGCATCATTGCTCCATACATTATGAAGACACAAAGGCATATGCCGTTACAGCGAATAAAAAGCGGTATATTGTATAGCTACAGTGCTGTTTTTTTTGTTTTGCTATAACGCTACAGATTTCTAATCGCGGTTTCAGGCCCGAATTTGTGAAATCTTTGGCAACATGGAACTGCCTAAAGAGTTGACATAAGAGGTATCCCCGTCCGTGGCATTATGTTTAGAGCATTGGACTATTACACAGTGCGACAAAAAAAATATACTTTTGACGTGACACTATTATCTGGTAGACACTGCTGAGCACAACAAGAATCTGTTTCTGGAATATCTCAAACACCCCCAAAATCTTGAGTTACGTTTAAAAAACGGTTTTAATACCTTAACGAACTTATATGACAATAACGTGGTAGATTATCAACCGAATTTAAATTTCTCAGCGGGTTTGGAAAGCAGAAACTGCGGTCTTTTCAACTATACATATAGTTTTATATTGATATCTATCTGCTTTTGCCTTGAACCCGCAAACTATTTGGATTTTTCCCACTATTTTTTAATTTCGAAAACGTTTGTAGCCACTATTTTATAATGACACCTTGTGTATTACATTATTCAGAAAGTGCACGCTGTCGCAAGGCAACCTGAATATCCTCTGACCAAAAGACAAGAAACCACACTGATCACGTGGTAATCCATCGAAGGAATGTCTGAAACGTTCTGGACGTACGTGTTATGCGCGGTGCGAATATAATATAATGGGTACACGCAAGATTAAGTAGTAATAAAAACGCTTGTAACTGAATCCAAAGTATGCTAAACATCGCAAAGCTGCATACTACCGCGGTAGCTAATGCCTTCTCCAACCAACTCTCTCAATTATTGCAAACAATTGCCCCCAATTCTGATGTTTCGGAAACAGCAGCAGCATATTGCTGATTCTATGACCTTTGCCGCCACGACGTTATTGGGATATGGAAAATAACTGTCAGACAAGCCCTGGTTCGATAAAGAATGTCGCGTATTATCATAAGTAGTGGATGCTGCTGACAAACTTCTGCAAAACTGCAAACGAGAAGAGAAACAAAACTTCTCTTCAGGCAAAAAAAGCTTTTACACAAGAAAAGTGAGAGCCATGATATCGAAAAGTAGAGTTCTACCAAAAGGAAAAAGTCTAAAGTTTTGGAACTGGGACAACAGATGTAAGAAACCAGTAAGAAAGTTGAAGTATGGAAAACCGACGTACATATACCCTCAACCTCAGTTAAACATAAAACATAGTATATTGATATTATTTTTCGATTTCTGCAGTGGGAGGATTGGGAGGTACCAGAAGGGGCGTGGCTAGACTTTTAGTTTTTACTCCAAAACTTTATCCAGAATTAGGTTTACTAAATACTGAATTTGGGCACGATCGTGTTGGGTGTATTGATATTATTACTTCATCTCTAAAGTGGGCAACATTCCGCCAATACTAGCCTAGGCTAGGCTTCCAATTTTTTCTCTAAACCTTTAATTTGGGCACGATCGCATTGGGGGTATTGATATTATAACTCGATTTCTATAGTCGGCAGGATGATATATATTTTTAAAGGAGGTACCAGAAAGAGCATGGCCATGTAGCCCATTTTCAATACCGTAAGTTGTTTTGGGGAAATACTAACTCGTTGTTTCGAAAGTTATCGTGCGAACCAGGCGGCCAGCCATACAGACAGCCAGACCGTCATGGCCCAAACGACTTAAAAAGTCATGAATCGAATTTAATTAAATGAAACCTAGGGTCTAAAGTGACTCCTTCTATATGTTACACTTTTGGGGCGTATCCAATGATATACACCCTCCTACTCGTAGGGTGAGGGTATAAAAAGAAGGGAATCTGATCACGGGAGTACAGAAAGTGCTGTAAATGTTATTTTTGTACTCAGTTCGTTCCCAAAGCCGAAATCACATCGACGACGGAATAGATTGCCCATCACCAAACCGATGAGCTGGCAACGTGCATGCACCAACTCATAAAAACGAATGCATGCTAAAGGAATGCATGCCTGTGCTGTGCTTAAGAACCGCGTTCCAAGTGTGTGCACAAACTACCGCTGGATCAGCCTTTTCCCATTGCATACACTATCCTGTCGAGTATGGTATGTAAAAGATCAAAGCTCATCTTAGAGAACTTGATTAGACTTGATCAGTGTAAATTTTGACTTTTATGACAAATCCTGGAGAAGACCCAAGAATTGCAAATCGACACTTCCGTCTGCTTATCGATTACAAAACTTCATTCGATAGTCCAATATGACATAAACTATAAGATGCTATGGCTGAGTTTGGTATCCTTGAGAAGCTGATACGAATTTGCGAATTGACACTGACCTACACGACGAAGATAGTTTAAAATCTGACAGCCATTTTTTACCAAGCGATGTCTGTCCTGCGATCTCTTAAACATCCTAATAAAGATGATCATGCGAGAGGCAGTAGTTATCACGACTGGTACAATCCTTCATAAAAGTTACATGCTGCTCGTTTATCCCGATGATATACATATCATTGGCGGATGACTTGGATGTTATTGCTGCGCTGCGTGAACGTTGACAACTATTACTTTGATTTGGTAGAGGATTTTGTCACCGCCGTAAACAAAAATAATAATGTCAGACTGAAAATCAATGCGAGTACCGGCGTCGTATGAACCACGAGCTATGTGAGCTGCATAACGACATCGACGTATTCTAGCGCGTTCAAATAGACCGAATGTGCTGACTGAAATGTTTTCGGCAACGAACAACTGTATGCGTCATTTAGTCTTTGTACTACTTTATATATAAATTTAGTTTAAGTATTTTTGTAAAATAAGTAAAAATTGCGTACTTTTTTGGAACATTGGCATTTAAATGAATTAAATTGTTTTTTTTAGACATAAGTATAAATGTTTTACTTCATGATGCTTCTTAATATAAGTTTGCCGAATCAAGGAAAATATACCATAGTATAGAAAAGATTATAATAGACCTTTTGTTGTGGGCACTCATCCTTTGTATGAACAACAACATTTATGACCTCTCTCCATCACCATCTCTTTCTCTCTGTGCAATTTTGTTTATTTACATGCACGCCGACTGAAATTTAATACTTATTAATTTAATCAAGTATTACATATTGATGATGACATTATTCAATGATTTCCCTAGAAAACCAGTAATATGCGTTCGCCATTTCCTTGCGCGCGCTGTTTTCCCCTGAAACTTTTATATGAGTTGTCTGAAAAATGCGTGGGTTTTCCACTTTAAAGGTTGAATGCGCGCAAAGAAACATTGGTTGCAGTACCAATGTAAATTTATTTGTTTGCATGAATTATGACCATATTTGAGACAAATGTTTAGGCCATGGTTGGCTGTTACTTAGCTGGTCCTGTTGACAATGCGGCTGACAATGTTTTTGTTTTGTTTTGTATGAGTTTGTATGTGTATGAGTGTGTTTGGTTCATTTGAATTTGGTCGGTAGACTTAAGCGAGGTGTCGCACGAGAGTGTTAAAAAGATTCAGAATGTTGGCAAATGTTGGTGTTGGCTTTTGGCTGCATTAGCATTATAGCCATCTTTTGAGTTATAAAATATGTTGACTTTAGCATTTATTTTGTGTATGCCATATTTTTTCATGTTTTTTGTTTGTTTTGTTGCGAATGTTCCTGGTCGTGTCGTAATATTTATGCAAATTAAATTCGCTGTTCAAAAGAAGAGAAATCCGAACATCCATTCGTCCATCCATTCATTCATTTGCAACATTTGAATTTGGCGAAATGTCTCCCCTTTCGACAACAATTCAAAAGAAACCAACAGAAATAAACAAATAAATAAATTTTATTGAATGAAATTCTAAATGTGGCATTGATTCATAAATGCTGTTTGTTGCATGGTGGTTTAAATATATAGCATAGTGTTGCTTGCCACAATCAACAAACATTAAGGACAAATGCAAATTGCGTCGTTCTTTAGATTAAATTTCACTGCAACCTACGGTCGGTTTGATGATGTTACTACATATTGTGAGAGCATTTGCGGAAAGGGATTTTATATGGTGTTTTCTGAAGATTTAATGTCTAAGTTTTGCAATGGCATTAAAGCACAAATTATGAAGGTATCACATATCATACTGAATTATATTAAAAAGTATGGAATAAGCATTTAGTGTGAGTGATGAAATTGTATTATCACAGTTAAATTTGGTCAGAAAAATCGGAAAAAATGTTTGAACATATGACAGGCAATACGTATTCATATGTAATTGTTGCAACACTTAAATTAACTTCCAGTAATCCAAAAAAAAAACCATTAATACATTCTAAGTTTATTTAGACATTGGCCAATATATCGACCTAGAAATCCATCAACCATCTAAGCCTTATTATTAATTGAACAGATGTTTGGAAAACTGCCACTGATAGCTAAAACAAAACTAAAGATTATTTCTACGTAATTATGAACTATGGCAGCAACTCGAATGCCAGTAAACTAAGCAATGATGGTTAACACAACAAAAAGGTAAATCAGCTTAATTGAAACACATAAATCCAATTTGGTAATGTCGAATGGCATCAGCATTTGTACTTTAGTATTACTTAAGTCTATCTACTTCACTTACGACAAATCCAAATAGAGAACAAAATCATATCATCCATACAGCGAACAACATAAACTTAACTAATCAAAGTATCTGAAGAGCTGCGCCACGATAGATAATGATGTAACTCCCCCACCACCACCACCACCACGAGCAATCAGAAAGAGCAGTCAGTACAAAAAACTCACACATGATGAACTAAATAGACTGATAGACTTAGGAGTCTGTAGTGATTCCACCAAGACTTAACAAATCAATTCATAGACAATTCATATAAGGATAAATGTGCGAGGGAGATTTGAGCAAGAGGAAGGAAATCCATCCAAATAAATCACTCAACAATTACACAATGTTAAATATTAACCAAGTTACAATACTCGCTGGCCCAGTAATAATGGTAACATATCATACCAAGAATGACTGAAAGATTGGTGGTAACATTTCGATTGATACAAGACGAATATCAATACCCTTGGGAAGTATTTATGGAATGTACCTTATGTTGCATTCACCATAAAACGAAATCTCTTATGTCTATTCTGCTTTAAGTGGCCAAAAAAAAAGAAAAGTTTTTTTTGGCTTTCTTCAAATTGGGGAGGGCGATAATATCTAAGTGTCGGCACTCAATCTCATAACAAGAAAACTTGCAATAGAAACAATCAAAACTCGATTTGTTGCATAAGCTAGCTTTGGGCAGATGTTTTCCGATTAAGCGAAAATATCAGCGGTGTACAGTGGAGAGTGAAATCTTATGTCAAAGTGTGATGGACAAACTTCAAATGGAATTTATGAGATGTATCAGCAAAAAACAATAAAAGGTTATGTGTGTGATTATAGAGTTGCCTCAGAGTAAGGTGGCAGTATTGTATGTGAATACAAATAGGAATAGGAAATACATATTACGAACTTTAAAGATTACAATTTTTAATTAGTCAACTTTTAGAAGGACACGCATACGCTTTAAAGCTATTGTAGAATTTAAAGATTTTCGGAATTGAATTTGTTTCGTAGTAAATAAAAGGTTCTGTAAAGTTTAAACTCATATTTAATGGGGTGCTGTTTGAATGTGCTTGACTACGTCGATGTCGTTATACCGCTCATTGTTCATTTAACGACAGTTCTCGACGTTAACGATGATGAGTCTACATTTTTTTAAAAGTATTTTCTGTCATTATCTGAGCTGTAGAGCAAGGATAGGATAGGATAGGATAGGATAGGATAGGATAGGATAGGATAGGATAGGATAGGATAGGATAGGATAGGATAGGATAGGATAGGATAGGATAGGATAGGATAGGATAGGATAGGATAGGATAGGATAGGATAGGATAGGATAGGATAGGATAGGATAGGATAGGATAGGATAGGATAGGATAGGATAGGATAGGATAGGATAGGATAGGATAGGATAGGATAGGATAGGATAGGATAGGATAGGATAGGATAGGATAGGATAGGATAGGATAGGATAGGATAGGATAGGATAGGATAGGATAGGATAGGATAGGATAGGATAGGATAGGATAGGATAGGATAGGATAGGATAGGATAGGATAGGATAGGATAGGATAGGATAGGATAGGATAGGATAGGATAGGATAGGATAGGATAGGATAGGATAGGATAGGATAGGATAGGATAGGATAGGATAGGATAGGATAGGATAGGATAGGATAGGATAGGATAGGATAGGATAGGATAGGATAGGATAGGATAGGATAGGATAGGATAGGATAGGATAGGATAGGATAGGATAGGATAGGATAGGATAGGATAGGATAGGATAGGATAGGATAGGATAGGATAGGATAGGATAGGATAGGATAGGATAGGATAGGATAGGATAGGATAGGATAGGATAGGATAGGATAGGATAGGATAGGATAGGATAGGATAGGATAGGATAGGATAGGATAGGATAGGATAGGATAGGATAGGATAGGATAGGATAGGATAGGATAGGATAGGATAGGATAGGATAGGATAGGATAGGATAGGATAGGATAGGATAGGATAGGATAGGATAGGATAGGATAGGATAGGATAGGATAGGATAGGATAGGATAGGATAGGATAGGATAGGATAGGATAGGATAGGATAGGATAGGATAGGATAGGATAGGATAGGATAGGATAGGATAGGATAGGATAGGATAGGATAGGATAGGATAGGATAGGATAGGATAGGATAGGATAGGATAGGATAGGATAGGATAGGATAGGATAGGATAGGATAGGATAGGATAGGATAGGATAGGATAGGATAGGATAGGATAGGATAGGATAGGATAGGATAGGATAGGATAGGATAGGATAGGATAGGATAGGATAGGATAGGATAGGATAGGATAGGATAGGATAGGATAGGATAGGATAGGATAGGATAGGATAGGATAGGATAGGATAGGATAGGATAGGATAGGATAGGATAGGATAGGATAGGATAGGATAGGATAGGATAGGATAGGATAGGATAGGATAGGATAGGATAGGATAGGATAGGATAGGATAGGATAGGATAGGATAGGATAGGATAGGATAGGATAGGATAGGATAGGATAGGATAGGATAGGATAGGATAGGATAGGATAGGATAGGATAGGATAGGATAGGATAGGATAGGATAGGATAGGATAGGATAGGATAGGATAGGATAGGATAGGATAGGATAGGATAGGATAGGATAGGATAGGATAGGATAGGATAGGATAGGATAGGATAGGATAGGATAGGATAGGATAGGATAGGATAGGATAGGATAGGATAGGATAGGATAGGATAGGATAGGATAGGATAGGATAGGATAGGATAGGATAGGATAGGATAGGATAGGATAGGATAGGATAGGATAGGATAGGATAGGATAGGATAGGATAGGATAGGATAGGATAGGATAGGATAGGATAGGATAGGATAGGATAGGATAGGATAGGATAGGATAGGATAGGATAGGATAGGATAGGATAGGATAGGATAGGATAGGATAGGATAGGATAGGATAGGATAGGATAGGATAGGATAGGATAGGATAGGATAGGATAGGATAGGATAGGATAGGATAGGATAGGATAGGATAGGATAGGATAGGATAGGATAGGATAGGATAGGATAGGATAGGATAGGATAGGATAGGATAGGATAGGATAGGATAGGATAGGATAGGATAGGATAGGATAGGATAGGATAGGATAGGATAGGATAGGATAGGATAGGATAGGATAGGATAGGATAGGATAGGATAGGATAGGATAGGATAGGATAGGATAGGATAGGATAGGATAGGATAGGATAGGATAGGATAGGATAGGATAGGATAGGATAGGAATTGCGGTCAATACTCGTCTCAGGCTGACTTAATTATTTTTATGGAAACGAGGTGGCCAGGCATTCCATTCTCATCTTTTTGGAATTTCAATAGTCACTTTAAGGAAATCCACACGTTTCGTCAAAAAATCAGTGGCAGTTAAAAAGCGTGACCATATGTGGCCTGATACCAATCGCCAGCTTCACTAAGGCTGATAACCCTTCGGTCCGCAGTAGCCTTAACGAACAATTTCAGGCGCGAAAGGTAGAGGAGCACACCTAAAGCCGCTAGCGGTGTTCTCCTGTTAACTCCAGTACTACCCATTGCTTCCATCCTTTGGACCTTTGACGGCAGTGTACAGCCACACTGCCATATTTGGCCTGAGTACCTATAGAGTTCCCGCACCCATAATTTTCATTGACACCACTCTTTAAAAACAAATGGATAGCGTCGATCTGAATTCTTGTGTCTTCTCCAGGATTTGTTATAGTGTGAATTTTTGATCGGTAGTGGATTAACCAGGTCTACAGCCACATACTCGTTAGGACCTTGTATGCGATGGTGCACATACTTGGGTCACCTTTTTAAGCACAGGACATTAACCACTCATAATTCCAACACCCGACATGCATTACTTTAGCTTAATTGTGTATATTAGCTGATGCATGCACGTTGCCAACTCATCGCCGCCGGCCTTATGTAGCTCTGCAAGCTGTCCATTGGGACCCGCAACGTTAACGCTTTTAAGTCGTGCAAGTGCCGTGCTGGTCTCTTTTTTGACTCTATGGTGGACATTATAAACCTTCGTCGACGATGCTGCTTTCGGGTAAGAGCTGAGTACAAAAATTTTCCCTCCATATTTGCAGCACACGCTGCGTATCCGTCACCAGATTTCCATCTTTGCTCTTACAGGAGGAGATCCCTATTTCAAAAAATTACTTTTTACCTTTTGGTAGAACTTTCGGGCTTTATCTCTATCCCTGTACTTTTCGATAATTTGGCTCTATCATTCCTTCCATAGACGCTTTTTATGTCTGTAGAGGCGTTTAGCCTCCCTCCTCTTCTTATTATAACGTTCCTTCACAGCACGTGTTACCATTGACTGCAGGTTTACCTTCTATACAGTTTCCTTTTCCTCAGTCATCAATACGCGACATTCTTTTTCGTACCAAGACTTGTCTGAGAGTGGTTTTCCATTTCCCATTACGTCGTTGCGGCAGTGTCATAGAATGTGCAACACTGTGTCGTTAACATCAGAATTTGGGGTCCTAGTCTGCAGTAATTGAGAGAGTTGGTTAGAGTAGGCATAAGCTATTTCGGTGGTATGCAGCTATGTCGTTAACATCAGAACTTGGGGTCCTAGTCTGTAGTAATTGAGAGAGTTGGTTTAGAGTAGGCATTAGCTATCTCGGTGGTATGCTGCTTTGCAATGTCTAGCTTCCTTTGCGTTTATTTACGAGCGTTTTTACACTTTTTAATCGCGTGCATACCTTGGCTGCAAGTATGTGGATATTTCAGGTTGCGGGAATCTGATGCCTCTCACTACCTTGTTTCTTGCCTTCGCGAAGAAAACCAGCCTGAATCCGTTATCGAATTTTTTGTTGTGTAGACTGAACTTTCCATCTGCTTCATTTTCCCTTTCTATTGCAGTATTAC
Organism: Muscina levida; assembly: GCA_964034835.1. NCBI lineage: Eukaryota > Metazoa > Arthropoda > Insecta > Diptera > Muscidae > Muscina > Muscina levida. Next base: position 112,562,265 of record OZ035881.1, on the reverse strand, counting down.
AAGCGGTCAAACAATTTTAATATCATGGTCTGGTCAGCGGTCATATATTTCCTCTTGGCCCTCATAGAATTCATTCTTAATGTCATTGTCGTCCATCGGCCAATGTGATGTGAAAATATTTCACCTTGATGCGGTGAGTGGCTATGCGGTCAATAACATGGTAAGACTAAGTCAGGGCATCCGCCAATTGGATAGAGGCACGATCTATGTGGGGAGATCGAACATTTCATGGTCCGTCTAACATTTTCGCGTGCCGCACAGAGTGGTAATTTAACGATCTGGGCGGCCAAAATTGGATTTTTCAAAAGTAGATGTTTAATTTCAATGAGTACAAAAAACAAACTCTAGTCAAAAAATAATGCACTACCACTTCAATCTGTGATTTAATGTAATCTTTAACATCGCATCGTTCAAATGGAAAAAAAAATTTGCGAAATACTTGGAAATACCTCTACCCCCAAATGTTATCAAATTATTTTTTACGCTACCCCGATTTTTTTTACATTCTGCTTCATAAATTTACTTCAAATTATTTTGGCTGCCCAGATCGGTACAATACCCCTCTGTGTGTCCTCAACATTTTGGGGAGTTCCTTTGTGCTTTCATAATAGTTTTTATTTAAGGAGAGTGGCTTATTAGGCTTCCGCGCCGTTATGTTGAGCTTCAGGCACTCCTGTCGTCTACTCTCTGAGATACATCGGTGGCATTTAGGTTGCTCAATATTTCGCCATCTTACATTTGCTAGTCTTCAACGTAAGTTCAGTGGCATTTTCAGGGGAACACTTGATTTATCGGACGTTGTGAGCTGCTGGGGAATCTCAGCAGAGAGATTCTTGTTATTCCCAAGTGAATCAGGATCAGAAGATGATTCAAATAAGATAATTCCCACCAAAATTGTCAGATTTTATTATTATGCCTGCTGTTGTCTTTTATAAGGAGTCTATTAAAAAGAATGACTATATATTTTGGAGTGGTATATCTTCAGTATAACAGCACTCAAGGATATATAAGTTGCAGTATATTCGCTTAAATCCTAGGGGTTCATTTCATACATAAACTGATACCCAACAATATACCAAAAATTAAGTTATCCTATAACAGTTGGCAACTCTATTGAACCCTAATCACTACTTTTACTAACTTTTATGGTGATACTTATTAATAAATCCCCTGGGAATTGCATACTCCTAAGATTTTCCCCATAATCTTCCAGCACTTAGCACTGGTGCTGCTGTTAAGGATTGCCATAGACGCCCGTCTTACATCAGGACCAAATTAATGTTTAGATATTGAGAAAATTTTGTTAAGATATTAATTTGGTTCATGTGCATGGCTAATTCCCCTTCTCTCTCTCTCTCATCCTCTCAATCGCCTTAAACTTATTTCCATTCGTTGAATTCGCACAATAAAGTAATTTTTGTAAGATGGAAGGAGAATGTATGGTGGAAATGTTGTGAAAAAATCTGAAAAAGACAGAAACAGAAAAGCATTAACCAGAGAAGTACCATGTCACATGTCAAAATTTCATTAGTGGACATAAAAAACATCCTATGATCACAGTTCCACACACTGCACATAGTAATCAGGGGGTATACGAGAGAACATGGTAAGTAAGAAAATTAACAACAACAAAAAACAACAACTCAGTGTCACATATATATAATACCACCGCTAAAGACCTAAGAACCAGAATTATCACCATCATTTTATTTAAGTTTTTTTTTCTTCTTGTTATAAATCCAAAACAAAATTATATTAGCATGAAGGAAATTCGAATTTCATACCTCTACGTCAGATGTTGCAATAATAACAACACCAACATCATGACCAACCTACAACAACAACTTTGTCATGGTGGGCAATAAAGGGAATCATTTAAAAATATATTATCACCATAAAATGATGCAAAGAAGCCGTTAAATATTATAAAGAAAACCATTTAAATTCATTAATGAGCAATACTTTTAAAAAATATTGTATCTTTAAATCTATATATACGCACACACACACTCATAAGCGTACGATTGGACAGACAGAATGTTGCAGACGCGAATGGATGGATGGCAATCAAGAGTTTAAGGCTTACAGTGCTGTGGGTAGGCAATTCTTTTGCTGTGATTACTAAAGATTACTTCTGTTACGGGAAGGATAATTGCGATGTAAGTTTATCACAATACTGTAATTGTAACATAATATTTGTCAGATTTAAAAATTACCATGGGCCTAGCTACGGTTGGCCATATATGTATTAATAATTTATGTAAATTTCATGCACATCAGTTTCCAAACACTGTGAATCGCGTGGCGTGGACAGACAATAACTTCTGACTTGGCCAAAGGAAATACTACAACCACAAACAATCATATGGCATTCATTCCATACCAGAACAAGATGATGTTTTGTTTTTCACAAAACAGCGACATCCCCGTCCTTGTTGTCATCCTCAAATGTGTGTCGTCCGTCTACCACCGGTCGCTCGACGGTCACTATAAACCAGAAAGAAATCTCCGCTTTCTCGTTAGTTTTAAGATGACAATTTTCATATCTGTTATCCAGGGTCCACCATGAAATGATGCAGTTGTTAAGGCTTTTGTTGTTGTTCTTGAATGAATATTGGCAAATATTGTTTAAAAATGTCAATAATTCATTTGTTATGGCTGCTCAATGGTTGTAGGCAACATGAGATATCACCATCGTCATGGTATGAGTGACTGGATCAACGGGTACGTAAGTGTGTGTGTGTGTTTGTGAGAGACTTGATACGGCATCATGTTCTTGTGGACGGAATCATTATATTAAAATAAGTATTCCTGTTTCAGTGGCTCCTTTATAAAGAGGTGACTGTTGCAGGAATATGCAAATTAAAAATGACATATAATGTTTTTGTCTCCGTATGCAGATGGTTCTAGGGTTTGTAAGGCTGGAAAAATGCAAAAAATGAGATTTAATTAGCGGTAATGTATGATAGTCGTTGATGTACATGATGTACATATATTCATATTGTAGTCAGACTACTGATTAAAAGTGGACATTACCCAGTATAATCCGATATAATATCCGATAAATATCAAAATCGTCCAAAAAAGTTTTTAGGCATTTTTTTACTCTATGGCTTTTTCTCGAACTACACCTTGATTTGCAATATGATTGGCAAAGCTATAAGAGATTCATAAAACCTTGCAAAGTGTCCAAAGTTTTGTCCAACTGTGGTGAAAACTGCTTGATAACGATAGAACCTATATTAAGCCATCCCTATGTGTGAGGGCTATATTAAAATATAGACCTAAGACCTTAGACGTAATATTTATCAGCAGTAATAGTATCAGACCCAACCAAAAAATATTTGAAAGATTTGCAGCAGGTGGCGGATAGCTGAACGGCCTACAGACATGTTTGTGAACTACGATTAATAAGTAGTCCCCGACCATAACTGTAGAGACCGAGGGCGTACTATAAAAGGGTACATGTGCTTGATGGCGAATCTATGACACGGCAAATCAGAGCCGGTAGAGAGGTACTAATACGCTGGTGATGTCTCTGCTGTGGTTCCCTTAATCAAACAAAAATTTCATAGCGTCTGTTCCATATTGGGCTGAAATAAATCCTGGCAATACGAATAACAAATGGATATCCCGATCCAGTTACGAGAAATCAAATAGATCACGTGGTAATCGAAGGAAGGCATGCGGCAAGTGTCTTAGACGGACGAGTGATCAGGGATGCGAACATCAACTCGGATCACCACCTCACTGCAGTGAAGGTGCGTACTAGGCTAAGCAGAGCGAAAACACTGCATTACCAGGCACAGATATAGCTGGACATCGCTATACTGCAGACCACGGATATAGCCAACTCCTATTTACAAAAAAAGGTGACCGTAGTGAGTGTAAAAACTACTGTGGAATTATTATCTTACCGATTTTGCATAAGGCCCTTTCTAATTTACTTTGTGAAAGTCTAAAGCCAATTGTGCAAAACCTGATTGGACCTTACCTGTGCGGCTTAAGGCCAGGCAAATCCACGAAGGATCTGATATTAACACTACGGCAGATTCTGGAAGAACCCATGAGAAGCAAATCGACACATGCCATCTCTTTGTCGATTACAAAGCTGCGAAGATAATTCGTCTCTGCCGGTGTAACCTTACCAATACCAAATGCTCTGTTCGGAGTGGCAATGACCTATGTGCGCCAATTGATACGACGAGATGTTTTAGACAGGGTTTGTCATGCATACTGTTGAAGAAGGTGTTAAGGAAAGCAGCGGTAAACATGTCTGGCACCATATTTCATAAGAGTCACATGCATGCATCTGGAGTCATGGACGTGCGTGTGATCCGTGGTGCTAATATTGGCTCGGATCATAACCTGGTTGCAGGCAAGGTGCGCACAAGATTGAGCAGAGCGAAAAACGCACGTAACCAAACACAAAGAAAGCTGGACATCGCGAAGCAACAAACCCCAGATATAGCCACTGCCAACTCTAACCAGCTCTCCCAACTTCTACGACACAACGCCTCTATTTCTGACGTTCTCGATACACAGTGGCAGCATATTTAGCATTCCATGGCAACCGCCAAAATCGCCGAAACCACCGTGCTAGGATATAAAAAACGGCACTCAGACGAATCCTGATGCGATGAAAAATGTCACATAGCATCTGGGGAACAGGATGCGTCTTATTGGGCAACGCTACAGCCCATTGTAATCGCGGCTGAAAAATAATAAAGAAGTCGTTGTCAACGGACTTCCGGCAGAGCTCTTCAAGTACGGTGGCGAGGAGCACTGTTTGGCTTAACGAGTGCATGCCCGATGAATGGATTCTAAGCGTACCATGTCCTGTGCTTAAAGAGGTCATCCAAGTATGTGCTCCAACTACCGCGAGATCAGCCTACTACCCATCGCATATAAGGTCCTGTCGAGTGTGTTATGTGAAAGACTAAAGCCAGTATTATCAAACCTGATCGGGGTTATCAGTGTAACTTTAGACCTGGTAAATCAACAACTATCCAGATATTCACACATCGCACAGTGGCACCGCCCCATACATTTCTTGGAAAAAAATAGAAGGAGTGGTCGTACAGCAATGAAATTTTGCAGAAACACTTCTCGGGGCTTAATTTAGAAATTTTGAAAAAAACTTGGAAAACCGCTTACTGCCACACCCACCTCCCATATAACTGCACTTGCCAAAATTATTATTTTTGGACCTAGGGACTCGAAATTCGGGACACTTCTTAATTGAGTTCTCCTTATAAAAAATAATTAAAAATATTGGGGATGCCACGCCGACTTCAGATTTTACGCCCATCGAAAGTTGTAGATTTTAGGTGTTTTTCTTCCCTGTCTAGAATCGGCTCTATGAAATAAGGCCCCAAGATATAAGGCCCCAAAACAAAAATGAAATAAAGCCCCAAAAATTGGATTTTATTTCGTTATGAAACAAAGCCCCAATATCAAGAATGAAATAAGACCCCAACTAAATGCAAAAACACCCCAATTCGTAAATGAAATAATGCCCCATTTTTGGGGCAAGCCCTTCAAGTAATAAAAAGGCTAGGTACGTGTGGGAGGGGTAGTAGAAGTGAAGAAGAAAGGGGGGTGGACGCCCCCCCCCCCATCGTTTTGTTTATTGACTTTGAAAAATGACAGAGAGAGAGTTGCGAGACTGACTACGACGTATGCGGCGGGGAGCGTGCCCCCCACCGCATTCATCTTTTAATTATATCAGAGAGTGAAAGTTGCGAGGCTGACTACGACGTAAGCGGCGGGGGGCGTGCCCCCACCGCATTCGTCTTTTAATAATGTCAGAGAATATAAGTTGCGAGATTAGGGCATTATTTCATTTTCGGTATGAAATAAAGCCCCAAAACAAAAATGAAATAAAGTCCCAAAAAAATGAAATAACACCGCAAATTTCACTGTTGTTGTTTTCTGAACAAATTTTTGGGGCTTTATTTCATTTTTGTTTTGGGGCCTTATTTCATAGAGCCTCTAGAATCATATGAAAATTTCACATAAGTTAAAAAATTTTAATTTTTATTCAAAAGTCAACATGTGTTGTCTCCATACAAAAGAAGAGAATATCCCCAACAACCCTCCGCGAAAGGTATTAGCCTTCAAATACACCGAAAATATCGCGCAAATGCATGCATTGAAATCGATGTTACTAAAAGGGACGGTATTTGCCGGTGATTTTTTTTTTCTTAATTGAAAGTACAGACCCGGACCTTTCATTTTATTATAGTTAGAGGGCTAAGCAAGGCAAAGCACATAAAGTTTTTTTCCATCAAAAAGTGAAAAATTTATATTTTTTAGTATAATTTTTGATAAATTATAATAATTAGTATTACCTTTCCAATTTCAATAATTTTTTTTTTCTTATAAAAGAGTAAGTGCTATATTTTCACTGAAAAATAAAACAAAAGCCATAGCTATAAATGTACACACAAAAAGTACTTTATTTGGACAATAATTTTTATCTAATTTCTTTGAATAAATTTTCGTTGACTTCTGTTAGTTTTTTTAACTACAAAATTTAAATTTTCATAAAAAACCATGTTGAATTTTTCTTATCCAAATATTTCTTTACAAAACCCAATCATTAAAATTTTGAAATTGAAAAGTTGAAAAACCCTATTTTTTCCACCGAAAAGCTACTGTGCATCGGCCAAACCTAGAAAAGACCTAAGAAAAACAGATCTACAAGTACCATCTTTTCATCGACTATAAAGCTGCCTTCAACAGCCCGATATGTCAGAAATTAGTCCAAGCCATGGCTGAGTTTGGCATTCTAGCGAAGCCGATACGCCTTTGCGGAGTGACACTGACTGACACGAAGGCTTCAGAGATGGCAACGACCTTACGGGGCCATTATATACCAGACAAGGCCTAAAACAAGGCTAAGGTATATCGTGTGACCTCTTCAACATAGTGATGGAGATGATAATGAGGAAAGCTGCAGTAAAACCGAGTGCCACGATAATCAATAAAAGCCACATGCACGCATGTGCGTTGATGAGGTAGATACATCGGTCGAAAACTGCGGGATGTGACTGCAGCCTTCTCAAGTATCTGAAAGGAATCAACAAAAATCGGTCTAATGGTGAACGAGGACAAAACGAATTTATAAGATTCATCGAACAAAGAAACTACTCGTTTGGGAAACTGCGTGAACGTTGATAACTATAATTTCGAGGTGGTAGGTAATTGTATCTACCATCAACAAAACAAATAATGTCAGTCTCAAAATCCAGAGATGAATCCTGCTTTCTAATTAATGCTACTACGGACTAAGTAAGTTATATGTTAACTGTATTCCCTTGGGGTCGCTGCTGCATGATGGTTAAAACACGCGACTTTCATGCGGCAGATCCATGGTTCAAATCCTGTCTCCTGTGATCTACATTTTCATCGACAGCCTCCTCGACCTTGTCGACAGCAACTTCGCTGTCTAGTGTCGGGTCAATTAGCATGTCTAGTAAAAGCCTCTTAAATAGCTGACGTTCGCATTCGTCTATAAACTGATAACTCACAATAACGCGAGAAATCATCCAATATCTCATTCTTGGGGTGTAAAAATAAATTAAGAATACTTAATTCACTAATAATTTCTATTATTTTCTAAAAAAAAAGAGAAAAACTATTCTAAAAATAATAATTAAATCGCGAATAAGATCATTTAGGGCTTCTTGGGTTATCAAATTTAGTTTATCTTGAATTTCTCAAACTGGGAATCAACAACTTCGTCAGCATTCAATTGGATTGAAGTGGAATCGTCAACCTTAAACGATGAAGATAGAACTTAACTTACTTACTTAAATTTCCCTTTACACCCTATGAATAAGGTATGGGATAGCTTCTCGCGCTTTCCGCGTTGTTGTAAATTAACACTCTTTCTATTTTAAGATTCACAACTAACGGCACCTACTTATTTATCGACGAATGCGAATGTCACTGTTTGAGAAGCTTTTACTAGACATGCCGATTGACTCGACACTTATACTGCGAAGTTGCTGAAGACAACATGGGGGGTGCCGACAATGAGAGAAAAATTTATTTTTTAGATGACTGGAGCCAGGAGTTGAACCTGGAATCTCCCGCATGGTAGTCGCGTGTTCTAACTTTCATCCCGGTCTAGATAGAACTAGTAGGGGTCAACTAGATGGAACTAGTATGGGTAAATTGTCATTATGTGGGATAGATAACTTGGAGTATTTTGTATTTTTGCCGTTTATTTGATTAATATAATAATATCAGTTTGAAATAACATATGATCTCAGGGGTATACATAGTAATGGGCATAGCCGGCACATTTTAGAATAATTACTCCTCAAAAATCGTCCTATTGAAAGAGTTAAGGGCATATTTCGAAACGGTCAAAAAAAGCGTCTAATGATTCTTTTTCAGCCATTGCTAATATATTTTTTTTCTAAATTAAAACCAAAATTTATTTCATATTATGTGAGAATTATTATGCCACTCATACTGCACCACGAATATTGCCGCGATCTTCCCCCCTCGCCCAAAAAAAAAACACATAATAAGCACATGGAGTAAATAATATAGCAAATACCTCTGAAACTTCAACAAAAATAATCGAGTAATTTTCATATCATACCCACAACCCAAACCAATTTAAATTGTACTGACTGACTCTGCTGCCTCTGATCGCGCGACCCAAGAAACACCGGAGACCATCAACATCATCGCCATTGCTCTTACGCTTGGTGTCTTCGTCTTTAGCTTTGTAGTGCTGCTACAACAAAAAGGGTAACAGGAAAAAAAACAACCAACGAAAATAAATGGTGGGTACAACAAAGAAGAATACATAACAATTTTGAATATGGACAAAACTTGACATTTAAATTATGGGAACAGATAAATTTTTGCACCGAGATGAAGAAAAGAGCTCAAGAAATATCACCACCAACACCAATTCCCGTACTGGTATCACCACCATTCCTCCTTATCCTCCTCCAACTGCAGTTGCAACGAATTGAATCGAGTTTGGTATTCTCCCAAGACTTAAGAGTACCAACATAATACTGCCTGAACAAATTAAAATTAACGGAAGATCTCAACGTGAACATAAGGTATGAAAGGTTGACTGAATGAATGAATATCGTCTTCTTATGCACCCTGTTCACCTCTTCCGTACCCACATAGCACTCTGAAATCTTCACGCTCGTTGAGGGGAAGCAACCAACAAACACACACACACACACACACACAAACAAAAACGAAATTGTTGTAGGAAGACTTAACAAAATCGTTGAATAACTTTTTGGAAAATAGAAAGAAAACAAAATTGTGCGGGCTAAAGTTGTTGCAAGAAAGCACACTAATGCCGTGTAAAGAAAATATTTAAATTCTTTCAGTATTTTTTGTGGCCATCTCATTAGTATTTGAACCATTTATAACGGTAAATGAAAACAAAGCGTTTGTATTTTAAAATGAAATAAATCCCAATTAATTTTGTTTTTAATAAATAAACAATAAATTTATTTAAGAAAAAAATACTATAAATGGATCGATAGACTTGAATGTGTCAATAATATTTTTAATAGCTGTTTAAATAAATGGCCACAGAGATACCTGGGAGTGTCTATTAAACCATACAGTTGGCAATATAGTTTTTCGAAGAGTTTGTTTGATATATGTAGATATATGTTTGTTTGATATATGTAGAAAAATCGTATTACAGTAGACTACGGATAAGTGCACATCGGTTTTCGCGCGACTTTTTGTGCACTTATGCGGTTTTTGCATTTATACAACACTCGGATAAGTGCCCAACTATTGCTTATAAACAAACATTGCATAAGTGCACGATTATTGCATTTATACAAACATTAGATTATTTTTATTAATATGTAACTCCAGTTCAGTTTGGACGTAACTTTAAGAAAATAATTCAAATAGAAAGCTGTTTAATGTTTCTATTTATATTTAGTTTACATTACATAACAGGTTTTAAATAAAAACTTATAAATCAGTTCAGTTTAAGGTAAAAAAAAATCAGAAATTTATATTTCATTGTTTTAGAGTTTATCATATTGCATACAAAAAAATTAAAAATATTCAGGATGAGGATAGTTTATATTTAATTTCAAAGTATTTTTAAGAAAAATTGTGAGGGATTCTTGTCGTTCATAAATATTGTTTTTCGATATAATGCCGAAATATAGCAGACGTAGTATTATATCGCAATAATGCATTAATTTTAGAATACTTTTATATAAATATTTTATAAAGTTTATAGTAACATTAAGTCCAACAAATAAGAAACCTTTCTTCCCCACATATAACAAGAAGAGAAAAGCCTGATTAAACTAGTTCACATAAACCAATCTTTAGTATTACCACAGGCATATGTGCCCCTCTTCGGAACCAACCCGCCTACTACATAAAATCATAAATACTACAAATAACGGTACCGGTAACCGGAACTGTCAGAGCTTCTAGAAAGGCCGACCCCAGTATATCCCGACTTGATAACGGGCCAAAAGCAAAGCTGGTGCTCAACACAACAGAAGTAAATAGACTCGATGCCTACCTAGCCTCCTTTAAAGCAATGTCCCTTCAGAAATGACACTAACGAAGAATGTCTTTTCATCCCTAGTGCGAGGTGATAATTTGAATTTTTTAGATTGTTTTTTGGCCATATTTGTGAAGCTATCCTATAAATATCGAGATCGATATCTATATACGGGCGGCCAGTCGTTTCCTACCTACACTTCCTTCCGAAAGGGTGAGGAACAGCTTTTGCTGTGCCAGGTAGTGGCTGTGGAAAAACTTAAAGTTACGCGAGTAAAATAAGAGTTTGATAATCGAGAGAAATGGTGCTGGGTGTCCCTTGATATCAAACGAGCCTTGCATCTCTCATTGCGCATCAATATATTCTCTTGGTTGAAAACTGATTAAGGAGTTTAGACAGATCCGAACATCTAGGAAGGGTGCACATTTTACCGCAGTAAAGTAGGTGCGTTGTAATGCATGCTTCCTGAGTAATGGAATAAGTCTGGTATATTTAATATAATACATAAATTACGGTTAGTTAAATTTATGCTGCCTGCCGACTGGTATAAGCAGAATTAGACAGAGAGCGCTGATTCCAGTAGTTCAATTAACGGCAATTTTTGAACGATGACGCCAGAGCAACCATACTGAGGTCCTAAAATACCTACTCTCAGGCTGACGGGTAACCGTGGTTCGTATCCGATGGTGGTAATTTTATTAAGGTAGCTAAGACGATGTACTGTTTGTGAACCGGAAAGTTTAAATTGAGCTTTGTGGTTGTTTCTGAGTCGTTTTTATAATCGACTTAAAGTGAATGTAGCTTGGCTTTGGCCAAGTCTTCGGATCTGGTACAGTAAAAAACGTCGATAAATGTTAGGAGGAGTAGTGTCCGAAGACGGTTAAAATGCTTAACTATAGCAGATGATATTGGCATTATTATTGATCGGCGTTATTCAAAACCATGCTGGTAACTGGTACGATGAGGAATGTCACGAAATGTCTGAAGATAAGGATTCTGCATACAGGTCAAAACTGCAGCCAATGGCAACGCCTGCAGTGACGGAGCGTTATAATGAGAAGAGGAGGGATATGACACGCCTCTTCAGGCGGAAAAGCGTCTATGGAAGAAACAGAGAGCCAGGATTTCGAAAATTACAGGGATAGACTTGCAGCCCGAAAATTCTACCAAAATGGTAAAAAGTGATGATTTTGGACCAGGGATCCCCACCTGTAAGGACTGACATTCAGAGTGTGCTGCACTTTCGATCTTTACTAGTTCCCGAAGACATCGTATGTGACGAAATCACACCAATCATCGAGTGTTTTATGTCCCGTGCTTAAAAAAGGCGATCCAAGTATGTGTACCAATTATCGCGGGATCAGCCTTTTACTCATAGCATACAAGGTCCTGTCAAGTTATATGCAAGACCAAAGCCCATTTTAGCGAACCTGATTGGACCTTATCAGTATGGCTTTAGACCTTTTAAATCCACGACCGACCAAATATTCACACTACGACAAACCCTAGAGAAGACCCAATAAATTCAGGTCGACACCTGCCATCTATTTATCGACTACAAAGCTGCATTCGACAGTCCGATATGACAGAAACTATTCGATGCTATTGCTGATTTCGGTACCCCCGCGAAGCTGATAACACTGACTGACAAGAAGTCTTCAGTGAAAATAGGCACAAATCTAACAGAGCTATTTTCTACCCAGCGAGGCTTCGGACAAGGCGATAGTCTGTCATGCGATCTCCTTAATATCATAATGGAGATGATCATGCGGAAGCCAGCAGTAAACACGACTGGCACCATCTTTAACAAAAGCCACATGCTGCTCGCGTATGCCGCTGATATATATATCATTGGCCGAGGACTGATGGATGTTACTGCGGCCTTTGCGAGCATTGAGAAGCAGTCGTCAGAAGTGGGTCTGGTGATTAATGAGGACAAAACTAACTAACTTTGTTTCAACGAACAAAGAGTTTACTCGTTTGGGACGCTACATGAACATTGATAACTATAACGTTGAAGTGGTAGATGATTTTGTCTACCTGGGCACCGCCATAAACAAAAATAATAATTTTAGCCTGGAAATCAAAAGACGAGTATTGATCGCAAACCGCTGCTACTATGCGCTAAGAAAGCGTTTTAATGATGAAGCCCTCTCTCGACGAATGAAGATCCAACTCTACCAGATACTAATCCTGCCTTCCGTCCTCTACAGCGCAGAATTTTTAGTAATGCGGATAGATTGCTATTCTGGAAGTCTTGCCAAAAATACCTCACAAAATATTTGGACCCTCATTAAAGGCGACTACCATTGTCATATGAACCATGAGCTGTAAGTTGACATCGATGTAGTCAATCGCGTGCAAATATACGCTGGCTGGGACATTTTGTACGAAAAGATTAAAATGCTCCAGCTCGAAAAATCTTCGGCAATAAATCGATGGGCGGCGCAGAAGGGGGGCGACCAAAACTTTGCCGGATGTACCAGGTGAAAGAGCCGTGACTTGGTGTGACGTACTACTAATAGAGCGAGTGCTTGGATTTCTTTTCTACGTGCTGCTGGCAAATAAGATGAAGTATCTAACCCCACCCATTTTTGGACTGACCAAGCATATTGTTGTTTAATGCATTCACATCTACTTTCCAGTGGACAAAGTTAATAGTAAGTCAATATACAAAATCATACCGGAAGGGCAGAGCCACACATTTAGATCTTATTCCGGGCATTTTTATTCTTAGGATCTCTCTCAGGGATCTCCAAAGAACCACGATTCCGTACAGTAGTTTAGAGAGAGATCGCACTGTGACAAAAGACAAAATTATCCTTCTTGAATCTTAAGGAAAGGAAACTATTTCGATTTTTAGCGCATTCGTAAAAAACTTGCTCAGCGTTGTCATTAGCCACGACTTTGCATTCGCAGCGTTTCAAATCTAACAGCATTCCATTCACCGCTAGATTCCAGATCTGTGGAGACAATACAACTCCTTGGGTGGTTCCCATAATTCCTAGGTCATGTAGTTTGACCTTATATCCCACCATGAAAGACCAAAATAAGATAATAGTAATTAGAGCCATCTCTCGCCAGGATTATCAGGTTTTTCCTTGTTAAATTGGTAGAGTCTAAATCGGCGTCCATCGTGCGGCGTCATGATGTTCTTGGTCTGCCTCGACATCTTGTACCCTGTGGGTTCCACCATAGTAAATGGCGGTAGAAAGACGAGGAAGAAGTCTTTGCGAAGTGTATGTCGCAACCATTTAAAGCATCGTAGCTTGATCGTAATGTCCAGAGATGTATCATAAATAGAGTGCAATAAGTCCTGGTAAGATATGGTGTAGGGCCACCAAATTCTCATAATTTTCCGCAGACAGCCGTTGACAAAGGCCTGGAGCTTTCGTGACATCGCAGTCGTAGAGCAGAATGGTTTTAACATTAAAATTAAGTTTACATAGTATGGTGTTACGGGAAGTCTCATTTGAGGACCATACTTTGATCTGCATGGCGAATGCTTGTCTTCCTTTGTTGATGCGAGAAGTGGTACTGTGGTACCTCCTTCAGGGCTAATTACACTGCTCATATAGCAAAAGTGAGTGTTGCGTATGATTCACCGTAAACGTTTGGATTTATATCGGAATCCCTAGTTGATATGAAATCTATTTTGTTGGTGATAATATGCAGGTCGACAGTTTGAGCGTTTAGGCTAAGATGATCCAATTTGGTCTGTAGGTCAGACTTCTTGACGGAGAGGAAGACGATGTCATCAGCACAGACAAGTTCTTCTAGGTAACTGTGCAGGTCCCATGACATTAAGTTGGAACATTAGCTTTCTTGAATATATGTTGTTGTTGTTTTGGTCTAAATTTAGGGCATCTTGCAAATACAACCGTTCCGCTCCTATCAATTATACTCCGTGCTACATAGTGGTCAAGTGCATAAACACCCCCCAAAAAATATTGCCCAAAACATCTTTAGCAATAACCTAAATACCGAATGTAAGTATCGCCTATCGCCTAAGCGTATTTAATTTATTTTTTCTACATAAATATTCACACAAAAGAAAGAACACTTTAAAATGTATCATCATCAATTAAGCGCCATAACAAAAATATTATTTTATTTTCTATTTTTCAGCAAACACATTCAAACTGTTGGCCTCTCAAATATTTATGCCCTTAAGTGAAAGAAAGATTTATACATTGTTTTCTTTGATACACCTTAATGGCTCTCGACCGTGCGGCGATAATCGCATTTAGCCGTCATCGGCCCAGCGATTAAAGGCGACATCAGCGCCATAAAGTACTCAAAAGCAACAACGCGCCACAACCTAATTCGTGGCGCCCAATTAAACGTGTAAATGTCTTCTTCTCGCTGTGGTCGAACGTCGCCAGCCTCAATGCGATCGCAGTGCAATCGTTTATAAATTATGAAATTATAATGGGGTGGGTTCATGCTGTGTGACGGCAGCACAAAGGTCTCAATCAAAATGCAGTTGCACCCGAAAAATAATATGGAAACTAAGACCTACGACAAGTGAACTCGTGTTCCAAACTCAGCTTGAGATCACACATCGCCAAGGCGCCATTATTAATGTAAATTTTGTGAACATTGTTCATGATTCCATAGTGGCAATTTGTTATATTTACGATATATGTCTGCTGCTGTCTGATTATATTCAAGAGGCATCGTTAATTTTATCAATTGTTTGTTGTGACTTCTTCATTTGGGGCATTCGTACGTTTCGAAATCACATTGAATTTCTTGCTACACTCGCCAAGTATCATTCAGTATGAATACCTTTTCACCTGCTCTAGCATCGTCGATATCCAGCTGCGATAATCACTTTTATTGAAGATGTTTTAATCGCTTATTACGCGTCATCGCTTTAAATTGCTGCGCGAGTGTTCATAAATATAAATTGTATGTATTCGAACAATTTTATACATAAATTTTCTTTATCGTTTATTTATTTATATATCGTTTTGTTGTTTGTGTAAAGTGGGTCCAATTAGATTTATCGAGTTTTGTCCGCTGAGGAAACTCATGAATTTTGCAATTGACTCGTTTGCTATTGTAAATTATTTAATTGATTTTGAATGCGATTTAAAATTGTTGTTATATCGAAACCATTTAATTTAGCACTTGGGAAAATTTATTTCTTTTTAAGCAGCTCGTAATGAATATTACACGTGTGATATAAAATTTGTAAATTTTGTGGGCAATTTATGTTAAGGAATTGTTTAGGTTTTAATACATTTTCTAGTTTTAGCGAGCTGAATACATGTTTACGGATTAGATGTATGCTACTTAGCGGATTTCGCCATTCAAGCAGTTTCTATAGTTAATGTTTCAAAAAATCAATCCCAATTGCGAGATTTGAATCCATATTAATAGTTTTCCACAAATTATGTACCTTCTAAATCGATCTTACTTTTAAAATGCCTTTTAAGGTAACTAAATAATTTTCTACATGGTTCTGTAGCACCATGTGCTGTACATGTCCCAAATCCAATCTCTCGGGTTTTTAAAAATACTTTTGCCCGACAATAAGAATTTCGGAATAGTAGTGCCAAGTTAGAAGGCGAAATGTTGAGTATCCTAATCGGCATGCCACCACCGATGCGTCTTAGGAAGTAGGTAACAGAAGTTACTGAAGCTCAACACAGGCTCTCTTAGTGGTTTTGGCAGCCCCAAGAAACTAGGATCGGGAGCGGTGGCCTAATAAGCCACTCTCCTTAAACAAAATTTATTATGAAAACACGAAGAATAGAAAAAACAAGAACCCCCCCAAATGTTGACGACCCCCGCAAAAGATATAAGGACCATGATTAAAGATTTAAGATTTTACATTACGCTGATTTTTGTACACGCCCCGACGGAAGATAAAGACGATGAGATTAAAGATGCATTTTACGAGCGCCTAGAGGAAACATACGACCGCTGCCCTGGCCACGACATTTAAATTGTTCTGTAAGACTTTAATGCAAAAATAGGAAGCGAAGTTGTTCTTGGTCCATCGATCGGTAAATTCAGGCTGCATACCGACACGTCAGGCAACGGGTTTAGGCTGGTTAGCTTCGCAGCGCGAAGGAACATGGTAGTGAGTGGAACCAGATTCCAGCACAAAGATATCCACAAGGCAACTTGGCTATCCCCCGATCAAAACACTAAAAATCAAATTGATCATGTTGTAATTGATGGCAGGCATGCACATAGTGTCATGGACGTGCGTGTGATCCGTGGTGCTAATATTGGCTCGGATCA
This sequence comes from Muscina levida, assembly GCA_964034835.1. Taxonomy (NCBI): domain Eukaryota; kingdom Metazoa; phylum Arthropoda; class Insecta; order Diptera; family Muscidae; genus Muscina; species Muscina levida. Next base: position 112,545,467 of record OZ035881.1, on the reverse strand, counting down.
TTACCTGCAAACCCCAGAGATAGCTACTGCCTACTCCAACCAGCTCAACTTTTATAACACAACGCCTCTACTTCTGACGTTCCCGATACACAGCGGCAGCTGCCGCAACAACCATGCTAGGATATGAAAAGCGGCGCTCAGACGAATCCTGATACGATGAAGAATGTGGCACGTGTAAGTGTTATGTGGAAAAACTTTGTTTTGACTGTTATGGTGGCTTTACGTTAACACATCGGGTTTAACCTTAAGACTAGGTTTTGCAGTCTCTTGCCAACCTTAAATCCACATCCAAACTCATGCATGTCTGCATGGCCACTATAGTAGATGACGCAAGTCTTCATGCGCGTGCACCGGTTTTCCGTCCATCGGATTTCCTGTAAAGCGGTTATGTCAACCTTGTTTTCTTTAAAGACTTCCACCAGTTGGATTGAGGCACCAGGTTTAGGCAGTGTTCTAACTTTCTAGGTGCATATCGTCAAAACATTGTGCTTCATTCTGGGTCAGACGCTGACCAGGGTACTGCCCACTCTGAGCAGACGTGCCTGGGTTTTAGGTTTCGCCCCTCACAGTTAGCCGTGCTCTGACGGGTGTCAAAATCACGTTTCCAGGAGTCACCACGTGGAGGTACTCCGTCCGCAGTAGTACCACGAATACGGAGCTCTGTGAGTAGACTTGAAGTGCATTTGGAAAGGATAACTCTGGGTTTGCCAAGTTAAACCGATCAGAAGCTTTACCTTGCATCACACTCCCGGCGCCGTTTGAATGTTATTGGAGTAATAATAATTTTACAAAAAATAGGTCATTTTGTATGAGAGGTGCAAGAAGGGGTGGGGTTATTTTGCCCATTTGCAATCCCATTGCTTCATTTTGGAAATATTAATACTGATAAATTTACATAAGAATCACTTAAGGTTTAAACGAGTTGTACTGCCCACATGGATGGCTGCCAGCCAGCCAGATAGACAAACATGGCTCAATCGTCTTAAATGTGGTACAATTTTTGTCGTTTCAAATGATATACCACAATCGATCTTTTGATTGATTATGACGTATTTGAACAAGCTGCATGTCAAGACAACTGTTTAAAGTGCTGCGATCAAAAAATAGATTTTTTTTTAATGAAATTCAATATGCTCTTACTACAAGTGTGTTCTTGTAAATACAAATTTTTTTTGTCTCTCCCGTAAAATAATAAATATGTTAGTTAGGGCCGTTTGCATTTCAGCTGACGATATACCTCATCCCTAAGATATACCATCCTTAATCTATTCTGGGAGGCTACTAGAGAAAAATACTTTGCAAAATATTTGAACCCATCATCGTTAACGTCGAGAACCTTCGTCGTATGATGCATGAAATGTTGAGCCGTATAACGCCATCCAAGTAGACAAGGGCGTTTAAGTTTGCCTATTGCGCTGTACGAGTACGAGTGGAGGATGAAAATGCTTCAGCCTGAAAGTCATCGGCAGTAAACTCGATGGCGCGATTAAAACATCTTTTGGATCAGGTTGTGGAGGTTATTGAGCAGTTATCTAAGCTTTGGGTGACGAACTCTCTACGGAGTGCAAAAGACCGAAGAACTTGGAATACTTTTCTACGTGCGGCAATTGATGCATAAATATATTTACTTTCTGCCAAATAAAAAGAAGGAAAATTTTGTCCTTTTGCGCTAAAGTCGAAGCATTGTTGATTCGATAGTACTAAATGTAAACGGACTTTTGGTCCACCTTGTAAAATATTTAAATACTTGAAACTACAACTGTTTTTACGTTTAAACTTGGTTTTGTAAACGCATCTCCCAATGCTCCATTTCCTTACTTCGAATTGGTGCTCTGGACTAACCATTTATCTTGTAGCGCTTTAGACATCCCTCAACATTAGATTCGTTTGCCCCTACCCTTTGACCGAATATCCTAAAGTATTATTTTAACATGACTTCCTTAAAGTAATTTCTTGCACTAATTTTGTAGTGTAAGTGAAAGATTCAACGTCACCTATATGCCAAAAAAGTATTATTACTACTTTAGATATGAAATTGAAGAACTGCCAGAATTATAGATAGCATTATAATTTTAAGAAAATATATCGACTTCATATTACAATTAAATTCTATTTATTAAGTCTTTTGAAACTGGTTCCATGATTGCGCTTTTGAGTAATTATATCATTATATATGCAAAAAGTTCTCATGTTTTCAATTTTTCTTATGTTCACCACCTTAAAACTTATTTGAGCATTAACTTTCGTTTGAAGCTTACATGATAACAATTCGTTGACATTCATAATTTACATTTTGACAACATATAATGCCTACGAAATTACTAACATAAAACATATTCGAAGATAAGATAACGCGACACCAAGAAGATACCTAACAAATTCCAAAATACGTATTTAAAATAGGAATGGAGGCTGTATCGCTTAAGTAAATCCACACAAATATTCCGATTTTACAATTGTTAAGCGATACCAAAGGAAATAAAAATGCTTAAAAAGAAGATCTACCAAACGATTCCCAAGTGTTATGGGTGAGGAGACAATGAATGGATGATGGCAGTGGCGATGGTGATGATGACGAAGACGAAGACGACGATGGTACATTTGCTTTGATACCAAATAATGGTATTCCCCCTGGGTGGGAGCAGAGGATACATACCTATTGGAACTTGTACAGAGAAGGTGACAACGACACCAAACCAAGTGCTAACAAAGACAAAGAGCTCATTGTCGTCAACGTTGTTGTTCGCATCGCATACACATGTCCCAGACATGTATGCGGCATTGCCAGACAGTATGTCTGTTAAAGTTTCCTCCTCAAGGAGGCTGTTTGCTTAGCGGGCCTCTTAGCCTTTGGCTGGATGGTTCTGATGGTTCAATGGTTGGAGTTTTACTGTTCTGCTCTCTAGACTGGTGGGGAAAAAATGACTGTTGTTCAATACAAAACTATGTATTTTTAACACATTTTGTCATTTCATTTATGCAACACTTTGTTAAGAAAAATCGAAACATTCTCCTGTTGATGTCGTTTGTTGTTTTGTGTTTTTTTTATTCTGATCATAGCAGCCAGCTATTTACCTCAGAACATTGTCCTCACAGAACGTTCAGCTGTACTGCGCTGCACAACAACAACACCAACAAATCGTTTGATCATGTTTTTGTATTTATGAATCTTGTATTGTCATATTGTCGGTATTTAAAGGTGCGATAAACGAATATCATCAAAACTCAAGAACCAACCAGCTAAGCTAAATGCGAGATGAGAGACGAAAGGACAGGACAGACACACTCTCTGCATAATATTTATGATCATGATGATTTCGAGGCAACATCCAGATTTCCTTTTTGTCTCCCTAACAGAGGTTTGAGGTTTACTTATGGTTTGTCGGCCAATTCTCTCGCATTGTTTTTTGTAGCCTGCTTAACGATCATCGCCAAATGATCGCATATTTTGATGGAATTTCATGTGACTGCACGCAACAGGGTGAACATGAAGTTTTGATGAAAATTGTAAAGGTATGGGAAAAAGGCTAGGACTGCGTCAAATCAACCTTCGGTTGTTGCTAAATTCTATGTTGATTCTATGGCTCAAGAAGCTTTATATCTGATGTATCGACATAACATATATCCCTACTATCTGGGAGAAGACCACCTGTGGGGGTACTATATTCTTGCAATCGACCGTTCCATCAGCTTGGGGTTTAGATATGAAAGCATTGGTACTTCCGAGTATGTAAAAGTTTCGGTCTGATCCCTTTTTTGTGATAGCTGACCAAGTCGGCTCCACGAAAAGCCCCCCAATGAAATAACGCTTAGGAAATAACCCCCAATGAAATAAACCCCAAAAAATAGGAAATAACACCCAAAAACTGTGAATGAAATAACATCCAAAAATAAATGAAATAAACCCCAAAGCGAAAACGAAACAACCCCCAATATTTGGGAGTTATTTCATATGAAATAACACCCAATGATAAAAATAAAATAAACCCCATCTGCAACTAAAATGAAATTATGCCCAAAACTCATAAAAGAGTCAGTTTCACCAAGGATTTCATGAAGTCAATATGGACCAACAGCAAAGTTGCAAAATTATTAAAATGAATCGTGTGGATCGTAGACCGTTGTAGCTCTGCTCTATTTTTGCAGTTCGGAAGACAATTTGCCTTTTACGTTTGTCCTTTACACAACCACCTCCAGTGTTCACAAGTAAATCAAACGCTCTGATTTAATTGAATTCCTTATTCTGAAGAACTCTTACAAATTTAAAAAATTTCCATTCTTAGATATCATTCTTAAAATGAAAAAATGCTCGTAGCATATTGTTGATTTTCTATCCGTCAATATGAACACAAATGGAAATATCTGTAAACATTTAAAAGATATTATAATGTATTCACAGGCTAAAAGTTTTCTTGTAAAAGGCCTATTTTTATCTAATTATATAATTATGAGCCCCAAAAACCAACAGCTTTAAAAATGAAATAACCCCCGATTAAAAAATGAAATAATACCCAAATAATACACGCAATGAAAAAAGCCCCTAATTTTAAAAATTTGTTGGGTGTTATTTCATTGGAGATTATTTCATAATTTGAAAACCCCAAATGAGGAATGAAATAATTCCCAAAAATAAATGAAAAACCACCCAAAAAATTTGGGAGTTATTTCATATGAAATAACACCCAAAAATGTATAAAAAAAATTTGGGGAATATTTCATTTCTCGTTTGGGCGTTATTTCATTGGGGGGCTTTTCGTGGAGCCACAAAGTCTGCTAAGTGTGGTTCACTTAATCACAATTTGATAGTAGCTTCTCCGTGAATCACCCACCGCTGAGTGTAGCCGGTAACGTGAGTATCTGGAGCCTCGCCACTTATTTTCCGCCTGATCAGTGGTTGTAGCTTAATTAGGAATCTAGGAAGCATGTGCTCCTAACATTGTCTTCCCACCAGAAGATACTAAATTGGGTATGACAGTGTGGCACACATACCCCCTTTAACCAAGATGAAACCGACCTTACCATATCTGCTACTCTATGGGTCTGTATCACCCGTATGCAATGCAACTCCACATTCGAGCCCGCAGATTCTACTAGCGATTTCAATATCAACCTAATGGGGACCGCGAAAATCGATGTTGGATATTTGTAGGTCTAAACCCACAAAAAAATTATAAGTCTTTACAGATTTTGGGATAGCCAAAATTTGAGCACGATTGGAGCTTAACGTTTGTAAGCTCATATAGCCATGTTGGGGAGGCATAACTCAAGAACGACTGTCTGTTCATATATCATTTCTCTGCATAATCAACAGATTCGCAGTTTAAATTAAATTAATGAAAACCCCTCACCCTCAGTAAAACATACATTTTTATATTATATTAATATTATTACTCGATTTCTAAAGTGGGCGAAGTGGTACATTTGTAAGGTGCTCGCCTTGACTTCCAGTTTTTTTTCTCCAAAACTTTGTTCTGTTATAGCTTCACAAAATTCAGAATTTGGGCACGATCATGTCGAGTGTATTGATATTATTACTCCATCTTCAAAGTGGGCGGAGTGGTACATTTGTATGGGGGGTACCAGAAGGGGCGTGTCTAGACTTCCATATTTTTTCTCCAGAACTTTATACTGTTATAGCTTTACTAAATAAAGAATTTGGTTACGATCACGTTGGATTTATTGGTATTATTACTCCATCTCTATAGTGGGTGGGTTGATATATTTGTATGGGAGGTACCAGAAGGGGCTAGGCCACGTAGCCCATTTACAATACCTTAAGTAGTTTTGGGAAAATATTAACTCCTGCTAAATTTCAAAACATTTGGTTGCGTTTTTCGAAAGTTATCGTGCGCACCAACCGGACAGGCAGACAGACAGACGGACATGACTCAAACGACTTTAAAAGTCATGAATCGAATTTGATTCAAAGAAACAAAGAGCGTAGTGACTCCTTCTATGTGTTACACTTTTATGCCGTATCAAATGATATATACCCTCCTTCCTGTAGGGTGAGGGTATGAAAAGGTCACACTGGCGCTATGTGCTTACAAGTAAGTAATGGGATTTAATGCCTAGCAAACTGCGGTATTACTACCGATAAAGGAGTTGTTGTCAGGTGAAAGCCTCTTACGAAGTCCACATATTGTAGAATATTAAACAGCGTCCAACGAATGGCAAGTCTGTGCATCACAGGTGTACCCTGTACCACCCCATTCGTTGCACTGATTATAATCTTGCATTTTCCTAAACATAATATGTAAACGTATTGCTGCAGATTGCGGCAGCAAGACCAAGAGGGCTATCGCAATCTTACAACATTAGTTATTATCGCAGTAATCCTTAGAATACAGGCATTGAGTACACTCTGACTGAACCACTATAAATAATAAGCGTTGAGCTAAAATTTTGAATGATAGCTTCTGTACTAAAAGCGATGGTTGCGTTCTAAGATGAGAAAAAAGAAAAAAGTACTCCCAACCCCCATACAAATTTGGCTTTTTCTGGGAGTGTGTCCCTCTAATCACCGTAGCAGTTTAAGAGATACAAAACCAGTAAGAAAGTTTCAGTCAGGTAACCCGACTTACATATACCATCACCCTCAGTACAACAAAAAATTTTCTATTATACTAATATTATTACACGATTTCTAATGTGGGCGGAGTGGTACATTTGTATGGGAGGTACCAGAAGCGTGTCTAGATTTCCAGATAATTTCTCCACAGCTTTATCATGTTATACCTTTACTAAATACAGAATATAGGCACGATGGCGTTGGGTGTATTGATATTATTACTCCATCTCTAAAGTAGGCGAAGTGGTACATTTGTTTGGGAGGTACCAGAAGTGGCGTGTCTAGACTTCCAGATTTTTTCTCTAAAACTTTTTCCTGCTTGAACTTTACTAAATACAGAATTTGGGAACGATCGCGTTAGGTATATTAATAATATTAATCGATTTTTAAAGTGGGCGGTGCCAGATGGGTATGGGAGGTACCAGCTGGGGCGTGGCTAGACTTCCAATTTTTTTCTCAAAAACTTTATCCTATTAAAGCATTTTTAAATAAAGAATTTGGGTACGATCACATTGGAATTATTGACATTATTACTCCATCTCTATAGTGGGCGGTAAAGTACATTTGTATGGGAGGTACCAGAAGGGGCATGGCTACACTTCCAATTTTTTTTTCCAAATGACAGGGATGATGCATATAACTACGCCCACCTTCCATACAAACTCCCCCTTTTTGGGGGTGTCCGTTAGTCTATCCCTGCGATTACAAACATAATTAAAGAGCTATCGAGCTGTTATGCAACTTCTATCCGCAAAGCGGAGTTTAGGTTATAGGATGAGAAAAATCGGACAAAAACTGTTCTTATTTAAGTGTCCCATTACAACTTGCGAACGTGGTTTATAAATTTGAGGCCTGAAGTAGTAAAGAATTCTACACGCATCGGTTATCTGCGTGTGTTCTCCAGTTAGTCCTACCAGATGGGGGCACGTCGCCTACCACTTGGTCCTTCCAACGGAGTTTAGGTCTCCCTGTGCGCCATTCTTTAGGTTTAGGCCTTCAAACACCTTTCTCGCTGGAGCATTTACATCCTTCCTGGCAACATGTCCCAGCCATTGTAGTCGTTGGATTCTGACTCTTTTAGCTACGTCGATGTCCTGGTATAGCTCATAAAACTCCTGGTTCATCTGATGGGGAAACTCGCCGTCGACACAGATAGGTCCATATATTTTTCGGAGTACTTTACTCTCGAATACTCCCAGATTTTGTATGTCCGTTGTCGTAAGCACCCACGATTCGGCAGCATACAACAGGACGGGTAAAACTATCACCTGCTATAGCTGTTTCTTAGTATCCTTAGATGATGGTGTTACTATAGTGCTGCCGTAGTTGGTAAAAACATATCTTGGCGAACACTATTCTCCACTTGGTTTCTTGGCTGACACTATTTTTCTTATTGACTGAAGATCCGAGGTAGGTAAATTCATCTTCTACCTCAAAACAATAATTTTCAACGTTCACGGTGCGCCCCCATCAAGAGTACTCTTTGTTTGTCGAAATGATTACTTTTGTGTTGTCCTCGTTGACCGCTAAAACCCATTTTTCCTGACTACTTTATAGTGATGAGAAAACTGCAGCAACATCCCTCAGATGTCGGCCAATGATGTATATATCAACGGCATAGGCTAGTGGCATGTGGCTCTTGAGGACTATGGTCCCAGACATGTTGTTGTTGGTAATAGGCTTATTCCACGATAGTTCTTACGTTCACTACGATCTCCTTTCTTCTATATGGGACATAACAGACTGAGACTCCAATCCCCGGACATACTCTCCTCTAGCCAGATGTTATCCATGAGCTGATGCATGCTCCTAATCGGCTCCTCTCCGCCTGCCTTAAACAATTCAGCAGGGAGACCATCGGCTCCTGCCGCTTTGTTGTTTTTAAGGCGAGATATTGCCACATGTATCTCGCTCTGGCTCGGAGGTGGACAGTTAATACCATAGTCATGGATTGGAATGGTTAATACCATCGGGGTCTTCTGGAGTGGTATCCAGTAAATTCCTGAAATAATCTCTCTATATCTTCAGAACGTTATTTGGGTCCGTTACTAGCTGCCCATTGCTGCCCTTGCAGGAGGCAATTCTGTGCCACGCATTCTCGCCTTAACTCTATGGTAGAATTTTCGAGCTTCCCCTCTACTTCGGAGCAACTCTGAGCACCTACCTGTCTCTTCTTCAGCTTCTTCTTTTTCCGTTTATAAAGACGAGTTGCTCTCGTCTCTTCGCCCTGTGCCGTTCACGGACAGCTCGCTGTGCCATTGACTGCAGTTTCGACCTGCATCTGTCTCTCTCGTCGCATTTCGTCATTCATCATCGTACCAGGCATATTCTTGAGGCGACTTTGAGTACACAAGTACCCCGTTCTATGGAGTCGGCTTCATATTGCCTACCTCAAAGACATTGGTGTAAATATACCATGAAGATAACCTGATGAATGTAGAGTCAACCGAAATTAAATTTTGTCCTTTAGAGATAAGGTAGATTGGCTATATATCATATTCTCCGACAGTCAAGCCGCCATAAAATCTCTAGATTCTGTCTTCCTAAACTCATAACTAGTCCTGGATTGCTGCAAAATCTCTGGCTGAGCATGTTAGTATCCACCTTATGTGGGTGCCTTACCACAGGCACCCACATACTAGAGAACTGAAGGGCCGACGGGGCTACCTGACAGATGCAATCCCTTGGCATGCTTCTAGCATATTAAGCAGAAAACTATAGGTGAGCAATTGTCCGCGTTTGCATTCAATCAAGAGGCATTCTCATTGGACACAGTCTGAATGGAAAGCATGCAATGAGCATGGAGTTGGCGACTTGTGATTTCTGCAAAACCTGTTGGGAGAAAGAGGATGAGGAGTCTACAAAAGACCTTCTCTGCATAAGCCCTGCCCAGGCAAACAAGCGGGGGATCAAAACTGTGCTCTTATATATTTAACGCCCAAGGAGATCTGGCCAATATTGATATTGGCGGTCTCAGTAGCTTTCTGAGGCGCTAAGGCTGATTCAACTGGTTCTATGCAGTGAAATTAAACCAATACTTAGATTATGATTCTAAATTTTTAGGAGTCTCCATAATCCCCATCCTGTCATGCACAGCTACACCACCCTTTGCATTAAAATTTCTCAACACCAAATGTGTTAAGCAAAAAATTCATCCACAAGAGCACCAAAAAACAATAACATCTTTAGGGAATTGTCACCCATACAAAATATCAACACTTGTCATACATTAATGGCATATTTTTTATACGCAAAAAAAACGCTTTTTACCAGTTTTCTTCACAGAAATCTATAAAGGACAAAAAAAGCTCACAGAAAACCAAAAACCTCATAAAGATCTTTAACACAATATAAAAGTGATATTAAAGTTTGACTTCGATTCAATTTTTTGTTTTTCACTTTATCGGTGACTGGTGATTTCAACACATCCTGTTATGAATTTCAAGGTAAAAATTGCATTTATGAAACACTGTTTCCATCCTCTCTCTCTCTCTCTCTCACCATCAGTGTTGTTGCTGTTCTGTTGATGCTGGTTGTCGTTTTATTTATTGAAATTCCTAAGAATTATTTATTACGGGTTTATGAGAAATAATGATGTCGATAAAAATTTTAAAGATTACACTCAAGTATCTGCGACCACGAAATATACTAAAATGAAAATTGATGTCGTCTAATGGACTCTCCAATTCAGACACTTCGTGTTAAAAGGAATAACGGAAAACTGAGCAGAGACATATTTTTGTCGGCATTTGAAGATTTCAAGAAACCAAGGGAAAAGAATGTTTCATTTGAAATTGAGATTGTCATATTTGTGAAATATTAAATTTTACGTTTTTTTCCTCTACTTCTGTAGCAGAGGGCAATAAGTGTGGGAAGAATGAATTTGATGAAATTATCGATGGTTGTTGTGAGGAATTGAACATAAGTCAATTTTTGTTAAAGGTGTATGAAAGGATGTCAATCCTTGAATATTGTTAAATAGTTGAATGTTTCTAAATCATTGTAGCAAAACTGTGATTAGGTCAAAGAATTCTTTCAACATGGTCCAACCTTTCACTTAACAATATTTAGCTTGAAATGATGGCTGATGGCGACAACGATGCAGGTGACCTGGGTTCGAAATCTATTACCTGAGACTGTTTACATCTACTTTATGGGATGCAAAGGGAAAATACGTTTTCACAACAATTTTTCATACTAAAAATTTATTTTCTAAAATGAATGAATAGCTCAAAAGCCAAATTGATTAACTTCATTAATTGATTTTTAAAATTGTAAATTTCAAATCAATGAACGGATCAATTAATGAAGTTAATCAAAAAACACTTTGATTAACTTCATTAATTGATTTTTATAATTGTAAATTTCAAATCAATGAAAGATCCCATATTTTATATTTTATACATTTTTTTAAATTTTTAACATCATTTATTTTAATTTATATTTTAACAGAAGTTGTAAAAAACATTATCAGCTTTACTTATTACGCAGTGAAGCATACATACAACACACGATTCATTGTTGCAACAATTAACATTTTAGTATATGTTAATCATGTCATTTCAGCTCAGTTCGTAGTAATCATGTTTCATTTCGAACAGCATCGTAATCAAATCAATCTCCTTTCCACATATATACAACCCCAAGTTAAAAACATTTTCCTATTTATTTCCAACTATCTTAACATCAAACCACTGTGCCACTGTCGAAGCGAAATATTTCCCAATAAATATGATTTCTGATATGTAAAGTTAAAACGAAATACTGACGTGCCGATCGCCAAAGAAACTGAGAATAAAATATTTTATGCAACGAAAAACTGGACATATGCATATAAACAATCAGCATGCAACACGTAAGGGGCAGCAACAACAGCACCAGCAGGCAGGCCAACAAACAACAGCAGCCGCATCAAGCTAGCGTTGAGCAACACAAGTTAACAGGTTCCTTCGTTATTTTATGTGATCTCGTTACCGATTGTTGTCATACGCAAACAATTTTGATTTCAATTGTTTCTGATTTCATTTTGACTTTGAATTGTGACAATTCTGAAGAAAAATCAGCTACCACATAAAATCAACTAAAGCCACAAGGAGCACAAGTGGCAGCAGCGGCAACACCAGTAGTAGTAGTTTCCTTGGCAACTTTGTCCAAAACATACAAACAAATGAAGGTTTAACCTGTGGCAGCAGTTCGTTGGTTATAGATTTTTTTGTATTGCAGTAAAAATGACTTGAAGTGTTGCCCCGCCGCAACCATTGTCACTGCATACATATGAGCAGAGAGAATTCCACATGGCATCCGTAGTTGCATACAAACGAAAAAACAACAAAATCGGAATCATAATATCCCCCTTGAACTCAACTTTATTCATTTATTCCAATAATAATAATGCAATGCAAACATTGATTGTCATCATCGTCTTCATCATGATCATCTCTCACCGGGAGCTGTTGTCAGCCTGGTCCATGTCTTTGAAGACGTCATCGCCATTGTCATCATCATCATCCCCGTCATCGATTGTCATGAGCCTTAAAACGTTTTGTAACTGCGGTCGCAGACAATGATATTTATCGTGTTTAGTACCGAATCAAAATCAGAACAGCAGCTTGAACTGATGCTACTGCTGCTGCTGCTAAAATTGTATGACGTGTCTGCAATGTCATAGCAAAAATATCCTTCCTCTTTAATATTGCTGACGAACAGTGTTCGGCAGTGCTGAGATTTTGTGCGAAATTATTAGAATTGCTGTGTTAAATAGTTGTATGTTAAGGAAGTCGAACGCGATTGCACCTGTTGCTTTCTTTGGAACAAGAAACATATGTTGCGCAATAATAACCCACCAAAGATAATTTATTTGCTAGGTCTTAAGGTGTATAAAGCCGATTTGTAACGCCATATCAAACTGTGAATTCTCAAAAAAAAACACTCTAGGCTTTCTAAGTGAGCACAACTGGGATTTTTAATGAATGATGATGGAACTTATATGTATTGAGATTCCCTAAATTCCCACTTTCTCAACTATGACTTGAACACATTACATCAGTCCTAAAACGGTTCGCTCGATAGTGACCAGGATATAAATCCCCCGGACCTGTCGGAAAATCCAATCCTTGTAGTCTTAAAAAAAAAACAATTTAATTTTCCTTTGCCGCCCCTTAATGAGGTATGGGATAGGTTATCGCGTTGGTGTGAATTAACACGTTTTCTATTTTTAGAATCGCAACAAACGGCACCTACTTTTTTTTATCGACGAATGCGAACGTCACTGTTTGAGAAGCTTTTACTAGACATGCCGATGACTCGACACAATACTCCGAAGTTGCTGCCCACAACATCGAGCAGGCCTTCAATGAAAAAAAAATTTAGATGACTGCAGTCATTAGTCGAACGTGGGGTCTCTCGCATGGTAGTCGCGTTTTCTAATTTCAGGGGCTGCCCCATGCTGGGATGGGTTTCCTACATACAAAGTGGTTTTCATACCGAAATACTGGTAAATTCTCTCTTGTCAAAACTTTCAATCTTATCAAATCTCAAGATACTTACACTAAAGGAAAGTCAACTGAGACAGCCACTCCACTCTACAGTCGGTACACTAAGAAACGCCGCGAGAATAAGATCTACGCTCCGGGGGTTTTCCTAGACTTCCAGGTAGTCTTGAATAATATTTTACCTAATCAGCAATCCCAAAATCATTACATACATTTTCTGTTCATTGACACATCTATTTGGGATGCTTCTGGTGGAAAGAACCGTCAGAGCTGAAGGGGGAGGGGTCACAATTGCTAATAATAGAGGAACACCTCAGGGTGGTATTCTATTTCCATTTTCATGGTTTACCTCAGCCTATAAACTGAACTTGATATGGTCGAATGTCAGATATTTGCCCACGTCAATGATCTTGCATAATCTATATGGGAAGAAACCTCAATTTTCCGTCAATTTAGTATCAATCTGGACCGCCATCAGTGGACTATCGTTAAATCCTCTTAAAACCGAGTCTATCCCGTTTTCTCGGAATATAAAAAACAACTTAATTTTCCTTTACACCCCATAAATGAGGTATGGACCGCTTCTCGCGTTGTTGTGAATTAACACGATTTCTACTTTATCTTTTCAACAAACGGCACCTACTTGTTTATCGACGAATGCGAACGTCACTGTTTGATAAGCTTTTTACTAGACATGCCAATTAACTCGACACTTATACTGTGAATGTGCTGTCGACAACATTGAGAGGGCCGGCAATGTAAGAAAAATGTAGTAAGTGGGGCCGGTAATCTAACCACGGATTTTCCGCATGGTAGTCGCGTGTTCTAATCACTATGCCACGGCCGGTCTCGGAATATTATATACCAAATGGGGTGCCATTGTAGTTGACAGAGCAAGTCATGTACTTAGGCAATATCCTTGACAGGAAACTGCCTTGGAAATTCACTGTGGAGAAGATGTTCAAAGAGTCATCTGTTGCTCTTTACTGCTGCAAATAATTTTTTATAGTAACGTAGTCATAAAAACGATTTGGCTTACGAAATGCATGCCCTTTGATAAGAATCTGAGTGTTGTATGCCCAGTGCTTAATAAGGGCGACCCAAGTGTGTGTATCAACTCCCGCTGGTTTAGGCTCTTACCCATCGCAAAAGACTAAAAGACTATAGCCAACCCTAGCAAACCTGATTGAACCTTATCAGAGGGTAAATAGACCTGGTTGATCGACGACCGACCATATATTTACACTACCACAAATCGTGGTGAGGACCTAAGAAATGCAGATCAACTCCTACCTACCAACTCCTATCGATTACAAAGCTGCATTCGACAGTCCGATACGACAGAAACAGTTAGATGCTATGGCTGAGTTTTGTGTCTTCGCAAAGCTGATACGATTTTGCTAGATAACACTGACTCACACGAAGTCTTCAATGAAAATAGGCAAAAATCCGATAGGGCCTTTTTTAGCAAGCTAGGCTTTAGACAAGGTGACAGTCTGCCATGCGATCTCTTTAACATCATAATGGAGATGAGCATGCGGAAGGCTGTAAACACGACTGGCACCAACTTTAATAAAAGTCACACGCGTATGTTTTTTATATAGATATCATTGGCAGGGGACTGCAGGATGTTACTACAGCCTTTTCGAGCATTGGCAAGCAGACGGCAGAAGTGGGTCTGGTGACAAATGTGGACAAGTTACTTGTTTCAACTTACAAAGAGACTACTCGTTTGGAACGCTGCTTGAACGTTGACAATTATAACTTTGAAGTGGTAGATGATTTTGTCTACCTCGGCTCAGCCATACACGAACATAATAATGTCAGCGTGAAAATCAAGAAACCAGTATTGATAGAAAATCGTTGTTACTATGCGCTGAGCAAATGTTTTAATTATAAAGCCCTCTCTCGACGAGCGAAGATCCAACTCTACCAAACACTAATCCTTCCTGCCTTGAGCAGATTCTTGGGTAATGACGCAGGCGGATCAATCTATTCTGGGAGTTGAATCATTACTGTATGAGCTCTACAATGACATCGAAGTAGTAAAGCGCGTTCAAATGGACCGAATGCGCTGGCTTGAAAACGTTGTACGTATAGACGAAAATGCTCCGGATCGAAAATTCTCGGCAATAAACTCGATGGGTGGCACAGGAGGGGGCGACCAAAACTTCGTTGGTTGGACCAGCTGAAATAGTTGTTATCTAAGCTTGGTGTGACGAACTATCTACGCAGCGCACTGAACCGAAGCGCTTGGAATTCTTTTCGAAGTGCGGCTGCTGATAGATAAATTTCTGTTGTTGCTGCTATTAAAGAATAAGTCGTCGGATGTGGATACCAGTATCCAATTATTCACGGACGGATCAAAGTTGGAGGATAGATTAGGCTATGGTTTCCATTCATCGGACATTAATATAAATATCTCCTACAAGTTGTCCGATCACTGCTGCGTGTTTCAGAAATTACTGCTATACTTCACATTGCTGAAGTATTGTGTTATTGTCCTCGAAAGAAGCTGCATCTACATAGACAGGCAGGCTGATATTAAGTCCGTGGAAGCTATGTTTGCTACATCAAAGACGTTGAAGGAATGCCATTCATCAATACGGGTGATGGCTGAGCTTTTTGACATCAGACTCATCTGGGTACCGGAACACAGCGACAGTGTAGGTAATTGATAAGCAAATGAGCCAGCTAGGCGGCATAGATTCTTCCGGCAAAAAGAAAGTGTTGGTATGACGACCTCTACCTGTCATCTGCACAACAGACAATGGGCCGATAATATGTCCAATGGTATTCAGTCCAATGTCTTAAAAAATTAGGGTTCTCTTGTCGCAGTTGAACAAAAGAGGACTACATTGTCCTGTTAGAAAACACGTCCTTAGATTGTTTGTGTTAGCTGGCAATTCATGGCAATCCTATCCTACCGCATGTATAAAAATATTATAAGCGCTTCGATCTCCTGCGCTTCCACTCCAGTTAGTCACATCAAGTTCTGTAAGGTTCTCAGTAAACTGGTCATTCCAACGGAGTTTTGGTCATCCTCTTATGCGCTTACCATCGAGTTAATTGTAAAAGACTTTTCGAGCTGGCGCATTTTCGTCAATGCTTGCAACATGACCTAGTCAAGGCAACCGCTGCACCTTAATGCTTTTGACCTAGTCAATGTCAGTGTACAGCTCATGCTTAATGGGCCCATATATTTTAAGCAGTATTTTCCTCTCGAATACTGCCATCGATTCATTGTCAACGTTCACGCAGTTTCCCAAACGAGTATATTCTTTGTTCGTTGAAACTAATAACTTTGTTTTATCCTCGTTCACAATTAGACCCATGTTCGCTGATTTCTTTCGTATACCTGAGAAGGCTGCAGGCACATCCTGTAGTTTTCGACCGATGATGTATACGTCATCAGCGTACGCGAGTTGCATGTGGCTGTTATTGAATATCGTGCCACTGGTGTTTACTGCAGCTTTCCTCATTATCATTTCCATCACTATGTTGAAGAGGTCACACGATAGGCCTTCGCCTTGTTTTAGACCTCGTCTGGTATAGAATGGCTCTGTAAGGCGTATCAGCTTCGCTGAAATACCAAACTCAGCCATGCCTTCGAGTAATTTCTGCCGTATCGGGCTGTCGAAGGCAACGAAATGATGGTATGGGTCGATCGATCAGGATTAGCCGAAGTGTAAATATCTAGTCAGTTGTTGATTTACCAGGTCTAAAGCCACGCTGATAAGGCCCGATTAGGTTAGATAATGCTGGCTTAAGTCTTTCACATAGCACGCTCGACAGGACCTTATAAGCCATACCTTGCATACGAGCTGAAGCATGCTCGTTATCAGCTATTCGCCACCAGACTTGAAGAGATCTACTGGAAGTCCGTCGGCAGCCGCGATATTGATCTTCTTACCTAGTCTTGGTGGTGAGCAATATAAGCCGTCGCCGACAATTGACGTGAAGTGTTCTCTCCATATACATATGCAGCACACTCTGCGTATCTGTAACCAGACTTTCATCCTTGTCCTTACAGAAGGGCAGCCCAATACCATAGCCGTTTGCTTTTACTTTCTGGTAATATTTTCGGGCCTCACCTCTATACCTGTATCGCTCTATATCCTCATTCTCCTGTTCCTTCATCTGACGTTTTTTTCGCTCAAATAGCGTCCTTAGATTAGGCCAAAGAAACTCCATTCTCAGTAGATACAGCATGAAGGAGGCTGTTGAAACAATGAAACACCTTCTCTTGAAGATTATGTAAAGGAAGAACTAGGGTATTCGGACACCATATAGTATGCACCGAAGCCCTGCAAGAAATACCTGTAGGACTGATCAGAAAATAGAAAAGACGAATTGGCTTTGAGGAAAAATTGCAGCTTTCAAAATAGGGCTGCAATAACCTACTGTCTAGCCACTTGTTTTCAAGAACATTACAAGAGGCCAAAATCCGTGAAAGATCAGACAAATTCACCAACTAATTTGAAAATTGTTTGTGGAAATTATGATATTTAAGTATTATTTTACCCGCGATATAAGTATTATTTCGTTGAAATCCTTTTAAGACAGTAAAAAAAATTTATTGACCATGATCCTTTTTTTTTAAAAAATTTTAAGATTTAATTATGAAAATGGTAAGGTTTCCCAAACTTATTTAAAATAATGTTAAATTAGTCTTAAGAGATTTTTCAAAGCGTTGGTCTGTGTTAATGTCCTTAAAAAGTTTTCAACAATTCCGTAGTTTTTTCACTCATAAACATGTTTGTACGCAAAATGTTTATATTGTATTTTTTAATATTTCAGGAACTAGACCTCTTTCTATGTCCTTGAAGATTTGTCGGCCAGAGTGGCTTAAAATTGAATACCAAAAATATCATGACAGTTAACAATATATCGTGCAAATTCCTAATGGAAAGATACCTTTCCACGGAAAAATGTGTAAAAGTCGCTAAACCATTATCATCATCATATTTATCTCCATATTACCCTATTGTAACTGTTCGTTCTCAACTAGACACTCCGAACACTGTGCATTGTTATGTATGAATGTCTTTTCGTTAAGTTATGTCCTTTTATGGTGATTTTTGATAGGTGACAGATATTTTTATATATTCCTTTCTATAATGCTGTGATTTCTTTTGCAATGTCAGCAACCACTCTGGCGTACAATTTTTGAATTTATGAGTTGTCAAACGAGAAAATAAGCTAAGATTGTGGCTGATCGGCTTTTGAACGTTTACATTCCTTTGCTGCCGCTGCCGTCACACACAATCACACGTGGATGAGTGATGATTTTGATGTTGTTCGAATTTTTGTGATATTGATAAAAATTTATGATTTTATGTTAATACGCCACATTACAATGTAAGTTTACATTAGCATTTTTAATGAAACGCTTGTAGTCAGTTTAGGAATTTTTCAAATAAAATCCATGTTAACATGCATACCCGCCCCTGTCACATAATGAAAACTGTGTGTAAGTATGTAGGTGTATGGAAAAACTGTTGTACAATTGCAAATACCTTCTCATTTTCTTCGATATATAATTGGTTTTTGTGTGAAAGTGTATTTTATATGATTTTCATAGCAGAGTTTTTGTGTGTGCGTGTGTGTGTGATTGCAAAGGGAGTTGAATAAAATCCAATATTGGATTTTTACGCCAAAATGACTTTGAAAAAAAAAACGAGAAACGATAATATTCATTTACACGTTGTTTGAGAGGCCATTCATTGGTTTGACCATACACAGAAAGTGTGTACATACTCGCATACATGGGTATGTTCATTGTATACATGTGTCCCAATATGTCCATGCCGTGTAAAATCCGGATAACGCATCCTAGGGGCAATATTTTTGTGCATAATGTAAAGGTACACTGTGAAAAGTGATGGTGTGATTAATTAGAAAGCTATGGATTGCTGAATAACCTTAGTAATTAGAATATTTTGACTTTCATTGTATTTTGTATTTTATTAAGTGGCTAATTGTGGCTCATAAGTCTAAATAACTTTAATGCAACTGGCAAGCTTCAAATTCCTAATAGTTATTCACGTCGGGAGTGTGATGCAAGGTTAAGCTTCTGATCGGTTTAACTTGGCAAACCCAGAGTGTTCCTTGCTAATTACACTTCAAGTCAAAGAGCTCCGTATTCGTGGTACTACCGTGGTCGAAGTACCTCCACGTGATGACACCTGGAAACGTGCTTTTGCCACCCGTCAGATCCCGGCTAACTGTGAGGGGCGAAATCTAAAATCAAGGCAAGTCGGCTCAGAGGGAGCGTTACCATGGTCATCGACTGACCCAGAGTGGGCTGCTGAAATAAAATCCAGACAGGAGCAGAAAACTGTGACGTGGTGCAATGACGTTTAAACTATTTCAATGAAAAGAAATAAACATAGAATAAAACGGACCCCCCAAAATCTTGACGACCAGCGCATATTAGTTAAGGACCATGATTTGCGGATATGCGCCAGGAATGTTAGAACACTGTATAGACCAGGTGCCACCATCCGTTTGGATGTGGATTTGTGGTTGGCAAGAGATTGCGACACATAGTCTCAAAGTTCAACCCGGCGTGTGAACGAATAGCCACCATAAAAGTCAAAACAAAACAAAAAACTGTTTTTTCGAAATGTCAATGGGATAATATATGTATTTTTTAATTCTACTTAAAAAAACAAAAATGTTGGTGTATAAAATTTGAAAAGTTTTTTGGCTGCAAAAAGGCATGTTTCAAAAATCCTGATTTACTTCTATGATTAAAAGTTTTGATACACTGGACCGATTTTGATCAGAATAGATTTGTTTTAAATAATATTTTCCACATTTACTGTGAAGACATCAAAACGTTTTAGATAGTAGTTTGAGTTTAATGACCTTTCAAACCTAAAATTTTTTAAATTTTTTGAAATGGTCTAGTGCCCATGATCCGACAGAAAAGAAAAGCGATGAGGACAAAGACGAGTTCTCCGAGGGTCTAGAATATATATATGACCAATCCACCAACCCACGGTATTATCTTTCCATCTCCGAGCCACAGCGAGATACGTGTGGCAATATCCCGCCTTAAAAATAAAAAAGAGGCTGGAGCCGATGGTCTTCCTGCTGCATTGTTTAAGGCAGGTGGGGAAGAGCTGTTTAGGAGCATGCATCAGCTCATGGAGAACATCTTGCTAGAGGTGAGCATGACCATGGATTGGAGTCTCAGTCTGTTATGTCCCATATACAAGAAAGGAGATTGTAGTGAGTCTAAGAACTACCGTGGAATAAGCCTATTTCTAAAGCCCATTGTAGAAAAACTAATTGGACTTTATCAGTGCGGCTTTAGACCTGGTAAATCTACGACGGATCAAATATAAACTTTACGACAATTCCTGGAAAAAATCATAAAAAGCTTATCGACACTTACCACTTCTTTGTTGCCAACAAAGCTGCCTTCGACTCTCAGATAAGGAATAGTCTCTATGAGGCCATGTCTGTGTTTTGTATCCCTGCAGAACTAATTGGACTTTGCAGATGTACCTTGGAAAACACCAAATCCTCATTCAAAATTGGTAAGGATCTCTCTAAAACATTCAATACAGAAATAGGTCACAGGCAGGGCGATAGCTTGTTCTGTACACTATTTAATATAGTTATTGAGAAGGTGATAAAAATGGCTGGTGTCGGCTGGTACCATATTCCACAAGAGTTACATACCACTATCCTATGCCGATGATATAGACATCATTGGGATGTTACTGCAGTTTTCTCATCGCTAGAAAAGGAGTCAGCAAAAATGTGTTTAGCGGTCAACGAGGACAAAATAAAAATAATGATTTCGACAAACATCGACTCCTCTCGATGCACCGTTAACGTTGAAAATTATTGTTTTGAGGTAGTAGATGAGTTTAGCTACCTTGGGTCTTCCATCAACAAGAAAAATAACGTCAGCTAAGAAATTAAGCGGCGCACTATTCTCCGCCAATAGATTTTTTACGGACTTCAGCTGCATTTAAGTTACACCAGGGGATACTTAGAAACAGCTATACCGGGTGTTAAATTTACCCGTTCTGTTGCATGCTGCTGGGTGCTTACGACAACAGACATACAAAACCTGGGAGTATTCGAGGGAAAAGTACTCCGAGAAATATATGGACCCATCTGTGTCGACGGCGAGTTTCGGCATCGGATGAACTAACTTGGAGAAAGCACGCAGAAGACCGAAGCGTGTGAAATTCTTTAATACTTCAGACCTCTAATTTATGAACCACGTTCATAAATGGACCACTTAAGTAAGTAAGTATTTATCATCATAAATATTATTATATTCATGTTTTTAAGAAAAACTTCATATTGCAATACAACTTAAATCCACATATTCCCTTTGCATGAAAGAAATTTGAGAAATCTCGACCAACTACGTAATTAAGCCAAGCCAAGCATTGGGACCAGCCGTGGAATGATGGTTAGAACACGCGACTACAATGCGGGAGATCCCTGGTTCGTTCCCCGCCTCCAGTCATCTAAATTTTTTCATCATTGCCGGACCCCTTAATGTCCGAGTCAATCGGCATGTCTAGTAAAAGCTTCTCAAACAGTGACGTTCGCATTCGTCGATAAACAATTAGGTGCCATTAGTTGTGAATATAAAAATAGAAAACGTATTTATTCACAACAACGCGAGAAGTTATCCCATACCATATTCGTGGGGTGTAAAGGAAAATTAAGCTTTTTAAGCATTCTGTTTGGGCCCTGGGTAATAGGACACTGGGGGACTTCTTTTTGACTATTGTACTGACCTGTCCTTCCTGTAAGAATGCGCCTCCTACATCGATTTAATTATGTTTTCCCCAAGAATCGTAAACCACGATCCTTCGGAAAATGGGATCAGTAACCTTTCCATTTGAACAAAGAGAACATCCTTCATCATATGGTTATGGCAAGATAATTCTTAATAGTCATCTTTAAGGCAGCTTAGACCGGCATCAGCTGGCGATTAACCGAAACATAACATGTAAAGAAAGTGGCTCTTTTGTCACTTTTATAGTCCCGGCGATCCGGAGTGTGAATGATTACTCTAATCGCAATATTAATCCTGGTATTCGACGGATATCAGCTGAGATCATAAGATTTTAAAAGGAGAAACGAATAGAAAACATATCGACGCCCCAACTGGATGTCTAATGACCCTGACGTTGTCCATGACTTTTCAAGAAAATAAACAGGTTTATATGGATTTCGATAACGATTCCTATCACAAAACCGGTAACAATTGCAGGGAATGCTATGGCGGTTGCCCAATATCTATGTTATCTACCTGCTCGGGTTCTTGGTATCAGAAGAAATAGGACACCACAATGGTCCTAATGATACCCGGGACGTCTATCTCAAGATAACGAGACAATTTGAGACAATTTTGTTTAACCATTGAACGGGTGCGAATAGCACGCAGTGCCGAAATCTGGGGTACTTCCTATAGGCGTAGAAGGAATCCATGCAGCTACTAATGCGATGCCGAGGGACCGATCTGTACGTTACAGGCCTTTGCCAAAATTTGAAATAAAATTTTGCTGGACAGATTCGCAATTTGGCCAATTCTGTTATAAAAGTGGACATTCAACGATTCGCGCGTCAATAGCACAGGGTTCCCCATGTCACTAGGTAGATTAGAGTAGATTTTTCTAATGCTCTCTTTTTGATCTGGATTGGGGAGGTAATCTCAAGATGTTACTCTGGACACTTTCCTGGGTCCAACACTAACACTCCGTTAGTGGTTATAAAAATTTTATTATTTAGAAATACTTGGTTATCCATTTATTGGTTTTAAAACTACCTGTCTGGCAAGGCAGTCAGCTGACAAATACCAGCCATCTAAAGTGACTTAGTGAAAGCTTTGTCATTTACGAAGATGGAAGCCTTAACGACGGCAGAAATCGTAAATAGTGACACTAACTACAAAAGTGGTGGTTCAAACGTGTCCACTTTTCGTGCATTACAGGATGATTAAGGTTATCGTAATCGACGTACTGTTCAAGGAATTGACTAGATTATAAAGAAATTTGAGAGTTTTAAGCATTACAGATTTGATCAGGGCTATGCATCATCGCAATGTGCGCACTGCGGAAAATATGGCTTATGTTAGTGAAAATGTGGTGGTTGGCGATTCTACAGCGTTTTAAGCTATTGGGCCTATCTTACGCTTACAATGCCGTAGATGTGCTGATTTCTGATTATTCAGACAACACTTTCTTCAAAACACATATATCACGTTTTGGCTACTTCAATTGGTCATCAAAATCATGCGATTTGATACCGATAGACTTTTTTGTGGAGCTACGTCAAAGACAGTATCTACGAGGATAATCCCCTAACGTTAGAGTATTTGCAAACCAAATTAATGGCCAGATACCGCCCGAAATGTGCAAAAAACTAGGTCGAAAACTTCTACAACTCGATCGACTGCTGCAACTAATCAAAAGAAATTAATTTAAATGGAAATGTTGTTTGTACGTTATGTCAAGGTCCAAGAATTATAATGAAATAAAAGTTTCATCGAAATCATAGCTTTATTTTTGAAATCGGAAAATGGATAAAGCCTTTGGTCCATCAGTCGTTTTTGGCTTTTTCCATCGGTTTAATTAAACAAAAACAAAATTTTATTGATTTAACAGCACACCTTTCAGTGTAACACCGTTTTTATACACATAGTATATTTTCTTCTCTTCATCCTGTTGTTTCATAATCATTTCGTCCAATATCCAATCACTGAATGCAACATCGAATGAAAGACTGAATAGACCTGGCTGAATGAATGAAAGACCTGCTTACTTTTATTTAATACCATTTCAATGTTTTTGCTTTCTGGCCAAGCGGACTTATTTGACTGCAGTTACGAACTGTTGATGATTCTTTGCAGATGCTGCATACACCCGTCCCATTGACGGCCACCCTCTGCTATTTGTGCATTTTTGAATGAAAACTTTTAAATTATTCCCTTTGCACATCCTTTGGCGTAAAGCACAGCAAAAACAAGGAGGAAAAACTTGAAAACTTTTCACACCGTAACATAAAAGTACCCCAAGAGATGAGTGGCGAAAAAATTAATCAAAATGTATGAAATTAAAAGAAGACGAACAAAAAACCCACTTTATTTGAACATAAGGCCTTTTATGAGCTACCACCTCTGCCAATCCAACGGTGAAATGATTGGGAATTTTTTTTGCAAGTGCTACTATGCAGATATCGAAGAGCCTCGATGTGAATGACATTTGTTCCATTTCAAAGTGCTTATCGAACAGAATGAATGATTGATTTAAAACGTTGCTTTTTTTATTTCCTCAGCGTCTTTATTAGTATCATAAAATGTGTTGCCTTTGGGTGTTAATGAAATTTCTAGTTTTGGCAAATATTTATGAGACTTTTAAACCGTAACATCCATGTCAAGTGTATTACTGTGAAAATGTTGGAACTTTGCATGTTTTATTTACAGGGCAAAGATAACGCTAGAGTGGCCAGATGAATACTCTAGTTCGATGAGTTGTGATATTTGTGACAAACACCACTTGGAAATTTTCTTATTTTTCTCACAATACAAAATTGTTTTTGGTCAGTTCATTGTTTTCAAATCAAATTAACCGCCATCTGTAGTTCACCACATGCATCAAATTGCTCGACCCTTTACAACAAATGGTCACCTTAGATTTTTACTCTTCGATTTGCTTCGTAAAGTCATTGAATTATTTGTATGTCGTTTTATTACTTTTATTTTATTTCAGTTGCTTTTAACATTTTGTTATAATTTTAATGTGTTGAGAATATTAATGGGAGATTTTGACGAATACAGAGCAACTTCTGTCAAAATTTTATATATCACGGATTTCATGAGTGTGAAAGGAATACAGACCATGTTTTATTTTATTTTTTGGGAGCAGTACATATAAATAAACACGAAATAAAAAATTCGCACGTTTTACGAAAAAACGGTATTCAGTAGCATTGAATACAAGTGAAAGAAAAAAAACTGAACTGATTTATAATGTGCCACCACAATATGAAGTGTTGTGTTTCTTTCATGTCGCCAATAATGGTGTTTGGCTTCGTATGAGTTTTATAAATATGCATGTAGGTACATATATATTTAACCATTTTTATGTATCATGAGTATGTCGGCAGCTACACTAATTTATTATACATTAAACATAAGGTGATGTCTTATTGGCCTTATTTGTAGCGACCAACAAATGACGGCCATTATGAAATTTTAACCATAAAATTTATTTAAATTAAACATGACGAACTGAGTCAGTCTGTCTTTCTTTTGCTTCAGCCGTGTTTCTTTTTTGTGTATATTTTGTTAGTCTATGTCTTTTGTATAAAAAATAATGAAAAAGTTGATATTGTTGTATTTTTTTGGGTGTTGACGAATTATGGCAACGCCTCTGCCATTTATTAAGTCACTAAGGAGCGCTGTTTATTTTTTACGTTGTCTGTATTTTTTTTTTTCAAATTGGCGACTGAGTGGTAGCTTTTAGAATATGAATTATTGTGTTTTTTTTTTTCTTTCTGGCGTGGGGTTTATAAATGGTGTGTTGATTGCTCCATTTGATATCAATTGATAGGCATATGAAAATGGCGTTTCGAAAATCGTGAGATAATTTTTTTTCATTTACGCCGAAGAAAACTTTGATCTAATAGTGGAAGTAGTGAATACTTGCAATATTTGTGTACACTTTTTATAAAATAAGGTATAACATCTCATGTAATAACAATGTGTTCGAAGTTATAACTCCTTTTCAAACAAATCAAATCTCTATTGAACTGGCCAATGCACAATGGTTTCAAATCAATTTTTTCTGGCCAAAATTATTTTAGTTAAGAAATTGATCATTTTTGTTCAGAAATAAATTAATATTGTTATATGTTGTCAATTGTATAACTTTTTCTTCCTAATTGATCCAAATCTGCTTTCTGCTTTGCTAGCTTATAATTTACAAATAAAAACAAATATTAATTCAATTAAAATCTTATTTTTATGCTGTGAAAATAAAATTATATATTAAGTGTCAGTTATGAGGGTTTGTTTGTAAATACAACGCGAAGGTTTAGGAAAAAATAAAAGTGGAAAATTATTAGCAGGTGACATGGTAGGCGGTCATAAAATATTTTTTAGTACAACTAAAAACGTAAGTATTTTTGGATATAAGAACCAGTACAGAAATTTCAGTCAGTTGAACTGACTGATAAATCCATCACCCAATATAAGATATTGTTTAAGTCTTGAGTTATTGAAATTAACCGATTTGTGATTAAAACCAGTTAGAAAGTTTTAGCCGGGCAACCCAACTTACATTTACCCTTACCCTCAGTAAAACAAATAATTTTCATTTATATTGATATTATTACTCGATTTCTAAAGTGGGCGGAGTGGTACATTTGTATGGGAGGTACGAGAAGGGGTGTGGTTAGGCTTCCAGATTTATTCTCCATTACTTTGTCCTGTTATAGTTTTACTAATTACAGAATTTGGGCACGGTTGCCTTGGGTGTACTGATATTATTAGTACATCCCTAAAGTGGGCGGAAAGGTACATTTGTATGGGAGGTACCATAAGGGGCGTCGCTAGACTTCCAATTTTTTCTCCAAAACTTTGTCCTGTTATAACATAACAAAATACAGAATTCGGGCACGATCGTGTCGAGTGTATTAATATTATTACCCTATTTCTAAAGTGGGCGGGGTGGTACATTTGTATAGGAGGTACCAGAAGGGGCGTGTCTAGACTTCCAGATTTTTTCTCCAAAACTTTATCCTGCTTAAACTTTACCAAATACAAAATTTGGGCACGATCGCGTTAGGTCTTTTAATAATATTAATCGATTTCTAAAGTGGGCGGTACCAGATGTGTATGGGAGGTACCAGATGGGGCGTGAATAGACTTCCAATTTTTTTCTCCAAAACTTTATCCTGTTATAGCTTTACTAAAAATAGAATTTGGGTACGATCACGTTTAATTTATTGATATTATTTCTCCATCTCTATAGTGGGCGGAAAGGTAGATTTGTATCGGAGGTACCAGAAGGGGCGTGGCTATCTTTCAAAATTTTTTCCAATACTTTATCCTATTATAGGTTTACTAAATACAGAATTTATGGACGATCCCGTAGGGTGTATTGATGTTATTACTCGATTTCAAAAGTGGGCGGAATGATGTATTTGTATGGGAGGTACCAGAAGGGGCGGGGCCATGTAGCCCATTTGCAATACCGTAAGTAGTTTTGAGAAAATAATAACTCGTGCAAAATTTCAAAACATTTGGCCAATGTTGCAATATTCTGATCTCCAAAACGCGAAATAACACGACCGGGAAATGACTGATGCAGCAATTGAATTGTTTCTCTTGATGTATGACATGTGGCACCGTCGTGTTGGAACCACATGCCCATTTCTTCAATTCGAGGCAAAAAAAAACTGGTTATCATTTCACGATACCGAACACCATTGATTGTTTGCGCTTGACCTGCCTCATTTTCATAAAAAAAAGGTCCAATGATACCTCCAGCCCAACAACCACACCACACAGTGACACGTTGATGATGCATTTGCTTCTCGCGAATCACTCGAGGATTTTCCTCACCCCAAGTACGACAATTCTGCCTATTGACGAAGTCATCAAGATGGAAATGGGCCTCGTCACTGAAGATGATTTTAGCGGCAAAATCAGCGAACATTTTGGTAAAACAATTTCACAATGAGAATGCGTTGTTCATTCGTGTAGCGCTCCATTTTTACTAACCTCGTACCTTCTACTAGCAAACAATAACAATTGTTCAAATGTCAAACAATGACACTTCGAATGTTGCCAGATTTAAAAATTGCGTTCTTGTTGGGACACCCTTTATCTAGCTGGACAAATTTAATTTTAGCTGGACACTGGACAAGTATAAAAAAAGCAGGACAATCCGGCTGAATTCAGCCCGTCTGGCAACTCTAGCTATGCCGAAGCTCAGATACCCTTCACCATTAGTAAAAATGGTAATAAAACTGGTTATTTGCACTACAACTATATTTAAATAAACTTTGAACAACAAAATAGGGGATTTGGTGAGAGGTGGACTTTACTGTTAGCTTCACACATCAATTTTTTGTCACAAATTTTTTTCTGAAATGTTTCGCTTAGAGACAGTATCTTGAGTACCAAACGGGCACCTCCGAAAAGGGGGAGTTTGTATGGAATGTGGGAGAAGTATTCGTCCGATCTTGCTTATCTTACAACGTAACCTACTATTATAGGATGAAAGTTACATATCAAATTTCAGCTCGATATTTCCTAACCTACGGCTGTAATCGCGGGGGCTGTTAGCCGGACACCCCAAAAAACGGGGAGTTTGTATAGGAGGTGGGAGTAGTTTTTGACCGACTTTGCTCATCATAGAAAGTAGCCTTCACTTAGGGGATAGAATCTTGCGAACAAAATGTCAGCTATATGGGTATTTCCTAGCATTGCGGTCGTTGTAGTTTCCTCGAAAAGTTGAAATATTTTGAAGATTATGTTCATTTCAAAAAATGTAGATTTTGGACCATACTTTAATGTTATTTTAATGAAACTTTACTTAAAATGTTGTATTTAAAACATGACTAACACAAAGTGCGTTACGGACACACACAATTTTCCACTGCAACTTGAAGTGTCTATGAATATTTGTGAAATGTAGCGAAATTTCTATGTGAGCAGTATATTCTTTTTTGTAAGATTAAGAAGACATGATGAGGTTTAATAAACAACTTACTTCACACTTAAAATACTTTTAACTTTTATGCTACTTCAATCTAAATATGCGTTGCGGACATACGTTGTGGACATACGCAATGTTCTATGGATAACACAGAGCGACAAAGAAAATAATATCTGGAAAATTATACTATTTTTCCTGCAGCTGCTGCTGAGCACAACAAGAATCTGTTTTTAAAATATCACAAAATCTCCAAAATACTGAGTTACGGGTAAAAAACCGGTATTACGTATCTTTACGCACTTAAAAGCCAGTAAAGCGGGTAAATATGAACCGATTTTAAGTTTCTCAGAAGATTTGGATAGAAGAGACTTTACAACCATGTTTTCCAACCGAAAACCAACAGTAAAAAATATAGCAATTTTATTCTATAAAACTGTCCGTTCTTCCGCTAGAAATACCCATATACATAAGGGTGGCAGCGAAATGTGTGTTCAATTTATTTTTTTGGAAATTTTAAAATGATCGACCGGAATATTGAGCAACTTTATGAAATAAATATGTGACGTAAATTTGAGCAAGATCGAACATCTATTTCGCCTCCCCCAGGTCAGGCCAGGTCAAAGGTCAGGTTCTGAATAAATCCTATGTTTTTTACTAATGTTCGATTAAGGAATTGTACTTTTTCTCCCAAATATGTAATAGACAAATATTTACGTGTGTGGACGGCGCTTCGGACCTTTTGCCAACTTGGTTCTTAATAGCCTGGTTATATCTTTACTCTACTGTGAAATTTTCAGAACGATCAAACTATTATTATGTCTGTTAGAACGGTTACTTTCAAATGGGCCGTTCCACAGACTACTTCAGCGTTATACCTCTTACAGCTCATGAGATACAGCCTTTTAAAGTTTCAAATTGTATACCAGGTTCACTGTTCCGATCTCGCTCATTTTTTGTTGGAAATTTCAAAAATAGGTGCCACGCCCACGTGGTATACTAAAAATGCAAATACCATGTTTTCACCACCGATCATACAGCTAAATTCTGTGAACATTTTAAAAAGATCGTTTAAACCGTTTTCGAGTCTATAAGGTACAAAAAAAAATGCAAATAAACAAAGACAAACTAATTTTTATATAGATTTGACCTTTCATAAACGTGGTTTGTTTGGCTCCTTAAAACTTTAAAACTTCTGTACCACTGAGGGTTTATTCGTAATTGCTACGCGAAGTTTTAGGAAAAAGTAAAAATGGAAAATTATCAATAGGTGACGTTGTAGGTGGTCATAAAATAGTTTTTTAGTACACGTATGAGTAATATGAATACTAGGGCAAGGAATCCTATGCAACATCTGGACATCCTAAAATAGAAACGGTTAAGTCATCTTTACGAATTATGTATTTTCCTTTTTTGCATATTTTGCATATTTTGTCATATTTTACGAAAAATGCCTGTTTTTGTTGCATAATTTGATTTGTTGATTAACAACCACTTTAAAAAGTAGAACGCCTATAACTTTTTGTAAGACATCTTTGATATAGGAAGCAAATCTTTTTGCGGGAATTTCGCTTCGGTATTTCGCTTCCTCCAGAGCCATTTATAAGAAGATTAGAAGCGTGGCTTAATGCCATAAATTTCAAAGAAAGCAGTGAAAGAGCTCCACTACTCCGATTCGGCCATAGGCTACATAAATATCAATCATTCGTAAAGGGAAACTAAAATCTATCTTTTTATGTACTTTTAACCTTTATGTGCTCGGGATTGTAAACTTACGTGGACGGTCGGATGACTACAAATGTAGCAAACATGGAATTTTAAGTAATTAATACATATTTGCTTTAAAATTTAAGGGTTAATTTATTTTGTTTTAAGACAAAATAATAAATATACAAAAAAACTAAATAATTCTGGAAAACTAGCACTTTTCCCATGTTTGTATGTAGAAAAATGGATAACGCACACCAGGATTGGACTAGGTGAATTGGATTTATGCATGATGTATATCCCAATATTTTTGGAATGTAAATGCGATATTCCATTAGAGACATGAAAAGCTATTATGCCCTGCTCCGTCGGAAGTTTCGTTTCATGCTTTTGTCTTGAACATGGCTATGATTTTCCATATATATGTATAATGACTAGTACGTTTATATCAAGCATAAAGCCAAAGGCAACGCCAAGTTTAACTTTTAGTTGTGTGGTTGAATTTTTTTTCGGATCTACAGACTTTGTTAGAGGAACACTTGATAGTATTATAACTGACCTTCCATTTTCTATATCGCACCTTGCTGCTTTGTTGGTATGGTCTAAGTAAATATAGTTAGGCTTTATTGCTGTCTAGTCAAACTTCTCTTGTATGGTAATTGTCAAACCAAGAGGCGTCCCGTCTCCATACTCTTCCCATCAGCACTCAATTCCGTCATTTGTAAGTTAGAAGGGGTGGGGCGTTCGGATGCTTTGTCTACTATTGTAAGATTAATATAGTCATCTCATTTATATGGGAGGTACCAGAAGGGGTGTGGGAAATGTTTCGGCATTCTGAGGATTTGTCTACTATTTCAAGATAATTAAAATGGCAAAAAAAATAGGTAAAATTGTATGGGAGGTATCAGAAGGGATAGCTTCATTTGGACATTGTAGCACAGCTATAATATACATCGTTTGAACTGCACAATGCATCTTATCCCCATCGACTGATTTATTGACGCTTTCTAGAAATAGAAGTTCAACGAACGCTCTCAGTTCTATATAGGTTAGAAACCTGATTTCTTATCGTCTGCTTTGCAGTATTGCAGTATATAGTTCTTTATTTGACATTTGGAATAACTTGATGATTTTTTTATACTTTGCAACCATTGCACCATGACGCTGGCGTGTAATGGCCTCATTCTCTGCAACCAAGTCGTTCTGAAGATCTTACAATTTAGCTACGTCGTTATCTTGCGGTCTTCTCCAAGATCGTCCTCAGCAAGTATAATTTTGTATTTCGCGTTAATTCTTTAGAACTGATTGTGAAGAAACACAATCAATACTAAAAGCACACGTTTCAATAAAAGGTAACCAAAAAAAATTGATTTCATTTGAAAATAAGGTGAATTTCCATACATTTTATATGTTGACTACATTTGTAGTCAGCCGGCCAGGGGATGGTCATTTTAAAATTATGATGTGAAGGCAGCATAAGTATTTTTTATTAATGGTTTTATCAGTTAAATCTGGTTAAAACACTTTTTTAGGAAGCTACTGAAAATTTCGTTCCATTCCCTTTTGTAACAAAAAAGTTACAAGAGTTATGTTTCAAAATTACTACAAATGTAGTCATCCGAGCACATAAAGGTTAAAATCGTTCGTACATATGATTGTGCGACCATCAGATCTTAAAAATAAAGGATGCAGAAGCTATATTCACACCATAGGTTGAGATTGTGCCTGAAACATGTAGTCTGAACACGGTAGCTTGGGTAGATTTACATATATCGAAAATGTTAACTCAAATTTAGAATGTAAATACATTTATTTGATCACGAAAACAATTTTTTTGTATAAATATTATTATTTTTATTTTTGTATAAAATTTACTTCAACTGAAAATGTATGTATTTTAGAACATGAGAGAAAGGTATATGTATGTTTGGATCTACTAGGTAGTGTTTATGTTATGATGTGCATATTTTTTAAAATGTCATTTAGCCATCAATATCATTTGACTATATAATATACTAGCTGACTGGGCAGACTTCGTCATGCCTAAAGAAATATTGGCTTATATGAAACTTTTTTGGGTGGAATAATTCTTCGGGTTGTGTTAGTTTCTTTTGATAGTCTCATCGAAATTTAACAAACATATTTGAGGAATGTTAAAGGATAATATTTTTTTAATGACAGAAATTTTATAAAATTTAACAAAAATATTTGAGGAATATTAAAGGATATTTTTTTAATGACAGAAATTTTTTCTAATGCTTTTGATAATACAAAGTGTATGGAAGAACCAAATGAGTGTACATATGTTAATCAGTGGGTCTTTCTACACGTGAACATGCAACATAAAGCTGTTCATGCGAAAAACATAGGTTTTTCAAATTCAAGCCGCAAACTTGAATAGACTGTCCTTCAGCTGTATTAATTGTCATCGCAAATTTTTACCGAACTGGAAACTGTAATCATTTAAATCGAACGGCAAATCCGTGGGTATCATTGGTATACATAGTAGCAACACAACGGTTCCCTTATATTTTCTGGTTAAATTATTTAAAGAATGATACCTCAATCATCTTATTATTCAATATCAAGGGATTAAAATGTTTTTTGTGTGCTATAGTACACTCATGCCTCATTATGATTTGATATGTTTGCAACATTTTTTAACTTGATATTACATGTGCGGTTCTCAGAAAAATGCAATTTATTGCGCTATTCTGCAACATCCAAAAGAGTTGCGCAATACAGGAGGATGCAGTAGCCAACGCGATACGTTTTGCGATCAAAAATTTTCAAAAATCAACAATATAAAAACCCATGGGTGCATCAAGCAAACAAAATTCTCCACACTCATTCGTAATTGCTAATATTTCACTGTTGTTTGACGTTCGTCGCTCTTATTGTAATAGATGCCGATTTAAGAAATGTTTCAATCCGTGGGTGTTCGATTTTTTTCTGCCTTAGATCTCTGTCACATACACCATTGGTCTCAAATAATTCCTTACCAAATATCAAGACGAATGGTGCTACAGTCCTTAAAATATTGCTTTTGGAAAACAAAATTGGGTAGAGCCTCCCATTTTTGCTTAATCACGCATTTTGGTGTTTATTCCACACCCTTTTTCAAATCCCACTCTGAATAAATGGACCAAATGTGTCAAATGCAATTTTTAAGTAGCCTATAACGATCCTCGGATCGGGACCAGCCGTGGCATAGTGGTTAGAACACGCGACTACCATGCGGGAGATCGCATTTTCAAACCTGGCTCCAGTCATCTTAAAAAAAATTGTTCTTTCATTGTCGGCTCCCCTCGAATGTTGTTGACAGCAACTTCGCAGTATAAGTGTCGAGTCAATCGGAGTGTCAAGTAAGAGCTTCTCAAACAGTGACGTTCGCATTCGTCGATAAACAAGTAGGTGCCGTTAGTTGTGAATCTAAAAATAGGAAGCGTGTTAATTCACAACAACGCGAGAAGCTATCCCATACCTCATTCATGAGGTGCATAGGGAAATTAAGTTTTTTTTTTTGGGGGATAATTACATTTGGTCGGAGAAAAAATGCGATCTAACCCAAAAAAATTTAAAAAAGATCCCTCTGGCGTTAAAAATAAATGTCAAAAATGGATTCCTTGACCACAAAAACAGTAAGATACCTGTGATATCATTTAAGATTTTTGTTTAAATTAATAAGAATGCCATTCAAAATGACCCAATGCCCAGAAATAGTTAATTTCTATGCATGAAGACTTTTTGAAAGTATATCTAGCTCACTAGCAATTTCTTCACTTGACTGCAACTTCACCATCGATTAATTTTATATATAAAATCCCTTCTATAAATGAACAAACACAATCGGACGGACAATCGGATGGAAACTGTATGTGCATGGATAAAGCTTCTTATAAAGTAAAGTACTAAGTATGTTTGTATTAAAGCGTTGTATTGGAACAAAAGACAATATTATGCAATACAAATGATTCTTGGTTGAATAAAGAATCAGCTTCAAAGGACAAGAGTTCTATAAAGATTTCTACAGTACCTCTGAGCATCTGAGCATCCCAATGAAGCTATGATGCTCTTGTGAAACGATCCTTTGGGATTAACGCGAATAACGTCTTCAAGCTGAAATATCGGCAAATACTTAGGATTGATAAAGCATGCATTTGGTTGCATTTGCGAACTTGTAAAACAGTGTTGCGTGAGATGGTACACACCCGCCAATTAGTTAATTTTTTTCGAGGTTATACAATTTGGCACCCTTTTTTTGCCATGTTTAACTCACAGTTCGCGAACTATAAGTGAGCACTTAGTCCAATTATTTTTAGCTCAACTTGCTCATCTCGTTGAGCTGATCAAAATCATATATCCATTTCTTTTATTACAAAAAATAATAATGCCGATATCAGCAAAAGACTTTTATTTCAGGCCTGAAGAAATAAAAATCATTATGTGAGTTTTAAATTTTGTTTTGAAAAATATAAGTCTTTCGTTTGGCAAAATAAAACTCACTTCGTAATTTTTATTTCAAAAAGTTTTTAATAACTCTTATTCAAAGACTCAAAAAATTAAAATCAACAATAACTCTTGTTTATTAAGGGATAGAATATAAATCAAAAATAACTCCTATTTTATAAGGCGATATAATAAAAATGAAAAATAAGTGTTATTTGGGACTTTTATAATAAAAATCACAAAATAAAAGTTTATTGCGAAATTCTACAGAGGGAGTAATAACCAATGGTGTATTTAAAATAATTTTAGCACATTTCCTTCACATTGATTTTTTTAGTTGTAAAATCGATCAATAACAGTTATTTTCGGTCCCTGTTATAAACGCTATAATACAATTGCTGTAAACATACAAATCTTAATTTACCTTATTTATTTTATTAAAATATCAAATTCTAGGCTTTTCATGCGTTTTTCTTCAGGTCTCCTAAACACCAATATATCACGAGCTTAAACTATATGCAAATTATTATCTTGTAGTGTGATCGCCTTTTTAATCATGTTAACTTTCAAAAGACTGATTAATTGCTTATGCCTGTGCACCTGCTAATTTAACACACGAACCATAATAACATCCATTTAATTTCAACACCTTGCCTGCTGTAGTTCAAATTCAAATGCTCATCGAAGTTTAGCGGAATTATGTTTTGAGGCGCAAAACGATGCAAAACACCAAAACACGAGATAAGGATCAGTTGCAGTTGCTGCTTAAAGCACCCACTAGATAGCAAAGGACTTTTGTAATGTTTTAGTATTAATAAAAAGTCCATTAATAATTCATTTGATGGCTGTGAACATGAAATACTACGAGTCCTTTGTGAAATGCTATAATGCCACAGAAGTATAAGGATGTTTGGTCATTGCCAAGGAAGTCGATTGCATATTTAAGCCCAGTGGCATTTTAATGTTATCCGCAGAAAAGAGAATGAATGAGCATTTAAATAAATGTTTTATCATTTTTAGGCATAACTTGGAAAGATGTGGTAAGACATCTACGACGTATTAGTGTCGGATTTGGTCGAATTTTAGTCACCATCCGTGGTGATAGTAA
Source organism: Muscina levida (assembly GCA_964034835.1). Classification (NCBI taxonomy): domain Eukaryota; kingdom Metazoa; phylum Arthropoda; class Insecta; order Diptera; family Muscidae; genus Muscina; species Muscina levida. The sequence goes on along the minus strand of OZ035881.1, from coordinate 112,509,434 downwards.
TGCGGTCCACTCAAGTGGGCACTTCTAACTAGATCGTCGGCTAAGGTTGTTGGATACGTATTATAAAACCTAGAGATTTATAATAAGTCACCCAACGATCTAGTGAAATATATATTGATACCAGTACTAAAAACAAACATTACTTACTTACTTACTTACTTACTTAGCTGGTACTTCTATGCAATCCCAGTGGATTATATACCGCACGTAGAAAAATATTATAAGCACCTAAAACTTAAAAAAAAACTTAATGTCCTTTTACACCATATGAATGAGGTATGGGATACTTCTCGAGTTTTTGTGAATTAACACGCTACTATTTTAGATTCACAACAAACGTCACCTACTTGTTTATCGACGCATGAGAACCTTAAATTAGACAGGCTGATTGACTCGACACTATACTGCGAAATTGCTGTCTATAACATAGAGGGGTCCGGCAATGCAAGAAAAATGTAGATGACTGGAGCCGGGAATCGAACCACGGATCTCCCGCATGGTAGTCGCATGTTCTAACCACTATGCCACTGCCGGTCCCGAATTTAAAATATTTCAAAATATGACAGTTCCAAACCCTGTATATAACTAAATGTACTCATCTTCCAAATTTAATAAGCATACCATCATGGTATAGGGGCTACTTTTAATAAGCTAAACAAATGTATTTTGATGCCAAAGCTTACGCATGCACAAGGACTACAAATTAATTTAGGGACTTTGTTATCTGCTCCCCAAATAATGCCAAGTATACATTTCATACGCCTAGATGTGAATGACATTTGTGTGAATACAAGAGAATACACACGATGTATGCATTTAAGCCCTTAAAATATTGTTTACACGGTTGTAAAGGAATATTTTCGATACACTCTCTCTCTCTCTCTCTTCCTGTTGTTATCCAATCGCATTAATTGGAATTTAACATCATAAAAAGGATACCCTTGTAGAAGTAACCCTTCTTGCTGGCTGGCATTGTTTGCCTGCAACAGCGAAGGGAGAAGTCAGACACATGTTTTCTTGCCAATGTTGCCACGATTGTAGGCCGATATTAGTATGGATAATATATGGTTGTCTTTGAGCTATGACAACTTGATAAACGCTCATCAACGCACATTGCAAAGGCGCTTTACTGAAGTTCTAAATACTCCACAGGATATTCAATTTCTTTAGTTAGTGTGCATGTGCTCTCAGATCGTAATGGAAAATGTTACGCATGCGCGTAGTCCAGCACCACCTGTTGTCATTTCTTGCTGGTGGGGGCGATACTGACTGCGCTGTGATCAATTGACATGTGTGTGTTTTTTTTTGTCTTTAACTTTTCATTTCTTCGTTTGTGAACAGAATAACTAAAAGGTTCAATGTAGAGCAGACAAGTGAGCGTTTGTTACAGTTTCTAAGGGTTATTTTAAATTCAGTTCAATTTCATTTCTATTTTATTATTCTAATTTTATAGACAAACAGCGGGTTATCATTTCGTTCATTGGCTTTATGGTTTGTTTTCATACACTTAACACCTTTTTTTATTTCTTTATTTCAGTTCCGGCGGTTAAATTGAGGTGTGTCTGTGCATTAATTTTAAATTCAACCATGCTTATGACATTTCTGGGACTAGGCCTCCGCCCCACAGCCATTTGAAACAATTAATTTTCTTAATTTATCTATAAATTAGTCAAGAATGCCTGTGATGGTGAAAGAAATGGATATGGATATTTAACCAAGTGTAAAGGGTAGGCATGAATGATGAAATTCAACGAAATTTAGAAAATTTTCCGATCGTCCTTTGCTAATAAGGATGATAAGACAAAGGATGCCTAAAGCATACAACTCTTCACAGTAAATATATCAGCTAATGGAAGAACTTTATTTTTCATATTCATATTGCTAGATTATAACCATAGTTATGCCACAATAGGACTGCATATACGAAGGGGGCATTTTTCAAATTATTTAAGAAGTTTTTACTCTTCTAATTGATGTGTCGTCAGTATATAGCATGATGACAGCCGCTCAATAGTAGAGAATAGTTTAACCGATCATTCAATCATTTGCACATTAGTTAGTGTTATGAACTATACATCATATGTTACAACAGTCAGTCTCGATAAACAGCTTTATGTATAGATGATCTCTAAATTCCAATATATAAAAACTGTTGAAAAAACTCTCTTACAAGTTTTAAAGTTTTTATGTTTTGAACATTTCAATTAATTGCACTGCAAAGTCTTTGTAAGTTAGTACTTTAATCAAGTTAAATTTTAATAAAAAATCTGTACTTTTTTTTCTTTATATTCACATCAATCAATCAATCCCTTCGTTTTATTACCGCTGTTGTCGTAATCATATCAAAATAATGATGATAACTCTCTTTTTTTTTGTACATTATGTATAGATTATGCAATTCAGTGTATTGTGGCGTTGCAATCTGATGAATGTCAGTGAAGCAACAACAAAAAATATTGCAGCGAGAAGGAAAAAAAAAACACCAAACTCAATCTGTATGAACTTATTAAAAGGCATTACAACATCAATTAAAAAACTCATCAATTTTAATTGAATTACAACCATAGAGACAACTCAAATTAAACAAAATGAAGACAACAACAACATAATAATAATGACAGCATATTACAATGTTTTATAATTTAAAATTATATCACTTTTTTTTGCACAAATGAGCATGTCGACAGTTAGGGACAAAGATAATTGAACGAACGAATTTTGAAAAAAGGACATCAAAGGAGAACCTGGTAAGGTCTAATGATATCGAAAATGAATGATATAGAGAATGAACGAAATAAAAAACAGTTACGTTACGATATTCCCTATGCAAAAAATTTGCCTAACAAATTTTCAAATATTTATATTCCTAACAAATAATTACAAAACAAATTTTTTACGGTTACCGTTTTCTTATGAATTTAAAAAAAAAATTATGCTGGAAAACATAATATTTTGGTACAACTTTTTGTATACTCCGAATCAATCGATCAGTATAAATAATAGCGTTAGACAGACATAAATTTAGAAATTTATGGTAACATTTACTCATTCTTGAGTTAAGTTAACATATATGAAGACCACATGTCAGCACAAGCTTTTGGCTGAGAAGTCACAGCACAGGGTACTGATAATGGAAGTTAAGCAATTATCGAAATTGCTATTCGCAATTACAGATCTACGAACCTCTACTGGATATTACAACAAGATATTTTGTGTTTTGCTATTCGCAATCTATTCTAAGGTGATTGTTGTGCTTGGTGATAAGAACATCTAAATATGGTAAATGTCCGTTTTTTTCCTGTTCAATTGAAAATTGCATTTGTTTGGTTAAGTAGTGTAAGGAATTTTATGCACTAAAAAACCGAAAATATGCGCATATAATATGCACTTAAAGTTAAAAAATATGCACTAAAAACACATAAAATATGCAATTACAAAATTATTTAAAAAAAAAATTCCATGCATTTTTGAAAAAAAAGAACACAAAATTATTTTTTATAATCCTAAATATACATATTAAATTGATATTAATTTTAAATCGATGTCAAAACAGAATCATGGAGCTCTTTCACTGTCTCGCCAAATTATTCGAAATTTTTGGTATTAAGCTACGCTCCCAATCTTGATATAATTGACTCTAAAAGGTGCGTAATACCAGGACATCTTGCATTCAAAATCTGTTCACCCGAACGGGTTTTTAAAAAGATATAATTTTTTTCATCTATATATATAAAAATAAGTTGCATTTTTTCAGTGAGTGAAATTCTCTGCAATGCGCAAACCGATTTTGTTTCTGCAAATTTCTAACGAAAGTTGGCGTCAATGGCAAGGTTTGTTTTAAATTTGGTCTTTGTTTGAATGTAGTAGTTCGTGAGTTATATATATAGTGAACATACCTCTATTTGTGCATATATGGTGTAAATAGGGGAAATATATTAATTAATATTAAGAAATATGCGCATAAATATGCAAAAACATTTTTCGTACAATATGCAATAGCGATTAAATAACATTTTGAAGGAAATTTCATAATTCGTAAAGATTACATTAACGTTTATCTTTAAGGATGCCCACAAAAAATATGCATTTGCATACGATTCTTTGCTCTAGTTATAAGCGTTAAACGTTTTAAGTGTTATTTCAATATCATATTCCTTTATTATGCGATATACCTTATGTCATCAACAAATTTCGTCAAAATCTTTGGCTTGTTCCTTTTTCGTTTTCTTGAAGTGTTTATCTTATTTTCTTCTCTTCGTATTTTCATAAAAATTGTTTTGTTTAAGGAGAGTGGCTTAATAGACCACCGCGCCCGATCCTAGTTTTTTGAGACTGCCAAAGCCACTAAGAGTGCCTCTCTGCTGAGCTTCAGTAACATCTGTTAACTACTTCCTAAGACGCATCGATGGTAGCATGCCGATTAGTTTACTTAACATTGCGCCTTCTCACGTTTGCTACATTGCCCGGGGAATACGTGATCTCTCGGACGTTGTAAGATGCTTGGGAACATCCAAAGAGAGCTTCTGGTTATTTATTTATAACAATCATAAAGACTAAAATTAGAAAATTTCCCATGGAAGGCATATCTCAAGCATTATGGACGTGCGTGTGATGCGCGGTGCAAATATTGTCTCGGAACACCACCCGTTGCAACCAAGGTACGCAAATGTTAAGTAGTGCTAAACACACTCGTAACCAAACGCAAAGGAAGCTAGACATCACAAAGCTACATATCACCGAGATAGCCAATGCCTACCCCAACCAACTCTCTCAACTACTTTTATTAAACCCCCCTAATTCTGATGTTGGGGGATGGGACTTTGTTCAGAGGTGGAAAATTACTGATTGTTACTCACTTGGGAGTGACCAGAATCGATTCCTTTGTGACACTGTCCAAGCAGCTAACTACTTCCGGTCTTAGACCAACTATTCCCCGGGCAATGACTTCAAAGCAACCGCTTAGAAGTTAGCTAAAGTTAGAAGGCATTACAACCATGTATCCTGAATGGTCAAAGAGACGTCTCAGGAAAGTAGGCTTGAACCGCTGAAGCATGGTTGCATCGTGGGATTGGACGTGCAGATAGCAGCCGTATTACCAATCTAGGAGACGAGGGTTAGCAACCCACATCTTCCGAAAACTAAATTGCGAAAATCCATAGCGTCTGTTCCATATTGGGCGGCTTCCTGGTCAGCGTCTGCCTCAGAATGAGCGGCTGAAATGTTTCCTGGCAGTAGGAATAAAATGCAGAACCTGGTGGGCTGGGCTTGCCACCCGCCACCAGTATAATGGAAGTGAATAAAATGAGAAATAAGAGAAAAAGAAACCCCCAAAATGTTGACGACCACCGCAAACGTTTTAAGGACCATGATTTGAGAATATGCACTTAGAATGTTTGAACACTTTACCGACCAGGTGCCTCTATTCAACTGGCGGATGTCCTCGAAGAGTATAAGGCTTACATTACTGCTATACAGGAAATTCGGTGGACTGGATATGGATGCTCGCGGATGAGGATGTGTGACGTGTACTACAGCTGCCACGCGGAAAAGCATGAGTTTGGTTGTGGATTTGTGGTCGGCAAGAGACTACGACACCTGGTCTCTAGGTTTACTCCTGTCAGTGAACGAATCGCCACCATAAGACTAAAGGCAACATTTTTCTACATCACGCTGATATGTGCTCATGCTCCGACGGAGGAGAAAAGTGACGAGGTCAAAGACGAATTCTACGCCCAACTTGAAGAAACATATGACCGTAGCCCGGGCCATGATGTTAAAATCGTGCTGGGAGATTTTAATGCCAAAATAGGCCGGGAGAATGTCTTTAGCCCAACAATCGGAAAATTTAGTCTGCATACTGACACATCGCCAAACGGAATCAGACTGATTGATTTCTCTGCAGCAAGGAACATGGTAATTAGCAGCACACGATTTGACCACAAAAACATTCACAAAGCAAAGTGGATATCTCCCGATCAAGTAACGAGAAACCAAATTGATCACGTGGTAATCGATGGAAGGCACGCGTCAAGTGTCTTAGACGAACGAGTGATCAGAGGTGCGAACATCAACTCGGATCACCACCTCACTGCAGTGAAGGTGCGAAAACCCTGCGTAACCAGGCACAGAGAAAGCTGGACATCGCTAAACTGCAGACCGTGGAGATAGCCAACGCCTATTCTGACCAACTCACTCAACTACTTCTTGATGCTCCAACTCCCGAAAATACTAGCGCGCAATGGCAACATATTGCCCACTCGATGGAAAGGACTGCGCGGTCCGTACTAGGGTATGTGAAGCCCTTTAACGATAATGCCTGGTACGATGACCAATGTCGCGATGCCACCCGGGAACAAGATGCTGCATACAGGGCCAAACTGCAGCCAATGGCAACGCGAGCTGTTCATGAAAAGTATAGGGAGAAGAGGCGGGAGGCGACTCGACTCTTCAGGCGAAAAAAACAAGAGCTTAGGGAGCGGAATAATGTGTGTATTGAAGATTACAGGAACAGAGGTGAAGCCCGAAAATTCTATCAGAAGATAAAAGGGAAGGTACATGGAACAGGTCTTCCCTCCTGTAAAGACAAGGATGGTCATCTCGTTACTGACTCCGAGAGCGTACTGAGAATATATAAAGATCACTTCTGCAGCCTATTGATGTGTGAAAACTCGGCTGATGAAGACTGTGCACCAATCCGAGATGATAACATCGAGTGTCCACCTCCGAGCCAAGCTGAGATAACAACTGTCATATCCCGCCTAAAGAACAACAAGGCCGCTGGGGCTGATGGTCTTCCAGCTGAGTTGTTTAAGGCGGGTGGAGATGAGCTTGTTTTAAGCATGCAACAGCTCATTGAGAATATTTGGCTTCAGGAGAGCATGCCAGAGGATTGGAATCTCAGTGTGCTATGTCCAATCTACAAAAAAGGTGACCGTAGTGAGTGTAAAAACTATCGTGGAATTAGCCTCTTACCGATTGCGTATAAGGTTCTGTCTAGCATACTGTGTGAACGTCTAAAGCTGATTGTGGAAAACCTGATTGGACCTTATCAGTGCGGCTTTAGACCAGGCAAATCCACGACGGATCAGATATTTACACAACGGCAGATTCTTGAGAAAACCCATGAGAAGCAAATCGACACTTACCACCTCTTTGTCGATTACAAAGCTGCCTTCGATAGTCCCATCAGGCATCGACTATACGAAGCCATGTCTGAGTTCGGTATTCCTGCGAAGATAATTCGTCTCTGCCGGTGTACCATTACGAATACCAAATCCTCTGTTGGCAAGGATCTATCTGCACCATTCGATACGACGAGAGGTCTTAGACAGGGGGACGGTTTGTCATGTATGCTGTTCAACATAGTGATGGAGAAGGTGTTAAGGAAAGCAGCGGTTAACATGTCTGGCACCATATTTAATAAGAGCCACATGCTGCTCGCATATGCTGATGATATCGACATTATCGGTCGAACGATGCGAGAGGTAACAGCTGTTTTCTCATCAGTTGAAAGGGAGTCAGCGAAAATGGGTTTGGCAGTGAATGAGGACAAGACGAAGTTAATGGTATCATCGAACAAAGTGTCCACCCGTTGGGGACGCAGCGTGAACGTTGAAAACTATTGCTTTGGGGTAGTGGATGAATTTATCTACCTTGGATCCGCCATGAATAAGAACAACAGTGTCAGCCTCGAAATAAAACGGAGAATAGTGCTTGCTAACAGGTGTTTCTTTGGACTACGCGAGCACTTTATAAACACCACCCTATCTCGAACTACCAAAGTCCAGCTGTACCAGGTACTAATTTTACCGGTCCTGTTGTACGCCTCCGAATCTTGGGTGCTTACACAGGCAGATGCAGCTCATCTGGCGGTGTTTGAGAGAAAAATACTCCGCAAAATATATGGACCCATTTGCGTAAACGGCGAGTTTAGGATTCGGATGAACCATGAGCTGTACGAGTTATACCACGATATTGATGTCGTCAAGCGGATCAAAGTGCAACGATTACGCTGGCTAGGGCATGTCGTGAGAATGGATGAGGAAACTCCAGCGCGAAAGGTATTCTATCAAGACCTCGAAGGACGGCACAAAAGAGGTAGACCGCGACTACGTTGGAAGGACCTGGTGGAGGAATCACTGACGCTGCTTGGTAGGACTGACTGGAGACGGTGCGCACAAGATCGAAGCGAATGGAAATCTTTGATCATTTCGGCCTCTGACTTAGGCACTAAGATATAAATATATATATGTGTCAAGTTGTTTTAAAGGCTAATAATAATAAATAATAAATTCGGATGTTCCCTACACCCAGTGGTAGCATATTGCGAATTATATGACCACTGCCGCAACGAACGTACTGGGTTATGAAAAACCACGCTCAGACAAGCATGAAGAATGTCGCGAAATGTCTGATGAGAAGGATGCTGCTGACAGGCCAAACGGTGACGGATAGATGTAACGGATAGAGGAGGGAGATGAGACGCCTCTTCAGGCGGAAAAAGCGTCAAGAGAGAGCCAGGATATCGAAAATTACAAGGATAGAGGTGAAGGCCGAAAATTCTACCAAAAGATAAGTTAAAAAAATTAGGTATTTACGTTTAGTGGAAATTACAACAAGATATTTTGTGTTTAGTTTCACGTGACACTCACTGTATATGCATATATTGTACATATGTAGTTTATATGAATGTCATAAAAACTGCGTACATGTTTGATGGGGAAAATAAAGCTGCATCGACGCTGTGAAATGATTATAATATTGATGAAACACAAATTAAATTGAATGAGTATTATTGGCATTCATAAAAAAAATTGGAAATGCAAAAAAAACCAAATCATCTGAAATATCACGTACAGTTTTATCAAGAGAGGCAGAAAAATATGATACGATGACAACTATATAAACGCTCTATTTTGATGAAAACCTATTAATGTAGTGCACTTTAAAAATTCATTAAGTTGAATACGTAATTGTTATCGTGATACTTACCTATTATGGCAATCAAGTGATCGAATATTATTAATAAGAATTCGATAAGTCGTTCATATGTATATAATTTGTAGCATTCTATTTAATAATTTTCTATTGAGCCTAATGGAAGCGTGTTAGTTCAAAATGTATGGACACCACATCGCTAAAGGCTAGTACCGTCGTCGTTTGAACCATGAGCTGCATAATGACATCGATGTAGTTAAGCGCGTCCAAATAGACAGAATGAGTAAGCTGAGACATATTGTACGAATGGATGAAAATTCTCTAGCTTGAAAAGTCCCCACCAATAAACTCGATGGGCCGCGCAGAAGGTGGGCGACCAAGACTACGTTGAATGGACCTAGTGTAAGTTGTCGTATCTAAACTTGGTGAGGCGTAATGTTTACGGAGTGCAAGAGATCAATTTGTTTGGAATTTTCTATGTGTGACAATTAATGGATAAGTCTCTGTTGTCCCTGCCAAATAAGAAGAAGTTAATTTAATAAAAGATAAGAGACCAGTATTGATCGCAAAACGCTGCTACTATGCGCTAATCGAGCGATTTAATGACAAAGCCTTCTATCGAAGAACAAAGATCCAACTGTACCAGACACTGATGCTACCTGTCTTGCTCTACAGCGCAGAATCCTGGGTATCAATCTGCTCGAGAAAAAAATATTTGGACCCACCATCGTTAACGGCGAGTACCGTCGTCGAATAAATCATGAGCTGTACAACCACAGCGACGTAGTCAAGCGCGATGAAATAGACCGAATGCGCTGGCTTGGACAAGTTGTACGAATGGATATTAATGCTCCAGCTCAAAAAATCTTCGGCAATATATACGACGGGCGGTGCAGGAGGGGGACACCAAAACTTCGTTCGATGGACCAGAAGAAAGAGCTATTATCTAAACTTGGAGTAACGAACTTAAGAAGAAGACCGAAGCGCTTTGAAAGATGCTCGTCCATATGTCATTCTAAGGATGCAGAGGGGAATTAAGTTTTTTAAGTAATTTTCTATACCAACAATATTGTGGCATAATTGGTTTTTACAAAAATTAATCAAATATAATATAAAAAGGCCGCTTAAATTATGTAATTTTGAAACATATCACTCGTAATATGTTAGCTTGCCAGACAACTTTTACATAAAAAAGCTTAATTTCCCTTTACACCCTATGAATTAGGTATGGGATAGCTTCAGCCGATGTCGGGAATTAACACGCTTTCTATTTTAGATTCACAACAAACGGCACCTACTGTTTATCGACGAATGCAAACGTCACTGTTTGAGAAGCTTTTACTAGACATGCCGATAAACTCGACACTTATACTGCGATGTTGCTGTCGACAACATCGAGGGGGCCGGCAATGAAATAACAATGTAGATGACGGGAATCGAACCGGGATGTCCCGCATGGTAGTCGCGTGTTCTAACCACTATGCCACAGCCGGTCCCAACTTTTACATGACTTTTATAAATATGAAATAGCCAAAAAATTCCTTCATTTAAACCTAAATGCAACAAAAGCCTTTTCTCGCCACTATAAACTGATACCATTCTGTAGCATACAATTCATGCAAATTGTGCAACAACAGAAAAAACTGCGAAAAAATATATGTATCGTTAAAATAATTATAAACAATTATACTCTTTATAATGGCATTGACATGATTTAATTAATTATGACAACAAAATGCGAATAAAAAAATGTTTTAATTATCGGCTTTATCAGCAATAAAAATAAAATGAATTCTTTTGCTTTTGTCTCTTTTTGCCTCAGTAATCGCAATTATTAATCTTTTGCAGTTTGGTATTTTTTTTTTGTTGTTTAATTTTTTTTCTGCAAAACAAAATGCAAGCCATCAATTAACAGTTTTGTGTTCGCAGCACTCCTTTCACTCACCACAACCTGTTACTGGATTCCGTTCAAGGGGAAAAGTGGCAAAGTGTAGAGCGAGTATTCTTCGTCGGAGAGGGATATAATTGATAAGACCAAATGACTTCTAATTTTCAAATGGCATCTTATGGGCGTCTGTACTTGTATGTATGTACGTGTTCATCTGTATATATGTGTGTGTGTTAACACAAACCAGGTCTTATCGCGTTTTGGCTCAAGAGTTGCTAAGAAAGTTATACCATTAATTAGTCGCTTGATTTATGTGAGCAATGATATGACCAGAGTAACTCATGTAATACTATTGAAAATCATGCAAAGGCATCTATTTTAGACGCCCCAGCAATGCCATGCATTGCAGTTGTTGCTAATGATGTGTGAGGCATCCTTCGGCTGCGTCATTATGTAGCATATGTTAATACACATTTTCATTTGTTTGGATGCTGCATAGAATTAACGCAGAATGCAAAATGAAGCATTTGATATATCTTACGGTTAGACATTGTATACGAAAAGATTAAAATAAAAGTTTTGTTGATGATATCAGCACAGAAAAATTTTTATTATTTTGTATATGCTGAGAATGCGCAATCTGAAGAATTCTTCTTCTTCTTTAATGGCAGCAACAACAGAAATTTATCTATCAGTAGCCGCACGTAGAAAAGTATTTCAAGCGCTTCGGTCTTTTGCGCACCGTAGATAGTTCCTCGCACTAAGCTTAGTTAACAGCTCTTTCACCTGGTCCATCCATCAGAGTTTTGGTCGCCCCCTTCTGCGCCACCCATCGAGTTTATTGCCGAAGACTTTTCGAGCCGGAGCGTTTTCGTCCATTCGTACAACATGTCCAAGCCAGCGCATTCGGTCTATTTGAACGCGCTTGAACACGCCGATGTCGATGTACAGCTCATACAGGTCACGATGCATTTGACGACGGTACTCGCCGTTCACGATAATGGGTCAAATATTTTGCGGAGTATTTTTCTCTCGAAGACTCCCAGAATAGATTAATCCGCTTGTGTCATTACCCAGGATTCTGCGCTGTAGAGCAAGACATGTAGGATCAGAGTCTGGTAGAGCAGGATCTTTGTTCTTCGAGAGAGCGCTTTGTCGTTAAATCGCTTGCTTAGCGCATAGTAGCAGCGGTTTGCGATCAATACTCGTCTTTTGATTTCGAGGCTTACATTATTATTTTTGTTTATGGCAGAGCCAAGGTAAACAAAATTATCTACCACCTCAAAGTTATAGTTGTCAACGTTCACGCAGCGTCCCAGACGAGTGGACTCTTTGTTCGTTGAAACAAATAACTTGGTTTTGTCCTCGTTTAACACCAGACTTCACTTCAGCCGCCGACTGCTTTTCTATGCTCGGAAAAGCCGCAGTAACATCTCGCAATCCACGTCCAATAATATCTATATTATCAGAATACGCGAGCAACATGTGGCATTTGTTAAATATGGTGTCATTCCTGTTTACTGCTGCTTTCCGCATAAACATCTCCATTACGATGTTAAAGAGATCGCAGACCAAACTCAGCCATAGCATCCAACAGTTTCTGTCGTATCGGACTGTCGAATGCAGCTTTGTTATCGATGAACAGATGGTAGGTGTCGATCTGCATTTCTTGGGTCTTCTCCAGGATTTGTCGTAGCGTGAATATCTGGTCGGTGGTGGATTTACCAGGTCTAAAGCCACACTGATAAGGTCCAAACAGGTTCGCCAGAATGGGTTTTAGTCTTTCACATAACACACTAGAAAGGACCTTGTATGCGATGGGTAAAAGGCTAATCCCGCGATAGTTGGTACACACTTTCTTAAGCACGGGACATAGGACACTCAGATTCCAATCGTCGGGCATGCACTCCCTGAGCCAAATCGTATTTATGAGCTGGTGCATGCATTTTACCAGGTCATCGCCGCCGGCTTTTAAAAGCCCTGCCGGCAGTCCATCGTCTCCCGCAGCTTTATTATTTTTAAGCCGCGCAATTGCCGTGCTGATCTCGTTTTGGCTCGGTGGTGGACAGTCTTCTCCATCGTCGATGATTGGTGCGATTTCGTCACTTATACTGCCTTTGGGAACGAGAAGAGATTGAAAGTGTTCACTCCATAGTTGCAACACACTCTGAGTGTCCGTGACGAGATTTCCGCCTCTGTCCTTACAGGTGGGGATCCCTGTTCCAAAACCTTTACTTTTTTCCTTTTCGTAGAACTTTCGGGCCTCACCTTTATCCCTGTAGTTTTCGATATCCTGGCTCTCTCTTTTCTTCCACAGACGCTTTTTCCGTCTGAACAGGCGTTTTATCTCCCTCTTTTTCTTTTTATAACGCTCCGTCAACGCACGCGTCGCCATTGGCTGCAGTTTTGCCTTGTATGCAGCATCCATTTCCTCAGACATTTCGCGACATTCATAATCGTACCAGGGCTTGTCTGAGCGTGGTTTTTTTATAACCCAGAACGGTCGTTGCGGCAGTGGTCATAGAATTCGCAATATGCTGCCACTGTATGTCGGGAACATCAGACTTAGGGGGTTTTGTTTGGCGTAATTGAGAGAGTTGGTTGGAGTAGGCATTGGCTATCTCGGTGGTATGCAGCTTTGTGATGTGATGTGATGTCTGCACGTCCATAACGCTTGAGACATGCCTTCCATCAATTACCACGTAATCAATCTGATTTCTTATATTTTGATCGGGAGATATCCAGGTTGCCTTGTGGATATCTTTATGCGGGAATCTGGTTCCATTCACAACCATGTTTCTTGCCGTTATCGGAGATGTTGTTGTGAAGACTGAATTTTCCGACTGCTGAACCAAGAGCATCTTCCCTTCCTATTTTAGAATTAAAACCTCCCAGAACAATTTTAAAGTCATGTGCAGGGCAGCGGTCATATATCGCCTCCTGGCGCTCATATAATGCATCTTTAATGTCATCGTCTTTGTCTTCCGTCGGGGCGTGTACACAAATCAGCGCAATGTAAAAATATTTCGCCCGGATGCTAATGGTGGCTATTCGGTCACTTACAGGGTTAAACCGCGAGATCAGGTGTCGAAGTATCTTGCCAGCTATGAAACCACATCAAAATTCGTGTCTTTCTGCATGACAGCTGTAAAAGATGTCACAGTTCTTTCGTCGTGTGCATTCCTGTTCCGTCCATCTCATTTCTTGTATGGCGGTGATGTCAGCCTTATATTCGTCGAGGACATCCGCTATTTGGATAGAGGCACCATCTCTGTATAGAGTTCGGACATTCCAGGAGCATATCCTTAAATCATGGTCCTTATATCGTTTGCGGGGGCCGTCAACATTTGGGGGATCTTGTTTTTTCTGTTCTTCGTGTTTTCATAATAAATTTTGTTTAAGGAGAGTGGCTTAGGCCACCGCTCCCGATCCAAGTTTCTTAGGGCTGCCAAAGACACTAAGAGAGCCTGTGTTGAGCTTAAGTAACTTCTGTTACCTACTTCCTAAGACGCATCGGTGGTAGCATGCCGATTAGGCTACTCAACGTTTCGCCTTTTAACTCTAGCTAACTTCTAAGCGGTTGCTTTAAAGTCATTGCCCGAGGAATACTTGGTCTAAGACCGGAAGTAGTTAGCTACTTGGACAGTGCCACAAAGGAATCACTTCTGGTCACTCCCAAGTGAGTGACAATCAGTAACTTTCCACCTCTGAGCAAAGTCCCATTCCCCATTCCTGAAGAATACTGAGCATTTTAATCACAAATTAAAATATTTTTAGCTGATAGTAGTGTAATTTGTTGTTTCTGGTCAGTCCGTATTTAGGAATTTTCAAGCTCTAGTATTTAAAAAATTTAATTTCCATCAATTTATAATGCACCAACATCAATTCGGTAAACGGCAATAAACAACACCACCAATATCTATAACAGTTTGACAATACCCATACTAACGAACTGTCATACTACAAAATGTCACCTAAACTATTGTGACTCAGTGTCGCACTTGTTTCTTCAGGAAATGATCGAATTAACCAAAAATGCGTCTAGTGTTCATTTGATTTAACTATTATCCCACCAAAACAAGTTTTGGATCATCATCGCACCATTTGTGTGCGCAACAAATCAATAACAAAATTTACATAAAAAATTAGCCTTTGATGGAACAATAAAAAATTAATACAAAATATATTCATATTCGTTTATATAAAACAAGCAAGAAATAAAATCAATGTTATATTTATTTATTGAAATTTATATGAGAAAATGTCACCAAAACGATCGGCACCATATAAATATTGTTATAAACATTCTCACGATTTTAATCGAATTGAATTCTGATGCCATTAAAAGTCGATCGAAAACCGCAAACCAAAAGCCGCAGAAGAATACATATGCAAAATACCCAACAAAAAAACAACAAAAAACTGACACAAATTCAAGAAGAATACGTGATATCGTTTAACGCTCAGTAGTTGATTAAATAAAATATTCATAATTTCCAGTTTTCACAACGGGAAATTTATTTCATTACCGTTTAAAGATGACACTTGACAAATGTTTTTATTAGAAACAAATAAAAGTTTGTTTTTTGGCAAAATGTTAAAACAATAACCGATGCTATCATATTTCTTAATTCACTGGCAGGAAATCATACATGAAAGCAGAGAAAGTAAGTCACATGAATGTTATTTGTAATATTATGTGGTTTAAATTTGCAATAAATTTATTAGGGGTTATTTCTTACCGAAATTACGCCACATATAAGTGTCCGTCTGTTAATTTGTATTTCTGTTAATTTGTATTTCTTAACCCCATAGGGGGGAATGGGACTTTGCCAAGAGGTGGAAAGTTTCTGATTGTCACTCATTTGGGAGTGACCAGAAGCGATTCCTTTGTGGCACTGTCCGGTCTTAGACCAAGTATTCCCTGGGCAATGACTTTAAAGCACCCGCTTAGAAGTTAGAAGGCGAAATGTTGGGTAACCTAATCGGCATGCTACCACCGATGCATCTTAGGAAGTAGGTAACAGAAGTTACTGAAGCTCACCACACCACCATCACCATCTCTTAGTAGCAGCCCCAAGAAACTAGGATCGGGCGCGGTTGCCTAATAAGCCACTCTCTTTAAACAAAATTATTATGAAAACACAAAGAAAAGAAGAAACAAGAATGTTAACGACTCCGGCAAACGATATAAGGACCTTGATTTAAGGATATCCACCTGGAATGTTTGAACTCTTTACAGAGATGGTGCCTCTATCCAACTGGCGGAGGTCCTCGACTAATACAAGCCTGACATCACCGCCATATAGGAAATGAGATGGAAGGGACAGGGATGCACAAAGAACTGTGACATCTTTTACAGCTGCCATGTAGAAAACACGAATTTGGATGTGGTTTCATAGTCGGCAGGAGACTTCGACACCTGGTCTCGCGGTTTAACCCTGTAAGTGACCGAATAGCCACCATTCGCATCCGGGCGAAATATTTTTACATTACGCTGATTTGTGTACACGCCCCGACGGAAGATAAAGACGATGAGATTAAAGTTGCATTTTACGAGCGCCTAGAGGAAATATACGACCGCTGCCCTGGCCACGACATTAAAATTATTCTGGGAGACTTTACTGCAAAGATAGGAAGGGAAGATGTTCTTGGTGTATCGTTCGGTATATTCAACGTGCATACCGACCCAACGGATTTAGACTGGTTATCTTTGCAGCGGGAAGGAACATAAGTGCAATCAGATTCCAGCACAAAGATATCCACAAGGCAACTTGGCTATATCCCGATCAAAACACCAAAAATTAAATTGATCATGTGGTAATTGATGGCAGGCATGCATCTAGTGTCATGGACGTGCGTGTGATCCGTGGTGCAAATATTGGCTCGGATCATTACCTGGTTGAAGCCAAGGTGCGCACAAGATTGAGCGGCTCCACGAAAAGCCCCCCAATGAAATAACGCCCAGGAAATAACTCCCAATGAAATAAACCCCAAAAAATTGGAAATAACACCCAAAAACAGTGAATGAAATAACATCGACAAATAAATGAAATAAACCCCAAAGCGAAAACGAAACAACCCCCAATATTTGGGAGTTATTTCATATGAAATAACACCCAATGATGAAAATGAAATAAACCCCATCAGCAACAAAAATTAAATTATGCCCAAAATTCATAAAAGAATCAGTTTCATCAAGGATTTCATGAAGTCAATATGGACCAACAGCAAAGTCTCAAAATTATTGTAATGAATCGTGTGAATCGTTGTTGCCCTGCTCTATTTTTCAGTTCGGAAGACAATTTGCCTTTTACGTTTGGCCTTTATACAACCACCTCCAGTGTTCACAAGCAAATCAAACTCTCTGCTTTTATTGAATTATTCCTTTTAAAGAACTCTTACAAATTTAAAAAAAAAATCCATTCTTAGTGTATACTAATCGAATTCTCAAAAAGAAACAATTTTCGGTGCATTATGTTGATTTTCTATCCGTCATTATGAACACAAATAAAAATATCTGTAAACATTCAAAAGATATTGTAATATATTCACAGGCTAAAAGTTTTCTTGTAAAAGGCCTATTTTTATACAATTATAGAATTATAACCCCTAAAAACCAACAGCTTTCAAAATGAAATTACCCCCGAATAAAAAATGAAATAACACCCAAATTATTCACGATATGAAACAATCCCCAAATTTAAAAAATTGGTTGGGTGTTATTTCATTGGAGATAATTTCATAATTTGAAAACCCCAAATGAGAAATGAAATAATTCCCAAAGAAAAATGAAAAACGGCCCAAAAAAATTGGGAGTTATTTCATATGAAATATTTATGAAAAAATTTTGGGGAATATTTCATTTCTCGTTTGGGCGTTATTTCATTGGGGGGCTTTTCGTGGAGCCGATTGAGCAGAGCGAATAACGCACGTAACTAAACACAAAGAAAGCTGGACATCGCGAAGCTGCAAACCCCAGAGATAGCTACTGCCTACTCCAACCAGATCTCCCAACTTTTACAACACAACGCCTCTACTTCTGACGTTCCCGATACACAGTGGCAGCATATTGCGCATTCCATGGCAACCGCCGCAACAACCGTGCTAGGATATGAAAAGCGGCGCTCAGACGAATCCTGGTACGATGAAGAATGTCGCATAGCGTCTGAGGAACAGGATGCTGCTTATAGAGCAACGCTACAGGCAATTGTAACTCGTGCTGTTGGGATTGGCATAAGGAGAAAGCAAAATAGGCAAGACAGCTATTTAGGCGAAAAAACGTCAGATGAAGGAACGAGGGGATAGAGCTCTTCAAGTCCGGTGACGAGGAGCTGATAACGAGCATGCACCAGCTCCTGCGCACGGTTTGGCTTAAAGAGCGCATGCCCGACGATTGACATTTAAGCGTATTATGTCCTGTGCTGAAAATGGTGATTCAAGTGTGTGCTCCAACTACCGCGGGATCCGCCTTTTACCCATCGCATATTAGGTCCTGTCGAGTGTGCTATGTGGGCTCTATGAAAAATGCCCCAAATGCAAAATGCCCCAAAAAAAAAACGAAAAATTACCCAAAATAAAATTGGGCGAAAAAAAATGAAAAATGACCCAAAACTCAAGAACGAAATTTTCTCCAAAAATTATGAAAAATACCCCACAAAATTTATGAAAAATACCCCAAAAAAATATTCTTCTAAACAAATCTAGCATTTTTAAAAGACGAATGCGGTGGGGGCACGCCCCCCGCCGCATACGTCGTTATCAGTTTCTATACTCTCTCTTTAGCTTTATTAAAAGACGAATGCGGTGGGGGGCACGCCCCCCGCCGCATACGTCGTTATCAGTTTCTATACTTTCTCTTTAGCATTATTAAAAGACGAATGCGGTGGGGGGCACGCCCCCCGCCGCATACGTCGTTATCAGTTTCTATACTCTCTCTTCAGCATTATTAAAAGACGAATGCGGTGGGGGGCACGCCCCCCGCCGCATACGTCGTTATCAGTTTCTATACTTTCTCTTTAGCATTATTAAAAGACGAATGCGGTGGGGGGCACGCCCCCCGCCGCATACGTCGAAGTCAGTATCGTAACTATCTCTCTGTCATTTTTCATAAGTCGAAAAATAAGAGAGGGGGGGGGGCGTCCGCCCCCCCCCATTTCATTATCATCTGCACTATCCTTTTTTTATTTTTTATTATATGGAAAAAAATTGGGGTATTTTTCATACCTGCAAATTTGGGTCATTTTGCATATGAAAAATGACCCAAAATTAAAAAACGAAAATTTACCTAAAATAAATGAAAAGTTCCCCAAAATTTATGGGGGATTTTTCATATGAAAAATTCCCCAATTTTGTATGGAAATTTTTTTGGGTAATTTTTCGTTTTTTTTTTGGGGCATTTTGCATTTGGGGCATTTTTCATAGAGCCTGCTATGTGAAAGACTAAAGCCAGTGTTATCTAACCTGATCGGGCCTTATCAGTGTGGCTTTAGACCTGGAAAATCAACAACTGACCAGATATTCACACTTCGGCAAATCCTGGAAAAGACGCAAGAGAAATTCACTAGTCTCGATGTTGGTTGGAAAATGGGCGACATAGTCACGCCCCCTCAAGTACCTCCCATACAAAATGACCTATTTCACTAAAACAACTATTCTATCACTAACTTCATGTTGGAGGGCTCTACGAAGCTAAAATTTTGATGGTGTTATTATTTTACAGCGTGTAGAATATACTGAAATAATGGGTCCGCTTGCCTTGCACCTTCTGGTACCTCCCATACAAATAACCTTTTATACCTTATTGTAGCCAAAAATAAAATTTTTGCTCTGATGTTAACAAAACTTTGCACATCTTAGTTTTTTTACGCTATTCTAATGTGGTAACAAAACTAAGCATATCGGTTCAGATATATATATCTATGTGTGTTTCACGATATATAATATTTTTACAGAGGTAGTGAAGTTTGATTATAATTATAAAGAATAAATAAACTCTTGACATACAATTATTGCATATCGTTGGAAAGGGAATAACATAAAGTTTAATAATTTACAAAAAAAAAGTAAAATCTCATTTTATTTTGGGCATGGTTCTGAGTCAAATATAAAATTTGGTCAAAACGTATTCTTTGGAGAAATAATATCTTATATGAAAAATAGCCTAAAATTCAAACGGACTGAGATATCTTAACGAGGTTTTGGAAAAATGTGCATAAAATTGTCCTTAAAAAAAACGAATAACAATATGTTGCCATATCTTACAACAAAATAACAAAATACCCGAATTCCCAAAACGGGGAAAATATGTTCCAAAATTCCGAATTTTTGCTAAAATGGCCACACTATCTTTGTTTACGTGGCAGGGATGTTGAAATACATTACGGTTAACTAGTTCACATATGTGGTCAAAAAAATATATAATGAGCTTTTTCGTTGGCGCTTTGCGATTTGAGAATTTTCAAAAACAAAATTTTTTTTTTAAAAAATGGGGTATTTTTAACTTCCCTTGCGGGGAACCATTTTGCTGAACTGATTCAAATTTAACATTAAATGCATCTGTATGAACAATTCTATGAGAAATAATAAAGAAATTGCCACCTCCCGAAAGAAATTTTATTTGTACAAACGAAATTTTATTTGTGCAAAAAAAAAATAGTAAAAATAGGCCTTTTTTGGAAACTTTTAATTGCGATGCTTATAACTTTTGATTGGAACAGTATATTTGCATTATTCTTTCAGCAATTTCATTCAATTTTAAAGGCAAACTAACGATATAAATACCTTTACAATCAAAGAAGAACTGAGATCACACCCTTAAAAATACTAAATTAACCTCGTTATTTTCTCAATTATCTCTTGACCTAAATGAGACAACATGTACATGTAAGTATGTTTTTGTAGGTTTTTCGAAGCTTTATATAGATGCATCGGTTTATAAATGCACATTCCTCAAGCATTTGAAATTTTGAAACACCCAAGGTGACCAACTTTGAAGGGCCACGCAGTGGCCCCCACTCCCACTAGGTAGCCGAATATTTCCAAACCATCTCGAAAACACCTCAGTTTTAACTTTTTTAAATTTCATCAAGATACCATTATCCGTTCAAAAGTTACAGAATTAATTTCAAAAAAAACAAAAAGGAACCACTGTGCATTGGCTACAGCTTTGCTTTGTATGTAGCTTTCATTTTATCAGACATTACGCGACATTCCTCATCATAGCAGGGCTTGTCTGAATGTCAGTTTTCATAACCCAGTACGGCCGTTGTGGCAGTGGTCATAGCATTCGCAACATGCTGCCACTGTATGTCGGGATCATCAGAATTAGGGGGGTTTGTGTGAAGTAATCGAGGGAATTGGTTGGAGCAGGCATTGGCTACGTCGGTGGTTTGCAGCTTACTTTGCGTTTGGATACGTTCGTGTTTTTTACACTGCTTAATCGCGTGGGTGCAACAAGTTGGTGATCCGAGTCAATATTTGCACCGCGCATCACATGCACGTCCATAACACATAAGATTTCTACATGATCAATCTAATTTCATGGCTTTTAATCAGGGGATATTGGCTGCCATGTGAATATATGTATGCGTCAGTCTGTTTCCACTCACTATCATGTCTTTTGCCGACACAAAGCTAACCAGTCTGAATCCGTTATCGGATGTGTTGTTGTGTAGATTTCAGCATTAAAATATCCCGATATTGCATACCAGAAAATGTAAATGGATGGGTCAGGTTGAAGAAAGGTTGATGTGACAAAAACGCATTATGAGTAAATCGAAGTTCAAGTTTGAAAGGCACATAGAGTAAAGGGATATAGGGCAAAGTGGAAACGAAATATTTTAATATCTAAAAGAGATATCCAGAAACGGATTGAAGATTTGAATAATTTGGCAAAACTGTCAAAACGGTGTATGATGAACATGAATCCCCGGACGACGATTAGGTTCTGAAATATAAGGTGCCTTTAATACATGTTTCTGGTTATTGCTATTGTCTCTTATTGACGTTATCCAAATTCTGAAATTTTTTTAAAAATTCTATTTCTAATTTCTGTATCAAATAAATAAATAAATTTGTTTGTGATATCATATGAATTTTTCCATCATTTCTATAAGTGAACTAAACAGCAATATGTATTTCTATCCAATTTATTTTTAAAAAAGCTCTAGACTTTATCTATTCATTTTTAGTATTCATTTAACCACACGTGTCTTATTTTTTTCTTTCAGTGTACACGCGTTTTTGTTTCGCGATTGTGAATCATTTAAAATTTATTCATTCCAAAAAATGATTTTTATCTTTTTTATCATGAACTGACGTTTGTTCGTTCGATAAGCAAGTATACAATCAATGAATGTATATCGTCTTTTTTGTATTTTCACAACAAAAAAATTCTCAATTCATTAACTGTATTTTTCTGAACATTTCTCTGTTTCTGGACCAAGTTTCTTAACCATATAAATCGAAACGATTGGAAACCGTCGCATGGCATGCAAATATTGCATGCATGTGTATGTTAGCTCACCCGGCTGAGTTTGGTACAATCAATATGAATCCATCCATACATAGTATGTACGTATGTAGCCACGAGTTTATACATAGTATATTTGACCGTCTGATTGGTTTCCAGTTAAGATTTTCTGTTGACTTCATTCGCTACAGAAAAAAAACAACCACAGACTAAACGAAAACTTGAACTTGAAAATAATTCGAGTGTCTGTGTGTGACGTATCTGTTTTGGCGTTTTTTGTTATGTCGTTTGGTTTGTGGGTTAAATGCATTACAATGGAGTTGGAGATGATACGTATGTATAAAAGGAGCAGTGGAAAGGCATAAACAAAACGCAAAATATACCAATAAATCTGCCAATGGCCTTGTTGTTTTGCATTTCCGCCATTGACTACTGACTTCAATGGGTATTTTGACTCTGTGAACTATTTTAACTATTTACGTACATTCTCGCCAGATCAATAACAGTGGGCTGCTTAGTGTTCAGTGTTTCTCACATAACTTGTGTACAAGCAAAGAGTTTTATGCATGTGGGAACTATGGAAAATTCTAATGTGATATGCAAATTGTTGTGCATAGGAAAATGCATATAGTCAATTAAAATATTAGAGTTTTGATGGATAGTAACATACATGGAGAGTTTGTTTTTATAATCAAGTATATCGTTGCAGTATTTATTTTATATTTAACAAAAACCTAAGCAGCAATGTTGCCAGCACGATGTGGTGATCGCAAGGCTTCAAAATAATATTGCTGCTTGAGCCGATGGATTACCGGCAGATCTTTAAAAAGTCGGCGGCGATGAGCTGGCAACATGCATGCACCACCTCATAAACACGATTCGGCTCAAGGAATGCATGCCCGATGATTGGAATCTAAGTGGTCTCTGTCCTGTGCTTAAGAAAATCGATCCAAGTGTGTGTACCAACTATCGCGGGATTAGCCTTTTCCCATCGCGTACAAGGTCCTGTCTAGTGTGTTATGTGAAAGACTAAAGCTTATTCTGGCGAACATGATTGGACTTTATCGACCTGATATTAACACTACGACAAATCCGGAAGAAGACACAAGAAATGCAGATCGACCCTTACCATCTGTTCATCGACTACAAATTGTTAGATTCTAGGGCTGAGTTTGGTATCCCCGCGAAGCTAATACGACTTTGCGGGATGACACTGACTGACACGAAGTCTTCAGTGAAAAGTGACGGACCCCAATAACGTTCTGAATATAAGGAGAGAACATTTCAGAAATCTACTGGATACGGACACCACTCCAAAAGACCCCGCTCGAATCCATGTGCCGCCTTAAAAACAACATAACGGCTGGAACCGATGGTCTACCTGCTGAATTGTTTTTGGCAGGCGTGGATGAACTGATAAGGAGCATGCTTCCGCTCATCGAGGACATCTGGATAGAGGAGAGCATGCTTGGGGATTGGAGTTTCAGTCGGATATGTCCCATATACAAGAAAGGAGATCGTAGTGAATGTAGGAACTGCCGTGGAATAAGCCCATTACCAATTGCGTACAAGGCCTTTCGAGCATATTGTGTGAACGTCTAAGGCCAAATGTAGAAAAACTAATTGGGCCTTGTCAATGCGGCTTTAGACCTGGCAAATCTACGACGGATCAAATATTCACCTTACGACAAATCCTGGAAAAAAAAAACTCATGAAACCCGGACCGGAATAGGCTATATGAGGCCATGTCTGAGTATTGTATTTCTGCAAAACTAATTCGACTTTGCAGACGTACCTTGGAAAACACCACGTCCTATATTAAGATTGGTAAGGATCACTCTGAACCAGTGAATACTGAAAGAGGTCTCAGACAGGGTCATAGCTTATCCCTTACACTATTTTATATAGTTATGAAGAAGGTGAAGAGAAAGGCTGGTGTAAACATGTCTGTCATGCTACTAGCCTATGCCGATGATATTTACATCATTGGCCGACATCTGAGGGGTGTTACTGCAGTTTTCTCATCACTATAAAAGTAGTCAGCAAAAATGGGTTTTAGCGGTCAACGAGGACAAAACAAAAGTAATGATTTCGACAAACAAAGAGTACTCTTGAAGGGGGCGCACCGTGGACGTTGAAAATTATTGTTTTAAGATAGTAGATGAATTTACCTACCTCGGATCTTCCGTTAATAAGAAAAATAGTGTCAGCCAAGAAATAAAGCGGAGAATAGTGTTCGCCAAGATATGTTTTTACCAACTACGGCAGCACTATAGTAACACCATCATCTAAGGATACTAAGAAACAGCTATAGCAGGTGATAGTTTTACCCGTCCTGTTGTATGCTGCCGAATCGTGGGTGCTTACGACAATGGACATACAAAACCTGGGAGTGTTCGAGAAAAAGTACACCTAAAAATATATACCTATTTGTGTCGACGGCGAATTTAGCCATCGGATAAACCATGAGCTGTATGAGCTTTACCACGACATCGACGTAGCTAAAAGAGTCAGAATCCAACGGCTACGATAGCTGGGACATGTTGCAGAAGACCGGAGCGTGTGGAATTCTTTAATACTTCAGGCCTCAAATTTATGAACCACAGTCGTTAGTTGTAATGGACCTCTTAAGTAAGTAAGTAAGTCAATTCCGCGGTAGAACTACGCGGTTCTAATTTCTCATTCGGTATGCTTAGTATTGTAAAATAATTTAGATTTATTGTTTAAATAAGTTCTAAGCGACTTTTGGTAATTCGTTTAAGATATGGAACCATTAAATAATTTGAAAGTTGAATTCTGTAACCCTTAACAATAGAATCTATGAGTAATGAAAAAATACTTCCAAAAAAAAGATTTCCCATTTTTTGCTGGAAAGAGAGAAGAATATGATGCTGAGGTTATATGATTACAAATATTTACTAAATACTGGGGAGTGCGAAGCCCAAGAACAAATTACCTCACCTTCTCTGTGTCCCTTTTGCACCCTTTTCCACAAATTTGAAGGCTGGTATGGCGTTTTAGGGTGAAAATTACTTGGATACATTTTACACATTCTCAATGTCATATTAATCCAGATATGAATTGAAAACACTTACTTTGTGTTAGATCCCGCAAGTTCATAACAGAGGACTTCTTACAAATTTTCTAGACTTTTTTTATATGGGAAGGACCTTGCCATTATACTTATCCACTTATTCAGATATGTGATTTAAACATTTATTTTATAAATCAGGTGCCACAAAAACAACTTTGATCGCTTATATTTTTGGGTCAGATACACAAGTTACTGAAAAAGGAACTTCCACTAAGTGTTAAAGAACTCACTTTCATATATCTCCAGTATGTATACTGCTAACTATTAACCTGTTTTTCGACACACATGGCCCTAGCTTTCATATTACTCCAGATATATGCAAGAGTAGTGCCACTCCCACCAATCCGATCTCGCCCATTTACTTACAATATGAAACTGAAAAAGGAACTTCCACTAAGTGTTAAAAATCTCACTTTTATATATCTCCAGCATATATGCTGCTAACTATTTACCTGTTTTTCGACACACATAGCCCTAGCTTACATATTACTCTAGATATATGCAAGAGTAGTGCCACTCCCACCAATCCGATCTCGCCCATTTACTTACAATATGGAACTCACAGCTCTAGGGTTAGGTTCAAAGATCTCACTTTCATATTTAACCATATATGTATGTATTGACCACTATCAAAAAAGACCTGTTTTACCTCAGGATTGACATTTTGACTCTGTTATAATTTTAGAAAGTTTGGTTGACTATGTCTCTACATCTAATATTGCAATCAAAATTTTTATTTTTCACTCGAAAACGCAAAGTACCTACGTCAACATTCTATGTTAAGCTAGTGAGCGAATCCTAATAAATTATACCTATAGATTGTTAGTGTATATACCTCTTAAGTACTATTCTCTTAAGATGGACTTTTCCAAAATGTTATTCCACACTATTAACCTTAAGTCTCCACATTTTGTTCTTTCTAATGCTACTCTCTAATCTCATACTACAAACACGAATCGTCTTCCAAGACACTTTTTCACCTTAGTGTCTTGGTAATGTAGATGAGACAAAGTAGCAGCAGCCAGCACCATACAGACGGCGACAGCAAACACCGACATTACCGGCAACAGTAGCCAATGTCAAAATGTGGTGATTTAGAATTGTCGAATTTTATTTAAATTGGATGCAAACATGCAAAATTTATTGTACAAAATCAATAAATAACAAAAATAAATAAATAACGCAACAACGACATCCACATACTTACACTTGCGCTGGATGACAACCGCAGAAAATCCAGAGCAAACAGTCGCCAAGTTCTTCTTTTTTGTATTTTATTCTTTCTTATTTTTTTTTTTGGCTCGTACACCTCACAAACGCATATGGCTGTCGCGATTCATTCTGTCTTCTCTCCTACATATCTCCCTGCTCCCGTTGGCCAACCATCTTTGCTGGTGTCTTGATCGCTAAGCAGAATTGGAACTGCAGCACACAACCATTATCTGGTGGTTGGTGGCGGTGATGGTGCTGCTGACTACATTATTTGCATGCGAAAATCTGGTGAAAAGGATTGAAATCGTAGCAATCGTACGCAACATTTAAGCCGGTGTCACCAGCAGTTGTGTTGCTGTTGTTGTTGTTGTTGTTGTTGGGGCAGGATTTTTCATTCATATAATTCAAACTTGTATCCAGCCAAAAACCATAAATGATCAGAGTTTAGTGAATCCATCGATATGTGGTCGTTGTGCACCATTGTTGTTGTTGTTGTTGACGTTGCTGTTAGTGTTGTGAACGTCGTTTTTGGACGCAACATTTGGCTTGTCAAGAGTCCGAGTCACCAGATTCAGATTCCAAGTCAGAATTGGGTTTGTGTTGCATTTGTTTGACTTGTCTTGTGTGATCGCGTGGTGGTTAAATGCCACCAACACGAAAAATGATAATAATTTTATTTTGTTCAATGTTGTTGATATTTATTTATTTCGTTTTCTGTTTTCAGTTTATTTTTTGTTGTAGCCTTCTCTCTGAATTGTACTCCAATTTTTGTAGATTTGATCAACTGAAGGCAGTTCACTCGAAAAAAATTTGTCGAGAATGATTGTATTTAGTTAATAGTTACATTAACTCAATGGAATTTCTGATACTATTTTTGAAACCGCAATATCTGGGCGGGATCAGATCAGTGGGCGTGGTATAAGACTTGAATCTTTGAAAGGCTGTATCTCATGAACTATAAGAGGTATGAAGCTGATATTTAGTATGTGTTGTTGGTACAGTATGAATTGCAGCCAGGGAGAAAGTGGGCTGTGCCACTTCCAATTTGAAAGAAACCGTAATAACAGCCAAAATAATAGTTTGATCGTCCTGAAAATATCACAATATAACATAGTAGAGATATAAAAAGGCTATTTGGAACCATGTTGGCAAAAAGGGCCGGCGCCCCTCCCACACATTCCAGTATTTGACATTTACATATTTTCTTTACCGAAAATTTAGTAAAAACCGTAGGATTTACTAAGTATTTAATGTGAACATGGGAATAGTTTTTTCGTCATGTATTTTTTACATCAAGTGCCACAATATTCCGGCCGAGCATGTGTACTCATAGTCGGCTTGAGACTTCGACATCTGGTCTCTGGTCGGTTAAACTCTGTTAGTGACCGAATAGCCCATATCCGCATCAGGCGAAAATTTTTTCCATGAACGCTTATTTGTGTACACGCCCCAACCGAAGGTAAAAACGGGAACAATAAAGATGCATTCTATGAGACCCTGGAGGAAGAATATGACCTCTGCCCTGGCCATGACATTCAAATTGCTCTGGGAGATTTTAATGCTTAAATAGAAAGGTTCTTGGAGCAGCAGATGGAAAATTCAGTCTACGAAACAACACCTCCGATAACGAATTCAGACTGGTTAGCTTCGCGTCGGCAAGAAACATAGTAGTGAGTAGAACTAGATTCCCTCATGATCATAAGACAACAAACCAAATTGATCACGTGGTAATCGATGGACGTGCTTGTGATGCGCGGTACAAATGTGGACTCGCACCTTCACCTAGATGCGATTAAATATTATTAAAACTCTCGTAACAAAACTCAAATACCTACTCCAACCTTTTCTCTTAATTACTTCAAACCAACCCCCCTTATTCGACACACAATGGCAACATATTCCCGACACACAATGGCAACATTGGGCATTCAATGACCATTGCCGACAAGACCACACTGGGATATGAAAAACTTAGACAAGCCCTGATACGATTAATAATGCCGCGTATTGTCTGAGGTGGTGGTTGGTAGACAAAACTGTAGCCAATGATAACGCGTGCTGTGACGGAATGAGTCGGAAAACCGTATATGAAAGCAATGACAGAACCTGGACGAGAGAAACGAAAAGCCCCTTCAGGTGGAAAAAGTTTCTACGGAAGGAATGACTGACCAGGATATCGAAAAGTACAGGGATAGAGGTGAAGCCCGTAAGTTCTACCAAAAGGTAAAAGTAAAGATTTTGGAACAGGCATCCCCACCTGTAGGGCTGAGATGGAACTCTAGTCACTGACACTTAGTATGTGCTGCAAATATAGAGGAAACAGTTTCGCTCTCTGCTCGTTCTCGAAGGTAGCATAAGTGACGAAACCACACCAATCATCGACGTTAGAGTAGATTGTCTACCACCGCGCAAAAACGAGACCATCACGGAAACTGCACGGCGTAAAAACAATAATGCTGTGGGTGCCGTTAAGCTACCGGCAGAGCTATACAAGGCACAACAATATATTGGATGCTATGACTGAGGTTAGTATCCTTTCGAAGCATATACGACTTTGCGGAATGACACTGACTGGCACGCGGTCTTCAGTAAAAATAGGCAAACATATGACTGAGCCATTTTCTACCAGGCTTTAGACAAGGCGATAGTCTCTCCGATCTCTCTGATATCGTAATTAAGATGATCATGGTGCAGGCTCCAGTAAACAAGACTGGTAGCATTTTCAATATATGTCACATGCCGCTATCAAATGCCGATGATATAGATATCATCGGTCGTGGACTGCGGGGTGTTACTGCAGCCTTTTCGAATAATGAGAAGCAATAGGCGAAGTGGGTCTGGTGATAAATGAGAACAAAAACGAGTTATTTGTTTCAACGAACAAAGGGTC
Organism: Muscina levida; assembly: GCA_964034835.1. NCBI lineage: Eukaryota > Metazoa > Arthropoda > Insecta > Diptera > Muscidae > Muscina > Muscina levida. The sequence continues at coordinate 112,479,940 of OZ035881.1, read as the reverse complement.
TATTCGTTTGGGACACTTCGTGGACGTTCCGAACTAAAGCTTTTTATTGGTAAAGATTTTGTCTACCTCTGCTCCGCAGTTACTTTTTGAAAAACTAAAGCTGATCGGGCCTTATCAGTGTGGCTTAGATCTGGTAAATCAACAACCGACCAGATATTCACACCGGCAAATCCTGTAAAAACCCCAAGGGAAACTGATCGACACGTTCCATCATTTCGTCGACTATAAAGGTGCTTTCGACAGCCCGATACGGGAGAAATTGCTGGAAGCCATGGCTGAATTTGGTACTCCGGCGAAGAGGATACGTCTTTGCGCAATGACGCAGACTGACATAAAGTCAGTCAGTGAAGATTAGCAAGGACCTTTCCATATACCTTCCACTCTATGTGACCTCTTCAACATAGTGATGAAGATGATAATGAGGAAAGCTACAGTAAACCCGAGTGGCACGATATCAACAAAAGCCACATGCTACTCGCGTACGCTGATGACGTAGACATCATCGGTCGAAAACTGCGGGATGTGACTGCAGCCTTCTCAAGTATACTAAAGGAATCAGCGAAAATGGGTCTAATGGTGAACGACGAACAAAACGAAGTTATTAATTTCAACAAACAAAGAATCTACTCGTTTGGTAAATTGCGTGAACGTTGACAACTATAATTTCGGGGTGGTAGAATATTGTGTCTACCCAAGCTCCGCTATCAACAAAACAAATAATGTCAGCCTCGAAATCCGGAGAAGAATCCTGCTTGCTAATAAATGCTACTACGGACTAAGCAAGCGTTTTCATATCAGAGCCCTCTCACGACGACCAAAAATCCAACTATACCAGATACTGGTTCTACCTGTCTTGATATGTGGTTCATAATCCTGGGTTTTGATACAAGCGGATGAATCGGTTCTGGCAGTACTCGAGAAAAAAAAAATACTCCGTAAAATATATGGGTTCATGATCGCTAACTTTAATTGCAAAAAAGTGTCAGTTAAGTATGTAAGTAAAGCTCCGTTAACAAAAATAACAATGTCAGCCTGGAAATTAACAAATTGCAGACCATTGCAACCACGCGCTTATCAAACGATTTAATGACCCTCTCTCAAAGAACAAATATCCAACTGTACTAGGCACTGATCCTACCTTCTTTCTCTACAGCGCAGAATTCTAGGTAATTACACACGCGATTCAATATATTCTAGAAGTTTTCGAGTGAAACGCAACGTTAACGGCAAGTACCATCGTCAAATTATCTATGAGCTGTATAACGACATCGACGTAGTCAAGCGCGTTCAAATATACCGAATGCGCTGGCTGGGACAGGTTGTACGAATAGATGAAAATGCTCCAGCTGTGGGCGACTAAAACTTCATTGAATCAGGTTAAATAACCGTTATCTGAACGAACTAGAGACCGAAGCGCTTGGCACTCTTTTCTACGTTATACGTCTAACAATCTATGATTGCTTACTATAGTACTCCTGTGAAACTAAACATTTTTTCTCGACTGTATACACAGGGCTTAATATTATATTATTTTATTTGCTTTTTATTTATATTTTTCATTTCATTAATTTTATTGCAACATATAAAAATGTTTTGTTCACAGAGTGTTTTTTGTTGCTGTTGCTTTTAGCATTCGCTGATTTGTTTTTTCATGCAGCATTTTGTTGTAGTTCATTAAAATTTTCTTTTGGCCTAATAAATATAACTTTTTTGGTTGGTCATACTGATGAGTGTGTGTGTGTTTGTGTATGTCTCTCTGTTTACTATAGTTCATGTTAAAGCCAATTTCCAAATTTTGTTGCTGGATTTTATTGGTTTTATTCTTTTTTTTATTTTGTGAAGGGATACCCTTCAATAATGAAACATGTGTATATGGACGACATTGATCGTATGCAGATATGAGTTTTTATTTCGTTTTGTGTCCCAGTCCCACATTTAATGCACCGAGTTTGTTGTTGTATTTTGCACTGCTTCAAGTTTGCAAATTTGGTCGGGGTATAAACAGTTTTTATCAGATTTTATTAAAGTTTGAATTTTCAAAAATTAATTTTAATTAAATGTTAAAAAAACAAGGCCCAAACTAAATTCGTGAATGTTGTCCGGCATAAAAAAAAACAAGAACATTTAAGTACAAAAAGGACACAATTAAATTTGGGGAAAAATTCTTAAGAAACGATATTGACTAAAGAAAGCCAGACGTAACATGACGATAGGCAGACTTCGAGGAAAGGATGGGAATGTGGATTATTAAAGAATGGCTATCAATGGCACTGATTCTCAGAATTGCTTGAATTGCAGGATTCTATTATATAACATCTGATGTTTGTGACGGGAAAAACATTTGGCTCTGTATAATCTTTTTATATGTGAATGCTCTGTAATGATGAGATATGGTAGAGTTTCTCCCATTTGAGTAGATAACACGCTTCATTTTTTAGACTCACACAAACGAGACCTACAGTTTAACGATGGACCAAACGTCAGCTGTTTGGAAAGCTTTTGCTAGACACGACTACTGCAAAGTTGTTGTCGACAACATGGAGCGGTCCGTCGACAAAAAACATATAGATGACTGAGGGGATCAAATCCTGGCCTCCCGTATGATAGTCGCGTGTTCTAACTATAATGTCACGGTCGGCCCTATCCTATATTTTTGAGTATTACTATCAAATGTCTATTGTTAATCTTACTACATCTTTTCAATAACTTGTTTTTCAATTTTGTCTTAGTTGCTGCAACAACAGTATGAATTGCTGCTCTAGAATCAATTTGTAGAGAAGCATAAAAACGTCAGTTTCTTTCTTTATAAAAAAAAAATATTTCAATTTACCATTAACCAACAAAAAACGAAACCATCTCAACATCTTGTGGCTATATGGTGGGAACCATTTTCATATCTCCAAACGAAATCAGTGAAAATATTTGTCCGTGGAGCCTTGGCCATGAGTCCCACAATTTTTTTTTCCTCGTGAGTGCCAGGCTAAATTTCTCATTTGTTAAAACATCCTTAACGACATTGCTGCATACAGCAAAACACACACACACACACATCCACAAACTCGTATTGGCAAAGCCTTCAGAAAACGAACAATATCATTACAATTGATATTGTTTATTTTGCATAAATACGGCAAACGGCGAAAATCCAGAGCATCGAACATATGTATGCAAAACAATACAATGGTTGAGGTTTTTTTTTTCTTCGTACATGTATAAGTTTATATTTTATAACCAGCCTGGCAGCCGCAGCAAAATATAAAAACACCAAGATGCCCAAAGTATCTTAACTCCCATTATAAGGCGGCCAGCAGGAAGAATCCCCCACCTGAGCTGTGGATTCATATTGAAAAACTATTTCACATATGACTCCACCAGCTTAGTAGACGACGGACATTGAGTTTGGGCTAGAAGGACGGACAGCATAAAGAGTTGGCAGTTATCTGGCTTAACAGCTACAATAGCTTCCATAAACCATTGTACAGGAGGAATAGGAACAAATATAAACCAACGAACGAAAAAAATTCTAAAAACTACAGAGAAAATAACAATCTTACTAATTGGATGATTTTAGCATAAACAAATGTATTTCACCAGACTCAGCACTAGAGCTTAAACACCAGGTCCACTGTATAAACGATACACTCGTACTATCTACGACTGGCATGGCCAAGACGTTTAGGTTTTGGTTCCAGACATTGATTTTGCATAAATCATATGCAAATCGTTTTGCAAAATATTATTCTAAATCAAAAAAAAAAAACAAAGGTAGATGATGCGTACAGATTTCTGGGGGAGCGTGATCAAAAAAATCTTTTGTTTGATTGTAAATAGTTAGTGCATGTCCCAATAGTATTGTTTTTAAAGAAAAAATAATCTTGGAATAACACATGTGATAGCGTTAATTATGACAAAACTTTAACAATTTGATATTTTGATATTGTATCTTTTTAATATCATAAATTGCTGTTGAATTGGTAAGTAATGACCAGGGCAACCGGAAATATGCCCTAAAAATCGTGTTTTATGCTCATAAAATATGACCTGAAAAATGGCAAAATATGACCTTAAAATCAACAAAAACATGCCCTAAAAAATTAAAGATAAAAAAATAAAAATTATTTCAAGTAAAAAAAACAGCTTCAAAATTAAAAAAAAATACAATATTATTTTAAATTCAGTGTAAGTATTTTTGTAAATTTACATACACAAATGTTGAGTAAGTAAAATAAAATAGATAAAATCGAAATAAATATTTAAGTAATATTATTTAAGGAACAATTAAAAAAATATCACATAAATTTATTTAACATTAAAGTAACAAAAATCTTAAACCATGTTTCCTAAGTATCACGGTGTTTCCGTATGTTAAACATCTTATTTAAGATTGTTGTTGCAATAAACTACAAAATATTGAGATATATTATCGAACAAAAAATTTTGTCTAATATTTCGACATCCACAGATGTAATTGGAGCGATTTTAAGGGACAGTATTTCCTTTACTTCGTATTTTGATGTTAATGTTGGCGCAGATCCACACAATTCTTTACAAATACTTTTCACTTCTTCTAAGCCAACGTTTTTTGATATAATTTGATTAAATTTTTTTACTATTAAATTTATTTTGGAATCCGATAAATTATCTATCAATTTAAAAGTGTCTTCATTCACCTGAACTTGTTCAATAAGCGTAAGACCTGATGTTTGCAAATTTTTAATATGTTTTGCAATAAAACCATAATTTGAAGCAATATAAATCAAGTCAGATCTAGTTTGGGGGTCTGTCAAGACATCCTTTGCAGTTTTAATGGATTGTGCATCCTCATCGTTTAATGCACTTAGGACCTTTAAAATGTCTTCACAACTGTTGGCATAGTAGTTAACTGCTTCAAGCCATGTTCCCCATCGTGTTGTTATAGCTTCTGGAGGTAATGGAAACATTTGTTTACAAAGTTCCTTTCTACATGGAGCTTTTAAAAATACTTTCTTCACATAAGCAACAGTTTTATTTACGTTTTCATATAAATTCCTAATACATTCACACAACCGATGGACACCATGAGCAATACATGTCACATGCGTCACATTCGGATAAAATGCCACTATAGCTTTTGCAGCCTTTACCTTGTATGGAGCTGGATCCGTCACAAAAAGCAAAACATTATTCTTATTGAAGTTGACGTCCAGATTTTTGATTGCGTCGTCCCACAGTCGAGCAATTGTTGAGTAATGAAAATTAGTCGATAAATTTATATTGTGATAGGAGGCCAAACCCTAGAAAACTTAACTATTTGACACACCCCTTTAGGTACCTCCCATACAAATGACCGAACTCAACCGCATAGTTTTACATACATATCTTATTTGTGAGTACATTGAATTCAGTCAAATTTTGGGTAAGTTGTACGGTTATAAAAATTGGACTCACGATTGAATATGGACTCTATCTGTTCACGCCTTCTGGTACCTCCCATACAAAATGACTTATTTTTGGAAAATTAATAATTCTCCCATAACTTCCAAACCGGCACCTGGGGGACAATCAGATTTGTTCAATTAATTTATCTTGTAATAGGAGGCATAACCTCAAAAAATCCTAACTATTTAACACACCCCTTCTGGTACCTCCCATATAAATAACAGATATTGCCCCTTTTACATGCATATCATTTTTGTATTTAAACACCCAGTCTCTGTAGGTATTTGCTCAATATATCCATTCAATAACGTCATGTGTTCATAGCCATCTATATATTGATGGCGTGGTCTATAGCCACCTGTATCCAATTCACCAAATAAGCCACTTTGTACTTCATATGCATTTCAGTATGGGCGATGTGCAATAAGCTCAACGACCTTGGCATGACGGTTAGAAGACTCCATGACTGTCATGGAGGTGACCTGGGTTCGATTTCTATCACGTTTTCGACAGTTTCTCTGCAACGTAGTCGAGTTAGTCAATATGTCTAGTAAATGCTTCTCAAGCTGCTGACGTTCGACTTTGTCGTAAAATTGTAGGTCCATTTATGTGAGTCTTAAATAGTAACGTATTAACTAGCCATCTAAAGGGTGTCTCAACAAGAGCGCAATTTTTAAATTTTAAATAAAACACAGATATTTAAAAAAAAATCATATAACTTTATTATATCGTAAAGTAGACAGAATGAGGTTATGTATGGAACAATATATCGTGCAGATGGCCCCCGCGGCTTTGCTGGCATGCACGCGATTATTCGCGTAAACTATCGACTTCAAAAAACCCCAAAGAAAAAAATCTAATGGTGTTAAATCGCACGATCTAGGCGGCCAATTCAGATCTCCAAAACGAGAAATAACACGACCGGGAAATGACTGATGCAGCAATTGAATTGTTTCTCTGGCTGTATGACATGTGGCACCGTCTTGTTGGAACCACATGCCCTCCACATTCATTTCTTCAATTCGAGGCAAGAAAAAACTGATTATCATTTCACGAAACCGAACACCATTGATTGTTTGCGCTTGACCTGCCTTGAGCTTACAGCTGCGACATTTTCGTTCGATCGACCTGGTCGATGGCGCGTTGTTGTCTTTACATCACTAACAGACACAGTTTCGACAAATTTATCCATTAATCTCTTTACTGTTGACTCTTTTGGAGCATTATTGTGACCCCAAATTGATCGCAATTTGCGAACTGTAGCCGCAAAACTTTCACCATTTTGGTAAAACAATTTCACAATGAGAATGCGTTGTTCATTCGTGTAGCGCTCCATTTTTACTAACCTCGTACCTTCTACTAGCAAACAATAACAATTGTTCAAATGTCAAACAATGACACTTCGAATGTTGCCAGATTTAAAAATTGCGTTCTTGTTGGGACAACCACTTGAATATCTCCCATATCTCAGTCCAGCGTTGTAAAGGAAAAATAATTTTTTCTAAGATGTCCGATAGGACCTAATCTATCTAATCTAATCTACCTAATCTATTTTCCGGTTTTTTCATCACTCCCAAGTTTTTTACTCTATCGGTTATAGTTATTGCATAGCCCAGGAAGAAGAGTACGATATATTTCCTGCTTTTGGTATTTTAATGAAGTGACAAATTTCTGTCTTTGCAGCTTTAACATTTAATTCCCCCGGTTGAACCCAGTTAAATGCGGTAATTAGGATATCCAATCATAAGGCCCAACATTCGATTCTTATTTCCATCATTGGTAATATCTCGCGAATACCACAGGGGGCTTAATATGGACCAGAGGACACCAACTTATAGACCAAGTGAGAGTTGAGAAAAAGAAACGTAGTGTGCCAAAAACTTCAATAGTTTTGATAAAAAATATTACTTACTTACTTAGCTGGTACTTCGATGCAATCCCAGTGGATTATATACCGCACGTAGAAAAATATTATAAGCGCCTCGATCTTCTGCGCTTCTTCTCCAGTTAGTCACACCGAGTTCTGTAACGTTCTTAGTAACCTGGTCTTTCCAACGGAGTTTTGGTCGCAATAAAAAATATAGTAGTATTATTATTTCATAAACATAAATCAACTTTCAATATTGGCCCAATAAGTTCAACCGCAAATAAAGGTCACAATGACAGGTATTGACCCTGACTGCTGTGAAAACATTTTTTTTGTATAGTATAGTCTTTGGTATAGTCTCACTCTCAGATAATATTTGTGACATTTATTATTGTACAATTTATGACTTTGCATCGATGATATAACGAAAAACTAAAATATTGTCATCATATTTCTTAACGTGCTCAAAATCAGACCAAACCATTCGCTTGCGACACAAATTGCAATTAGATAACTTTAATTTCATAAAAAAAAGTCTAAGAAACAACGGCAATGTTTAAACATAGCCATCATTTTGTGTGTGTGTGTGTGTGTAAGAGGCACGGAGAGCGGAAGATCAACAAATGGTTGGTGGCAAGAACAACAACACAGCAGAGGTAACTGCAACTGCAACATTTGCCAAAATCATATTACTCTCGTGTTCGCACCACATACAGTCTTGGGGATATGCGGACATTGCTGCAAAGGTAATGTACGATCTGCAATGATCGTAATACGAATATGATAACATCAACATAGGTGGTGATCATAAATTGTCAATAAACAACATAAAAGTGTAGACCAGTAAAAATATCAGCACCACCAGCTAACCAACCGACAAACGGCAACACAAGAGAACAGTGGAACGAGAAGCACATGAGGTGGACATAGTGTTAGTATTTTATTGGTAGTAAGGGTTATTTTTGTTACGGTTATTTAGGTGATATTTAATGTGTCAGGGTTTTTGTATGAACTGCTTTCGAGATAACTTTGCTGAAGACTTATAGAAAGCCAATATTATTTGACACAAAGTAGTAGGTGCTAGATTTTGTGTTGTTCGTTACTTGGAGAAGAAAATCTAATAATACTTAGGGTAGATAATTCAATGCATAATAATATTGGCTTATTTCCTTTGTCGATTTATAATTTTTCAAAGTTTTTTTGGTGGACATTTTATTAAGACCGAAACTCCGTTGGAAATACCAGGTTACTGAGAACCTTACAGAACTTGGTTGGACTAACTGAAGAAGAAGCGCAGAAGATCGAGGCGCTTATAATATTTTTCTACGTGCGGTATATTGGCCACTGGGATTGCAAAGAAGTACCAGCTAAGTAAGTAAGTATTTTATTAAGAGCCTTGATTTTTACTCTCATGCCACAGTGCAACATTAGCCTTAGTTCCTATGACAGCTTCAACAACATCAGGTTGTTCATGCTGCCACTTATGTGGCACAATGATGCTGTTGTGTGTGTTGTAGGTCTTGTTGCTGCTGGTGCAGCTTGTCGTTAAATAAAAATAATGTTGCATTATGATTTGAGACGTTTTTCCCTCCATTTGTTCTTTCTGTGTCAATGTTGTTTGTTGCACGGTCAGGGAATAAGCTCGTGTTGCATTGTCAAAGTTGCCATAAATATCATCTTTTTGCCATTTTTGTTGCCGTAGTTTCTTTTTGGGCTTATTGGCGGCGCATAGCTTCTGCGCCGAACTCATGCAGTGTCAGCGTGTGGAGTTGTGTAATGGGAGTACATGGTTAGTATACGGCCTCCGACATCACAGTTACCACAAAAAAGCTCTTACGCTATATAGTTCTTTATTACATTACTGTGATTTGCAACAAATATTCTCTCTGTTGCTGTTGTTGAGTTTGTGATTAATTAAACCGCGCGGGGACGCATGATTTATAATGATGAATTTATTTGTGGCCCAAACCATCACAAGCTATGAACGACGACAACGGCGACGACGACGACGTTGGTGATGACAGTGCCCCACAATGAACAAAGGCAAAGATCCGCTTTTCGGAGCATTTTATTGACTTTGACCGAACTCTGTGTGCGTGCATGGAATGTGTGTCGTTAATATGGATTGGCCGGTCGGTCGGTCGGATCGCTTTCAGTGACCATTTTTGGATCACACTCATAAAACATAATTCACCTTTTTTCGTAACTGCTGCAAGAGGTTCGGTTCAGTAGAGTAAAAATAGTCAAACCAATTTGGTAACACAAATGCTAGACAAATCTGTCGATGATTCATGGTTGAATTGATTACAACGGAGAGGTAAATATATATAGTGCATAAAATAACCGGGAAAGATGAAATGAAAATAGCCGTGGGAGGTGCGGCGAATGTAAGGTTTGTGCATGTAGGTATGAGGTTAGTGTTTCGAAGGAAAAAGCTGAACAATATTTAGTAAAATTTTCAGCCGCTCTCCTTAAACAAAACAATTATTATGAAAACACGAAGAAAAGAAAAAACAAGAACCCCCCAAATGTTGACGACCTACGCAAACGTTATAAGGACCATGATTTAAGGATATGCTCCTGGAATGTCCGAACTCTATACAGAGATGGTGCCTCTATCTAACTGGCGGATGTCCTCGACAAATACAAGGCTAACATCACCGCCACACAGGAAATGCGATGGTGTGACAGGTATACACACGACAAAAGAACTTTAACACCTTTTATAGCTGTCGTGCAGAAAGACACAAATTTGGATGTGGTTTCATAGTCGGCAAGATACTTCGACATCTGGTCTAGCGGTTTAACCATTCGCATTACACCGAAATATTTTTACATTACGCTGATTTGTGTACACTCCTCGACGGAAGACAAAGACGAGGACATTAAACATACATTCTATGAGCGGTGGAGGAAATATATGACTGCTGCCCTGCACATGACATTAAGATTATTCTGGGAGGTTTTAATGCTAAAATAGGAAGGAAAGATGCTCTTGGTTCAGCAGTCGGAAAATTCAGTCTACACAACAACACCTCCGAAAACGGATTCAGACTAGTTAGCTTCGCGTCGGCAAGAAACATGGTAGTGATTTGAACCAGATTTCCGCATAAACATATCCACAAGGCATCCAGGTTGCCTCCCCTGATCAAAAGACACAAAACTAGATTGATGACGTGGTAATCGATGAAAGACATCCCTCAAGCGTTATGAACTTGCGTGTTATATGTGGTACAAACATTCATGCGGATCACCACCTAGTTGAAGCCAAGGTACGCACGCGATTAAGTAGTGCTAAAAACGCTCTTTACCAAATACAAAGGAAGCTAGGCATCACCAAGCTGCATACCACCGAGATAGCCAATGCCTTCTCCAACCAACTCTCTCAATTACTTCACATAAGCCCACCTAGTTCTGATGTTCTCGACACACAGTTGCAGCATATTGGGGATTCTAAGACCACTGCCGCAACGACCGTACTGGCTTATGAAAAACCACGCTCAGACAAGCCCTGGTACGATAATGAATGTCGCGAAATGTCTGAGGAAATGGCAAAACTGCAGCCAATGGCGACGCGTGCGGTGAAAAAAGCGTCTATCGAAAAATAAACCGAAACAGAATATCGAAAATTACAGGTATAGAGGCGAAGCCAGAAAGTTCTACCAAAAGGTAAAGGTTTTGGAACAGGGATCTCCACCTGTAAGGACAGAGACGGGAATCTGGACACGGACACTCAGTGTGTGCTGCATATATGAAGGAAACACTTTTGTTCTCTTCTCGTTCCCGAAGCATAAGTGACATAATCATGCCAATCTTCGACGACAGAGAACATTTTCCACCACCGAGCCAAAACGAGATCAGCACGGTAATTGCACGGCTTAAAAATAATAAACGCGATGGAGATGATGGATTGCCGGCAGAGCTTTTCAAAGCCGGCGGGGTTTGAGCTGGCAACATGCATACACCAGCTCATAAACACGATTTGGCTCAAGAAATGCATGCCCGATGATTGAATCTGAGCGTTCTATATCCTGTGCTTAAGAAAGGCGATCCTAGTGTGTGTACCAACTATCGCGGGATTAGCCTTTTACCCATCGCATACAAGGTCCTGTCTAGTGTGTTATGTGAAAGACTAAAGCCCATCTTAGCGATCCTGATTGGACCTTATCGGTGTGGCTTTAGACCTGATAAATTCACGACCGACCAGATATTTACTCTACGATAAATCCTGGAGAAGACCCAAGAGATACATATCGATACAAACCATCCGTTTATCGACTACAAACCTGCATTCGACAGTCCGAAACGACAGAAATTATTAGATGCTATGGCTGAGGGACCGGCCGTGGCATAGTGGTTAGAACACGCGACTGCCATGCGGGAGATCACAGGTTCAACTCCTGGCTCCAGTCATCTTAAAAGAAAAAAAATAAATAATATTTTCTTTTATTGTCGGCTCCCCTCGAATGTTGTCGACAGCAACTTCGCAGTATAAGTGTCGAGTCAATCGGCATGTCTAGTAAGAGCTTCTAAAACAGTGACGTTTGCATTCGTCGATAAACAAGTAGATGTCGTTAGTTGTGATTCTAATAATAGAAAGCGTGTTAATTCACAACAACTCGAGAAGCTATCCCATACCTCATTCATGGAGTGTAAAGGGAAATTAAGTTTTTTTGTATGGCTCAGTTTGTTATCCCCTCGAAGCTGATACGACTTTGCGGGATGACACTGACTGACACGAATTCTTCAGTGAAAATAGACTTAAATCTAACGTTGTATTTTTCTACCAAGCGAGGCTATCAACTAGAATATAGTCTGTCATGCGATCTCTTTAACATCGTAATGGAGATTATCTTGCGGAAGGCTGCAGTAAACAGGACTGGTACCATCTTTAACAAAAGTTACATGCTGCTGGCCTATGCCGATGACATAGATATAATCGGCCGTGGACTGCGGGATGTTACTGCGGCCCTTTCGAGCATTGTGAAGCTGTCTGCAGATGTGTGTCTGGTGATTAATGAGGACCAAGTTCTTTGTTTCAACGAACAAAGAATCTACTCGTTTGGGAAGCTGCGTGTACGTTAGAAACTATAAAGTGGTAGATGATTTTATCTACCTTGGCTCCGCCATAAACAAATATAATAATGTCAGGCTGGAAATCAAGAGACGAGTATTGATCGCAAACCTCTGCTGCTATGCGCTGAGCAAGCGATTTAACGACATAGCCCTCTCTCGTCGAACAAAGATCCAACTCTACCAGACACTGATCCTACCTGTCTTTCTCTATGCGGAATCCTAAGTGATGACCAGGGCAACCAGTATGCTCTAAAAATCGTGTTTTATGCGCATAAAATATGATCTGAAAAATGGCAAAATATGACCTTAAAATCAACAAAAACATGCTCTTAAAAATTAAATTCACACAATTTTTTTCATATGAATTAAAAATATTTTTATTTAAAGTAAAAAAAACAGCTTAAAAATTAAAAAAAAAGATATTATTTTAAAAGTCAGACTTTGTAAGTATTTTTGGTAAATTTACATACACAAATGTTGATTATGTAAAATAAAATAGAAATAAATATTTAAGTATTATTATTTAAGGAACAATTAAAAAAATATCACATGAATTTATTTAACATTAAATTAACAAAAATCTTAAACCGTGTTTGCTAAGTATCACGGTGTTTTTGTATGTTGAGCATCTTATTGAGATTGTTGTTGCAATAAACTACAAAATATTGAGATAAATTATCGAACAAAAAATGTCTATTACAACGTAAAATGTTTTTGTACATTGAGAATGATCTTCCGACATCCACAGATGTAATTAGAGCGAGTTTATGGGACAGTACATCCTTTACTTCGTATTTTGATGTTGGTGTTGGCGCAGATCCACACAATTCTTTACAAATACTTTTCACTTCTTCCAAGCCAAAGTTTTTTGATATAATTCGATTTAATTTTTTTACTATAAAATTAATTTCTGAATCCGATAAATTATATATCAATTTAAAAGTGTTTTCATTCACCTGAACTTGTTCAATAAGCGTAAGACCTGATGTTTGCTAATTTTTAATATGTTTTGCAACAAAGCCGTAATTTGAAGCAATATAAATCAAGTCAGATCTAGTTTGGGGTCTGTCAAGACATCCTATGCAGTTTTAATGGATTGTACATCCTTATCGTTTAATGCACTTAGGACCTCTAAAATGTCTTCATAATTGTTGGCATAATAACCCTACGGGAAAATTAACCGGTACAGTACCAATCACGGGACCGGTTCCCTGGTGTGCATGAACCGGTTCCAGTTCCGGAACTTTTGTATGTAGAGAACCGGTATGTTTTGTATGGGGTTGGCCACTAAAGTGTCAATTGACACCTAACTGATACTTTGTGATGTGTCTTGAACCGGTTCAACAGTACAAGCCCTACGACAGGTTCAGCAAAAACCAGCCACCTAACTATGATATCTGTTTTTGGTTAATATGCCCCAAAATAAATCGGGAAAATTAAATGATTTTTTTTTTTGATAAATTACTTAGTTGTCTAGGGTTAAATTAAATATAATTTTTATAACTTTTCTTCTTATTTATAAACAACGCTGTTGAAAACACAACGCCGCAGAATACTACAGATCAGTCAAATTGACTTTTCTTTAACACTTTAGAACCAGTTTGCTGACACATCCCCTCTTCACCCGTCCTGAGATAGGTTCACTCAGGTAAAATAACACCACTTTTCCCGTAGGGAATAAACTGCTTCAACCCATGATCCCCATCGTGTTGTTATAGGTTCTGGAGGTATTGCAAGGTCTGGAAACATTTGTTTAAAAAGTTGCACTCTACATGGAGCTTTCAAAAATACTATCTTGACATTAGCAATAGCTTTATTAACGTTTGCATATAAATTCCTAATACATTCACACAATCGATGGACACCATGAGCAATACATGTCACATGCGTCACTTTCTGATAAAATGTCACTATAGCTTTTGCAGCCTTTACCATGTATGGAGCTGCATCCGTCACAAAAAGCAAAACATTATTCTCATTGAAGTTGACATCCAGATTTTTGATGGCGTCGTCCCACAGTCGAGCCTTTCCAAGGCTGCTGTATATAGTAAAAATTTCTCCCTTGCAATTTCCTTAATACACCTGCTAAAATGTTTGCCACATTTCTGCATGTTGCATCTATAGTTTCATCGATTGATATCCATATAAATTGACTTTTTAGTTTTGCTCGCATACTGTCCATGCAGTCGTTGTATACATTTTTTAAATGTTTAGTTCGAAAAACTGTTTCGGATGGCACTTAATAGACCGTGTATTCTCAAATAGTGTTTTAATATTTTGATTTCTCATTTTGTAAAGTGGAATGTCAGCAGACACAAAAACTCGGCACAGTTTTTCTTGAAAATAATGTTCTTTTGAGAGTCTACATTCTGGCAAATATAATTGTTTGGTCTGCTTATTTTCACTTATTTGACTTAGTTGAATATGTTTGCCGCATTCCACGGGTTGATCGCTTGAAATCTGCGATCTGGTGCAATAACTTTGCTGCAGATTTTAGAATAGAGGAATCCACCATCAGCTTTGTTTTGCTGCTTTTGTCGGATTAGCTTTAGGCATTATGCCCAGGGTCGAAATCGGTGGTGGTTGAAAAGCACCTCTTTTTTATGTTTTGTTTACTTTTTGAATAAGAAAGCGCAAAAAACGGGATTAATAAACGTTTAACATTTCACAGTTGTGTAAAACATGTAGTAGATTTGACTGTTACTTTTTTAAAAACCAAAGTTGGAAAGACACTTGTTTTTACGAACAAAAAAGAATGTGAAAAACATAAAATATGCATAAAAAGGGATATTTTTGACAAAATATGGCCAAAAAAATATAAATTATGCTTGAAAAAATAAGGTTTTTTGAAAATTATGCTCCTAAAACCAAAATTTGCCGAAATATGACTTTATGGGTAAAATATGCTCTAACAAATAGGTCTCAAAACACTTGTAGGACCATGAAACATGTAAATACTTTACCAATTTGTTAATATCTCGTTGTAAAAAAAACATGCTGTAGCATATTTCCGGTTGCCCTGGTGATGACACAAGCGGATCAATCTATTTTTTGAGTCAAATTTTTGCAGACTATAGTTGAGTTTTCGGATAAGTCGTCTTCGACAAAGTTGTTTTAAAAAAGTCAAGCTTATCTGAAAAATAAACAAAAGCTTGTCGAAAATCTATTTAACAACCTAAAAAACCATTCAAAGTAAAAAAATACTAAAATAAATTGTGTATGTAACCGTCATTGTAACTCAAAAAATTAATGATGCAGTCCGATTCCCTGTGTCCGAACTAGGGTAAAATCTTCGAGTCCGATCATGTCTTTTTTCGACTACCACAGTGTAGTATAATAAAAATTGTTATTCATTCAATACAAATCCATTTCTTTGTTTTCATATTTCACCCCGAACATAAACACGTTGGCCCTACTTAACAAATTAATGTCATTGTCACATAAACTATGGATAAATATTACAACTTTTATTTCAATTAAAATGAATTAAATTCCATTTGTATTTACGTAATTCAATTAATGTGCAATACAACAGCTTACGAACAGCTTTTGTAAAAATAATGCGACATTTAACTGAATATGACATTATACATGATAAATATTAAATGGATATCGTTAATGATATTAATTTTTTGTATATTCTATAGGAAACAAGTCTACATGTGTCTCTTGCATAAAGTGGTTTTCCATTAGTGAATACAAAATGAAACTTTTGTAATAAATTATAAAAATTATAAATTGTTAATCTTATTAGGATTTAAATTGAAATAAATTAAAATATTTGTTTATGTTTTTAACATATAAACCAAATTATAATTAGAGGGTATATTTGTGGCGATCAAACTGCCGCCTGGGTTATGGATTATTTATTTAAAACAAACAACAAATTTTAAACATTATAAAAAATAAAATTCAGTTATAAATAAGTCTTTACAAAATGAAATATCTTCTAAGCTAAAATTAAACTATTCTGTGTCTACATTAAAAAGGTTATTTTCTACTTGAAACAACTACTCATATTAACTCCCACATAACTAATAAGGTACAATCCACGGCACATTTTTTTTTTTAAACCAAACTAAGCATGTCAAGGATTATTATTTTTGTACACTAATAAGCGTAAATAAACTTTAACCTATAATTACAGAAGGCAATCAAACAAAAAAAAACTATACCCAAATAGAACCAACCCCCCACAAATCCTTATGCACACACATATCCTTATGGGCATGTGCCGTTAAAAAGAAGAAGAAAAAATACAACACGAACCGGGTATAAACATTAAACAATGGCCACACAAAAATCATCATTAAATAATAATCAAAACAAAAAAAACACACACACTCACTGCCTTTAATATAGACCACACAAAAATAAGTAGAAAAAAAAAACAAACCACCGATTCAGAAATTGTTAAAAGGTAATTTGTTACGCCTAAACGTAGGCACGCGTAATGCATTATGTATAATTTTCATAGTTTCGTTTTTTTCTCGTCTGTTGGTGCTACGACGTTTTGGCCACAAAGTCAATAGCCATGGAAAGGTGTTCTGCTCTTCAACACATTGCATGTTTGGATCACGCGATTGTTATACATTTAATATGATAGTGTAAGTTTTTGTGTAGGGGGGTAATGGGAAGAGGTAGACTATTAGGAATCAAGGATACTTAGTAAGGAAAAGGGTTTTAATGGAACAGATGGAGAGGGCCACAAATGTGATACTAGGAATATTGGTATTAAAATGTACATATTCTGTAGGATTTTGAATAATAAAATGTACTTTAGTTACATAATCGAATTTTCATAAAAGTTTTCATTGGCAGACTAGCATTAAATCTGTTTAGCTGAATTATTTAAATTATTGCTTAAAAGTTTCGTTCTTGGGTAATGCTAAAAGGTGTGAAAATATTACAAAAAATTTGAAGTAATATTTAAAAATAATATAGAGTGATATTAAAAATATATATAGCGAAAATCGGATATATCAAATATATCGATCGCTCAACATACCTAATATAAATGTCATATAATGGATATGGCAAGACCGTCCGTGGCATGATGGTTAGATCACGCGACTACCATGCGGGAGTTCCGTGGTCCGATTCCCGACGAAAGTCATCTACATTTTTCTTTCATTGCCGCATTCGTCGATAAACAAGTAGGTGCCTTTAGTTGTGAATCTGAAATATAAAGCGCGTAAAGGGATCTTTTCACAAATGCGATCAATTAATTTAAAGTCCCAAAATCACAACTATATTTTTCCAATTACTATCTTTTTCATAAATAGTTTTCTGAAGTTAATTCATTATACTATGTGACAGTCATTTGGAACTTTTGGAGTGACCTAGTGCATGTTGTAGGTCTATTCGTGTACAACATGACCCAAAATTTCCTAACTCCCTTAAAATATAGTCACGATTCAAGAAACAGTTTCTCGGATCTTTCCTCACTTGTGAGCTTATGACTCAGTCAAATTTTAACCGAGTTTTGATTTCTCAACGGTTTTGGAAAGAAGAGTCTTAGACCTTTCCAAGGATATACATATTTATATAGATAACTTATCACGTCTGTCTATTTTTGCCTCGAAATTGCAAACTTTTGTGGTATTTTATCTATACTTTAAGTTTGAAGGAATTTTAAGCCACTATTTTTTCAAGACACCCTAATGTTTATAATACTATATACTACTTCCAGAATATATCCACAGGGCAACTTGGCTAACCTCAAATCAAAACTTCAAAAACGTAATTGATCTTGTGGCAAATGATGAAATGAATGCATCTAGTGTCTCGGGAGTATGAATTACGGACCATGATTTGATGATGTTTGAACGCTGTATAGACCAAGTGCCTCCAGTTAACTGGCGAAAGTCCTCGAAGAATACAAGGCTGACATAACCGCTTTACAGGAAATCCGGTGGTCGGGACACTGGTGATTGCGCATGAAAGCGTGCGACATTTACTATAGTGGCCTTGCGGACAAGCACAAGTTTGGATGTCGAATTGTGGTTGGCAAGAGATTGCAACACCTAGCCCACGGTTCAACCCAGCGTGTAAACGAATAGCCACCATAAAAGTCAAAACAAGGTTTTCCACATAACACTCATATGTGCCTATGCTCCGACAGAAGAGAAAAGCGATGAGGACAAAGAGCCTCGAAAATTTATATGACAGTGGGCTGAGCCATGACATCAAAATTTTACTAGGCGATTATAATGCTTCAGACTGATTGATTTATCTGCGGCAAGTAATATGGTAATTAGCAGCACTAGATTTGACCATAAAAATTGTCAAATGGAAGGCACGCATCGAGTAATCAGGGGTGCGAACATTGACACCGATCTCTACCTTACCGCAGTTAAGGCAACACAAGGCTAAGCATGGCGAAGAACGTACGTAACCAGGCACAACGAAATCTGGACATCGGTAAACTGAGGACCACAGAGGTAGCGTACGCCTACTCCAACCACCTAACTAAACTGCTACAGAATGCTTCAACCCCTAGTAATATTACTTCGCAGTTGCAATATATAGCCGACTCCATGAAACGGACTGCGAGAACCAACTATGTACTCAAAACCGTCTCAAGAATATGCCTGGTAGGATACTGTATGTCGCAATGCCAGGACAAAGACGTATACTGCATACAGTGCGAAACAACTCTATCTGTTCGTGACCGGCATATGGAGAAGAGACGAGGGGCAACTCGTCTCTTTAGACGAAAAAAGAATAAGCTGAAGAAGAGACAGGATGAGCGCACAGAGTTGCTTTGAAGTAGAGGGAAACCCGAAAATTCTACCAGAAAGTTAAGGCGAGAATGCGTGGAACAGGGTTGCCCCTGCAATGACGGCGATGACCAGGTAGTGACGGACCCGGATAACCTACCGAAGATATGGAGAGATCATTTCAGAAATCTATTGGATACGGACACCACTCCAAAAGGCGCAGCTCCAATTCAAGACGATGGTATTAACCATCCACTTCCGAGCCAGAGGTTCCATTATCCCACCATTAACAAAGCGGCTGGAGCGGATGGTCTCCCTGCTGAATTGTTTAAGGTAGATGGAGAGAAGCTGATTAGAAGCATCCATCAGCTCATGGAGAACATCCGGCTAGAGGAGAGCATGCCCAGGGATTGGAGTCTGAGTCTCTTATGTTCCATATACAAGAAAGAAGATCGTAGTGAATGTAAGAACTACCGTGGAATAAGCTTATTACCAATTGCATACAAAGTCCTTTTGAGCATATTGTGTGAACGTCTAAAGTCAATTGTAGAATAACTAATTGGAACTTACAGTATGGATTTAATATAGTTATGGAGAAGGTGTTGAGAAAGGCTGGTGTCAACATGTCTGGCACCATATTCCACAAAAGCCACATGCGGGACGTTACTGCAGTCTTCTCATCACTAGAAAAGGAGTCGGCAAAAATGGGATTTAGCGGTCAACGAGGACAAAACAAAAATAATGATTTCGACGAACAAAGAGTCCTCTCGATGGGGACGCAGCGTCAACGTGGAAAATTATTGTTTTGAGGTAGTAGATAAGTTTACCTACCTCGGATATTCCGTCAATAAGAAAAATAATGTCAGCCAAGAAATTAAGCGGAGAATAGTGGTAGCCAATAGATGTTTCCACGGCAGGTCTTAACAACGATCCAATTTTTATAATTGCTTGGAAAATAAAAAAAAACTGTTAAAAAATAGAGAATGCATTTAAAACGTCTGTGACTTTGCATTATTATTTGTCACGTACCACCACATGCTTTGGTCAAATTCCATTAAGATATTCGTAAAATTCGCAATTCTGGAGTCAATTTTATTCTGGAGTAAACTCCTTTTTGGCCCAAATAATTGAAAATTGCTTTCTTTTTATAGTAAGGAAGCATTAAATATGGGCAATCTTATAGAAAATTGGTTGATTCCAAGAAAAGAACAGTACTAACTATCAGGGAATAACATTAAGGGTAAGTATTATATAATCAAAGTGGCGAAAAACGGGAAAGTCGCTTACCGCAATACGCATTAAACGGCTAAAAAAGCAAATGTTCAACTAGCAGAGGGATCAGTCGTTTGAAGGCCGGCCAAGTAACATCCGCTTGTTATCTCCATGCTGTTTTACCACAATCATTTGGAGAAACAAAGAGTCGGCTCCTGGAGTTAACTCCGTGTTGCCCCAAACGAAGGTGACGAGAAAGGCCGGTGTCAACATGTCTGGCACCATATTCCACAAGACCAACATGCCACTAGCCTATGCCAATGATATAGACATCATTGGCCGAAATCTTCGGAATGTTACTGCAGTTTTCTCATCGCTAGAAAAGGAGTTTGCAAAAATGGGTTTAGCGGTCAATGAGGACAAAACAAAAATTATGGTTTCGACGAACAAGGAGTTCTCTCGATGGGGACGAAATCTACGGTATGTTACTGCAGTTTTCTCATCGCTAGAAAAGGAGTCTGCAAAAATAGGTTAGTATCATTACCTTATCTCGGGATACTAAGAAGCAGCTGTACCAGGTGTAAATTTTACCAGTTCTGTTCTATGCCGCCAAATCGTGGGTGCTTACGACAACGGATGAACTAAGAACTGTACGAACTTTATCACGACATCGATGTAGCTAAAAATGAGTCAAAATCCAACTAATTCGATGGCTGGGACATGTTACCAGGATGGATGTAAATGCTCCAGCGAGAATGGTGTTTGAAGGCGAACCTGAAGGACGACGCAGGGCAGGGAGACCCAAACTTTGCTGGAAAGACCAAGTGGTAAGCTACGTGCCACCATTTGGTAAAACTAACTGGAGGACGCTCGCAGAAGACCGTAGCGTGTGGAATTTTTTAATACTTCAGGCCTCTAATTTATAAACCACATTCGTAAGTTGTAAAGAACCACTTAACATAAGTAAGTGTTCTTTAACATATAACCTTGATTCAGATATTTCTAGACACACAATAAACATGTGCTCAAGATTGTCCAGCATTTAAATAAAATAATTTTCCTAAGATGTAAAATATTTTTGCTCCAATATTTGCAGTTCCACCGGAAGAAGTACCATAAGAATAAAATGTTCGGACTATTTAGGAAGTTTTCAATTCAACGGGCGCATAACTCTATGTGACTACTCTCCCGAACTCAAGCAACTGTATCATTGTTTAGAAGCCAATTCGATCTGCTTATCAGCACACCGATTTTGTTTTGTATAAATTCCCACCACATGGGGGATATGTCTATCAAGAGTAGACTTTTTTGTATAAGCAATGATTTCATATAATTCTTAATATATCGTCCTTTGAAATGTAAAAAGGTGTAACGCTTAAGAAATACAAATTAGTTTTTTGTATAAATATACGAAATCTAAGGAGGACCTTAAGGTAAGCTGTGAAAATTCCTGTGTGAAAAATTAAATACTTTTCATTTTAAAACGCTTTTTGATGTTTGACGATATATAAGCAATATCCACTGTTGTTCAACCAAAATTCTATATTTTTTACCTACACTTAGATATATTATTAATATTTGTAGCAATTCTATGCTAAAGGCCTGATACTAACGTTTACATTTACAAATAAAAATCCATCCCATGATATAATATCATGGTAACAATTGAAACAACTACTTTTCTTTTTAAATCGTAATCATTACATATTTTATGATTCCTGCAATATCAACAATAGTTGAAGTACACCGACAGCGCAGTTGGTGTACACTATCCTTGTTTGCATATTATTAACTTACAATTATTCCTGTGAAGGGTCCTTAAAATTACCTACTTACTAGTTTTTTTATTTTGCTTTGTTTTGTGGGTGTTATGGTTGAGTGATTGGGTTGACTTGTTTTTAACCAAATATATAACAACCTGTCCGCATAGATAATTAAGTTTATGGCATTAAACACGACACCCCAAACTCCAGGACTACTCGTGGTAACAATGAAAATGGTCTTTTTAATATATGAAAATATTTCAAATTAAGCAAGTGCCTTCAAAGGATATGAAAAAGGGTAAAGGGAAATTCCAAAGTCATAAGGATTTTTTTATTTCAGCCCCTGGTTGTGAAAATATAGTAACACATATCTGTGCAAGCAGTTTTTTAATTACTTTCTATTTGAGAGCTTATCTTTTGCAAGGCACAAAAGCAAGCACATTTTTAACTAAGTTTTTAATAGTTTTTCAAAGAAGTTTTACCAAAAGTTTTCCGTGTTTTGAGTTATATTAAGATAGTTGGGTGGAATTCCTATTGCTCCCATAGAACTAAACACGATTGGCTGTCATAAGCGGTCAACCACTTTTGTTGAATTAACAACCACCACCCTACCCTTGTTGGAAGATTCAACCATCAAAATTTCAAGTCATTGCCTAAGACTGCCAGCAAACTGTCTTGTGTTTTTAAACCATTTGATATTGATCCAGTGACGCGTTATTAAGCTTTTTGTTTGCGTGTTTTAGCTTGTGACTTTTGATGTCGAAGTCAACGACAGTTGCCGCATTAATTGGCCCATATCAACCTTCCTCTCCTTTTGAAATCCGGCCAGAAATCACGCCAACTCTCCTCACTATTGCTCAAGCGTAAATATTGGGTTTTGATTTTCCTGTTCATCAGGTGTCCTTATCGTGCTCGTGTGCGAGGATACAACGGTCCCTTTGTTGTATTTAAATTTCACGTAGAACACTTTTGAGTTTAGTGTTTTTGGCCATATGTTAATTCATGTGGAATTAATTGTTTCCGGTATTTAAGTAAATTTTTCCTTTAGAAAAGTTTTCCAAGTTTCCCCTGGCCATTGTTTGTTGTGGTTCTTTGAACTGTTTTCTCATTTTAAACTTTCAACTACGCTTTGCTGTTGTTGTATTGATTTTTTTCATTATCCTTGGGATTCTTGAAGGCAACATTTTCTTGGGTTTCTCGTTTATGAACAAAGTTTGCCAGGATCCGTTTCTGCTTTTTTGTTGTTGTTGTTGTTAGGTTTATTGGTCTACTAGTGTAAGTTGTTGTGGTTTACATCTTAAGAGAAATGTAAATTAATGAGGTTAGTGGTGTAAAATCAATTACATGCCATTCTTTGAATTCCTTGTGATTGATGTAAAGTCTAATATATCTAAATGAGATAACGATGAATAGAAAATGATTACCGATACGAAATAAGTAAATATCTATGTAATGCTATGGTAAATACCAATAATTGTGATAATAAATTGAATAGAATTTACATAAAACTCAAAATCGCATAGGAAAGTTGTAAATGCCATCCAGCGGAAATCTAGACAAGTGGACAATTAGGCTGTTATTACAGAGAACAAACTAACATATTACATATGAAATCTGCACATATAATGCTATGCGTTTTAAATTGAAAAAAAAATACTATTGCCGTTGTACTAATTGTACAAATGTATGTAACGGGTGGGTGCCTTTGGGGATGTAAAGTGAATCTTGCACATTAAGCCGACTCAGAATCTCCTTCGTGGTGGCACCTGGGTAACGGTGTTCGTGATATTTGTTTTATCATAAATAGCAGCTGATAGTGAGCGATGAACCCTGATGGTTGGGCTAGCCACCAGCCTTTAGGTTCTCTACTGACCATGATTTAAGGATATGCAATTGGAACGTGGAGATTCTCCACAGAGAAGGTACTACTATCCGACCGGCGGATGTTCTCAAATAATATAAGGCTGACATTACCGCCATCCAGGAAATGAGATGGACAGGACAAGGATGCTCGCGTCATAAATATTGCGACATCTATTACAGCTGCCATGCCGATAAGCACAAATTTGTATGTGGTTTTGTGGTAGGCGAGAGACTCAGATATCTAGTCTCGCGATTTAATCCTGCTAGTGATCGAATAGCCGCAATCCGCATCAAGACGAAATTTTTCTACATCACGCTGATTTGTGCTAATGCCCCGGCGGAAGATAAAGACGATGAGATTAAAGTTGCATTTTACGAGCGGCTAGAGGAAACAAGCGACAGCTGCCCTGGCCATGACATTAAAATTGTTCTGCGAGACTTTAATGCAAAAATAGGAAGGGAAGATGTTCTTAATCCATCGACCGGTAAATTCAGCCTGCACACCGACACGTCAGACAACGGGTTTAGACTGGTTAGTTTCGCAGTGGGAAGGAACATCGTAGCGAGTGGAACCAGATTCCAGCACAAAAATATCCACAAGGCAACTTGGCTATGCCCCGATCAAAACACCAAAAATCAAATTGTGCGTGTGATCCGTGATGCTAAAATTGGCTCGGATCATCACCTGGTTGCAGCCAAGGTGCGCACAAGATTGAGCAGAGCGAAAAACTCACGTAACCAAACACAAAGAAATCCTAAAGATAGCCACTGCCTACTCCAACCGGCTCTCCCAACTTCTACGAAACAACGCCTCTACTTCTGACGTTCCCGATACACAGTGGCAGCATATTGCGCATTCCATGGCAACCGTGCTAGGATATGAAGAACGACGTAAAGGCGAATTCTGGTACGATGAAAAATGTCGCATAGCGTCTGAGGAACAGAATGACGCTTATAGGGCAAATCTACAGCCAATTGTAACCCGGGCTGTTAGGGAGACACAAGGAGACAGTAAAACAGACGAGACAGCTATTTAAACTTCAAAAAACTACAGATGAAGGAACGGGAGAACTAGGATATAGAGCGATACAGGGATATAGGTGAGGCCCGAAAATTTTACTAGAAAGTAAAAGGAAAAGGCTATGGTAATGGGCTCCCCTCCTGTAAGGACAAGGATGGAAATCTGTTCACAGATACGCAGAGTGTGCTGCATATATTGAGAGAACACTTCCAGCAACTGCTGGTTCCAAAAGGCAGTGCACATGAAGGTATCACGCCAATTGTCGACGACGGCTTAGATTCCCCAGCACCAAGACAAGCCAAGGTTAGAAGAGCAATATTGCGGCTGAAATATAACAAAGCAGCCGGTGCCGACGGAAAGACTAAAGCCAGTGTTATCCAACCTGATCGGGCCTTATCAGTGTGGCTTTAGACCTGGTAAATCAACAACTGACCAGATATTAACACTTCGGCATATACTGGAACAGACCCAAGAGAAGCAGATAGACACGTACCATCTTTTCGTCGACTTTAATGCTGCCTTCGATAGCCCGATAGTCTTCAGTGAAGATTGGGAATGACCTTACGGAGCCACTCTGTACCGGACGAGGACTAAAACAAGGCGACGGCCTATTGTGTGACATCTTCAACATAGTGATGGAGATGATAATGAGGAAAGCTGCAGTAAACACGATTCGACAAAAGCCACATACTACTCGCGTACGCTGATGACGTAGACATCATCGGTCGAAAACTGCGGGGTGTGACTGCAGCCTTCTCAGGTATACAGAAGGAATCAGTGAAAATAGGTCTAACTGTGAACGAGGACAAAACAAAGTTATTAGTTTTAACGAACAAAGAATCTACTTGTTTGGGAAACTGCGTGAACGTTGACAACTAAAATTTAAGAATTTTATCTACCTAGGCACCGCCATCAACAAAACAAATAATGTCAACCTCGAAATCCGGAGAAGAATTCTGCTTGCTACTAGAGACTAAGCAAGCGATTCAATGACAGAGCCCTCTCTCGACGAACACAAATCCAGTTATACCAGATACCGCTTCTACCTGTCTTAATGTATGGTTCAGAAACCTGAGTTATGACAAAAGCGGCTTAGTCGGTTCTGGCAGTATACGAGAGAAATATACTCCGTAAAATATTTGGGCCCATCATCGTTAACGGAGAGTATCGGCGTCTAATGAATCATGAGCTGTACACTGATATTGACGTGGTCAGACGCATTAAGATTGGCTAGGTCATGTTGTACGCATGGACGAAAATGCCGCAGCTCGAAAAGTCTTCGACAATAAACTCGATGGACGGCGCAGAAAAGGGCGATCAAAACTCCGTTGGAAAGACCAGGTTACGGAGAACCCTTCAGAACTTGGTGTGACTAACTGGAGAAGAAGCGCAAAAAATCGATGAGCTTATAATATTTTTGCGGTATATAATCCAATGGGATTGCAAAGAAGTGCCAGCTAAGTAAGTAAGTATGTAACGGGTAAACTTAAAAACTACTAAACATATTGCAATATTTATTTTCGTGCGACATCGCAGTTTGTCTAAGGAAGAGAATAGTAAAAATTATTGGTTGTAATTTCAGCCATTAATAAGAATAATTTTTGTTTTAACATTTCTCATAATCATAATCAAAAACAGCATTGTTTCACCGACAAACTAATATAGTCACATCTGCCTTTTGGAGCGATATCATGTAATGATGCTGCCAAATTGTTGATTGTATTTTGTTTTCTATATTTCGGTACAGTAGATGGCTAAAGATAATAGATTTGTGCAGTCCTCGAATATAAATTAACTGCTCGCTCTGTTAGAAAAGTAGATACATTCACCATTCACCGAACCTAAAGGTAACCTTAAAGAATAATAAAATATTCCATTATCAATTTATAAATTGTTTTTAAAGATAATTGCAATCTGTCATTTGCAAAACATATAACTTATGCCCACAGCAGCATTTAGCTAACGCAACAGCTACACACATGCGTCTCTTTATTAAAACGCCCACCCACTATATTAAAAACGCTGTAAAAGGTACATTAAGCCTAAAAGTCAACACCACAGGAACCCTCCAAAAAAAACACACAAAGTCCTCAAAAGAGTTCCGCTCATAGTATATCACAGACGACAGACAAATGACATAAACAATAACTTAACGTGCTGTTCGTTTTTATTTTTTTTTATAAACGCTACATAATCAAACAAACCAATGACGATAACTGAAAAAAAAATTCGGCAAATGAACGAAAACATTTCATATCAAGTCAATTCGTTTCGATGCCACTAGAGTGAGTGGAACCAAATTATAATTGAATGACACAACACCTGAGCCCAGAAGGCATTTTTATGTTATACGTATGTCTAGTGGAGTTCCTAGGACTCGTCTCTCGTTCGACTCGATTCCTTGTCGATCTTATGATAAAAGTGGTTAAAAACGAATAATAAGGCATTTAGCAAACAAGGGTTGTGGGACGTATGAAGGGGAGGGGTGCGGGCAAAATAGAAAGACGACATAACGACGTAATTGAATTTGTTGATAGGTTGTCATTTAAAGATATTGAAGCGGGGCGTTGCATAAACTACATTATCAAGGCAGCGGCTGTACAGCGACATTCTTTTTGGCATGAAATTGCAATATTGGCGAAAATGCGAAATTTATTTTCATTCAAAGTCTCATTGTAAAATGAAGAATAAATATGTAATGATTTTCACTGAAGACGAGGGTTATGTTGTTTAAAATTGTAGCTAGAGGGAGGGAGAGATAAGAACGGTGCAAATTTGCATGTTGATGCTATAGTATTGGAAGTCTGAAAATATAATTTTATTTGTGACAGTATATTGGCGTAGGTTGTTGCAAGTTTTGGGGCAGTTTCTTTATCTGGTGCGGCACTTTGGTATTACTTCATCATTAAAGAAAAAAGATTCCCAAAACTTGTGAAACAGTTTCGATATTTAATCAAAGCATATATGAGGGGTTCAGAATCAAAGGGGGTGCAAATGACAAATAGACAAAAATTGAGATTAGTGTGGAGTTGTGTTCCTTGACACAACCTCTGTCTACTTACATGATGCTTACTTAAGTGGCCCATTACAACTAACGCGCGTAGTTCATTAACTTGAGGTCTGAAGTATTAAAGAATTTCACACGCTTTAGTCTTCTGCCTCCTACCATATGGTGGCACGTCGCCTACCACTTGGTCCTTCCAACGAAGTTTGGGTTTCCCTGCTCTGCGTCATCCTTCAAGTTCGCCTTCAAACACCTTGATCGCTGGAGAATTTAAATTCATCCTGGCAACATGTCCCAGCCATCGAAGTCATTGAATTCTGACTCTTTTAGCTACGTCGATGTCGTGGTAAAGCTCTTACAGCTCATGGTTCATCCGATAGCGAAACTCGCCGTCGACATAGATAGGTCTATCTCCTATACTCCCAGGTTTTGAAATTCCGTTGTTGTTAGCACCCATGGTCCGGAGGCAAAAAACAAAACGGGTAAAACTAACACCTGGTATAGCTATTTTATAGTATCTCGAGATCAGGTGGTGTTGCTAAAGTGCTGCCGAAGTCCGTAAAAACATATATTGGCGAGCACTATTCTCCGCTTAATTTCTTGGCTGACATTATTGTTGTTGTTGACGGAAGATCGGAGGTAGGTAAACTCATCTACTACCTCAAAACAATAATTTTCACGGTTGTCAGTGCGTTTCCATCGAGAGGATTTTTTGTTCGTCGAAATCATTATTTTTGTTTTGTCCTCGTTGACCGGTAAACAAATGTTTTCTGACTCCTTTTCTAGCGATGAGAAAACTGGAGTAACATCACGCAGATTTCGGCCAGTGATGTCTATATCATCGGAATAGGCTAGTGGAATATGGTGCCAGACATGTTAACAACATCCTTTCTCATCACCCTTTCCATAACTATATTAAATAGTGTACAGGACAAGCTATCATACTGACTGAGACTTCTTTCTGTGTTGAAGGGTTCAGAGTGATCCTTACCAATCTTAATAGAGGATTTGGCGTTTTCAAAGGTACATCTGCAAAGTCGAATCAGCTTTGCAGGAATATCAAACTCAACCATGGCCTCATCTAGCCTATTCCTTATCGGAGAGTCGAAGGCAGCTTTGTAGTTGACAAAGAGGTGGTGGGTGCCGTTTTTCTTCTCACGGGTTTTTTCCAGGTTTTGTCGCAAAGTGAATATTTGATCAGTCGTAGATTTACCAGGTCTTAAGCCGCACTGATAAAATCCAATTAGTTTTTCTACAATTGGCTTTAGACGTTTACACAATATGATCGAATGGACTTTGTACGGAACTGTTAAAAGGCTTATTCCACTGTAGTTCTTAAACTCACTACGATCTCCTTTCTTGTATATGAAACATATAACTGAGACTCAAATTTTCGGGCATACTTTCCTCTAGCCGGATGTTTTCCATGAGCAGATGCATGCTTCTAATCGGCTCCTCTCCGCCTGCCTTAAACAATTCAGCCGGGAGACCATCGGCTTCAGCTACTTTGTTATTCTTAAGGCGGGATATTGCCACACGTACCTCACTCTGGCTAGGAGGTGATTAAATTTGGGTCTTCTGGAGCAGTGTCCGTATCCAGCAGATTTCAGACATGTTCTATCCAAATCTTCAGAACGGTTTCCGGGTCCGACCATCGCTATCCTTGCAGGAGAGCAACCCTGTTCCATTCTCGCCTTACCTACTTTGGAGCAACTCTGGGAACTCATTCTGTCTCTTCTCTAGCTCTTTCTTTTTCACGTTGTCATTGGCTGCAGTTTCGCCATGTATCCAGCATCTGTCTCTCTGGTGGCATTATGAAATTCTTCTTGGGACGGCTTTAACTTCCCAAGAACGCTTCTCGCAGTCCGTTCTATGGAGTCGGCTATATATTGCCACTGCGAGGTAATATTACACAGTGCAACACACTTTTTCGGGGGTGAACCAAACCAATATCAAACGATAGCATTTGACCTCAGTAACAAATCCCTAAACTCAATTTTGCTCCACTACGTCACAATTTTTTTTAACAGTGGTTTAAAGTTTGATTTTTTTGGTCAAAAGTTAAATCAAAGAATATGAAAAATCAACTGTAAAAATACGTTTGGGGTATTTCATGTCTTCGGAGACCTATATTAAAACAATCAGGGGAATATTTTCTCGGAACATTTTAACCCTCTAGCTCCCACCCGAATGGGACATTTTTGGTCCAATTTTGAAAAACTGTTTAAAAGTCAACTTTGGACGGAGGTCAAGGATTAGAATCTACGATAGAAATATTCTCCGAAAAATTGCACTAAGAGTCACCGAAGACAAATAATCTCTACGAGTCAAAGGTTCCAAAATAAAATCAAAATGAAATGATACTGAAATGTTAAAAAGTCTATTTTTGAGCAAACAGTACAACGCACTTTTTCGGGAGTGAACTAAACCAATATCAAACGAAAGCAATTGACCTGAGTAATAAAACCCTAAACTCCATTTTGCTCCACTACGTCACAATTTTTGTATACAGTGGGTTAAAGTTGGATTTTTTAGACAAAGGTCAAATAAAAGAAAATGAAAAATCAAGTGTAAAAATAGATTTGGAATAGTTCATGTCTTCGGAGACCTACATTAAAATTTTCCGGGGAATATTTCCTCAAAACATTTTAACCCTCTATCTGCCACCCATTTTGAACATTTTGAGAAATTTGACTTTTAAGTTGTTTTTCAAAATTCATCCTAAGGGTAGGAGCTGGAGGGTTCAAATGTTCTGATGAAATGTTCCTCTGAAAATTTTAATGTATGTCTCCGCAGACATGAACTATCCCAAACCTATTTTTATATATGATTTTTCATTTTCTTTTATTTGACTTTTGTCTAAAAAAAATCCAACTTTAACTCACTGTATACAAAAATTGTGAGGTAGTGGATCACAATGGAGTTTAGGGTTTTATTACTGAGGTCAAATGCTATCGTTTGATATTGGTATAGTTCACTCCCAAAAAAGTGCGTTGCAATGTTTGCTCAAAAATAGACTTTTTAACATTTCATTAACATGTAATTTTGATTTTATTTTGGAACCTTTGACTCGTAGAGGTTATTTGTCTTATGTGACTCTTAGTGAAATTTTCCGAAGAATATTTCCATCGAAGATTCTAATCCTTGACCTCCGTCCAAAGTTGACTTTTAAACAGTTTTTCAAAATTGGGCCAAAAATTTCCCATACGGGAGGGAGCTAGAGGGTTAAAATGTTCCGAGAAAATATTCCCCTGATTGTTTTAATATAGGTCTCCGAAGACATGAAATACCCCAAACGTACTTTTACAGATGATTTTTCATATTCATTGATTTAACTTTTGACCAAATAAATCAAACTTCAAACCACTGTAAAAAAAATTTGTGACGTAGTGGGGCAAAATGGAGTTAAGGGTTTTGTTACTAAGGTCAAATGCTATCGTTTGATATTGGTTTGGTTCACCCCCGAGATAATGACCATCAAATTGTGTCATAGTGTTATTAGGGGGTCGAAAGTAGCTTTATAGTCGACAAAGAGGTGGTAGGTGTCGATCTGCTTTTCATGAGTTTTTTCCAGGATTTGGCGCAAAGTGAATATTTGTTCCGTCGTAGATTTACCAGGTCTAAAGTCTCACTGATATGGTCTAATTAGTTTTTCTACAATTGGCTTTAGAAGTTCACACAGTATGCTCGACAGGACCTTGTACGCAATTGGTAATAGGCTTATTCCACGGTAGTTCTTACATTCACTACGATCTCATTTCTTGTACATGGGACATAATCGACTGAGACTGCAATCCTCTCTTCTTCAGCTCTTTATTCATCTAAAAAGCAGTTTCGTCCTATGCAGCATCCGTCTCTCTCATAGCATTGCGACATTCATCATCGTACCAGGCATCTTCTTGAGACGGCTTTGAGTACCCAAGTACATTTCTCGCAGTCCGTTCTATGAAGTCGGCAACTGCGTAGCACCTGAGTTAGGTGGTTGGAGTAGGCGTCCACTACCTTTGTGGTCAGGAGTCCAGCTTTCATTGTACCTGGTTACGTAAGTTTTTCGACATGCTCAGCCTTGTGCGTACCAGAGAATGACAATAAGTACTCGTTATTAATGTATACT
The DNA here is from genome assembly GCA_964034835.1 of Muscina levida. Classification (NCBI taxonomy): domain Eukaryota; kingdom Metazoa; phylum Arthropoda; class Insecta; order Diptera; family Muscidae; genus Muscina; species Muscina levida. Next base: position 112,447,880 of record OZ035881.1, on the reverse strand, counting down.
TAAGTACATACCCATAATTTGTATACTTGTGTGGAAGTATACCTAACACACAGAGAATGCTTACAAACTCTTATTTGCGTTGAAAAAGACATGTTTGCACACCATTTATAACGATCGTTACTTCTACCTACCCTTACTTTTGTTTCTCATACACAAGTATAGACAAAATACACTCGACGCACACGAGGTCAGAAGCCGAAGCAGACTCAACTTAATTATGAAGTTTTTTATCCACGATAATGATCATCATAGATCATCGTGTTTGATCGTTCTTACATTCGTCAACACTTCTAAAGGTGGTATTACACGACATGTATTTTACACATGGGTTGTCAATTCAAAAAGCGATATGTAATTCTGCATGTCTGTCAAAATTAGCGTGTATAGCGGTTTATAATTTTTGCGTTCAAACGTGCTTGTGAATGTATACATGTGTTTATCATTAACAGCTGACTTTGCTATATTTTATCATCGGAAAACACAGCTTTATTAACCCAATTTAACTAAAAATATGTTGAAAAACACTCATTATTTGTTCTATTTACGATTTGAAATAAAATACTTATTCTTTTCAACTTTTTCTAAAATAAAATAAATATAAAAAAAAAAATAATAAATTGTTAAATAATTTTGTATGTTTATAAAAACCATTTGGTGCGTGATCTTTTTTCTGAAAAACTACAAAAGATTATGATTTTCGTGGTTACTAGGACATGGTTGACCTCATGGTACTATGCCAAAAAATTGGTTATACCCCTAATGTACATGTTTGGACATTAATACTTCAACAGTACTCTTATTATACATTTTGTCATTCTCTGGTGCGTACCTTAACTGCGGGAAGGTAGTGATCGGAGTCAATGTTCGTTCCCCTGATCACTCGTACGTCCAGAACACTCGATGCGTGCAGACTGAATTTCCCGATGGTATGCTCAAATCTAGTCTCCCTCCCTATTTTAGCATTAAAATAGCATTTGTCCTCATCGCTTTTCTCTTCTGTCGGAGCATTGGCACATATGAGTGTTATATAGAAAAACTTTGTCTTGACTCTTATAGTGCCTATTCGTTCATGTACCGGGTAAAACCAAGAAACTAGGTATCGCAATCTCTTGCCAACCACAAATCCACATCCAAACACGTGCTTGTCCGCATGGCCACTAGAGTAGATGTCTCAAGTCAATATGCGCGAGTACCCGTGCCCCTTCCACCAGACCCCTTTTTAGGGGTGTTTGTCTGTCTATTCCGCGATTGCAGCCGTAGTTTAAGATATATATTATATCTTTAAAGCGGAGGTCAAGTTCAACAATGAGCAATATCGTTCACATACTACTTCCACTTCCCATACAAACTTCCCCATTTTGGTGTCTCCCTGAAATTACAGCCCTAGTTTAAGAGCTATTGAGCTGAAATTTGTAGGCAAGCTGATATCCTCTATGCGGACCTTGAGTTCTGGAAAGTGAAACGTCGGTCGAAAACTACTTCAACTCGTATACAAATTGCCCCATGTGAGGGAATGTCCCCGCGATTATAGGAGAAGTTGAAGAAATATCGAGTCTAAATTCGATATGCAAGCCTTTATAGTTCTAATTTAAAGAACGATTTCTGGATTTCTCAATACGGGTAATATGAAAATAAGCAGGTGGGTTCCAAATGAAAGAGGCATATTCTCTAATTTAGATCGAACAAATGATGAAAACAAAATGTTCTTAATATACGGATGAATAACTTCTTTAGTATTCATCCTAATGAAATAGAGTAATGGAAATAATTTTGGAATAAATGTAACTCAGGTGACTGATAAAAGATTATTTTGGGTCAAAAACAACTTCCAAGTCCATATATTTGGATTTTAATTTGACAAAGGTACTACGAACGTTGCAATTGTTTGGAACAAATGTTGATCATTTTATTTTATTTCTTTATTTATATGGTCTATGAATACAATTTTCAGTATTAAACGAATCAATTATCCCCAAATAAGGTGACGTAAAACTAAGTATATTAAGCAAGAATTTCTGACTTTGTTAGCAACTCCACATTAAATATTTTCAGAATATATGCCCCTATTAACTATAATTAAGTTTCATTCATTATTATAGACATATATACATTGAACATAGAATTAGCTTAAATTACATAATTATCCATTACATACAGACTCACCATGTCCAAGATATCATTTCTACCACAAGCGTCACGCACACACAAATTGTAATTGTAATCCTCTTGACAAAACAAATCTCTGATAAATTCGTAGACGTTTTGCTCTATTGAATGCAAAGAACGGAAAAATAATTGAACAATTATGTCCAAATGCCACTGATTATGATTAAGACAACGTTGGAGTGACCAGATATACCAAATCATTTAAAGAAGAATAAAATAAATTAATTAAAGAAGAGCCAAAAACAGGATCCCATATTTATAATTGCCCCGAGACATTAAGGGTATAAGGTTGTGGCTACCCCCAAATTTTTCTCCAATGCAGTGTCAATGGTGGCAGTGTGGAAGTTAAAGAAATGTTTTGGAAAAGTGTGCAGAGTTTATTAAATGTACACAGAAAATCTTTAAATAGAGAACCAAACAATAAAAAATTTTATATTTCTAAAAAAATTCAAAAGTTAAAAATAAAACTTACGAAACTCTGCATGACTAAGTTGAGGATTTAACTCTCCATCAAGTTGTTTAATATAACTATTGAATGATCCTTGTAAAAGTCCGATAATTAATTCACTACCCTAGAAATTAATCACGAAGAGCTAAAAAAGAGCGGAAAAATCCGCCACATATACCAAAAACAAAATACCAAAAGATATGTCACACTTTCTTCGTCACATCCCCACTTGTCTGTTCGCTCATAGCCACGAGACGTTCGTTGTCTGGCTAATTCAGCATCCCCAAACATAACTCTAAATAAGCGACCGCAACTATGGTGGAAACCCCATCATTAACAGATGAAGAAATGAATCCTTTGCCGGACCGTAACAGGAATTTTGTATACAAGTTATTAGCCGACGCTGTTTGATATGGGGCACACGTTTTTAGCCATCTTTCTCATAATCCTTTACGTCCTATGGATAATAACTTCCAGAAAACTGACATCTAACAAACAGTCACAAACGTAACAATGACGGTGACCTTTTGAAAATACTTTGCTGGCATTTTAGTCTCTACTATTTGCTTATTTTGAAAATAAGTAAAATTTTCCAAATGACTGCATATTGCTATCGTGTGACGGGGAAAACTTGTATAACTTAGTTCACTTGTCTCCATTATACCTTTAGACGATTGCATTGCCGGAAAGTAGACGTGCTCTTTCATCCCATTGTTTTTCTTGTTACTATTGGTTTTTAGATTTTCTGTTATTTTCTGTTTTCTCAGTTCTTTGCTAAAAAATTATTGCTTACGTGATAGTGCTGACTTAACAGAAATTAAGAAATTATAAAAATTTCTTCCCTCTTTTCGTATTTTCTTCTTTATTTCCATTGGAAGAGAATTGAAGGACGCCTCCACCCATCCAAACAAACCAACAGTGTCTGAATATCCTGGCGAACTTAGTTGGGAATGCATTAAGAAATCTGTTTTGTAATTTCATACAGATTATGTGAGTGGCATTTGTAATGTTATGCCATTCCTTTGTGTCTCTGAAATGTAATTAATTCATAAATTAGAAAAACGTCTCAACATTTCACAGTAGAAAGCAAACAACTTAAGTGAACTGTAGCCATTGGTTACCAAAAAGTTAAAATGTAATTCAAAACTTTAATTTGATTAAATTATCAATTTAACAGATTGAAAAATTTGAGAGTAATTATGATTATGATGCGCAGATACGATTTATGTGATTATGATATAATATCATATGGATAATAAGAAAATTTTCTGTTAGTAGGACTTTTAGAACCAGTACATAAATTTAAGTCATCTCAGATATAACACCACAAATACTTTCACCAATATTTAGATGAAAACAGTACAGAAATTTCAGTCAAATAAACTGACTGATAAATACCATCACCCACTATAAGATATTGTTTAAGTCTTGAGTTATTGAAATTAACCGATTTGTAATTAAAACTAGTTATAAAGTTTCAGTCGGGCAACCCTTTTTACATATACCCTTACCCTCAGTAAAACAAATAATTTTCTATTATATTGATATTATTACTCGATTTCTAATCACCAGCCGGACAGCCAGACAGACAGACCCTCATCTCTAAGGGTATTGGTATAAAAATTCGTTAATTATTTAACGATTTTTTTTTTGATATTTATAGAAGGAGTCACTTTAGACCCTAGGTTTCTTTGAACCAAATTCGATTCATGACTTTTTAAGTCTTTTGAGCCATGTCCGTCTGTCTGTCTGTCTGTCTGTCCGTCAGTCCGTCTGTCTGTCTGGCTGTCCGGCTGGTTCGCACGATAACTTTCGAAAGGAGCAACCAAATCTTTTGAAATTTTGGACGAGTTAATACTTCCCCCAAACTACTTACGGTATTACAAATGGGCTACATTGCCCCGCCCCTTCTGGTACCTCCCATACAAATACATCATTCCGCCCACTTTAGATATCGAGTAATAATATCAATACAACCAACGGGATCGTACCCAAATTCTGTACTTAGCAAAGCTATTACAGGATAAAGTTTTGGAAAAAAATGGAAGTCTAGCCACACCCCTTCTGGTACCTCCCATACAAATGTACCTTTCCGCCCACTTTAGACATGGAGTATTAATATCAATAAATCCAACGCGATCGTACCCAAATTCTTTATTTAGTAATGCTATAGCAGGATACATTTCTTGGAGAAAAAACTGGAAATCTAGCCACGCCCCGTCTGGTACCTCCAATACACATCTGGTACCGCCCATCGATTAATATTATTAATATACCTAACGCGATCGTGCCCAAATTCTGTATTTAGTAAAGTTCAGGCAGGGTAACATTTTAGAGATAAAATCTAGAAGTCTAGACACGCCCCTTCTGGTAGCTCCCATACAAATGTATCACTCCGCCCACTTTAGAGATGGAGTAATAATATCAATACACTCGACACGATCGTGCCCAAATTCTGTATTTTATTAAGCTATAACAGGATAAAGTTTTGGAGAAAAAATCTGAAAGTCTAGACACGCCCCTTCTGGTACCTCCCATAGAAATGTACCACTTCGCCCACTTTAGAAATCGAGTAATAATATCAATATAATAATTTTTTTTTTTTTGTTTTCTGAGGGTGATGGTATATGTAAGTCGGGTTGCCCAACTGAAGCTTTCTTACTGGTTTTATTTACAAACTAATGAAACTGACAAAATTTTGTATGTCCTCATGTTCTCCGCTTAGAAATTATGGGAGAAATATTAATTTCGAAATCCTTAGTGAAAAGAGTCAAAAATCTGACAGAACCATTTTCTACCAAGTGAGCCTTTAGCCAAGGCGTTACTATGTTATGACATGCGATCTTGTTAACATCATAATTAAGATGATTATGCGGAAGGTTGCAGTAAATGCAACTGTTGCCATCTTAAATAAATCTCACAGGCTGCTCGCGTATGCCGATGATATAGGTATCAGTGGTCGGGGATTGCGAGATGTTACTACCGCCTTTTCGAGCATTGAGAAGCAGTCGGCAGATGTGGGACTGTTGAGAAATGAGGGCAATATTTGTTATAACGAAAAAAAGTTGGGAAGTTGGATGGTAGATGATTTTGTTTACCTTGGCTCCGCCGTAAACAAAAATAAAGCATGTGACGAGACAAGTAATGAACATAAACAGCTGCTACTATGTGATAAGCAAGCGATTTAATGACTAAGCTCTCTCTCTGCGAACAAAGATCCAACTCTACCAAACACTGATCCTACCTGTCTTGTTCTACAGAGCAGTATCCTAAGTAATAACACAAAATACTTCACAAAACAATTGGACCCATCAACGTTAATGGCGAGTACCTTCGTCCAACTGATACCATCCACGAATTTAAGTGTCAGGCAAACTATTTAACAATATAAAAAACCCCAACTGTCTGTATTGCAATTCTTTGTAACGATTAATTTTTGTATATTTGTTTATATTTTTTTGTTTCAATTTGTTACGATGCAATACATATTTAAAATATTTATGCATATCACTGCACTTTTAATTAAAAACATATCAATCGAACATACGTTTATATAAAAATCAATCACAATTGAAATATTTTACACAGAGAGAGAAAAAAATCAGACTACAATGTTGTTGTTGTTTTATGTGCATATTGAATGGACGATGGATGGTCGAGCGCATGGTTGGATGCTTCGACGGATGGACGAATGGATAGATGGACGGGTAAACCCTTATGCAACCCCTTGTGTAAATGGAACTTACTTCGAATATCATTATGTATGAGAATATGCATATGTTGTACATGGTACTATTATGTACAGCAGTATGTAAACATATTTGTATTGGTTGTGTCTTTTTACCCTGATCAATTCCTTTTTCGATTGTTATTGTATAATGATATGGTTGAATGTTCAATATTATTTCACCATCATCGTCATCATCAACTTTATCATACATACAACGGAGCATCATCATATGGATGTATGTTAGTGCTACTTTATTTTATATATGCACTTACATACTTATGTATGTTACATATGAACAGATATAAAGAATGTTTACATTCCTTTTTGGTTATTTGTGCAAAATTTTTCATTAATTAAAATTCCAATTAATTTTCTTGTGTGGGTAGAAATTTCATGATATTTTCTCATTTTCCAATAATACAATATATAAAAATTTTCACGTTAAACCGTTCACCACATTAGCCCACGTCACATCGCATCAGTGGCGTTTGTTAACTCAGATTGTCGATGGATTTCACAAATTGACGTAAATGAATATTTTTGTATTTTTACGTTGGACAATTCAGATGTGGGCTGAATAGGCATCCCACAAACAATAGATGAAAGTACGCCTCATTTCAAATGTACTTAAAAAATTTCGAAATTATTTATTAATAAAGTTAAAGTAATATTTCTTTATAAAGTTCACAGAATTCCAATTAAAATGTACTTAAAAAATTTCGAAATTATTTATTAATATTATTAAAGTTATATTTTTTTAAAAGTTCACAGAATTCCAATTAAAACATCTCCCAATTTCTGCCAATATAAATTAATATAAATCAAAAATTTCTCAACATTTACATTATATGATTTCTGTCACATTCTCACGTTTTAAAATTTTGTAATAATTTACTACATAATTCACTTACAAGAAACTTATTTTACAAATACAAGACCATTTTCTAAATTCCATATCTCTGTCCATTATTGTTACTAAACTTTCGTTATCATATTCGCCCATTTCTTTTAATATTTAAAAATTTTCTAATAGATGCAAAATGCTATCACTCTTAGATATAAATCTGCAGACAAAAACAGCTATCACTCAAAAAATTACATCATCTATTGGCATATTAAAATTGCATCATTTATGCTTATCACTGCCACTACCATTACTCTCTACCGCTCTCCCTCTCTCTCTCTCCCCCATTCATTTCAATTTTACGCACTTCATTCAAACTAATGATAACATATAACAACCAACAACAAAACATCAAAATAAATATGTGATCATCGAGAAATTAGGGTGACAAACTGGTCCTTGTGTTTCAAAACCCCCCTCCCGGAAAACACAAATGACGCAAACACTCTGGGATGACAAAAAACGTATGTCAAAGCAAATATTAGCATTGTATTTCTCATGATGACAATGATGATGATAATTGTCACAAACTAAAAAATATACTACAGCAACAACAATTACAATACTTGTTCTATCACAAGAAAAGATGACATATGTACAAACAAACGAGAGGGAACTACGAACAATAACCAATATTTGGCAAACACCAAACAAACATCAAACAACCGTCAGCCAGCCCAGCCGGTGAAGATGTAACAATAACCTACAAAAAATAAAACTGAACTAACAAATTACAAACAAAGTATCCCTCTTTTACGCCGTGATGGTTTCGTGATGCCAGAGATTTGAGGGAACATCACCAACGTCGTCATCATAATGCCACTTTGGAAAAACAAACCCCGCAAAAGGGTGTAAAATTTCAATTTAATTTTTTTAAGAGAATTGCTTCTTTTTCCAAATTTCACGCTACGGTTGTCATCGCTTTCATTGTTTGTACTGGCGGCTGAGGGATGTGCAGGCAGCCAGACAGACAGACACTGCATACAAATGACATTTTTTTCACGGGCAATGTTTATTTTTAATTTGACAAATTCAGAAGGCCAATATGTGAAATGTATTCTCTGTGTATTTTGTTTTGATTAATATGAAATGTTGAGATTTTATCGGTGGCTGTTATACTTTTGATTGCAATCTCTTTCAGCCAGAGATTATTGATATGCAGTTTGCTTGTGTAAGAAGAAATGGAGTATATGGAATACATTTGATTTTTGGCTGAATAATTTAGCAGTGATTTATATGAGTGATAGAAAACGCGTGAGTGAGTGTTCCCAACTGCAGGAACAACTACCAAATGTTAACAAATGTTGCCACTATGTGATAGTAGTCTAACCCTTCTTTGTAGCTGCATTTATTCTTTATATGAGAGCAAAGTTTTAATTTCTACACCAAAAATTCGCCCGTGACAGAACCAGACAAGCATAAATATCCCTACGGGAAAAAGAGTGTCAATTGTCTTAAAGTACATGTTCAGAGATTGGGGAAAAGGAGAGAGTTAAAGAAGTGTAAATTTGATTGATGTTATATTTTTTCAAAGGCGGTGATTAATAGAAAACATGTTTTTTTTTATAGTTCCTAAGAGGTGCATAGTTCCGTAAAAATATAATACTTTTACTTAAATATAGTTAACAGAGTCCTAAGGCAGGTATCGTACAACAGACAAAGGATACCTTCAATGACAACGACATGTTAAAGTGACGTGTCCCGTGACCAGCCACAGGACTAGATCAGTGTTAGTTTGTAATTAACTAAAGGGTTTTCCAATGAGAGGTGTTACTGTAAATGACCCGCTATTTTGGTATCAGTCCCTTTTGAAGCTTTTATTCTTTGACATTTGACAAGTAGAAACTACGCCATTACTAAAAATGGAACAATACACGCTTCAACAACGCATTGAAATTATTAAAATTCACTACAAAAATGGTGAAAATCTTGCAGTCACAGTTTGCAAAACTAAAGCATTTTTTGGTCGTCGTGAAGCACCTTGTTGGACCTCAATACACAAATTGGTGAAAAATTCAAGCTTTTGGGACAAGTAAGTGATGTGAAAAATAAAACCTGTGCACGTTGCTCAAGAACAGCTAAGAATATCGCTGCTGTAGCCCAAAGTGTTGAAGAAAACCCAGGTTTATCCTATCCTCGCTGTTACTTGGAATTGGGCATTCCCCAAAGGTCATTACACCGTATTTTACATGAAGACTCTTAAGGCTTATAAAGTTCAGTTAACACAAAAACTCAAGCCGGCCGATCATTAACAACGTCGTGTCTTTGCTGATTGGGTCCTTGAAATGCATAAAATTAACCGGAATTCCATCGAAAAATCATCTTGACTGATGAGGCCCATTTCCACCTCGGTTGCTACGTCAATAAGCAAAATTGTCGCATCTGGGGCTCGGAAAACCGTTGGAAAGTTATTGTTAAGAATACTCCATCCTCAACGTGTGACTGTTTGGTGCGGTTTATAGTCCGGCGGGGTCATTGGACCTTACTTTTTCGAAAATGAGGTTGGATCAACAGTTACGGTGAATGGATTGCGCTACCGAGAGATGATTAATGATTTTTTATGGTCGGAGTTGGTGGGTATTGATCTGGACAACGTTTACTTTCAACAAGACGGCGCTACGTGCACACATGCAACGAAACCATTGATATTTTACGGGAAAAGTTTCCGGAACGTTTTATCTCTCGAAGAGGTTATCACAATTGGCCAACGAGATCTTGTGATTTAACATCTTGCGACTTCTTCCTTTAGAGGCCACGTGAAAGATAAGGTCTACGCCAATAGGCCAGAGTCGAGTCAAGACCTTAAAGATAAAATTCGTGAGGCTATCGAGGACATAGGGCAGCCACTTTGCGATTTGGTTATGGAAAATTTCATGAAAAGGATATGGTCCTGTAAGCGTGCTTGTGGTGGCTATTTGGCTGATTTGTTTGTTTTTCATTATATACGGCAAATCTTCCTCTTTATTCTGAAATAAACATCCGATCATTTATCTCAAAAAATTTCACTTTTCTTTGAATACCAAATTAACATCTGTTATTGGAAAACCCAATTCTTCTAGTATTATATTCGAATGGTCTGTTTTAAATTTTAGATGTTCTAAACATTCATCCATTTACTATTGCCGGAAGGAGGTAACTAGATGGTCATTATTTACTATAAACGGATTGGCAAAGACAATAATCATAAATATATATTACATTTCATATGATAAAGTTATCCATCCGCCAATAGACGCACGTAGAAAAGAATTCCAGCTGCTTCGGTCTCCTGCGCTCCATAGACAGATCGTCACACTATTGATGTTTTGGTCTCCCCTCCTGCGCCTTCCACCTTTTTAATTGCCGAACATGTTTAAGCAGTCGAAGTGTACGATGTTGGGTCCAAATATTTTGCGAAGTAGTTTTCTCTCGAAGACTTATAGAATAGATTGATTCGCTTGTGTGATTACCCTGGACTCTGCGCTGTAGGTAATATTAGTGTCCAGTATAGTTCGGGCTTTGTCATTATGTCACTTGCTTAGCGCTTAGTAGTAGAGGTTTGCGATCAATAATCGTATCTTGATTTTCAAGCTGATATCATATTTTTATTAAGGCGGAGACAAGGTAGTCAAATGTATCTACCATTGCAAAGTTAACATTGTCAACGTTCACGCGGCGTCCCAAACAAGAAAACTCTTTCATATGTCTTCCTTTGTCGCTAGACCCACTTATGCTGACTGCTTCTCACTGCTTGTAACAGCCGCAGTGACATCGCGCAGTCTCTCGTAATAATATAGATATTAACGGCGTACTCGAGCAACATGTGACTATTATTAGAGATGGTTCCAGTCCTTTTTCTGCTGCTTTCTGCATGATCATATTCTTTAGCATGTTAAAGAGATCGCATGACAGACTACCGCCCTGTCATAGCATCTAATAGTTTCTGTTGTATCGAACAGTCAAATGCAACTTTGAAATCGATAAACTGGTGGTAAGTGTCGATCCGCGTATTTTGTGTCTTCTCCAGGATTTGTCTTAGTTTAGTCTTTCACATAACACACTAGACAGGACCTTGTATCCAAAAGGTAAGACTGCTCCCACGATAGTTGGTAAACACACTTGGCTTGCCTTTCTCAGATTCCAATCAACGGGCATGCATTCTTTTAGCGAAATCCCGTTTATGAGCTGTTGCATGCACGTTGCCAGCTCATCGCCTCCGGTCTTATAAAGCTCTGCAGGCAGCCCATCGGCACCCGCAGCTTTATTGTTTTTCAGCCATGCAATTGCCGCGCTGTCGTGGTAGTCGACAATCTACTCCGTAGTCTATGATTGACGTGATATTGTCACTTATGCTGTCTTCGGGAAAGAGCTGAGTACGAAGTGTTCCCTTAGGCGCTCATTAAATGCATCTTTAATGTCCTCATCTTTGCCTTCCGTCGGTGCGTGTACACAATTCAGCGTTATGATAAATATTACCCCTTGATGCGTCTATTCGGTCACTTACAGAGTTAAACCGCGAGACTAGGTGTCGAAGTCTCTCAAATTCATGTCTTTCTGCATGGCAAATGTAAAAAATGTCACAATTCTCTCTACGTTTGCACCCTTTTCCGTCCATCGCTTTACCTTTGTGGCGGTGATGTCAGCCTTGTATTTGTCGAGGACATGCGCCAATTGGAAAGATGCACAATCTCTGTAGAGTCCGCACATTCCAAGTCCATATTCTTAAATCATGGTCCTTATAACGTTTGCCGAGTAATTGAGGGTTCTTGTTTTTTTTCTTTTCTTTGTGTTTTCAAATAATTTGGGCATTTAAGGAGAGTGGCTTATTAGTCCACCGCTCCCGATCCTAGTTTTTGAGGCTGCCGAAGCCACTTAGAGCAAGTGTTGAGCTTCAGTTACTTCTGTAACCCACTTCCTAAGAGGCATTGGTGGTAGCATGTCATTTAGTTTGCTCAACATTCCGCCTTCTTAAAAATGTTTTTATTTATTAGTAGTAAGTAGTTTTTTTTTGTCTTCAAAGGAGATCTGTTACTTTATTACTACAAAATCCACTGTTGACGTTTACAGCCCCATCTTTTGGTGACATATCAAACTAACTAACTGATATCGTTTTATTTACACAAAATAAACCACCCTTATGGCTAATGCATTAGAATTGACCAACAGCACCACCCCAAAGAATGACCATTACATAACCTATAAAACGATAATAATGATGCCATACACACCCACCCACATTCACAAAAATATTCCATGAAGACTATTTCCCCATTTTTTTTATAGACTCCACCCAGCATTAGTTGCAGTGTTCACGAGTGATACCCAAAGAACCCCCATGATATCTCATACTAGTATGTATAATGACTTTGGCCGTTATTATGTCACGTATCTATATAGAAATAACAAAATGTTGTTAAAATACAAATAAATAATACACATACATGTACATTATATACATTTTTATTGGTTATATTGTAGAAAACAACTTTAACGCTGTAAACGACCCCATATAAAATAAAGTGTTTATGACACAAATTCCCATTTTGTTTAGATGCTTTTTTGAGCAATAAAGCACATAACAATAATATATGAACTGACATGTTATGATATATGCCAAAATGCGATTGAAGTGAAAAAAAACAATGACAACTCGGGTGAAAATGGTTTGTTAAAATAAACTGAAAAAAAAAACGACGAAAACTCTAGTGCAATTGGTTTATTATAATAAACAACTAAATTACTTTACTTAACAAAGTGAATTATAGCGAAAGTTACTTATAATCATTAAAGCACTTTATATAAAATCCATGTTAGGTCTGTAAACAAATTTTCTCAATGGCAAAGATTTGTATATTTTAAAAACGTAAATTTAAAAAAAAACCAAAACATTATAATCAATTGTGTTTTTTCCTAAGGGATGACGATAAATATCATTTGATACGGGAAAAAATGTAACATATTAAAGGAGACGTGTTAGACATCATGTATCTTAAGACCAAATTCGCTTCAGTATTTTTTAAGATGGTTGAGCGATATCCGTCTCTTTGGTTGGATGGCTGGTGAGCAGGAAGATTCTAGCAAACCTATTTTCCAAACTGAAGTAAAGGATGGGTAGAATAATAACACCCCTTCTTCTCGTATCTCCCATACAAAATTTTTTTTGGTAAATAAATATTTCTCCCATAACATATAAACGGACAATTGGAGAATATTTGAATTTGGTCAGTATAATAAACATGTCATAGTAGACAAAACCTCAGAAAACCTAAAGATTTGCCACACCCATTCCGGTACCTCCCATACAAATGAACGAACGTTGAATGTTGACTACGCATAAAAATCGAGCTTGTTGTGCCGCCCCTATCCAATAATTTCAACAAAAAAAACTCCAGAAGACGTTGAAAACATATAAAATATAACTCATTAGAAATTATTAATTTTTTTTTGAGATTTTTGTCGAATTAATTAGAGACTTTTTTCAAGTTCTCAGTTGGTACCGTAAAAGCCCTTTCGGTACAAACATACAACTTAGCCATATATCCAGAAATATAGAATTAAACTTTCTACTTTTATTGGCAAATTCATTTCAAATTTTCCTTTCAACAGTTAACAGTATATGTATACGTCTGGCCATACGAACGAGAGTTCTCTCTCCAATCGTAAACGCTTCACAAGCTGGCAAATTATAATATATAAGTAACTAGTGGGCCCGGCAATGCTTCGCTATTGCATTTTAACTTGTAATATATTTCACATTTAGGTCTACAAAGTACTTTGAAAACGGTACTTAAGCTCGATAATGATATGTTGAGTTTATTAACTTATGTAACTAATTTCAAGCAACTCCTTAACATGAAAGTTAACAAATTAAGTGTTGTTGTTTTAAATTCTAAATATCATAGGCTCTATGACGATAGTAAAAAGTTCATCAGCAAAGTCATATCTTTTACAAATCGGAAACAGACATTCCGTTAAAGATCAAAATTCAATGTAGTAGCGGAACCGTCTGTATACTAACTATCTCTTTGGGCGTAAAAAACACTTTTGACATGCCTTCTGCGCCTATTGACCGAAAATTAAAGTTTCGTTTGAAGCTTCATGCCTTTAGCCATAAAAACCTCTTTTGCCATGTCTTCTTCTCACATGGATCAAGAATATTTCCAAATACTATCTTTGTATTGAACTCGTATTACCATTCTATGAGATAATTCGGTCACCAACGTTTGGCTTTACAAAGTGATGATCTCACGCGCTGTATGGCATTTTACGCCGTCGTGTTGGAACCATTTCTCCTTCAAATAATGTGCAATGACATGATAAATAAAAAAAATCAATTGATCGTCCACTGGTTTTAGTTCTTCTACCAGTTCGATATATGAATATAGGCCAAGATCATTCCTCAGCATTTGCAGAGACCGAGTTGCTGAGAACGGCGTCGGTCCGATAAATTCGAGTCCCCTGTCACACTTACGTCTACAGCGTCGATGGCTTCTATTAGCTGCTCAGATGGATGAGTATATGCACCATAAACTTCACAAAGGGCAAACAGAACGCGCATTTTGAAAATAAATTTGCAAGATTTGTAAACGTTGTTCTTGTGTAGTCTTTACATGGTGATTTTTCAAAGAAAGTCTCAATGAAAGTCTATCACACTTCACGCACCTCGCCTGAATGACGAATTGGTTGACCTAAAATGGCAACAAAAACGGTAAATGCGGTTTTGTTGGGGGTCAATTGTACATTAAAAATCCACATGAATCAAAATCCTAGCTGATACTTTTTTTAAGATAAAAGGATTTTTCGTTTATTTACTCTGTTTTGCGCTTCTTTTAGAAGTTACGTTCGTTGCTCCATGATTATTGAAAGCGTACAGACTTCAGCTTTAAGACACTTCTATCAAAATTTAAGTTTTCTGCACTAAATTAAGCTTTCCCAGCGCGAGCTAGGAATTGATATTTCACACAAAGTTTATTGGTGACATTTTCTAACAATTCATCGTAGATTTGGTTACAATTTTGCGAATAAAAAAACTGGCCCACCTTACTGTTCATATCTCTAAGCGAACTGCAATATACTGTGGAATTTTGACAGTTATAACTGTTTATTTTAAAAGGGGTGTGGTACAGCCCACTTCCACTCTTACTGTAATTTATACTGCAACAACAACATATGTACCAAATCTCATCTTCATACCTCTGATAGTTCATGAGATATAGCCCTTTTGATTTTCAAGTTGTATCAGCGGTGCCACGCCCCTTTATCCAATCACAACCTATTCTAGCCAGGGACTATCAACAGGTCAACAGTACCATTTGGTAAAATTTTCGTATCAATCGGTCTATTAGAAAAGCCGTTAGAGCGATTTTTGAAAAGGGGGCGTGGTACCGCCCACTTCCGCCTTGGCTGTAATTAATACTGCTCGAACAACATACATACCAAATCTCATCTTCATACTTCTGATAGTTCATGAGATATAGCCCTTTTGATTTTCAAGTTGTATCAGCGGTGCCACGCCCCTTTATCCAATCACAATCTATTATAGCCAGGGACTATCAACAGGTAACAGTACCATTTGGTAAAATTTTCGTATCAATCGGTCTATTAGAAAAGCCGTTAGAGCGATTTTTGAAAAGGGGGCGTGGTACCGCCCACTTCCACCTTGGCTGTAATTAATACTGCTCCAACAACATATATATCAAATCTCATCTTCATACCTCTGATAGTTCATGAGATACAGCCCTTTTGATTTTCAAGTTGTATGGGCGGTGCCACGCCCCTTTGTCCAATTGGACTGAATTGTAAATATAAACCACCCGGGGCGCCACCCAAACGCATACAAAAAAATTTATGCAAATCGGTCCAGCCGTTCGTGAGTTATGAAGTCACAACACACTTGCAACAATTTTTTATATATATAGATTTCCGGGTGCCGTTGGGGATCTAAAGTGAATTTTGCATCTCAAACCGACTCACAAACTGATTATAGGTACTGGCTATGAAAACACGAAAAAAAGTAAGAAACGGAACCCCCAAATGTTGACGACCCCCGCCAAACGTAATAATGACCATGATTTAAGAATATTTATCTGGAACGTTCGGACTCTCTATAGAGAAGGTGCCACTATCCGACTGCCGGATGTCTTCAAAATATATAAGGCTGACATCACCGCCATCCAGGAGATGATTTGGACAGGACAAGGATGCTTGCGACGTAAAAATTGCGACATCTATTACAGCTGTCATACGAAAAAGTACGAATTTGGATGTGGATTTGTCGTTGACGAGAGACTCAGATATTTTGTCTCGCGATTCAATCCTGTTAGCGATCGAGTAGCCACAATACACATCAAGGCGAAATATTTCTACAGCACGCTGATTTGTGCTCATGCCCCTACGGAAGATAAAGACGACGAGATTGAAGATGCATTTTGTTAGCCTAGAGGAAGCATAAGCACGCTGTCCTGGCCACGACATTAAAATCGTCCTGGGAGATTTTAATGCAAAAATAGGAAGGGAAGATGTTCTTTGTCCATAGATCGATAAGTCCAGCCTTCATACCGGGACGTCTGACACCGGGTTTAGACTGGTTAGCTTCGCAGCGGGTAAGGAACATGGTAGTGGGTTGAACCAGACTCCAGCACAAAGATATCAACAAGGCAACTTGACTATCCCCCGATCAAACCACCCAAAATCAAATTGATCATATGTTATTTTATGGAAGGCATGCATCTAGCATCATGGATGTGCGTGTGATCCGTAGTGCTTATATAGGCTCGGATCAATACATGTTTGCAGCCAAGGTACCCAAAAGATTGAGCAAAGAAACAAAGAAAGCTGGACATTGCGAAGCTGCAAACCCCAGAGATAGCTACTGCCTACCCCAACCAGCTCTCCCAACTTTAACGACACAACGCATCTTCTTCTGACGTTCCCGATACACAGTGGCACCATTTTGCGCATTCAATGGCAACCGCCGCAACAACCGTGCTGGGATATGAAAAGCGGCGCTCAGACGAATCCTACTACGATGAAGAATGTCGCATAGCGTCTGAGGAACAGGATGCTGCTTATAGGGCAACGCTACAGCCAATTGTAACCCGTGCTGTTAGAGAACGGCATAAGGAGAAAGCAAAACAGGCGAGTCAACTATTTAGGCGAAAAAAACGTCAGATGAAGGAACGGGAGAACGAGGATATAGTGCGATACAGGGATAGTGGTGAAGCCTGAAAATTATATAAATTTTTCCAATTAAATTACCCACCACACAGTCCAACCGTGGTAAGCAGAGCAATATCGCGGCGATAAGCTTAACGAGTGCATACCCGATGATTGAAATCTAAGGGAATTATGTTCTGTGCCAAAAAAAGGAGATCAAACTGTGTGCTCCAACTACCGTGCAATCAGCCTTCTTAACTTAAAAAAAAACTTAATTTCCCTTTGCACCCCATAAATGAGGTATGGGATAGCTTCTCGCGTTGTTGTGAATTAACACGCTTTCTATTTTTAGATTCACAACTAACGGCACCTGCTTGTTTATCGACGAATGCGAACGTCACTGTTTGATAAGCTCTTACTAGACACGCCGATTGACTCGACACTTAATAATGCGAAGTTGCTTGCAACAACATTCGAGGGGAGCCGACAATGAAAGAACAATTTTTTTTTAAGATGACTGGAGCCGGGTTTGAACCTGCCACGGTCGGTCACAATCAGCCTTCTACCCATCGCATATAAGGTCCTGTCGAGTGTGCTATATGAAAGACTAAAGCTAGTGTTGTCCAACCTGATCGGGCCTTATCAGTGTGGCTTTAGACCTGGTAAATCAACAACTGACCAGATATATATACTTCGGCAAATCCTGGAAAACCCCAAGAGAAAAAGGTCGACACGTACCATGAATTTGGTAGTCCAGCGAAGCTTATACGCCTATGCGGAATGACGCGGACAGTCTGCAGTGAAGATTGGTAAGGACCTTGCGGTGCCATTATATAACAGACGAGGCATAAAACAAGGTGACGGCCTATCGTGTGACCTGAAAAATATTGGAAGTGAAATTCAATTAGAGGTCGATATTACATTTTAGCCCTCTAGTAGGCACCATGGGAAAGGCACGAGCTGATTTGAAAAAAAAAAGAATTTGGGTTCCAGTTGGGTGTATTGATATTATAACTCTATTTCTAAAGTGGGCGGAATGATGTATTTGTATGGGAAATGCCAGAAGGGGCGGGACCATGTAGCCCATTTGCAATTACGTAAGTAGTTTTAGGGAAATATTAACTCGTGCAAAATTTCAAAACATTTGGTTACGTCTTTCAAAAGTTATCGTGCGCACCAGCCGGACAGTCAGACAGACAGACGGACATGGCTCAAACGATTTAAAAAGTCATGAATCGAATTTGATTCAAAGAAACCTAGGGTATAAAGTGACTCCTTCAATGTGTTACAGTTTTGGGTTTTATCGAATAATATATACCCTCCTACCCGTTGGTTAAGCGTATAAAAACATGAGGACCACCTTAAGGGTTGAAGATAGAGTGTAAAGTGCAGGGCAACCGAAAATATGCCCTAAAAATCGTGTTTTATGCGCATAAAATATGACCTGAAAAATGGCAAAATATGACCTTAAAATATACAAAAACATGCTCTGAAAAATTAAAGTCACACAATTTTTTTCGTCTGAATTAGAAATATTTTTATTTAAAGTAAAAATCAGCTTAAAAATTAAAAAAAAACAATATTATTTTAAAATCAGACTTTGTAAGTATTTTAGGTAAATTTACATACACAAATGTTGAGTAAGTAAAATAAATTAGAAATAAATATTTGAGTATTATTATATAAGGAACAATTAAGAAAATTTCACATAAATTTATTTAACATTAAAGTAACAAAAATCTTAAACCATGTTTCCTAAGTATCACGGTGTTTTTGTATGTTGAGCATCTTATTTGAGCTTGTTGTTGCAATAAACTACAAAATATTGAGATAAATTATCGAACAAAAAATGTTGTCTATTACAACGTAAAATGTTTTTGTACATTGAGAATGGTCTTTCGACATCACAGATGTAATTGGAGCGAATTTAAAATACTTCGTATTTTGATGTTAATGTTGGCGCAGATCCACACAATTCTTTACAAATACTTTTCACTTCTTCCAAACCAACGTTTTTTGATTTAATTTGAGCCAGATTAGCTTTAGGCATTAGGTCCGAATCGAAATCGGTTGTGGTTGGAAAGCACCCCTTTTTTATGTTTTTTGTTTACTTATTGGGACCGGCCGTGGCATGATGATTAGAACACGCGACTACCATGCTGGAGATCACAGGTTCAACTCCTGGCTCCAGTCATCTTAAAAAAGAAAAAAATTTCTTTCATTGTCGGCTCCCCTCGAATGTTGTCAACAGCAACGTCGCAGTATCAGTGTCGAGTCAATCGGCATGTCTAGTAAGAGCTTCTCAAACAGTGACGTTCGCATTCGTCGATAAACAAGTAGGTGCCGTTAGTTGTGAATCTAAAAAAAGAATGCGTGTTAATTCACAGAGAAGCTATCCCATACCCCATTCATGGGGTGTAAAGGGAAATTAAGTTTAAGTTTACTTATTGATTAAAAAGCGCGAAAAACAGGATTAATAAACGTTAAACATTTCACAGTTGTGTAAAACATGTAGTAGATTTGGCTGTTACATTTTAAAAAACCAAAGTTGCAAAGACACTTGTTTTTACGAACAAAAAAATAATGTGAAAAACTTAAAATATGCCTTAAAAGGGATATTTTCGAAAAAATATGCTCTAAAAAATATAAAATATGCTTAAAAACACGAGGTTTTTTTAAAATTATGCTCCTAAAACCAAAATTTGCCGAAATATGACTTTATGGGTAAAATATGCCAAAATATGCTCTAACAAATAGGTCTCAAAACACTTGTCCATACAAATTGACCCACTATAATAAACATTGTCAATCAAAATTTCTGTTTCGCTTTTTTTAAAACAAGTCGTCATATATTAATATTGTTTAAAGCTAAGATTAAATTAATTTTTAACAAACTTTCACTTTATATGCCATAATTTATTTCGAATTAAATCAAATAAATGAATTTACCTTTTATATCATTTTTAATAAAACAACTGTCAATTTCAATAGCAAATTTACAAATCTACCTAATATTTTGCTCAATTACCCTCCTTCAAGCGTTCAGCTCTCATCTAATTTGATTTTATTGAATACCAACCAACACACAATAAAAATCATCAACAATCTAACAGTCCATAACAATAGTGCCAATCATTTAAATTAATATTTGTCTGTTATCGCTAGAAAAAAACATTTACAAATTGCTAAACTAAAATCTTAATATATTTTCAATGGTCATTTTATGAAATCCTCTTTAAATCAGAATGTTTGTACATATCTCGGCAGCATTGCACAATTTTAGAGGACCGCCAGAGTGAATGCATCATTGATTTTAAACTGCATATTCGATTGTGATTCTCGTGCATTTCATTTAATATTTTTTACGGCTTTTTCCTCAATTTTATTGTCGTTGAGGGGTTTCATGTGAAAATCCTCTTTTTTGTAAATTTTGTATTATTTTTTTTGTTGTCCAATCATCCTCGATAGTCAATAGGTATTGACACGTAACAAATTTTAGTGATATGAATGAAGTCTATTTTCCATAACAAAGTACCTTTGTTTTGTTAATACTCATCTGCCAACTGAGTGTTGGAATTAAAAGAGGGTTTTTGGGTAATATGGAGTGATGGGATTTATGGTGAAATGTATAAGTACATATACAAAATTTCCTAGTCCATGAATACGATATAGGAGAGCTTCCTGCAGTTGATTGAGTTAATACGCTTATATTCTTAGACTCAATACGAACGTCAACATTTTTTAAAGCTATACACACCATCGATATGGAAGAAATTTCCAACAGTTGAAGGACGAGCGCAAACACTGGTTGCATTTCAAAGTTGCACTTTTTTAAATATTTAAAAATCAAGTACAAACGCCTCATATAACTTCTAAATCCCATCATCATAATTTTTCTATCACATCACCACCGACCCCATTATGCCATTGCATATTTCATGTTATATCCATAGTAATTTTTTTGTTCGTTCATTTTTTTTTTTTTTGCACGATTTACCCAACTAGAGCAATACAAAATTGGTTGTTTATTTTGCACAATTTGTGTCTCATATCTGCAGATATAGCATTTTGTAACATTTTAATATAACAACATGTTTCAATATTTGTCGAGTCTCTGGATTGAATTGTTCCAATAGGTATCGAGGATGTGTATGTTCACATGCAGTGTTCACGTATTCGTTTTGTCGTTCTCATTCACGTAATATATGAAGGAGTAGTGAGTGCAGCAACGCCAGGTACGAGGAGAGTACCTTAATATCCTATGTATGGACGAGTACTATATGAATATTGTCTATATTTATTTTAGTAAATGGTTACAAACGAACAAACTACTGCAATAGCAACAACAACTGAATTGACTGAAAAAGAATATCATGCAGACAGCACACACACGGCTACGATGTGCAATATTCAATTTGATTTGATTGTGAGAATATCAATTTTTTTCATCGTTACAAATACTAGATAAAGATATATTCTCAATATATGAGGAATACTCATATAAATCTATTGTGATTGCATTTTATGTTGCCATATCAAATTGTATTGTAGTCAACGTCATTTATTATATCCGGTTTCAATGTATGTGCATTGTAGATACACGAGTGGTACATTACAGATACACGAATATTTCTATCAATTTAGTTGTAATATTGAAATTCACACAGTATTGAAGGATTGATATGTAAAGAATTTTTTGTAGTTAAAGCGATTTTATTGCATCATAGAATTTTTAAACTAATCGCTATCATATAAAATTAGTTTATAGTCGTTCAGTATGGACCACCTATAAAGACCTGACCCATGGTGTGGTAAACATACTTGGTGTATTCTAGATAGGGTCGAAAAAAAAAGTTGTCAGTCCCTGGATTTGACGATTAGACAATAACGATTCTGAGATACAAGAAAAAAAATTTTTACGCGCACCCTAAAAACGGCCCATTTAGTTTTTTCCACGCTGTGACGTCATTTGAAGTACGATCGAGAAAAAAAAACACGGTTGTTTTTGGTTTTACAAAGGCTACATTTCCTCCATATCTCATATTTGACTCCGACGTCAAATTTGACTAGTAACTGATTCTACCCCTTTTTCCGGACATTTTTCATAGCGCACGTAAAGATCTTATCTATACAACCGTGTTTTTTTTCTCGATCAGACTTCAAATGACGTCACAGCGCAGAAAAAACTAAACGGGCCGTTTTTAGGGTGCGTGTAAAAAAATGTTTTCTTGTGTCCCAGAATCGTTGTTGCCTAATCTTCAAATCCAGGGACTGACAAGTGCAACTTTTTTTTTAATACTGGGACCGACCCACTCTAGTGTATTCTGCTTAAATGGCTGCAGCATCAGAAATTCATCTATCAGTAGCCGCACGTAGAAAAGAATTCTAAGCACTTCGGACTTTTTGCGCTCCGTAGATAGTTCGTCACACCTCTTTTACTACATAACAGCTCTGTCACCTGGTCCATCTTACGAAGTTTTGGTCGCCACCTCCTGCGCCGCCCATCGAGTTTATTGACAAAAACCTTTAGAGCTGGACCATTTTCAACAATTCATACCACGAGCCAAGGAAACGCATTCTGTTTATTGCAACACGCTTGACTACGTCGATGTCGTTGTACATCTCATACAGCTTGTGGTTCATTCGACAACGATGATCGCCTTTAATGATGGTCCAAATATTTAGCGAAATATTTTTCTCTCGAAGACTCTCAGAAAAGAGTGATCCGCTCGTGTCATTACTCAGGATTCTGCGCTTTAGACCAAGACAGGTAAGATCAGTGTCTGGTACAGTTGTATACAATATATATCTTTGTCCTTCGTAAGGACGCTTTGTCATTAAATCGCTTGCTTAGCGCATAGTAGCAGCGGTTTGCGATCAACACAAGTCTCTTGATTTCGAGGCTGAAATTATTATTTTCGTTTATATCGAAGCCAAGGCAGACAAAATCGCTAACCACTTCAAAGTTATAGTTATCAACGTTCGCGCAGCGTCCCAGAAGAGTAGACTTTTTAATCGTTGAAACAAATTACTTGATTTTGTCCTCATTTATCACCAGACCCACTTCCGCCAACTGCTTTTCAATGCTCGAAAAGGCCGGAGTAACATCAAGCAATCCACGGTCAATGATATCTATATCATCGAGCAGCATGTGACTTTTGTTAAAGATGATACCATACCTGTTCATTGCAGCCTTCCGATTGATCATCTCTATTACGATGTTAAATAGATCGCATGACAGACCATCCCCTTGTCTAACGTCTTGCTTGGTATAAAATGACTCAGTCAGATTTTTGCCTATTTTAAATGAAGACAGTCAGATTCATCCCGCAAAGTCGTATTATCTTCGCCAAACTCAGCGATAGCATCTAACAATTTCTGTCGTATCGGATTGTCGAATGCAGCTTTGTAATCGATGAATAGATGGTAGGTGTCGATTTTGGTCTTCTTCTCTTGGGTCTTCTCCAGGATTTGTCGTAGTGTGAATATCTGGTCAGTCGTGGATTTACCAGGGCTAAAGCCACACTGATAAGGTCCAATCATGTTCGCTAGCATCGGCTTAAAGCTTTCACATAACACAATAGATAGGACCTTGTATTTGATGGGTAAAAGGTTGATCCAGCGATAGTTGGTACACACACTTGGATCGCCTTTCTTAAGCACGGGACATAGCCCACTTAGATTCCAATCATCGGGCATGCTCTCCTTGAGCCAAATCGTGTTTATGAGCTGGTACATGCATATTAGCAGCTCATCGTCGCCGGCTTAAAAAAGCTCTGCCGGCATTCCATCGGCTTCCGCAGCTTTATTAGTTTTAAGCCTTGCGATCGCCGTGCTGATCTCGTTTTAGCTCATTGGTGGACAATCTATTCCATCGTCTAAGATTGGTGTGATTTCGTCACTTATGCTGCCTTCGAGAACAAGTAGAGATCGAAAGTATTCCCTCCATATTTGCAGCACACTCTGAGTGTCAGTGACCAGATTTCCGTCTCTGTCCTTACATGTGGGGATTCCTGTTTCAAAACCTTAGCTCTTAACCATTTGGTAGAACTTTCGGGCTTCACCTCTATCCTCTATTCATCGATATCCAGGCTCTCTCTTTGCTTCCACAGACGCTTTTTCCGCCTGAACAGGCGTTTCATCTCCCTTCTCTTCTCATTATAACGCTTCGTCACCGCACGCGTCGTAATTGGCTGCAGTTTTGCCTTGTATGCAGCATCCATTTCCTCAGACATTTCGCGACATTCATCATCGTACCAGGGCTTGTCTGAGTGTGGTTTTTTGAGTGTGGTTTATCATAACCCAGTTCGGTCGTTGTGGCAGTGGTCATTGAATTCGCAATATGCTGCAACTGTGTGTCGGGAACATCAGAACTAGGGGGGTTTGTTGGAAGTAATTGAGAGAGTTGGTTTGAGTAGGCATTGGCTACCTCGGTGGTATGCAATTTTGTGATGTCCAACTTCCTTCGCGTTTGATTACGAGTGTTCTTGGCACTACTTAATCGTGTGCGTACCTTGGCTGCAACTATGTGGTGATCCGAGTTAATATTTGCACCGCACAATCTGATTTCTTGCATTTTGATTGGGAGATATCCAGGTTGCATGTGGATATCTTTATGCGGGAATCTGGTTCCACTCACAAACATGTTTCATGTCGACGCGAAACTAACCAGTCTGAATCCGTCATCGGAGGTATTGTTGTGTAGACTGGGCTGCCAAAGCCACTAAGAAAGCCTCGGTGTTGAGCTTCTGTAACTTCTGTTACCTACTTCCTAAGACGCATCGGTGGTAGCATGCCGATAAGGTTACTCAACATTTCGCCTTCTCACATTTGCTACTACTGAATGGTTATTCAGCGTTGTGAGCTACTTGGGAACATCTAAAGATAGCTTATTTTTATCCCCAAATGAATAACAATCAGAAGACTCAAATATGAAAATTCCACATTCCCCTTACCTTTACTATCTCCTAGAGATGGATAAAAAAAATCCTCTGTCCCTGTGTAATCATAATGTTCATCCAGATTTTTCTCATTCCAGCTATAATCGTTTGATCTGGGCATGGAATCCGTTTACCCCTTAAAGTACAAATGCATCCAAACTACCTTGTTAACGCTATGGACCCACATTTACTATAACACATCAAAAGCAATTTAAATATTTCCCATTATATCGTGTTAGCATTAAACTGTATAACGCCAAATCACGTTTGCCATATCCATGGTTATTATTGTCATCGTGTTAAGACTCCCTTCAGTTTTTGGGAAAAATTTAAAAATCATCCTGTTTTATTAACAAAATCTGTAAAATGATTAGATGCATTTTTTTATCGCCAAATTGAATACATTTCACGACATGTTAACATAATTGACCATAAAGTTCCAAACTGAATACATTTCTTTTGCATAATGTATGACAATTTTTTCTGTTTCCCTAAGCCCAAATAAGCCAAATGACCGATTCATGTCATGATAAGCCCTAACACTAAGTATTTGACAAATGCAGTTGGAACCCCACAGCATAAACAGAATGACTTTACTGTTTGCACAATGAGTGAAGACGCATGTAAGCATTCGTTCCGTCGCACCATAATATGCGTAATATTCAAATCAAATTAAGGATTAGTGATATGACACTTTTTCCCCCCCACTCAGTGGGCATAAAACTAAAACCCTTTCGAACAGACTCATGTACGATATTACAGAAATTTTTGTGTATCGTGTAACGTCTCGTTAGCATTTTCATGCATTAAAATCTCATTGAGTTTTATATCCTTGGCAGTCACATGATTTTGATATTTCTCGAAGGCTGTCGGAGTGTGTGTGGAGAAGAGAGACGCTGGCAGCATTAGCGTGTTAGTGAGGAAGTGTAAATGTGTGTAAATTATGCGTATGATTATTATCACGGTAATAATCATAACTCGGGTGATGCGGGGAGGAAATTCATATAGCCACATACATATTACTATTATGGAAGTAATAATAACCAAAGCGCAGTAGCTGAGTTTGTTAAAGAATTTCGTTGTTAAATTTTAAATATTATTTTGCGTTAATCTGATTAGAAACCGATCGGTTTCTTATGACGCACCATTTACCCTATCCCCATACCTATGGCCACTCTAATAGGCCTTTTGTCATAACAGGGTGTCATGTTAACTGTATAATATTTAATTTTATGAGAACAATGACATATGCCTCATAATAAAATGGGAGATTTTGTAATGCGACACGTTTTGGGTGCAGACACGTGTCTTCATTTAGCGATTGTAATTACTAATTATTCAATTATAATTCTATTATTAAATTGTTATGGGAAGTTTAGCAAGGGGGAGAATGACCTTTACATTCGCAGACGCTAGTATATTCACAGTGTGGGTGTAATATAAGGGAATGTGTGGTAAATTCTGGTCTTTCCAACGGAGTTTTGGTCGCCTGCAATCACATCCCGCAGTTTTCGACCGATGATGTCTACGTCATCAGCGTACGCGAGTAGCATGTGACTTTTGTTGAATATCATGCCACTCGTGTTTTTGCACCATTCGTCCTTATCATCTTCACCACTATATTGAAGAGGTCACACGATAGGCCGTCGCCTTGTTTTAGGCCTTGTTTGTTATAGAATGGCTCCGTAAGGTTATTGCCAATATTCACTGAAGACTTCGTGCCAGTCAGCGTCATTCCGCAAAGGCGTATTAGCTTCGCTGGAATACCAAACTCAACCATGGCTTGGAGTAATTTTTGATGTATCGGGCTGTCGAAGACCATCGAAAAGATGGTACGAGTCGATTTGTTTCTCTTGGGTTTATTCCAGGATTTACCGAAGTGTGAATATGTGGTCAGTTGTTGATTTACCAGGTCTAAAGCTACACTGATAAGGCCCCATACACATAGCACACCCGACACACACTTTTTTCAACACAGGACATAGTACGCATAGATTCCAAGCATCGGGCTTGCAATCGTTAAGCCAAACCGTGCGTAGGAACTGGTGCATGCTCGTTATCAGCCCCTCGCCACCGGACTTAAAGAGCTCTGCCGGAAGTCCGTCGGCTCCGGCAGCAGTTTTATTTTTTAGCCGCAATATTTCTCTTCTTACCAGCTTGACTTGGTGTTGGGCTGCCTTCTGGAACCAGCAGTTGTTGGAAGTGTTCTCTCCATATATGCAGCACACTCTGCGTTTCTGTAACCAAATTTCCATCTTTGTCCTTACCATGTATCGCTCTATATTCTCCTTCTCCCATTCTATCATCTGACGATTTTTTCGCTTACTGGGTTACAATTGTCTCTAGCGTTGCCCTATAAGCAGCATCCTGTTTTTTAGACGCTATGCGACATTCTTTATCGTACCAGGATTCGGTTGTTGCGGCGGTTGCCATAGAATACGCAATATGCTGTCACTGTGTATCGGGAACGTCAGAAGTAGAGGCGTTGTGTCGTAGAAGTTGCTAGAGCTGGTTGAAATAGGCAGTGGCTATCTCAGGGGCTTGGAGCTTCGCGATGTCCAGCTTTCTTCGTGTTTGGTTACGTGCGTTTTTCGCTGTGCTCAATCTTGTGCGCACCTTGACTGCAACTAATGTAATAATGATCCGAGCCAATATTAGCACCTGCTATCAAAATCCACATGATAAATTAGATTTTTGGTGTTTGATAGGGGCATGAGCATAAATCAATGTGATGTAGAATTATTTCGCCTTGATGCGGATTGTGGCTATTCGGTCACTAACAGGATGGAATCACAAGACAAGATGTCTGATTCTCTCGCCAAATACATATCCACATCCAAATTCGTGCTTTTCGGCATGGCAGCTGTAATATATGTCGCAATTTTTACGTCGTGATCATCCTCGTTCTGTCCATCTCATTTCCTGGATGGCGGTGATATCAGCCTTATATTTTTTTAGGGACATCCGCCAGTCGGTTAATGGCACCTTCTCTGTAGATAGTCCGGACGTTCCAGGTATATATCCCTAAATTATGGTCCTTATTACGTTTGCGGGGTTCCGTTTGTTACTTTTTCTTTCTCGTATTTTCATAGTCATTAAAGGACCTGAAGGCGGGTGGCTAGCTCAACCATCAGGGTTCGTCGCTCAATATCTGCCTCTACTCATGAAAAAAAAAATTATCACGCACAACGTTGCCCAGCTATCACCACGAAGGAGGCTGTGAGTCGGCTTGAAATGTAAGATTCACTTTACATTCCCAACGGCTCCCAAGACTGCAGTAAGATTGTCCTTTTAGCTTTTACCAATGTTTATGTCTATCTGCGAAATCAGTTGTACCATTTCATACTTCTTAAATGTGATAAGACACTTTAACTTAAAAAAAAAACTTATTTTACCTTCACACCCTATGAATAAGGTATGGGATAGCTTCATCGACATTTCTTTGATTGGCGCATCTCTTGATGTTGTCGACAGCAACTTGACCCAATCTCGAAAGTATCAATCTGCTTTGCATTTTGTGCACAGCAGCCGTTTTTGTACATTCCCAAACGAATGCAATGTAAAATTTTCCCATTATCTTCACTTACGGAAAACTCTCTCCCCCGTTCCCAAAGGCGTACCAAATCATCTTCCACATTAGCTTCGACAAATTACAACCGAATTCGCGTAAATAGTCATTAATCATTAGCGAACTCTTTTGATTTATGACACTCTATCCCTCAAGCTTCATGTCCATGTCCCAACCATCAAGAAACTTCCATAAGACAAACTTTAACTTTAAGCAAACAAATAGGCGCAATTTATTCATACATTAATCCACATTTTGACACGATATCATTGAAGAATTATGTGCCGCATTATAAGCTGCCATTCCAGCCAACCAACGTAGTCATCACTCCATCGCTCAGACAGACAGCCATCATTATTACAAGGGGAACAACGGTGGTAGAGATGCCTCAAGGAAGAGTTTCCCTAACCACCACCCACTTTAAAGCGCCATCTCATCGATCAACTGACAAAGTGACTTTTTGCAAGTGGAGAAGGGCCAACAGTAAAGCGGATGATACCAGAAAGAAGTTTTCGCTTGTTTTGTTTATTGAATAATATATTTTGGGGTTTAAATGTTTTCGTGTTTTTCGTTTTATGTTTTTTTTTTGTTGTTGTTTGGGAATAATGCGAAAAAGTTTAAATATCTGACATAAGGGATGGTTGGTGAATATTACCACAGTGCAAGGGCGGTTGATTTCAGTGATAAAATATCTCTTGTATGGTAAATTTGTAGATTTCCTCAATATGTTTCAACTTTTGCGAAACTGTTAAAGATGTTGCTGGCATGAATAAAATATTATCGGTTGGAGGAAAAAGTTTGGAATGATAGATATTAAAAAAAAATATTTTGTATGCTTTGAATAAACGAGATACGATACGACCCAAAAGTGTAACACATAGAAGGAGTCACTTTAGATCCTAGGTTTCTTTGACCCAAATTCGATTCATGACTTTTTAAGTCGTTTGAGCCATGTCCGTCTGTCTGGCTGTCAGGCTGGTAAAATACATCATTTCGCCCACTTTTGAACTCGAGTAATAATATCAACACATCCAACGGGATCGTACCCAAATTCTGTATTTAGTAAAACTACAAAAAAAAATTGTTTTTGGAAAAAAAATTGGAAGTCTAGCCACGCCCCCTCTGGTACCTCTCGTATAAATGTACCTTTAAGCCCACTTCTGAGATGGAGTAATAATATCCACTATAGCAGGATAAAGTTTTGGACAGAAAACTGGAGTCTAGCCTGGTAAAAAAGTTCTTGAATTAGGACCCCATAAGGTACCTCCCATACCCATCAGCTAAAAACTTTAATATTATTAATAGATCCAACGCGATCGTGACTAAATTCTGTATTTACTAAAGTTCAAGCAGGATAAAGTTTTGGAGAACAAATTGGAAGTCTAGCCACGCCCCTTCTGGTATCTCCCATATAAATGTACCACTCCGTCCACTTTAGAAATTGTTTTGTTTTTTCTGAGGGTGAGGGTAGACGTAAGTCGGTTTTCCCGACTGAAACTTTCTTTCTGGTTTTATTATCGATAACTTGGCTATCCTTGTTATTACCTCGCATGGTATGACAGTCAATCCTTATCAACTTCAGTCTTCCAAACGACATAATAAAAATTGCCAGGTCCAAGTGTGTAAAGTTTTAAACATTTTCTGAATCGATCACAAATATCCCTACAGGAAAATGAACCGGCGGAGTACCAGTCACAGCACCAGTTCCCTGGGGTGCATGAACGGGTCCTAGTTTAAGAACTTTTTTACCAGAACCAGTTCGTTTTGTATGACATCTGACTGATACTTTGTGATGTATCTTAAACCAGACCTTGAAGGGCCAGTTAAGTATCGTTGCAGTAGTTCCAGTCCAGAGCAAACTTCAAATATATCATCCTTTTTTTTCAACTTTAAATTTTCTTTAATTTCTACCTTTGTCAGTGACAACAATTTTTGTTGTTGTTCATTCAATATTAAGGATGTTTTAAGGATCACGATTATTCTAAATCCTGTAAAAGTGTATTTTAAAGTATATTTGTAAACACTCCTTTAACACTTCATAAAAAGTTTGGTGACATATTCCCTCTTCATCAATCACAGAACAAGTACTTTGAGACAATTGACACCCCATTTGCTACAGGGTTTCTAACACGCCACTTGGATATGCCCCTTTGCCAGGAAAATAAATATCCATACACCATACCCATTTTAATGGCAACATTATTTAATCGATCACACAAAGATTGCATGTTTCTTGGCTCGGCGGAAATAATGATGAGCTATTATTATATGACGTAAGGAAAAGTAACAACACAACGGTGGTACAACATAGCAATAACGATAGCTATATCTCATTAAGGCAATGGGAGGAGTAGCAACAATAGCAGCGACTGATTTCCATAATCATACTAAAATGACAAGGGATGCCAATGAGCAAGAGAAATGTAAAATTCAAATAAAGTTTTAAAGTTGTATTTCGATTATTTGCTGTACATCAATATGATTATTTGCCAAAATGGCAGGATGCTTTTATCGTATGTAGACGAAAGAAAAAACATATTGTTAATAAGAACATTGTTGTTTCTTTTGCTTTTCTCTTCGTTATTCTTGTATATCCTTAAATGCTATTCAAATTTAAGTGTCAAATGTTTTGCATCATCATCACAGTCTGCAGCATCAGTCTATCGTCAGCAACGCTTTCGAAATCATCGTTGACGGTGTTATTGTAATGTTAATAAATGACTGACATCTCATGACACACACCCTTCAATGTTGCATAAACATGACATCCATTCATAATGATAAAATGGCATGCGAAACTTTGTCATTGGTGCTGCTGCTGATTGCTACAATTTCATTGTTATAGAGGGTGTTACATGGTTAGCGTTAGAAAAAATGTACGTAAATTAATAAATGTTATATTTATGTAAATAATGGTACGGGAATGGGGTATTTTCTAATAGGAGTTTTCTGATCGTTATTCGCTAGGAATAACCAGAAACTCTCTGCAGAGGGCAGCTCACAACGTATAATAGATCACGTTTACCCCGAACAATGTTGCTGGTCATGCGTTCATAGGCAGCAAATGTGAGTAGGCGCAATGCTGAGTAACCTAAATATCATGTTACCACATACGCGTTGTAAGGAGGAGATGGTAAAAAAATTTACAAACTCTACAGATATGGTACCCTTATTCATATTAAAGCTATACAGGATATTTAACAATATTCTGTTACAACTTTCCTGCAGAAAACACCATTTGGATTCAAAGTTGGTAAAAGACTTAGACATATGGGCCCTCTTTTTAACCCTTTAAGTTACCGTATAGCCACAAACGTAAAGAAAACTAGGCATTGCAATGCTGCATACGCCCGCATAGCCTATGCCTAGTCCAACTTCCCAATCAAAATTAAATGTTTCTGACACACAGTGGCAGCATAATGCGCATTCTATGATCATTGTCTAAACGTTCGTACTTGGGTAACAAAAGCCACTCTCAGACAAGTCCTTGTGCGATGAAGAATTTCTAGTATTGTCTGAGAAAAGGAATACCGCATACTAGGCAATACTACAGCTAATGGTAACGCGTGCTGTAAGGGAACGATCAGAAGCACAAGATGAGACGAAACGCCTCTTCAAATATCAAAACCCGTCTATGGGGAAGAATAGAGAGCGAAGACACCGAAAAGTACAGGATATAGAAAAGTAAGGGCAGAAAATTTTGCCAAAGGGCAAAAGTTTGAAGTTTTTGCAACAAGAATGCCCACATGCTTAAAAAAAACCTTAATTTCCCTTTACACCCCATGAATGAGGTATGGGATAGCTTCTCGCGTTGATGTGAATTAACACGCTTTCTATTTTTAGATTCACAACTAACGGCACCTACTTGTTTATCGACGAATGCGAACGTCACTGTTAGAGAAGCTTTTACTAGACATGCCGATTGACTCGACACTTATACTGCGAAGTTGCTGACAACAACATCGAGGGGGCCGGCAATGAAAGAAAAAATTGTTTTTTAGTTTGTTAGATGACTAGAGCCAGGAGTAGCACCTAGGATCTCCCGCATGGTAGTCGCGTGTTCTAACCATCATGCCATGGCCGGAGCCACATGCTAAGATAGACAAATTGAGGCAAATTTGGTTCAATATCAATAACAGTTTTGGAAATTATAAGATTTTTCCATTTCAGGATGCATGTTAGTTAAGTGTGTCCTTTGATATAATTTGATATTATTCAACACAGTCATCAGTAATACATCAGAGACAAATCAAACTAAACATGGTTCAATTCTAACAACAATTTTGGAAAATAATAGTTTTTCTTTTTTTAGGATGTATGGGAGGTAGGCGTGTCTTTCGAAATCATTTCATTTGATTCAATAGAGTTGTCAGTATTATATATCACAAACAAATTGAGCCAAATTTGGTTCAATACCAAAAACAATTTGAAAAATTTAAGTTTTTTTCATTTGAGGATATATGGGAGGTGGGCGTGTGTCCTTGGTCGAATTTTCACAAAACTTTTTTTTTTCACTCCTATTTATAAAAGCAATGTGTACTAATTTTTCTTCTTTTATAATACCTTCTTTTATTTTCGGCCTCCATTTGTATGAAAACACAACACGGAGAATCTACCACCCGGTATCTCACTTATTTGTGAATAAAAGCGAGACGCGTTCATCGATTTTCATAATCTATGTCTTATTTTGTTCTTACGTTATATGAAAGTACGTGAAAGCAGTAAGACTTGTCACTTTTTTCCGTTTTGGATTTTTATTATTTTTTAAATATAAAAAAATTTATTAATTTAAGCAAATTTTTTATTATTATTTTTCTTAAATTTACTTACAACTACGAAACTGCTGCTTACGCCACGAAATGGTACATAAACAGATTAAAGGTATTTTAATTTCTTAACTTCGGATTTTTGTTTCATCAAAACTGGATTAGTAGTTCTTGTGTTATGTTAAACAAAAGAGATTTAAATGTAACAAATTCCCAAACACGATACTTACTAAGTTCAAATCGATATGTCTCGTTCCGTAAATGAGACGCCGGGACACGTTAAACTTTTTTTAACCGATATAACATTCCCCTGGGGTCATCCCATCCCGATATTGGCTGTCGCAGAGTGTTATAAAGAATTTATGTAAATACTTTAAAAGCTAAAGTTTCATGGTTTAAAGAGGTCTTCATGAACATTATAGGAAATGGGCATCCTTAGGATATAGGAAACGAATGCTGGAAGTCAATAGTCAAAATTGACTTCGATGTTAAAAATAGCCAAAGCGAAAATTAGATCTTTTAACCTACTCAGAACAACGGTGTAATGTATGGGAACACCACATACTTAAATTTGAGACACTATAACCATTGCAACATGTTTTCTTTTTTTTAATAAAAGATATTGTAAAACATTTTTTATTACTTTAAGATTTTACTTCATGTCCTTTTCATACCATGTCCTTCTTGGCTGCAAAACGATAAATATAAAATTTCTCACAAAGCAGATATTGTTGACATTGTCAGTATAACAATATGAAATGGAAATGTATAAAAAATGCAGGGATTTCTGTTGACCAAAAAAAAAAACAAGAAATCGGTCCCTGAACAAGCCAATATTTTCATTATTATGGTAACAAAAACAAACAACAAATCTCTTGTACTTCTCTCTCTCTCTGTTATTATAACGAACAGGACATATGAGATATTGCTCCTTGTTGCGAGTCTTGTTCCCTGTTGTCACGGTCTGACATGAGCTACTCTACTACTCTGCGAAGGATAGGTTTATTCTTCGTAGCGAGATGAGGTTGTTGTTTGTTGACATTTTTATAAGGACAACAATATGAATGAAATTGTGTCTGTGTGTGTGTGTTTACTTAACAGCCCTTATCATGTTGAGATTTTCCTGTTTTAAGGCCTTCACCCGGTGGAGTATTTGTTGTTGTTGTGTGTTTTTTACGCGCTTTTCTGTTTTTCAATTATTTTACGCACTTTATTTTAAATTAAGTGCTTGTCATTTTTTTTGCCACCCAGTCACACAGCAGCAGCAGCAGCTCATGATGATCCCTCTGTCGGTCGTCCCTTCACCGTTTTCCTTGCTATTGCCCAAGGGTGTTTGCCATAAGTGGTGCTGACATTGTGCAAGTGTTGAATGTCCTGCTGTAATAATTTGTTTTTATTATGTATGTAACGAGGTATGTCTGTGTGGTGATGGTGGTGTATGCATTTACATTCATTCATATATTTATTGTTTATTGCTACTTGCTATGAACACACACAAAAGGACCACATATCCATGCCCAAGAGAGCACCACAGGAAGAAATCACTTTGACACTTTGTCAATGGTAAATTAACATTCCTCATTGACAGCATTTTATCGTTATACTTTACGTCTTCGGTCTGTCCAATAGGTTTGCATAAAGTTCAATGACAACAACAGCAATAAAATTATTTTCGCGCTAGGCTACACTACTCGTAGTAAGTAGTAGATGGTGATTAATATATATATTTTAGATGTTAATTAGTTACAGTTGTATGTTACAATATTTTGGAAAAAACTAGGACTGATATTCTCCTTCTTCTTAATTGACAGCAGCAACAGAAATTCATCTATCAGTAGCCGCACGTAGAAAAGAATTCCAAGTGCTTTGGTCTTTTGCGCTCCGTAGATAGTTCGTCACACCAACTTTTAATAACAGCTCTTTTACCTGGTCCATCGTCTTTTGATTTCCAGGCTGACACTATTGTTTTTGTTTATGGCGGTGCCAAGATAGGGCAAATTGTCTACCACTTCAAAGTTACAGTTGTCAAAGTTCACGCAGCGTCCCAGACGAGTGGACTCGTTGAAACAAATAACTTGGTTACTTTAACACCAGACCCATTTCCGCAGACTGCTTTTCAATGGTGGAGAAAACCGCAGTAACACCCCGCAATCCACGGCCAATGCTCGGCATACGCGAGCAGCATTTGACTTTTGTTGAATATGGTACCTTTCCTGTTTACTGCAGCCGGTTTACTATCGCCTTGTCTAAAGCGTCGCTTGGTAGAAAATGGCTGTCAGATTTTTGCCAATTTTTGCAGTCGTATTAGCTACTCAGGGTCACCAAACTCAGCCATAGCATCTAATAATTTCTGTCGTATTGGACTGTCGAATGCAGCTTTGTAGTCGATGAACAGATGGTAGGTGTGGATCTGCAATTCTTGTTTCTTCTCCAGGATTTGTCGTAATGTGAATATCTGATCGGTCGTGGATTTACCAGGTCTAAAGCCATATTGATAAGGTTCAATCAGGTTGGCCATAATGGACTTTAGTCTTTCATATAACACACTAGACAGGACCTTGTATGCGATTTGTAAAAGGCTTATCCCGCGATAGTTGGTACACACACTTGGATCGCCTTTCTTAAGCACAGGACAAAAAACACTCAGATTCCAATCAGTTCGAAAGTATTCCTTCCATATTTGCAGCACACTCTTAGTGTCCGTGACCAGTCTTCCGTCTCTGTCCTTACAGGTGGGGATCCACGTTCCAACACCTTTGCTTTTTACCTTTTGGTAGAACTTTCGAGCTTCGCCTCTATCCCTGTTGTTTTCGATATCATGGCTCTCTCTTTTCTTCCACAGACGGTTTTCCGCCTGAAAAGGCGTTTCATTTCCCTCCTCTTCTCATTATAATGCTGCGTCACCGCACGCGTAGTCATTGGCTGCAGTTTTGGCTTGTCTGCAGCATCCATTTCCTCAGACATTTCGCGGCATTCATCATCGTGCCAGGGCTTGTCTGAGCGTAGTTTTTCATAACACAGTACGGTCGTTGCGGCAGTGGTCATAGAATTCGAAATATGCTGTGTGTCGGGAACATCAGAACTTGGAAGGTTTGTTTAGAGTAATTGAGAGAGTTGGTTGGAGTAGGCATTGGCTATATCGGTGGTTTGCAGCTTTGTGATGTCTACCTTCCTTTGCGTTTGGTTATGAGTGTTTTAGCACTACTTAATCGTGTGCGTACCTTGGCTGCAATTAGGTGGTGATCCGACTCAATATTTGCACCGCGCATCACACGCACGTCCATAACGCTTGAGACATGCCTTTCATTAATTAGCACGTAATAAATCTAATTTTTTGTATGTTGCTCGGGGGATATCTCCCTTTGCCTTGTGGGTATCTTTATGCGGGCATCTTTCCTTCCTATTTAAGCATTTAAATCTCCCAGAACAATTTTAATGTCACGTAGTGGGCAGCGGTTATATATCTTCTCCAGGCACTCATAGAATGCATCTTTAATGTCCTCATCTTTGTCTGCCATCGGGCCGTATACACAAATCAGCGTAATGTAAACTTACAGAGTTAAACCGCGAGACCAGGTATCGAAGTCACTTGCCGACTATAAAACCACATCCTAATTCGTGTCATTTTAAATGGCAACTGTAAAAGATGTCACAGCTCTTTCGTCGTGTGCATCCCAGCCACGTCCAGCCTTGTATTTGTCGAGGGCATCCGCCAGTTGGATAGACGCACCATCTCTGTATGGAGTTCGGACATTTCAGGAGCATATCCTTAAATCGTGGTCCTTATAACGTTTGCCGTGGTCTTCAACATTTGTGGGGTTGTTGTTTTTTCTATTCTTCGTGTTTTCATTATAATTGATTTGTTTAAGAAGAGTGGCTTGTTAGGCCACTGCGCCCGATCCTATTTTCTTGGGGCTGCCGAAGCCACTAAGAGAGCCTCTGTGATAAGCTTCAGTAACTTGTGTTACCATCTTCATAAGACGCATCGGTGGTAGCATGCCTTTTAGGTTACTCAACATTTGTTGCGGGCCCCTTCTCTGCAGCAGCGCTGCGCCCCTGCACGCAAAAAAATTTTGCGTGGAGCTTCGCAGGGGAAAGCGAAATTTGCCGCCAAAGGGCATGTTCTAAGCTGAGGGGGGGGATTGCTATGCCAAAAATCCATGCCCCCTCATGCTTTATGTCCTAAATAGGACTGTTTTTTTTGGCAATATGGCCATTATCTTTTAATTTCTGGAGGGCGGGGCGATTTTTCTTGGTGGATAATAATGGAATCAGCCCGCCGCGCAGAAATGCTGAAAAAGGAAAAGCTGAAAGGGAAGAAAAAACATTAGTAACATGAAAGATAAGAAAATGGAACAATACTTACTAAACATGTTGAAACTCCAATGCCTCGGAAACACCTGAAAAGAAAATAAAGAAAGAAAATGCTGAAATTGAACAAATATTAGAAAAATTAGATAAAAAACTACCTTGTTACCTCCATACTTACCAACGTGGAAAATGATGAATGACAAAACAGCTGGTAGTCATGTAGTCGATTGTACTACAATGACAGGGTTGTCAGAGGTACAGCGGTTGATTTCAACAGTGCGAAAAACGATGATCGTTATAATAATGAATGTTGAAATTATGAATGAAATTCATTGCCCGGTTTTTTTTCTTTTCTTCTTTCTAATCCTGATGAAATGTATGTAATGGGTTTAAGTCCTAGATGTGGAGAAGCGATAAAACCGTGCAGGGCTATAAAAAAAGATAGAGATAGAAAGATTAGATTTCAGATAGGGGAAAAATTACATGAAAGGGACGAACCGCGAAATTTTAAATTAAGTAAGATGAGACATATCTACTTGTTGGAAATTTCTAAGGGCATTTAAAAGATGGCTGGCGCGGGAAAATATATCCAAGCTGCGCGCAGCGGAACGGCCAAAGGAAGATGGAAAAGAGTCCATCAGAAAGATTAAAGATCAACACACGGCCGGACAGCTCAAAGCTAGATTTTTTTTTGTGTGTCGGAAGCAGTATCGGCTAAATAAAAAAAAATATCAAAAGAACATTTTCTTAATTTTGGTAATAATAAAGAAAGAAAAAACATTAGAATTTGGTGACGCAAAATAAAGGCAAAAAAATAAATAAACAATAGAATAACAATATTAAGTTAATTAGAGGTTACCCTGGGTCTAGATTGCCGCATCCGACCAAAACCACCGAGCAAAAAAACCTTGATGCCAATTCAAAATCTTTATACATGGGATACCAGGTAACCTCTAATTTAATTATTAAAATAAAGTTCTTGCTCATACCGAGCGTTGGCGAATAAGCCCGGAATTGGGCAAATGCTTAGGCCATTTGATAAAGGAAGAGCCTGCATACCAATGGAGGAAAAGAACGAACAAAAATAAATAAATCGAAGAAAAAAATAAAATTAACCACAACCAAATTAAAAGAAGAAACCCAAATTTAAAAAAAAGGAAAAAAATATATAATCTGTAACAAATTAAAAATAGTTTTAAGTTTTATTATATGTTTGTGTGTGCATTTATAATGATTTTTTTTGAAATACGTGTGAATGAAACAAAATGATCTCTTTTTAAGCTGCGATTTGTTAAAAAAAAAGAAATTATATAATTTGTCCACTGAGGCCTCGCCTGCAATTACACCCGAAGAGAAGTTTTAATTGAAACCGCTGAAAAAACCACTTTAAGGAGCTCCTTCAAGCCAGGTTAGGCAGATTCTAGAAATAGAAAAAAGGAAATTGGATAAAAAAATTAGTAATCTCTAAATCAGGGTTTAATTATAGAGTCAAGGGTCAAGGTGTTTGATATTTTAGTAAGAATAATAGTGATTAAATCAGCTTAAAGAAGTATTGCGTTTCGTGATTATAATAGTAATTTAGGTTAGGTATTAAAATCATTATTTCTTTGTTATATGTTTTTTTTTATTTTATTTTAATGAATGATTTTTTTTATGTTAAATTATGTTGATATCGTTATATTGATTTAATTGTTTATTTTTTTTTTTGAACAGACTTTGTTTTATTTTTATATAATGTTTTTAATATAAGTTGATAAAAATGAAAATGATTGCCTAAGAAACTTAAATGGGGTGGTGATGTGAAAAGGTAAGGAGAAGTGCGAGCGGGTTTAAGGGGTCCCAGCGAACGAAGGGTCATCTTCGGGACCAAGGTAGGGAAAGGGCGGTTAGAGGCAACATCTTCCTCTCACTCTCGATGTTCTATGTTTGTGTTCAAGTGTTTGTGTTTGTGTTCAACTTTATTTGTAACGTCCGTCTGGCTAGGGTAATGGGTTGGGATTCACACCCGACGAAAAGCCGACCGAGCTAGTCACGAGCCGAATTACCCTAGTGCTTTTGCGGCACGTAACAATATGGCGCCCAACGAAAAAAGAAAAGACTTAACGTCTGTAAAATGAATATTGTGCAATACATCTAAGCATAAGACCATAGATAATTAGGGTTAGAAATAGTTAAACGTTGTTTTTGGTTTGTATCTAATAAATATTGTCTGTTTTGTCTATAGCCGTTCCACAGAAGCTGCGGAAGCTGTAGTATAGACAAATCAAACAATTATTTTGCAGATTCTACAAAAAAACATCGCCAAGTGCAATATAGACATTAGGATAGCATAAGAGTTTGTAAATGTCAACCTTGTTTGTATTTGATGTCTATAGTTTTTGTATTTCATGTAAAGTAGTTTTGTTGTGTCGTCTAGGTAGTGGAGCAGTGACAAGCCCGCGCGATAGCCGCTCAAGATGGTGTCTTGGGGACGGAAGTATGGCAAGGCTGTTTCACTGGCCTTTGAATGTGTGTTTGTGAAGTGTTGTTTTTGTTTCAAAGCACGTACCTAGATTAGGGAATATAGTTTCAGTATGTTTTTAAATATATCGTTTTTAGAACATCATGAGAGTGCTCATAAATGAGAGCCTAAAAATATAAAAATTAAAATAAAACCGCACGCATACCGCCGTTCACATATACCACCCCTAAAATGAAATATTATTAAATCAAAGTTTTGAATCCGAGTCGAAGTTAAGCGATTTAAATTTTTATTTTGGTATCTTGTCATTTTTGGTTGTCAACGTATTAAGGTTAAAATAGTTTTTTTTTTGTTATTCTGTTCATGAGTTGTTTAAGTTTTGTAATTCGGTCAAACTAGTAAATTTTTGTTAGGAATTGCGGTCAAAATTTATTGCAGTCTTTTTTTTAAGTTTTTATTAATAGTGCGATTAAGTTTTTATGTTAGTATACTTGTATTTTTTTGATAGTGTGAAATTACTTAAAAAAATTTAAAAATTTTGTTTTGAAATTTTTGTTATGAGTGCCGGAACGCGGTCTCAAATTAGAAAACGTAATAGAAACCCGGATTTTGATTTGAACCGTTCGATTCAACCGACTGTACCTAAAATCTGTAGAATCTTTGAAAACAGGGCAGCTATGCCATTAACCGAGCAAGGGTTACCTGCGCCTTCATTCATGGACTTGTCCACAACTTTAATGACCGGTGGTCAAGGAACCAATGTTCCAACTGGACCAGCCAATGGCGCTCCAACAATTGCCAATGGAAATAACGTAAGAGAACCCGTGAGCCAAGAAAATGTAACTGCATGTCCTCCATCCAATAATGCCATACATGATCAAATTAGGACAATGCAAGAAGAAATGAGCGGCATGAAACAA
Source organism: Muscina levida (assembly GCA_964034835.1). Lineage (NCBI taxonomy): Eukaryota > Metazoa > Arthropoda > Insecta > Diptera > Muscidae > Muscina > Muscina levida. The sequence continues at coordinate 112,406,532 of OZ035881.1, read as the reverse complement.
CTTATAGGAAGTCTTACGCAAGCCGTTCGTGACTTAACAAAAATTAATACTAAAACGTCGGAGAATGGGACAGGTCACCAATTACCAACCAACAATAGTCCACAAGGCGATAGCTTACCCATGTTAAGTCGGGACATAAATATAAATGGTCAGACCGAAAATGCTATGGGTCATGTTAACTCTTCCATTTCTCGCAGTTTAGCCTCTAGTGAACCATTCGTCCCCATGATCAGCAACAGGCAAAACTTGTATCCTAACGGAAATCAGATAAGGATTAGAATTGATAAGTTAGGTTTAAAATTTGATGGGAATAACTCACGATTGAGGGTAGATGACTTTATCTTCCGGTTAGAACATATGCAGGCTCAATATGGAATACCATGGGCCGAAATCATGCGAGATTTTCACCTTCTTCTGTCGGATCAGGCAGAGCAGTGGTATTGGCTGTATTTGCAGGAACGAATTTCGACTGATTGGCCAAGTCTTAGACATGCACTGCTAGGCAAGTATCAAACCGTACGGTCTAATTTTGAGCTAATTAGGGATTTGTCCGAGAGAAAGCAACAGGCGAATGAAACGATCGATTCTTATTTCCACATAATGGGACAATTGCGTTCAAAATTGTTACAACAGATATCTGAATACGACATGATAAAAATATTGAAAAGAAATGTCAAAGAGAGCTTGGGAAGAATTATTTACCCTATGAATGTGTCTTCTGTCGAACAACTTAGAATCGAGTGTAATGAGGCCGAAAGGAACTTTCCGAGAAGTTGTGCTAGGAGTGTACAGCCGCCTGCCCAGCCAGTACGCCAGCCCAGATATGTCAACGAGGTCTATGCTGTAGATGAGGATGAGTTTCCAGATTTTGAAGATCCACATCCGATACCAACAGAAGTGGATGCACTGCAAATGGGTCAGCGTCCAAAAACCTCAATTAAATGCTGGAATTGTAATGCTACTGGCCACGTTTTTACGGATTGCCCTTCCACAGAGAGGGCATTATTCTGTTACAGATGTGGTAAGCCGGGGACCATAACGCCCAAATGTTCTCATTGCAACCCGGGAAACTCTCACAGGGGCGTGGGAACGACGGGGGGCCCACGTCGGACCGAGAACTCCGCAGCACCAACATCGGGGTAAAAATCTTAAAGCCATCTGAAAATAATATAAAAAGAATTAATAAGGCTAATAATATAAATGATTTTACAGAATATAACCCCCAAATGAGACACTATATTTCAGAGGAAATTAGGAGGCAAAATTATGAAAAGGTTAGAGCCAGAATATTTAATATTAATGATAGTTGCAAACCAATTTCGAAAAGAATAATAAAATTAAGAGAAAAATTTGCTGAACGCCGTAAAAATAGAAAATTTATGATTGAATCAATAATAAGATATGAAAATAAGAGCAAAGACCCTAGAATTTTTGCAAAAGTCTACATTGAGGGTACTGAAATAGAAGGATTGTTAGATTCAGGAGCGTCAGTAAGTGTGCTTGGAAGAAATTGTAGGGAATTTGTCCAAAAATTGGGCCTCAATATTCAACATTTGTTGACCAATGTGAAAACTGCCAGTGGTCAGCAACATCGAATATTAGGAAAAGTAAAAATATCCATAAAGTACAAGGAACAGCAACATGAAATGTTACTGTATCTTTGTCCTGACTTGGAACAAACGTTATATTTAGGTATCGATTTTTGGAGGGCATTTGGATTAGCTCCAGACGTGGTAGGAATTGAAGAAATTGATATGCAGAAAATAGAAAAAGATTTTGTAGATGAAAACACAGATTATAGATTAAAACCTCACGAATTAGATGAAAATCAGAAAGACAGCTTAAATGAAGCTATACAAACTTTTAAAAATTTTGAACAACATGGTTTGGGAAAGACATCAGTAGAGAAGCACAGCATAGAACTGGTCGAGGGAACCGTCCCAGTAAAGGACCGATATTACCCTATTTCTCCAGCAGTTCAGGAAATAGTTTACCAGGAAATTGATATGATGCTCGCCCTAAATGTTATAGAGTTGAGCGAAAGTCCATGGAGCCATCGGACCACAGTGGTTCGAAAGCCTGGAAAAAACCGTTTTTGCTTGGATGCCCGAAAGCTAAATAAGGTAACGGTAAAGGACGCTTACCCTTTGCAAAACATCGACGGCATATTGAGTCGGATCGACGAAACTCACTACATAAGCAGCGTTGATCTCAAGTACGCCTTTTGGCAAATAGAACTTGATGAAGAAAGCAAACCATATACCGCGTTTACTGTGACAGGCCGGCCTTTATACCAATTTCGTGTTATGCCCTTCGGCCTCTGTAACGCGGCTCAGAGACTCTGTCGCTTGATGGATAAAATTATCCCAACGAGGCTAAAAGACAACGTTTTTGTTTATTTAGACGATTTATTGGTTATTTCTAGCACATTTGAGGAGCACGTTAAATTGTTAAAAGAAGTCGCAAGTTGTCTTAAAGAAGCTAATTTAACTATTGGATTAAAAAAGTCTAAATTTTGTTTTCAAGAATTGAAATACTTAGGATTTATTATCGGTGGAGGAAATTTAAAAACAGATCCGGAAAAAGTAATCGCGATAAGAAATATAAAATTACCTAAAACCACGCGAGAAGTAAGAAGTTTTCTCGGGACCGCAGGATGGTATAGGCGGTTCATTAAGGATTTTGCCAGCATAACAGCTCCTTTGACCGACACTTTAAAAAAATCTAAAAAGTTTTCAATGACCCCAGAAGCTTCGGAATCTTTCGAAAAATTAAAAAAGGCTTTGACGTCCGCCCCAGTTTTGCGTCATGCTGATTTTTCGAAAAGATTTTACATCCAATGTGACGCCTCAGACTATGGCATTGGGGCGGTACTATATCAACTAAACGCCAAAGGGGAAGAACACCCTATTGCTTTCTACTCGCAGAAGCTCAATGCATGTCAAAAAAATTATACCGTAACGGAAAAAGAATGCCTTGCAGCCGTGTTGGCTATAAGAAAATTTAGACCATATGTCGAACTAATGCCGTTTACTGTAATCACCGATCATGCCAGCCTAAAATGGCTGATGACTTTAAAAGACTTGTCCGGAAGATTAGCTCGATGGTCACTCCAACTTCAGGCCTTTGATTTCGATATCGAACATCGAAAGGGATCAGAGAACGTAGTTGCAGACATGTTGTCGAGAGCACCCCAGCTAAGTGTCGAAGAAGTTTCGAGGGAAGATCTGTTAGATTTTGAGACGGTAGAGTTCGAGTCAGACGAATATAAAGAATTAATGAAAAAAATCGTAGATAATTCTGAAAAATTGCCCGATCTTAAGGTGGAAGATGGTATGATCTTTAAAAAAACAAATTTCGATCGTGATCTCGACGAGATTTGCTGGAAATTATGGGTACCAGCTAATCTGACAAGTACCATAATCGAAAAAGCTCATTCTCCAAACATAGCCACCCATGGTGGAATGACAAAAACACTTGAAAGAATAAAGAGATACTTCTATTGGCCTAGAATGAGACATCAAGTTCAAGAATTTGTTCGATCTTGTCAAAAGTGTAAAGAAATTAAACCAGCGAATCAGAATTTAATGCCTGAAATCGGACAGGAAGTAATTACTGAGCGTCCATTTCAAAAACTTTATATAGACTTTCTGGGCAAATATCCACGGTCTAAAAGCGGTAATAGTTACATATTCATTGTTGTGGATCACTTTACAAAATTTACCTTTTTGAAAGCTATGAGAGAGGCTACTACCGATAACGTCATTCAATTTTTGGTAAATGAAATTTTTCATAAATTTGGAGTACCAGAGGTGATCCACAGCGATAATGGAAGCCAGTTTGTCTCAAAAAGTTTCATTAAAATTATTGAAACGTACAAAATTCAGCATTTGAAAACGGCATTTTATTCGCCCCAATCAAACGCTTCAGAAAGAGTGAATCAGTCTGTCCTTGTTGCCATTAGAGCTTATCTTGAAGAGGATCACAGAGATTGGGACCTCTATATCTCAGAAATTGAATGTGCTCTTAGAACTTCGGTACATTCTGCGACTGGTGTGACTCCATTCTTTGCCCTTTTCGGATACCATATGTTCACGAGTGGAAGTGATTATAAACTAGCCCGAAAACTCTCGTCCTTGACAGACCATGAGATAACACATTTAGACAAACAAGACAAAATGGAATTGATTCGGGAAAAGATTAGGAAAAACATGCACCAAGCTTACGAAAAGAGTGCCGAGAGGTATAATAAACGAGCTCGTTGCATAAAATTCATGCCCGGACAGGAAGTATACCGACGAAATACTATTCTAAGTGATTTCGAGAAAAACCGCAACGCTAAATTTTGCAAAAAATTTGTAAAATGTAGAGTGCTTCGACCTGTCGGTAATAATATGTATGAGCTAGAGAACCGTCAGGGTAAATCCATTGGCGTGTATCACGCAAAAGACATTAAGTTATGAAAACAAGTGCAATATTTTAATATAGGATAGTAATAAAAGTGCAATATTAGGTTTAAGAACACTAAAATCAATAGATTTAAGAGTGATCGTCCTAATATGTGCAATTCAATTACGAGTACCTGATTAAAATGTGCAATATTGTAATTATACACTTAAATGTTTGTTTCGTTAGTAATTATACACCCCTGGATTAATTATTTTAAATATTTATACACCCTCCGTGATTATACACTTAAATGTCTCGTTTCGTCCTAATTATACACCCTACTGTGTTAACTTAAACTTCTTTCATTTCTCTCTAACGCGCTATTAATGACTCACCTGTGTAGATGTTAACATGTTAATCCACGTCTTATATGTATGAGGTGAGGTTAGGTTAACTCGGCATCCACGTTCCACACAGCTAACTTGGGTCCTAGTAAAAGTCTCCCGGATGATCAAATCTGTAAAGAAAGGAGAGCAACACACCACAAAGTAAATGCTTATATGATGGGCAACAGCAAAATACTTCCCTAACGTTTAGATCTATGCCCGGCTACAAAGATCTCAGGGTGTGGGAGTTCCCCACGTTTGGCGACGTTTCCAAACCGATACAACCCGCACACCGGTCCTGTCATCAAGAGTTCGCCAGGCCCGGAGTTTTGTTGCGGGCCCCTTCTCTGCAGCAGCGCTGCGCCCCTGCACGCAAAAAAATTTTGCGTGGAGCTTCGCAGGGGAAAGCGAAATTTGCCGCCAAAGGGCATGTTCTAAGCTGAGGGGGGGGATTGCTATGCCAAAAATCCATGCCCCCTCATGCTTTATGTCCTAAATAGGACTGTTTTTTTTGGCAATATGGCCATTATCTTTTAATTTCTGGAGGGCGGGGCGATTTTTCTTGGTGGATAATAATGGAATCAGCCCGCCGCGCAGAAATGCTGAAAAAGGAAAAGCTGAAAGGGAAGAAAAAACATTAGTAACATGAAAGATAAGAAAATGGAACAATACTTACTAAACATGTTGAAACTCCAATGCCTCGGAAACACCTGAAAAGAAAATAAAGAAAGAAAATGCTGAAATTGAACAAATATTAGAAAAATTAGATAAAAAACTACCTTGTTACCTCCATACTTACCAACGTGGAAAATGATGAATGACAAAACAGCTGGTAGTCATGTAGTCGATTGTACTACAATGACAGGGTTGTCAGAGGTACAGCGGTTGATTTCAACAGTGCGAAAAACGATGATCGTTATAATAATGAATGTTGAAATTATGAATGAAATTCATTGCCCGGTTTTTTTTCTTTTCTTCTTTCTAATCCTGATGAAATGTATGTAATGGGTTTAAGTCCTAGATGTGGAGAAGCGATAAAACCGTGCAGGGCTATAAAAAAAGATAGAGATAGAAAGATTAGATTTCAGATAGGGGAAAAATTACATGAAAGGGACGAACCGCGAAATTTTAAATTAAGTAAGATGAGACATATCTACTTGTTGGAAATTTCTAAGGGCATTTAAAAGATGGCTGGCGCGGGAAAATATATCCAAGCTGCGCGCAGCGGAACGGCCAAAGGAAGATGGAAAAGAGTCCATCAGAAAGATTAAAGATCAACACACGGCCGGACAGCTCAAAGCTAGATTTTTTTTTGTGTGTCGGAAGCAGTATCGGCTAAATAAAAAAAAATATCAAAAGAACATTTTCTTAATTTTGGTAATAATAAAGAAAGAAAAAACATTAGAATTTGGTGACGCAAAATAAAGGCAAAAAAATAAATAAACAATAGAATAACAATATTAAGTTAATTAGAGGTTACCCTGGGTCTAGATTGCCGCATCCGACCAAAACCACCGAGCAAAAAAACCTTGAGGCCAATTCAAAATCTTTATACATGGGATACCAGGTAACCTCTAATTTAATTATTAAAATAAAGTTCTTGCTCATACCGAGCGTTGGCGAATAAGCCCGGAATTGGGCAAATGCTTAGGCCATTTGATAAAGGAAGAGCCTGCATACCAATGGAGGAAAAGAACGAACAAAAATAAATAAATCGAAGAAAAAAATAAAATTAACCACAACCAAATTAAAAGAAGAAACCCAAATTTAAAAAAAAGGAAAAAAATATATAATCTGTAACAAATTAAAAATAGTTTTAAGTTTTATTATATGTTTGTGTGTGCATTTATAATGATTTTTTTTGAAATACGTGTGAATGAAACAAAATGATCTCTTTTTAAGCTGCGATTTGTTAAAAAAAAAGAAATTATATAATTTGTCCACTGAGGCCTCGCCTGCAATTACACCCGAAGAGAAGTTTTAATTGAAACCGCTGAAAAAACCACTTTAAGGAGCTCCTTCAAGCCAGGTTAGGCAGATTCTAGAAATAGAAAAAAGGAAATTGGATAAAAAAATTAGTAATCTCTAAATCAGGGTTTAATTATAGAGTCAAGGGTCAAGGTGTTTGATATTTTAGTAAGAATAATAGTGATTAAATCAGCTTAAAGAAGTATTGCGTTTCGTGATTATAATAGTAATTTAGGTTAGGTATTAAAATCATTATTTCTTTGTTATATGTTTTTTTTTATTTTATTTTAATGAATGATTTTTTTTTATGTTAAATTATGTTGATATCGTTATATTGATTTAATTGTTTATTTTTTTTTTTTTGAACAGACTGTTTTATTTTTATATAATGTTTTTAATATAAGTTGATAAAAATGAAAATGATTGCCTAAGAAACTTAAATGGGGTGGTGATGTGAAAAGGTAAGGAGAAGTGCGAGCGGGTTTAAGGGGTCCCAGCGAACGAAGGGTCATCTTCGGGACCAAGGTAGGGAAAGGGCGGTTAGAGGCAACATCTTCCTCTCACTCTCGATGTTCTATGTTTGTGTTCAAGTGTTTGTGTTTGTGTTCAACTTTATTTGTAACGTCCGTCTGGCTAGGGTAATGGGTTGGGATTCACACCCGACGAAAAGCCGACCGAGCTAGTCACGAGCCGAATTACCCTAGTGCTTTTGCGGCACGTAACACATTGCGCCTTCTCACATTTGATACCACTGAACGGATGTCAAGATAGTAAAAACTTTCTATTCATTTAAAGTTTAACATAACCTATAACAAGTATAGTGCCATGTCCCACTTAATTGAAGCACACGCATATTATTTGGCAAATAACAAGTGTGAAATTATGATAGTGTGACAGCTGCAATTGTCAATGTTGTATTGTCTTTTAAGCCAAAGAAGGGCACAAAGGACAAGCGTTTAATACACTCCCCGTGGAAAATACTCTGGGGACAGCCATCAAAAGAGATTTTGTTCACTCAACGCTTTGATAATTAAGTTTTCTTTAACAAAGAAAATACATAAAAAATTTAAGATATTTCTGCAACAAAAAAAACACTCCCAAAATACATACAAAATCCCTCGAGAGCAAAGACAACAATAACTACCATCCCCCAGAATGTTACAGCAAAAAAATTAAACGTTGAATACAATCACAAAACAAATGAAGTTTTTTTTTCTTATTATGCTAAAGCTGGAAAGTAAAATGTTCTCACATTTCTCTGTGCTGGTGTTAATATTTACATTGGTTTTTGTTTGCACCCGCGTGTTTGACAAAATATTAATCTTTTTGTATTGACTTTGGACACACGTTTAAGATCAGATTTTCATGTTTAACATCAAATTGCTCATTAATTTCGACTGTTGTCCTGCTACTGTTTGACACAGACAACAAATAACAGCCAAAATTTTGTACAGGCAGCGGAAAACGTTTGGCCTCACTCACATTCCCAATCGGGTAGAGAAATCTGATTTTAATCCTTTTTATGATGATCTCAGACACATGCATACATGCGTACAAAATACATGCAATGCGATAAGAGTAACACAAATCTCCTTCATGTAAGTCATTCATGTATAACTCAGCCCAAGTGGCAAAGGCGGAGGTTGGGAGTCTTCCACCACCACAAATATAGAATTCATGAAAATTTGTCATTTTGTTTTGTCATGTTATTTTATCTTAGACGCAAGTATCACAACCCCCTCATCTCACGCTATGTTGAGCTATTGGTGCTTGTGTATGATTATCATTCCCGTTTCGAAAAAAAGCAGAGCGACAAGTTTTCGGGATTAATATGCTTTACCTTTAACATTTGTCATTCCGGAATGAGATATTTATAATATGCTCTGTTTTTCATACAAGGACATTAGTTTTATTTTTGTTATCATATTAACACTTTAGTCACGTGTCTAGTGTCTTGTGTATTCCTCCAAAAGATCACTATCAATTGATTTTTATTTATGTTCATTTAATTCCTTAAAGATCATATCTTTTGGCTGCATAGATTAAAGTGTAAGATTTTTGTTTTATGGCATATGATTTCAAAATTATCCACTTTATGCCTTCTGAGTCAAGACCCCCGTTCATGTGGATTTACAACGTGGAGGAGTTCGCTTTAATGGTACGAAAACCAAATCATAAAAGTGGCTTCCTGTAGGATTTACGATGTCAAGTTTTAACAAATTATGATACAATAATATGGGATTTATTAAGGGTTAATTTATGTGAGCTGCTGAGATTTGACATAAATTTATATATAATCGTTTGTGTAATAGGGCATATTATTTATACATGATTCTATGCGAACGTCAGATGTTTGAAACGCTTTTATTAGACAGGCCGATTGAGTCGGCACTATACTGCTAAAATGCTGTCGACAACATTGAGGGAGCCGCCAATGAAGGAAAGTATAGATGAGTCAGGAATCGAACCTTGGATCCCCCGCATGAGAGTCGTGTGTTCTAATCGAAATTACAGCACACCCCGCCGAAAAACAAAGTTGATGACACTAAAGATGCATTCTAAGAGCGCAAGATGGCAATACAGACCGCAGCACTGGAAATGACATTACAATTATTTAAGGAGATTTAAATGCTCAAATAGCAATGGAAGATGCAAAATTCAGTCTACACAGCAACAACTCCGTTACTGGATTCAAACTTTGTAAGCCTCGCATATGCAAGAAATATGATAGTAAGTCGAACCAGATTTTAACACTATGATATCCACAACAGCATGTCCCCTGACCAAAGACAAAAACCCAAATTGAGCACGTGTTGATCGATGGAAAGCATGTTTCAAGTATCATTAGCGGGCGTGTGATTCGTTGGTAAATATTGGATCGGCTTACACATCAACAGCTCCGATATTCTATTCAGACTTGGTAAGAAACATGGTAGCAAGTGGAACCAGGTTTATACACAACTAGTGGGCCCGGCAATGCTTCGCTATTGCAATTTAACTTGTATTATATTTCATATTTAGGTCTACAAAGTACTTTGAAAACGGTACTTAAGCTCGATAATGATATGTTGAGTATATTAACTTATGTAACTAATTTCAAGCAACTCCTTAACATGAAAGTTAACAAATTAAGTGTTGTTGTTTTAAATTCTAAATATCATAGGCTCTATGACGATAGTAAAAAGTTCATCAGCAAAGTCATATCTTTTACAAATCGGTAACAGACATTCCGTTAAAGATCAAAATTCAATGTAGTAGCGGTAACCGTCTGTATACTACCTATCTCTTTGGGCGTAAAAAACACTTTTGACATGCCTTCTCCGCCTATTGACCGAAAATGAAAATTTCGTTTGAAGCTTCATGCCTTTAGCCATAAAAACCTCTTTTGCCATGTCTTCTTCTCACATGGATCAAGAATATTTCCGAATACTATATTTGTATTGAACTCATATTACCGTTCTATGAGATAATTCGGTCACCAACGTTTGGCTTTACAAAGTGATGATCTCACGCGCTGTATGTCAGTACCACTTGGTAACATTTTCGTATCAATCTGTCTATTGGGAAAGCCTGCAGGGGTGTTTTGAAAAGGGGGCGTGGCACCCCCCACTTCCACGCTGGCTGTAATTAATACTGCTCCAACAACATATATACCAAATCTCATCTTTATACCTCCGATAGTTCATGAGATATAGTCCTTTTGATTTGCAAGTTGCATCAGCGGTGCCACGCCCCTTTATCCAATCACAACCTATTATAGCCAGGGACTATCAACAGGTCAACAGTACCATTTGGTAAAATTTTCGTATCAATCGGTCTATTAGAAAAGCCGTTGGAGCGATTTTTCAAAAGGGGGCGTGGCACCGCCCACTTCCACCTTGGCTGTAATTAATACTGCTCCAACCAAATACCAAATTTCATCTTCATACCTCTGATAGTTCATGAGATACAGCCCTTTTGATTTTCAAGTTGTATGGGTGGTGCCACGCCCCTTTGTCCAATTGGACCGAATTGTAAATATAAACCAACCCAAACGCATACAAAAAAATTTATGCAAATCGGTCCAGCCGTTCGTGAGTTATAAAGTCACAACACACTTGCAACAATTTTTTATATATATAGATAATATCCATAAGAAAACCGGATATACCCCGACCAATAGGCAAGAAACCAAATTGATCACTTGGTAAACTAAGAAAGGCATATCAAGCATCATGGAAGTGCAAGTGATGCGTGGTACAAATATATCTTCGGTATACAGGAAAAACTGACCAATTCTACTTTTTGTATTTTTGAGTTATTAATGATTTAAGGTTTATGGTCGCTTGTGTTTTTATATAACAACTTTTGGGACACTTTTGCAGAAAAGTTCTCAAGTACACTTTTTGTGTTTTTTTAGTTATTGATGTTTTTAAGTTTGTGGCCACCTTGATACAATAACAACAGAGCTAGTTTAAATAGACATCGGATTATTTTAGAGGGCATAGATCATGACTTTTGGAACACTTTTGCATCATTAAGTTCATTTCACAAAAAAGTGGACTTCGTCAGTTTTTCCTGTGTACCCACGATTTACTCCTAAACCCTTGAAACTAAACCAAAAGAAGCGCTATGCTGCATACTTTCAACGTGGCCAATGCCTATTCCATATCTCTCGATTACTGCAAACAAACTCTCCTGATTCTGATGTCCTTACCTTACTTGGGTATTGAAAACCACGCTCAAGCAATATCTAGTATAATAAAGATTGTCACGTATTGTCTAAGGAAAAGTATGCTGCCTACAAGGTAACCTTTCTGCCAATAGAAACGGGTGCTGTGAGGAAACGATGAAAGAAGAAGGGGAGAGACAAGCGATTCGTCTCTTCAAACGAAAAAATCGTCCATGGAGGTTATAGAGAGCAAGGATATGGAAAAATTTAGTAGATAGAAGTGAAACATGAAATTACGCCCATAGGTTATCCACTACCGAGCCGACCGGCCGTGGCATGATGGTTACAACACGCGACTACCATGCGGGAGATCCCAGGTTCGATTCCTGCATTCAGTCATCTAAATTTTTCTTTCATTGCCGGTCCCCTCGATGTTGTCGACACCAACTTCGCAGTATAGTGTCAATCGGCATGACTAGTAATTGACGAATTTTGAATTAAAAATTACGAATTTTTAATTTCAATTGATGAGTTTTGAATATCAATTGATGTGTTTAGAGTTTCAATTGACGAGTTTTGATTCAAATGAATTCAAAAAATTTCAATTCAAATTCCAATTTTCCATTTAAAATTCGAAAAATACCAATTAAAAATTGTTCGAATTTTAAATGGAAAATTGGAATTTGAATTGAAATTTTTTGAATTTCGAATGGAATATTTGAAAATCAAATAACATTTTTGAACTTCATTTGATTATACCCTCATCCTACAGGTAGGAGGGTATATATCATTTGATACGACCCAAAAGTGTAACACATAGAAGGAGTCACTTTAGACCCTAAGTTTCTTTGAACCAAATTCGATTTTTAAGTCGCTTGAGCCATGTCCGCCTGTCTGGCTGTCCGGCTGGTGCGCACGATAACTTTCGAAAGAAACAACCAACTACTTTCGGTATTGCAAATGGGCTACATGGCCCCGCCCCTTCTGGTACCTCCCATACAAGTACATCATTCCGCTCGCTTTAGAAATCGAGAAATAATATCAAGCCACCCAACGGGATCGTACCCAAATTCTGTATTTAGTAAAGCTATATTAGGATAAAGTTTTGAAAAAAAAACTTGGAAGTCTAGCCACGTCCCTTCTGGTACCGCTCACTTCAGAAATCGATTAATATTATTAATAGATCTAATGTGATCGTGCCGAAATTCTGTATTTAGTAAAGCCATAACAGGATAAAGTTTTTGAGAAAATATCTGGAAGTCTTGACACGCCCTTTCTGGTACCTCCCATACAAATGTACCGCTCCGACCACTTTAGAGATGGAGTAATAATATCAATACACTCGGCACGATCGTCCCCAAATTCTGTATTTTTTTTTAAGATACAACAGGCTAAAGTTTTTCAGAAAAAAATTGAAGTCTAGACACGCCCCTTCTGGTACCTCCGCCCACTTTAGAAATTGAGTAATAATATCAATATTAGAGAACATTTTATATTTTACTGAGGGTGAGGGTATATGTAAGTCTGGGTGCCCGACTGAAACTTTCTTACTGGTTTTTTTTTTTAATTTTATTTAGAAATGGTGTAGTAAAATGTTGCATGCTGTTCGCATTGCCGATATCATTAGCCGAGTTCTACGAGATGTTACTGCTGCCTTTGGAGACATTGAGAAAGCAGTCAGCAGAAAGTCGAAAAATCCAAAAAGTTTGCTTTATGGGATGAGGGATTTTTTAATTAAAGTTTTCTTTTCTTTATTCTCTGATGATCGTTTCAGGCATGCTGGTAAACTTTACGTTAATTTGCGTACCTCTCGTTTCCGGGTGATATGAATAGAATATTAGGAAACATAAATATTTTCATATATCCATGCCCTCAGGCTGTAATATTTTCCAGAGCAATAACTTCAATTTCTCAACTTTAAGCAGCCATATATTCCAAGCCAAAAGATATCTTACTTACAACGTATGCATGTGATTTTACATGTATACATAGATACACAAGTATTTAAATTAGTTTCAAAAAGATTCCATAACAAACTCACTGTTCACGTTCTCTCTTGTCGTGTCCTTTTCTTCTTGCCGACTCGGTGGCTAATAATCATTACCACACTGACAACGCCATTACCACCAATGGTGAAGAAGTCAGTGACTGAAAGTGACATCACAGACACGCAATGGGAAACCCCTCCGGAATTTGTAGTCCACGATAAAATGTGTGGGGTGGCGGAAGCGCGTGTGCCACAGTAGTGTATCTACTAAAAGGCATACAAATACATAAATACACTTACGTACCGATATAAATGCAAAACCAAACTAGCAGCAAATTATGGTTTTTTAAAATTTCCAACAACAGGAAAACAAAACATTCATAACAAATTGAGTTTAGCCTGTCACTGTGGGTGACAAAAAGTGGGAGTGGGTTACCACTCTCACTTCCTTTGTGAAGACACCTCAGGGGGTACTGTGAAAAATGAGAAGGGGTTGCAAGTGTTTATAAATTTTTTAAACTCAACATATTTTAATACCGTTGGGACGCTTTTTCGGTGTCATATATATGGATATTGCAAACATGCTTGTGAATAAATTTGCCACCAAATGTTATTTTAATAGTTCTTTATTAAATCATTAAACGACGTCCCGCTGGGTCACGACTCGTATGTAAATTATGTAAGATGAGAAGAAGGATAACAAAAAAACTTGTATCATTTTAAATTTAATTTTGTACAAAATTGGATCAGAGTATAATTGATTGATTTATTATATTCAATTAAATTCCATTTGAATTAGAAGTTAATCTCTTAAACAATTTGGAATATTTTAAGTATAGCATTTTGTTGCAAAAGACTTTTTGCCACCAACAACGCTAATATATTCATTGCTCCATGGATTTTAATTTCATTGGTGTGGATTGTTTTTTGTAAACGAATTGACAATTGTATTGCGTTCTAGAAAACAACAATAGCAATAAATATTCTAGAAACAAAAATCAAATGCGATTAAATGGACAGGATACAGTTAGGTGAGATCAAAAGTGCGGGCGAAAAGAATGGTATAGGTAGGCTCTTTAAAATTAAAAGCGAAAGCAGTAAACTTGGTCGACAAAACTGCTAAGGACATCAAAATTTGTATGAAATCGAAACGACATGGTATATCCAATCTGTGATTTAGTATTGCTCTAAATCATTTTTAAGTGGTTTTTCATTGAATCAGTTTAATTTATTGAGTTTTAAACAATTAAAATTGCGGTGGAATTTGATTTGACTATGTTTACCATGCGGAAGAATTCGCGATATAGGAAGTTGAAAGTTGGTTGGACGACAATTGGTCAATAGTGAAAGGTGTAAATTTCTATTCAGCTATAATATCGCAGGAATCAATATATTAACTTCACAAGGAAGCCAGGGCAGTGGGGCATTCCAGGCAACTGCAGAGAAGATAAGCTTGCCAGATTAGTGACTATCTTACAAGTTCCACCGAAAATGTAACGAAATGTTTTTAGTCAGTCTTGACAGGACATTACTCGACACATGCCACAAGGGTGACGTTCACAGTAAACGGCTGTCATTATGAAAAAGAGTTAGAAGCCACAGCACTATCTTACAGAACAAAACGAGTTGTTCGAAACGACACAAAACTATCAGATGAAATTACAAAGTTTGGTACCCCTGTAAGGCTGATAAAACCGAACGGAGTCACAGACCGACCGACAGGAATTCTTAATGGATATGACGTTGACAACTACAACTTTGAAGTGGTACATGACTCTTCGAGAAACAAATATTTGGGTATAACAACATCGACATAATCAAGTGCGTCCAAATAGACCGAATGCACTGGATGGAGTATATTGTGCGAATGGTTGAAAATGCTTCAGCTCGAAAACTTTTCTGCAATTAGCTCGGAGGTGCGAACAAAACTTCGTTGCATGAACCATGTTAAAGAGCTGTTATCGAAACTTGTTGTAAATAATAACACTGTTATACATAAAAAATATTTTTCATTTTTCTGGGTGTCTAAATTGTGATTCCGATGGTTATTAATGTCATGATTTCAAATATGTTTTCAGATTCTTTTCATCAGGCACAGTTCTTTAGTTATTTGGATTTAAAATTTTCCAGCTTTCTTTATCTTGCTTTAAAATACGTTTTGCATAAATGTAATGAAAACTTTAATTGATCCAACAGAATCTTTTCTAAATACAATAACCGATACTAATAGAGTTTAAAACATGAAAAATAAGAAGAACAAATATGTATTTTCTATTAGTTGACAAAGTTTTTTATTTATTTTATGCTGAATATCCTTGCAGTCCTCTAAAATGTTCCAGGAGCAGTCAGTGAATATAGTAGGCATATATTTTTCTTCGTAACGCTATTCTAAAGTTAGAATGTCTTTGTGGAACCTTTTACCATATTCATCGCACACGACGCTGCAACATTTATAAAAGAATTCCAAATAAGAGGGAAAAAATTCACTTTCAACGACATGTTGCATCCCAATATTACGTAGAATATTAAAAAGAGAATAATGTGATTATAAAATAGAATAGGGCGATAATAGCAGCCGAAAAGGCATGTTGCTGATGTTGCCACCTGTTTCTACTAAATTTTTAAAACAATCGCCTCCATAAAATTTTTTAATGGAAAACAAAACTTATTTGCAAATAGCCAAAAAACTATGCCTGATACCAAAATTCTGATTACGTATTTGAATTTCCCGTTTCAAAAGCTCCTCGAAACACATAATGAAATACAAGAAAAAAAACCCTTGCCGAAAAGTGTAATAAGAAGGAGGTAATGGAAAATCAAATTTGAATTTATCTCAGATATATTGGCCGTGGTAGATTGGTTACATCTCTTTCATCGGCCGCCTCCTTGATGTTATCGAAGGGAACTGAGCAATACAAATCTGTTAAAAGCTTCTCAAACAGCTGAAGTTCGGTTTCATATATCCCGTTGTGTGAGTCTAAAAATAGAAGAGCGTTAGCACATAGTAATGTGAGGTTTCCAGTAAAGAGAGGTGCAATGTACATACAAATCTTAACATGCACCAACTTACATTTTAAGGTACAAAAGTATTATAAACAAATGATATTTTTGTGTGGGAGATACATCAAAGGACATTCCCACCTCCCATATATCCTGAAATGGAAAAAACTTATAATTTTCAAAATTCTTATTGGTATTGGACCAAATTTGCACAATTTGTCTCTGATGTGTTACTTACAACTCTGTTAAATTAGATCAAATTATCTCGAAGAACACGTCCATCTCCCATATAATCTGAATGGAAAAAACAATTATTTTCCAAAATGTGATATATTTACTTAGTTTTGAATAAAAGCGAGACGCGTTCATCGATTTTCATGATCTATGTCTCATTTTTTTCATACCTTATCTGACATTACGTGAAAGTAGTAAGAATTGACACTTTTTCCGTTTTGGATTTTTTATTATTTATTAAACTAGCTGACCCGGGCAAACGTTGTTTTGCCTTCAAAAACACAAAAAAAAACTAAATATTGCGCCATCTGTCGGACGAACTTTAAACTACACAGAAACACTCACGGCCCACAAAGCATGCATATAAAATTTGGTCAAAATCGGTCCAGTAGTTTTTGAGTTTAGCGATCACGAACATAAAATTAATTTTTATATATGTAGAGATATAAAAACAATTATATTTTCTTAGGCAAATTTTCTATTTTTTGCTTTTCATAAATTTAGTTATAACCGCGAAACTGTTGATTATGCCCCGCCAAACGTGGCTGCAGAAGCTTATAAACTTTAAGCTATAAAAAAAAAAATCTGAATGACAAATAATAACGGCAACAAGCTTATCCAACAAATGCTTATCCGACACATGCATTTTCTTTGCGGAAAAATACATGACGGAAATTTGAGTAAGATCGAACAACTATTTCCTTTGCCCCAAAGAGGTCAAAGGTCAGGTTCTTAGTAAATCCTAGGTTATTTTTAATGTTCGATTGTGGATTTGTATATTTTTGTCGCATATATGTTATAGTCCAATATTGACGTGTGTGAGCGACGTCTTAGACTTTTTGCGAACTTGGTTCCAAATAGTCTGGTTATATCTCTACAATTCTGTGGAATTTTCAGGACGATCAAACCATTTCTTTTTGGCTTTTATAACGGTTTCTTTTAAATGGGGCGTGGCACAGCCCACTTTCATCCTGGTTGTAGTTCATACTGTACCAACAACACATACAAAATATCAGTTTTATACATTATAAAGTTCATGAGATACAGCCAATTAAAGTTTCACGTTTTATACCACGCCCACTGATCCAATCCCGCCCATTTTTTGTTAGATCACGAACTTTGCTGCCAAATGCATCCACATAAATTTTCAGGGCGATTGAAAAACAGTCCCCCAAATATTTCGATTTCAAAAATAGGGTACAATTGGCAGGACCACGCCCGGGAAAACCGACTTATATATACTCTCACCCTCAGTAAAACATACAATTTTCTAGATATTGGTTCAAAAAAACTTAGGGTCTAAAGTGATTCCTTCTATGTGTTACACTTTTGGGTCGGATCAAATGATATATACCCTCCTACCCGTAGGGTGAGGTTATAAAAATTCAAATAAACAAACACAAACTTTGACCTATTTGGTGCACGGCATAAGGTATAGTATTTCTGCGGCATTGTTTTTTTTTCAACGGCGATGTTCGATAGAATGCATATATTTGTTCTTATAATTGCTAATTTTCCTCGACGTTGGTCCTAAGACTGGTACTGTAGACAAGACACAGGAGAGGTCCAAGCTATGATGTAATGTGTTAATTTAAAAAGCCAGACTAAAGTGACGTGTCCCCTTTATATATTTGAGTTATAACTAGGACCGTCACAGGACTAATTTTGTGTTAGTTTATTTTCCTGTAGAGAACTGACACAATATTCCGCTCGGGCGTTACCGACAATCCAAAGTTGAATTTTTGCTGCCACCCTAGTATACATATTTCCACTATGTACGTCAATTCAAATAAATGTCCTTTTCTACCGAAAGGGTGGTTAAATTTTTAGGGCCGACGTTTATTTTGAATAATATACAAATTATTAAGGAAAATATTGTAATTTCTTTTTATTATGATGATATTGTTATGGTACGTAACAAAATATGTAACATGTAACAAAATATCGGCCAAATGGCCGCCGATGGTCCAAATTTTCGATGACGCTGAGGCATAATTGAGGTTCTATGTCGTTAATATGCCGAATTATCTCATCCCTTAGTTCTTTAAAGGTTGCTGGCTTATCGACGTACACATTTCTTTCAAATAACCACAAAGAAAGAAATGTAACGGTGTCAAATAACATGATCTTGGCGGCCAATTGACATCGCCACCACTATAACACGGCCATTGAATTTGTCGCGCAGAAGAGCCATTGTTTCGTTAGCTGTGTAGCAAGTGGCACCGTCCTGTTGAAAAAACATATCGTCCACATCCATATCTTCCAATTCGGGTCATAAAAAGTTCGTCATCATCTCACGATAGCGAAGACAATTCACAGTAACTGCCTGACCGGCCGCATTTTGGAAAAAATACGGCCAGATGATGCCGCCAGTCCATAAACTGTCACTTTTTGTGGGTGCATTGGTATTTCGACAATCACTCTTAGATTATCATTCGCCAAAATGCGGAAAATCTGCTTTTTGACTAATCCACTGAGGTGAAAATGTGCCTCATCACTGACGATGATTTTCTTCGAAAATTTATCATCCACTGTTGCCATTTCTTGCCACCATTCTGACTATTGGAATGGTCAAGAGGCTTTAGTTCTTGAGTCAATTGCACCTTGTAAGCGTGTAAATGCAAGTCTTTATACATAATGTTCATTAACGACGAGCGTGAGAGGAGCAATTGTAGGGCACGACGACGAGTTGAGGTGGACGGCTCTTCAGCCTAACTATAGCGAGCAGCAGGAATATTTTCTGCAGTACGAGCTTTATACTCATGCACTTGTGTTTTCACATCTCCTACAAACCCGGTTTGCTCAAATTTTAGCACGATTTTTCCGATTGTAAGCACATTTGGACGGTTAATTGACTGAAAAAATCACGAAATGCACGATATGCATTTTCTTTTGAACGCGCATTTTCATAATAAGCCTGAATAACTTTAACGCGTTGCTCGATTGTGTATCTTTCCATGGTTCAAATTGAGTTAGTCAGAAATTGAGAAATGTCAACTGAAATGCAGAAAATAAGTTGAAGTTTAGGTGTGGTTCACATTCAACATCGGCCCTTACAATTTAACCATTTTTTTGTAATTTTGAAAGCATCTAACTTCAGAAGAAATCTTCACTCTACATATGTACTTATAACATTTAAAAATATGAGTTAAGGAATATAAAAATATTGCTTTTATTCTAGGCTGGATACTTTACACAACAAAATCTGAGAACCCTCCCCCCACCACCATTTAATCAATCGCCCCTCATCTATATCAGCAATATTGTCATATATTGCAAGTACTCGCATATGAACATGTATATAACCGATTATCACATAGATGTCAATAACAATTTTAAACGCATATTATCAACAGGGTCACAGATGTTTTTATTTTCCACTTATGCCTCGGTCGAACTTTGGAAAATTGTAACTTGTGAACAAGTCCATAAATATGCCATTTGACAAACTACCAAATGTACACATTCATATATATGGTGGATATAATGGTACTCAGCGGCCCTGCAGTTACACACATGATTGGTTAAGGACACTTAACATAGAGAGAATAAAATGACAAAGAAATCGATATTGTTTAGTATTGTATTTGAGCACCCTCAATGACCAAACCTACCCTTGGGTGCACCAATGTTTACGGAAACAAAAGAAACATAAAATAATTGTAATTTTACGTGTTTTAACCCAAAAATAATTTTGGTAAAGAGTAGAAAAATTGACCCCGAACTAAAAGTTGGCATGTAGTCGTTTAATAAAAGCAAAAGGTGAATTAGTGGGGGGTTGTTGTTAAAACTTAAATATAATACACTTATAACTTGATGTCACTCCGCGTTGTGTGGCTGAGTAAGAGAGATGTAGTTGTGTATGTAGTTGATTATAAGTCGAAAGTATTTTTTATTTGAAAATTCATGGAAATTTAGGGACTTTGGTAGTACCATTTTATAACAAGAGTTTTATATTTTAAAAAATTTTACTTTCTTGCTATTTTTAAGATACTACAGCAAACAGCGCGCCGAAGGTATATAATTGTCGACATGGCCTAATTTTTTTACTTTTGTCCTTTGTTACGCCTTTACGCGTGTTTTCCCGTCTTCTATGTAAACACTTTTCTAGTCGACGTTATGAAGCGACTTGCTGGACGTAATTTAACAAGTACGTTATTAATCTTTTAATAACATTAAGGTTACACCTTTTATGTGTGTATGTAGGCAACCTACATTTTTGTGTTTCTCATTTCTGCTGACATCGTAAAATGCTACAATTGTCGTGTGTCAGGTTGTGAGGGGGGTGGTGGTTGTGGTATGACTATAACTTCTAAGCACTTGGCACTACATTATAAATGTTCATATGTTAATGCTAAATATTGTAATTGTAAATTTATTAGTCACCAGGGACCTATTTGCAATCTTAGTAGTACATTCCCTTTTTTTCTGTATTCTTTTCGACTGCCACCTCCATCTGTTGTTGTAATTAAGAGGGTACCACTAGAAAGGGTGATAATTTTTTAAAGGGATCGTATGGATAAGCCATTAGATTGGATATAACAGATATGGGTATAACATATACATATTTTAATACATCTGAAGTAGTGATCATTTTGTGTTCATGAAATTAATGAAATTGTATTGAAGACCCTATGTGATCCTTGTATGACATGTATTAAAATATGAATCATACTTAATGTGATCCCTTTTATTATAATATATACGTTATCCTTAAGGTATATATGTATATATATGTATATAGCTTACATATATATACATATACTACATATGTTATTTCTGTACTGTAAAAGTTTTGAATTAATGTTTTATTGGCGTTTTTTCGGCCTCGTGGTGATTATTTATATTCGAAATGTAATTCGAAATAATCAAAGGGCGGGAGGTTAACTAACAGCAGTACACACGTATGCGAAGAATATTCAAAGATATGAACTAAATTGCTGATGTAACAGTAAAAAGTAATTACACAAAGATTTTGTAATTTATTACCGTAAGATATAATTAACGACATACAATATGTTGGGGGGAGGACGAAGACAAGAAACTTAACGTTGTGGAGAAGAAATACGTATGCCGGTAATAAAAATTAACTACATATATGTGATAAAAATTATTAAGTTTCTGAATATTGTTTTCATTTTTCGGTTTGAGAAATATGTGAAAAGCGGTAGAAACTTGTTATTTTTTCCAAAGTATAATAAGAACAAATCTGCCAAAGTAGGTAGCTACTAATAAAATAAATAAGTATCTTCTTCCGCGTTCGCTGCGACAATATTTTCGTATCATCAACGTCGCTTTAGTTTTGCTTTTTTTCAAGTTATTTAATGTCCTTGCTCTTGTGTGATTTATATGGCTTTTAAGATATTTTATTAAAATGCATATTCGTTGCTTCGTTGTCAAGATGCCATCAACAAAATACAGGAATGTTTATGATTTTCATATGAGCATCACCATACGACTAAAAGTAAAAAGGTTTTCTGTCTGTCTGTTCGCTAATGCTTCTGTTGGTGTGATAACTTCACTGCCGAAGTAACGCTTATCTCTCGTTAGTAGGCGAGAATCAAATGGAATACAATGATTTCTGGGATATTATTTGAGATACGAATTTTATTTTAATCAACTGAGAAAGAAGAGATTATCATCCATCAAACCGCTAAAAGACGAGATAAGGATGCTTGGTTAAATCGTAGGATGGTCAATTGAAGGTACGGACAATACATTGCTGAATCCCACCTCAACGCAATACACACCCACGTGTCAACTGAAAAAGGAAATATAAATTAAAACCAGTAAGAAATTTTAAGTCGGAAAATCCGACTTACATATACCCTCACCCTCAGTAAAACATAACATTTTTTAGTATATTGACATTATTACTCGATTTCCAATATTTCTCCAAAACTTAATCCTGTTATAGCTTTACTAAATACAGAATTTGGGTTACGATCGCGTTGGCCGTATTGATATTATTACTCCATCTCTAAAGTCGGCGGAATGGTACATTTGTATGGGAGATACCAGAAGGGGAGTGGTTAGACTTCCAGATTGTTTCGCCAAAACTTTATCCTGCTATAGCTTTACTAAATACAGAATATGGACACGCTTGCTTTATGTGTATTAATAATATAAATCGATTTCTTAAGTAGGCGATGCCAGATGAGTATGGGAGGTATCAGAAGGCTAGACTAACTATTTGTTTTTAAAAATTTATCCTGTTATAGCTTTACTAAACACAGAATTTGTGCACGATCGCATTGGGTTTATTGATATTATTACTCAATTTCTAAAGTGGGCGGAGATGTACATTTGTATATGAGGTACACGCACCTTCTGGTGCCTTGTTTACCAGTTTTTTCACCAAAACTTTATTTCGATATAACTTTACTAAATACGGAATCTAAAGTGGGCGGAGTGGTACACTTGAATGGGAGGTACCAGAAGTGGCGTGGACATGTAGCCGATTTGCAATACCGTAAGTAGTTTATCCTTCAAGCGAAAGATATGTTTTAAGATATACAAGAACGGACAAAAACTTCTACCACCTACTTCAAACGTCCCCTTCTTGGGTGAGTCCGTTTGTCTGTCCCTGCAATTACAGACACAGTTTAAGAGATATTTTTTGATATACAAGCTTTCATATCTTAATCTTTTAATATACAATATTATTAATATCATTGTCTTAAGTTAAGAGATATCGAGCTGATATTTGGTATACAACTTCTAACCTCTAGGCGGAGGTTAAGTTCTAAGATGAGCAAAATCGGACAGAAAGTACTCTTACTTCCCGTGGGGTTGTAAAATACAGAACAATATTCTCGGCTCATAAAAACCAATTTAAGCTCAGTTTTTGACATGGAAAGGGTTAGTAAGGAAGGAGTACCCCAGAAAATAATTCGAATCAACAGAACTACGTACAACGATGCAGAACTCTCAGTTCTTCACAACGGAAGCAAAGCATCGGCCAAACATTTTATACTAACGCTGGAGTAAAACAAGGATGCCCTTTATCACCTCAATTGTGTACTATCGTGCTCGATGAGATCATGAGCGAAGTCTGTCTAGAGAGAAGAGAAATTACATAGAGTCTCTCACACCAACTTGAGGATTTGGATTATGCGAATGATAATTGTCTACTCTCGCACAAAATCTCCAACATGCAAACGAAACTGGAAGATCTAGAAAGATTAGCGCGTAATGTTGGACTTGAGATAAATATCAAGAAAACTAAAGCCATGAGAATAAACAATGTTAGCACGAAAAACATCATGCTACAAGGCCAACCAGTCGAATACGTAGATAGCTTTAGTGACAACAAATGGCGGCGCAGAAACAGCCGCAAGCAGCAGGCACAACAAAGCATTCGGACGATTGCAATCAGTATGGAGAAGCTCACAAATATCCAGACGAACCAAGCTCAGAATATTCAATGCATGCGTAAAGTCTACTCTGTTGTATGGAAGTGAAACCTAGCTAGTTTGGAACACAACCACTCAAAAACTACAGGTATTCGTCAACAAGTGCCTCAGAGACATATGCAGAATATTCTGGCCCCACACCATCTGCAACACAGATATCTGGAACTTAAGCATCGATGAACGCATTGTGAAGAAAATTATACGTAGAAATTGGAAGTGGGTCCGCCAAACCATCAGGATAAAGCCGGAAAGTTTGAAAGGATGGCTCTAGAGTGAAATTCTCAAGGTTCAAAAAGCCGTGGTCGACCCAAGAACACCTGAAGACGAACAATACTCCAAGAGCTGGGACATTGCAATCTTACATGGGAAGACGCTAAAATAACAGCAGCAAATCGACTAAGATGGAGATGCTTTGTGGAAGCCATATGACTGCCCCCAAGAGGGCTAAAGGAAAAAAATTTGACATTTAAGTAAAAACCAGTACAGAAATTTCAGTCAGTTAAACTGACTGATAAATACCATCACCCAATAGAAGATATTGTTTAAGTCTTGAGTTATTGAAAATAATCGATTTGTAATTAAAGCCAGAAAGTTTCAGTCGGGCAACCCGACTTACATTTACCCTTACCCACAGTAAAACAAATAATTTTCTATTATATTGATATTATTACTCGATTTCGAAAGTGGGCGGAGTGGTACATTTGTATGGGAGGTACGAGAAGGGGTGTGTTTAGGCTCCAGATTTATTCTCCATAACTTTATTATGTTATAGCTTTACTAAATACAGAATTTGGGCTCGATTGCGTTGGGTGTACTGATATTATTACTACATCCCAAAAGTGGGCGGAAAGGTACATTTGTATGGGAGGTACCATAAGGGGCGTGTCTAGACTTCCAATTTTTTCTCCAAAACTTTTTCCTGTTATAATATAACAAAATACAGAATTTGGGCACGATCGTGTCTAGTGTATTGATATTATTACTCTATTTCTAAAGTGGGCGGAGTGGTACATTTGTATGGGAGGTACCAGAAGGGGCGTGTCTAGACTTCCAGATTTTTTTTCCAAAACTTTATCCTGCTTCAACTTTACTAAATACAGAATTTGGGCACGATCGCGTTAAGTCTTTCAATAATATTAATCGATTTCTAAAGTGGGCGGTACCAGATGTGTATGGGAGGTACCAGATGGGGCGTGGATAGACTTCCAATTTTTTTCTCTAAAACTTTATCCCGTTATTGCTTTACTAAAACTAGAATTTGGGTACGATCACGTTTGATTTATTGATATTATTTCTCCATCTCCATAGTGGGCGGAAAGGTAGGTTTGTATGGGAGGTACCAGAAGGGGCGTGGCTAGGCTTTCAAAATTTTTTCCAAAACTTTATCCTGTTACAGCTTTACTAAATACAGAATTTGGGGACGATCCCGTAGGGTGTATTGATATTATTACTCGATTTCTAAAGTGGGCGGAATGATGTATTTGTATGGGAGGTACCAGAAGGGGCGGAGCCATGTAGCCCATTTGCAATACCGAAAGTAGTTTTGAGAAAATAATAACTCGTGCAAAATTTCAAAACATTTGGTTGCGTCTTTCGAAAGTTATCGTGCGAACCAGCCGGACAGCCACCAGACAGACAGACAGACAGACAGACGGACATGGCTCAAACGACTTAAAAAGTCATGAATCGAATTTGGTTCAAAGAAACCTAGGGTCTAAAGTGACTCCTTCTATGTGTTACACTTTTGGCTCGTATCAAATGATATATACCCTCATCCCTAAGGGTGATGGTATAAAAATAGATGTGAGAGACTTAAAGTAAAGTCCACTTCACGTCTACTTCAAAATAGCCATTTTTGCGGTACAAAATTTAAAGAAAATATACATAGTTGTAAGGCAAATTACCAGTATCTGAGCTTCGACTAAACCAAAGATAATTACCTTACTAATTTGAGAATTATTTAATTTTGTCGTATCATTGTTGTTTCATACAGAGTTTTTTCATACCGCTGTAAAACTTTCCGATATGAAACATACAAAGAATATTGTTCTCTTTGTTTTAGGATAGTTGAAATCGTATATGTTATTCCGTATATTGGCGAATGCCTTAAGATATGCTACAAAATTTAAGACTCTATTGAAGATATTACTC
This sequence comes from Muscina levida, assembly GCA_964034835.1. Taxonomy (NCBI): domain Eukaryota; kingdom Metazoa; phylum Arthropoda; class Insecta; order Diptera; family Muscidae; genus Muscina; species Muscina levida. The sequence goes on along the minus strand of OZ035881.1, from coordinate 112,380,351 downwards.
ACTATCTCTTCTAAGCCAATATGTAAGTTGTGCCTGTAACGCTGCGCTAATTTTATGATTGTAACCTCGATACAAGTACAAGATAAATCCTCACACACGCTCCTATACATATTTATATCCATATTCTTATCCTTATTTATTTAAATTTTATTCATAAAAATAAATACAAATATACCCCACATGTACGTGCAAATGTTTTCCATACATAGGCTTACAAATCTCACAATAATACGATATAGAAGTCGAGATATAAATGTGAAATCCCATTTAAGCCGCGTCATAAGCAATAATGGGCCGTTGTCGTTCTCTTTCGCTTGCCGTACGTTGTGTTCGTTTCTTTTTTGCCTTTGCCTGCGTTGAAAACGTGAAGATGTGATTGCATTTCCCTTTTTTATGTATTACGAGCATTTTTATCTCTTAAATATGGCTGATGCTACTACTCCAGCTTCTGATCCCATTTCTTACGGTGATGATGTTGACGATGGAGCTGCTGCTCTATGTGTGGGTTGCATGGTTGGTTTTAATACTTGACAACGATGATTCTTTCCATCAGATAGATATAAATGAAAACCAACGAATACCAAATTTCCATAAGATTTTCTTATTGTTATAACCAATATGGGGCACAAGCATCTCAACAACGCAGCAACGGAAAATTGGATTTCGTTTTTGCGAGAAATATGATTCTGCCACTCGTGGGTGTGGGTGTATGGTTGCCTGTGTTGGTTTGTGTGAATCTGCCGGAATATAAGTGAACATAAATGTTTATGGCAACTCATATCTGAAAGATATAAAAATGTTAAAGACACAATGGCAGAAAAACATATGCATCTTACAGTCGTGAATAAAATAATAGTAGATTGTATGCCTCGAATATCAAAGTATGTCCTGTCCAAAGGATATAAGTATTGTGAATATCGGAGGTAGTCAGATGGATTCCAGAACATATAGTTAGCCCTGATCGAATCTGCTTGAAGCTGTATTCATGTAATGCTTTTCTTCGATTATACTTTTACTATGTTGGTTATATTCCGTACATGGTCATACTTTTAAAACAACCATTTGTTCTAAAAATTTTCTGATCATAGTATTTAAACCAAACATAGTAGTCATAGTATTGCGAACAAATACTATTTTATCACTTTTCCAATTTTATTACTTGTGCGTCCTTGTCGAAATTTCGAAGACAAGTTATATCGGTTGTTTGCCTTGTAAAATGTTAGAAAAGTAGTAGAATTTTTCAAAGGGTGTAATTGAGTTTTTAAAAATCTAAAACTTTTAAATTTTGCCTTTATTGCTGCTACTTTATGCACCACAACTGTTCATATGTATTCATATATAAAACGAAATTATCGAAATCATAGAAACAAAAGAAATTCGAAAACATGAACACCATTTTGTAAATACCCTCCCATATAACTGAAAATGGGTACAAGGATGCCATCATCATGGCGAGATACTACAGCCATATGGATATACAGCTATACATGATTATATGAACCACACGAAAAAAAAACAAATCGGCATCAAGACTAACTACTATATGGAAGAATGGAGCTTATTTCTAACAATATTTAAGGATCCTTTTATGGTTATTTTATACAAAAAAAATTGTATAACGAAACTTAGTGTTAATACATATATATATGAATATATACATAGTATATTCAAATAAACATAAACATTTTTGCCACTTTCGATTGGAGGGGTAGTAGTTAAATACCCTGACGAGCTACGTTTATATCTATGTACAGACGATGTGTGCGAATGCAAAGGGCGAATGAATTTCCATATCAAAATGAAAGATCTCTTAACATTGGGCTTAGACATTTGTACTTTGGTATTTTATATGATTTTGAGATGAGTTTGTTGTTCCTGCGCCCAACCGCCATCATACGCCATAACTTTGCTGAAAACTTTGGCCAACATCCACCCAATTACCACCCCCCTCTTCATAATGTGTTTTTGCAAAAGATGCTACAGTTTTGTTTTATTGCAAAAATTTTTGTATATCTGCTGCTGCTTTTATTAGGAGTATATGTGAGGGAGATCTGGTTGTTTAGTGGACTTGACGAGATATTCGTTAGATATGGATTTTTATGAAAATTCTTTTCGTTATTTGCAAAATGAAAAAAAAAACATATAAATGAAATAAATTTGTTATTTTTGCTATCTTGCATATGTTAATTGGTTAGTGTAAATAAAAGGGTTGTCCATTTCAGGATATGTTAACGAACAATTCTGACTATATGTAATTACAAATTATAATAAAATTCTAAAATTTTCATCAGAAATAAAGGTGATGAATTATGGGAGTGTATAGATTAATCCCATGACAAACCATTGCAGAGAATTTAGTCGATTTTAAGAATTTTCGAATTAGTTAAAACATTGTACCATTACATATCTCCAACGATCATGGGGATTATGTCCAATATAATATATGAAAGTTTGCAGTTTGTGGAAGTTGAGTAACCTAAATGCCATGCTGCTACCACCACCGATGCATCATAGAGATAACCCAGCGGCGAAACTAGCAAGGGATTCTGCAAGCAGGCTTGAAATAAGGCTTTCTAAAACATTCAATCGTCGTGTCTTCAAGGCCTTGTTTTTCACCATGCCTGTAAACAGACCTTCCCCTTCATTTCTAAAATATCCAGAGCACATATTCACTCCATTCTTTAAAGACCGCTTCTGCACCCTTTCTTTAAGAAGGGAAAATCGACGTTTTCGATGATTTGTTATTCCACCATTTCGTGTGTATACATATTCCGTCTCCCTTCTCAGAGAATATATGAGAGCAGGCATGAAAAGAAAAGGCAACAAGGAAGGTGTTTGTGTGTTTTTCTTAAAACAGTTTATGATTAGTTTTTGTCACATAATTCGAATAGGCTAGAAGGTATATAGAGAAATATATAGAAGTGAGAAGTATCTAAAAATAAGCTAGACAGAATCTATTAAACTAAAATTAAGAATCTCATAAACTAGAATCTATTATGAAAACACAAAGAGAAGGAACGACAAGAAACGCCCCAAACATTATGAGGAGTCTGATTTTAGGATAAACCCCTAGAATATTCGAACTCTTTACAAATTGGCGGATCTTATCGAGACATTATCGCCACACAGAAAATGCGATGGAAGAGGCAGGTATGCACACGATGACACGGATATGGATGTGGATTTATAGTCGGCAAGAGACTTTGACATCTGGTCTCGGGGTTTAACCCAGTAAGTGACAGAATAGCCACTATCAGCATCAAGGCGAAATATTTGTACATCACTCTGATTTGTGGAAATATGTGACCGCAGCCCTGACTATGTCATTTAAAATGTTCTGGGAAATTTTAATGCTAAAATATAAAGGGAAGATTTCCAGATATTAGCCAGATTTCCACACAAAGATATCCACAAGGCAACCTAGATATCCCCTAATCAAAAGACAAGAAACCAAATTGATCACATGACAATCAATGGAATACATGTCTCAAGAGTCATGGACATACGTGTGATGCGTGAGGCAAAAATAGACTCAGATCCCCATCTAGTTGCAGCCAAGATAACACGGGGTTAAACAAAAGCAAAGGATATCACAAGACTGCATACCCAGATATATCCAATGCCTACTGCAACTAACTCTCCCAATTCATGCAAAAAACGCCCTTAATTTAGATGTTCCTGATACACAGTGTCTATTTGTTGTACAATCTAATCATTACGTAAACGTTTATAATTGGGAATGAAAAACAACACTTAGACAAATCCTGGTACGATGAAGAATGTCGCATATTGTATTAAGAATTGCATGTTGCATACAAAGCCAGAGCGGCGAAATGCCTCTTGCAAATTGAAATGCGTATGAAGGAGAAGGGAGGGCGAAATAAGAAAAAAAACTGAAGGAATAGAGAGAAGGCCCGAAAATTATGGCAAAAAGTTGCAAGTAAAGGATAAAGATCAGGGATCCCATTTTGTGATGCGTGTCACGAAGGCGCAGCCACTATGGGATCATTTTACTCTCACCCTACTGTTAGGAGAGTATAAATCATTTGAGTATTACACATAGAAGGAGTCACTTAAGGCCCTAGGTTTGAACTTAATTCAATTCATGGCTTTTTAAGTCGTTTGGTCAATATCCGTCTGTCTGTCCGACTGGTTCGCAAGGTATATTTCGAAAGACGTAAGCAATTGTTTAGAAACGTTGCACGGGTCACTTTAGGCCCTAGATTTCTTTGAACCAAATTCGATTCATGACTTTTTAAAAATTATTTGAAACTTTGCGCGAGTAAATATTTCCTTAAAACTACTTATGGTATTGCAAGTGGGCTAAATGGCCACGCTCCTCCTAGTACCTCCCATACAAATAATATATATATAATAATACAAACAACGCGATAATTCTGAATTTAGTAAAGCTATAATAGGATAAAGTTTTGGAAAAAAGCCCGGAAGTCAAGCCACGCCCCTTCTGATACTTCCCATGCAAATGTACCACTCCGCCCACTTTAAAAATCGAATAATAATATCAATACACCCAATGCGATCGCGCCCGAATTCTGTATTTAGTAAAGCTATAGCAGGATAACGTTTTGAAGAACAAACGTGGAAGTCTAGTCACGCCCCATTTGGTATCTCCATAACCATTTGGTACCTCCATAACTATTTGGTACCGCAAACTTTAAAAATCAAATAATATTATTAATGCACCCAATGCCATCGTGTCCAAATTCTGCATGTAGTAAAGCTAATCGGCATAAAGTTTTGGAAAAAAAATCAGGAAGTCTAGCTTTTTGGTACCTCCCATACAAATGTACCATTCCGCCCATTTTAGATACGATCGTGCCCAAATTCTGTATTAGTAAAGCTAAATTAGGATAAAGTTTTGGAAAAAAACTACTATCTTCCATACAAATGTACCACTCCGCCCACTTTAGAAATCGAGTAATAATATCAATATACTAAAAAAATATTATGTATTACTGAGGGTACATGTAAGTCGGTTTTCCCGACTGAAACTTTTTTTATGATTTTTAACTTCGCTCGTTCATGAAAGCAGCGAAAGTACCGACATAACACCAGTCAAAATTATGGCAGTACGGCAATACAAAGGACCGCAGGCAGAGCTTCCTTCTTTTCTGGCTTTTTCCAATCACATAAAAGGTTCCTTCGGGTGTGTTATGTGAAAGACTAAAGCCCATCTTAACGAACCTTATACAAACTTATCAGCGTGGTTTTAGACATAGTAAATTCACGACCGAGCAGATATTTTTGCTACGACAAATCCTAGAGAAGCCTTAAGAAATGAAAATCGACACTTACCATCCTTTTAACGACTGCCAAACTGCATGTGGTATCCTTGCTATTGGAACTTTGCGGGATGACACTGACCGACACTAACTCTACAGTGGAGATAAGCAGAAATCTGGTGAAGCCATTTTCATCTCTGCGATCTCTTTAAAATCCTAATGTAGATGACAAAGTGATAAGCTGCGGTAAACAGGACTGGCACCATTTCTGAAGAAAGTTACATGCTGCTCGCGTATGCTGATTATGTAGAAATTTTTAGCTGAAGATTACGTAGTATTACTGCGGTTTTTTCAGGGATTGACAAGCAGCCGGTAGAAGTGGGTCTGGTGATAAATGACGGTGGAACCAAGTTATTTGTTTCAACAAACAAAGAGTTTTCTTGTTTAAGACGCTGCGTGAACTTTGACAACTGTACCCGGGAAATCGGCGAATGATAAAGAAAAATGGTGGGTGATATTCGGATTCAGAAGGTCATTTTGCATAAGAATCAGCTGTTTACTCGGGTCGACCGAAACTGAAACGTACAATCGTATCTTTCAAAATACTTAGGAATATTAGAATTGATGTTCTTGGTGCATCGATCGGTAAATTTAGCCTGCATACCGACACGTCAGACAAAGGGGTTAAGGCTAGTTAGCTTCGCAGCGGGAAGAAACATGGTAGTGAGTGGAACCAGATTCCAGCACAAAGTTATCCACAAGGCAACTTGGCTATGCCCCCGATCAAAACACTAAAAATAAAATTGATCATGTGGTAATTGATGGCAGGAAAGTATCTAGTGTCATGGACGTGCGTGTGATCCGTGGTACTAATGCTGGCTCGGATCATTACCTGGTTGCAGCCAAGGTGCGCACAAGATTGAGCAGAGCGAAAAATGCACGTAACCAAACACAAAGAAAGCTGGACATCGCGAAGCTGCAAACCCCAGAGATAGCCACTGCCTACTTCAAGCAGCTCTCTCAACTTCTACGACACAACGCCTCTACTTCTGACGAGATCTTTAAGCAAAAAAAAACATTAGATGAAGTTACGGTAGAACGAGGATATAGAGCGATACAGGAATAGAAGTCACGTCCGAAAATTTTACCAGAAAGTAAAAGCAAAAGGCTACGGTAATGAGCTCCCCTTATATAAGGACAAGGATGGAAATTTGGTTACAGATACGCAGAGTGTGCTGCATATATGGAGAGAATATTTTTAACACCTGCTGGTTCCAGAAGGCAGCGCACGTCAAAGTATCACACCATTATTGTTAAATTGGCAATATCGCAACTGAAAAATAATAAAGCAGCCGGTGCCGACGGACTTCCGGCAGAGCTTATCAAGTCCGGTGGCGAGGAGCTGATAACAAGTATGCACCAGCTCCCACGCCCGGTTTGGCTAAATGAGTGCATGCCCGATGATTGGAATCTAAGCGTATTATGTCCTGTGCTGAAAAAAAGTGATCCAAATATGTGCTCCAACTACCGCGGGATAAGCACTATACCCCTCGCATATAAGGTCCTTCCGAGTGTGCTATGTGACAGACTAAAGCCAGTGTTGTCCAACCTGATCGGACCTTATCAGTGTGGGTTCAGACCTGGTAAATCAACAACTGACCAGATATTCACACTTCGGCAAGTCCTGGAAAAGACCCAAGAGAAACAGATCGACACGTACCACGACATGGCCCGATACGTCAGAAATTACTTGAAGCCATGGCTGAGTTTGGTATTCCAGCGAAGCTAATACGCCTTTGCGGAATGACGCTGACTGAAACCAAGGCTTCACTGAAGATTGACAAGGACCATACGGAGCCATTCTATACCAGATGTTCGTTCGAAAACTTCAAGATGTGACTGCAGCCTTCTCAAGTATACAGTAGGAATCAGCGAAAATGGGTCTAATGGTGAACGAGGGCCAAACGAAGTTATTAGATTCAACGAACAAAGAATCTTCTCGTTTGAGAAACTGCGTGAAAGTTGACAACTATAATTTCGAAGTGGGAGATATTTTTATCTACTTTAGCTTCGCCATCAACAAAACAAATAATGTCAGCCTCGAAATCCGGAGAAAATTTCTGTTTGCTAAAAAATGCTACTACGGATTAAGCAAGCCATTTAGTGATAGAGTCCTCTCTCGACGAACAAACAAATAATCCAACTATACCAGTATGTATGGTTCAGAATTCTGGGTTATAACACAAGCGGATAAATCGGTTCTGGCAGTATTCGAGAGAAAAATACTCCGTAAAATATACATATGGGCCCATCATCATTAACGTTACGTTGGCTAGATCATGTTGTACCAATGGACGAAAATGTTTCAGCTCAAAAAGTCGTCAACAATGAATTGGGCGGGCGGCGCAGAAGAGGAAAGACCAAGTTACTGAGAACCTTGCAGAACTAATTAACTGGAGAAAAAATGCAGAAGATCAAAGTGTTTATAATATTTTGCTCCGTGCGGTATATAATCCAATAGGACTGCAAAGAAGTGCCAGCTAAGTAAGTATTAGAAATATGTCAGTTTATTAATAGTAATGGGTACCGGCCGTGGCATAGTGGTTAGAACACGCGACTACCATGCGGGAGATCGCAGGTTCAAAATTGGCTCCAGTCATCTTAAAAAATTGTTTCTTTCATTGTCGGCTCCCCTCGAATGTTGTTGACAGCAACTTCGCAGTATTATTAAGTGTCGAGTCAATCGGCGTGTTTAGTAAGAGCTTCTCAAACAGTGACGTTCGCATTCGTCGATAAACAAGTAGGTGCCGTTAGTTGTGAATCTAAAAATTGAAAGTTAATTCACAACAACGCGAGAAGCTATCCCATACCTTATTCATGGGGTGCAAAGGGAAATTAAGTTAAGTTAATGGTAGGCAAAACGCCAAAATACCATAAACTTTTGACACAACCCTTCTGTTACCTCTCAACAACAATCACTTTTGAAATTATTTTTCCGCGAACTAAACTATGACTGAAAATTTTTACTCGCTCTAAAATGCAGATAATGTTGAATAATAAACTTATTATGAGAACTGTAATTAATTTTAGCAACAGTCCGAAACAAATTTGAAGTTTGCAACATGATATTAATATATTTAAATGTATACAATTGTTAAGAACTTAAAAACATTAACGGTCTGAGACTATACCTAAAGTGATAAATTATGTTTTCAGATTTTTCTATTAAAACAAAGGCAGAATATGTCGCCAAATAAATTTAGTAAAGAAATTCTGCTAACCAATAAGGTTTAAGTCAGATAAAAACTAGTAAGAAATTTTCAGTCGGGCGACCCGACTTACATATACCATCACCCTCAGTAAAATAAAAAAAATACTATTATATTGATATTATTACCGGATTTCTAAAGTGGGTGGAGTGGTAAATTTGTATGGGAGGTACTAGAAGGGGCGTGTCTAGACTTCTAGGTTTATCCTCCAAAACTTTATCCTGTTATAGCTTTACTAAATACAGAGTTTGGGCACGATAGCGTTGGATGTATTGATATTATTACTCCATCTCTGAAGTGGGCGGAAAGGTACATTTGTATGGGAGGTACCATAAGAGGCGCCGCTAGACTATTATTACTCCATCTCTAAAGTAGGGGCGTGTCTAGACATCCAGATCTTTTCTCCAAAACTTTATCCTGTTAACGCTTTACTAAATACAGAATTTGGGCACGATCGTGTCAAGTGTATTGATATTATTATGCCATCTCTAAAGTGGGCGGAAAGGTACATTTGTATGGGAGGTACCAGAATGGGCGTGTCTAGACTTCCAGATTTTTTCTCCAAAACTTTATCCTGCTTGAACTTTACAAAATACAGAATTTGGTCACGATCGCGGTAGTTCTAATAATAATATTAATCGATTTCTAAAGTGGGCGGTACCAGATGTGTGTGGGAGGTACCAGATGGGGCGTTGGTAGACTTCAGTTTTTTTTCTCAAAAACTGTATCCTGCTATAGCTTTACTAAATTAAGAAGTAGGGTACGAGCGCGATGGATTTATTGATATTATTACTCCATATCTAAAGTGGGCGGAAAGGTGAATTTGTATGGGAGGTACCAGAAGGGGCGTGGCTAAACTTCCAATTTTTTTCCAAAACTTTATCCTGTAATAGCTTTACTAAGTACAGAATTTGGGTACGATCCCGTTGGGTGTATTGATATAATAACTCGATTTCTAAAGTGGGCGGAATGATGTATTTGTATGAGAGGTACCAGAAGGGGCGGAGCCATGTAGCCCATTTGCAATACCGTAAGTAGTTTTGGGGAAATATTAACTCGTGCAAAATTTCAAGACATTTGGTTGCGTCTTTCGAAAGTTATCGTGCGAACCAGCCGGACAGCCACCAGACAGACAGACAGACAGACGGACATGGCTCAAATGGCTTAAAAAGTCATGAATCGAATTTGGTCATATAAAATCATATATAACCTCATCCCTAAGGGTATAAACAAAAATTTAAATCTATATACAACATATGCAGATATATTTAATACAATTTCCCTCTACCATTGCACATAAATTTCCCCAAATTTCCATAATACGAATTTTATTGGCGAAGAAGACTAATAATTATGCATCGAGTATTAGGCGCATTTGTCACAGCAAGGGCAATTAAAGATAAATTGAAAAACTTTCTTTCACACTCTGCGAGCAAGAGACATCAACATGTAGCGCAAGCAATACATATACTCGTATGTATATGTTACTACCACTCCAATATTATCAGCATCGAAAGTCATAAAAATACATGAAATGATGGCATCCAAAGATATCAAATAAAACAAACGAACAAGAACCACCAACAAACACGTCTGAATGAAAGCTAAAAACACCATACACAGAACAACATAAACGTTTAGACATTTATGTGCTACCCTTAGAAATGCTTGACAAGCATAACAACATACAGCAGCTTAGTAATGGGAGATCTCCTTCCTTCTAAATCGCCCCCAAATTGGTATCCATCTTATGTTGCATGCCATAAAGGGGGAGGGAAATGAAAAAAAATGAAATTTTTGGTATGAAAAAGAAAAAATAACATTTTATTAACAATATTCTATAACAACCCATACCCATACCCAATCTCCACCCAACAATCTTTAGCACTAAACATTCATCCTTCGAATGATGGCCTGCCTCTCATCCTTGCGGGGATCCTTTTTCACACACACAAATATGGCGCTTAAAGTTATGCGCCATACAGGAGGGAAAAGTATATTCATTTTTGTTTTTTCATAAAAATGAAAATGAAATAAAAAAACCTTCTATGAAAGTTTGTTGCCTTTACGAAATTGCTTTTCCCAACAAAAAAAAAGAAAAATTGTAAGGAGAGCTAGAGCTACAGTGTGGGGATTGGTGGAAAGCAAATAAATACAGACGTTTTTTCGGTAAGCACCCACTGATGTTCGATGTTGATATCCTTCTTTTACCCCTGCTGCTATTCTGTTGCTGCTGCTGCTAAATTGCGGCTCCTTGTCCGCGTAGTACTACTCTTTGTGCCGTTTATGTTTTGTTATTTTATTTATTTACATTTTTATTTTCAAATACCAATATTGCTTAAGTACGTGTCGGTATGCCATAAATACAAAGTATAAATGTTATATTTTTTCATTTTATTTGTATAGATGTAACCCACGAGGGGCTGCGCTAAAAGTCGAGAGAACTTTTTGGAATTTTCGTGGTATAGATGATCAAAGAATTAAGGGCTCTTCGATATACCTGAAAGCTTTAAATAGTTGATTGCGACCTCAAGGATATTTTGTATTTTTTTTTCATTTCTGTAGTAATATGGCAAGTTTTCGAATGTTACCATTTTATGCTTAAATATAGGTTAGTTCATGACCACACACTACATAAAGTATCTCCTCTAGTCAAACCGAACTCTGTACCAACATTTAAATCTAAGCTTTCAACTTTTCACAGGGCCCTCGCTAAAACTTTGTGTACATGTGTATCGGTAAGCATATCCTTGTCATAGTCGCTCTGTGTGTTGTACAGCACAGCAGCAATATTTGCCGATATCGTAATGGTGATGGTGTGTGGTAACAATTTATTTACATTTTTTTTTTGTTCGTCTTCGTAAAACATTTGAAATATCCTCCCCCAGTTTTGGTCTCTTGTACGGTACAATCATAAAAATCCAGCAAACGGCAAAAAAGATACTTTTTCCATTTAATACCACCACAAAAAGAAATAAATAAGATATGCAAACACAGACATTGATACAAATACAAGATTCGAGGTGGCGGTCTGGGTTTGGGGATATACAAAATCAAATTAGAAATGTCTACAATTCATGGAATACATTGAATTCATCGTAATTTTTTTTATATACATTGGGTCATAATTCAATTGAAGACGATGCTGGTTATATTAAAATACTCAAAATTTTCACCATTACATCGAGATGTGTTGTTGAAATTATATTAGGGATTCGCTTATTACATTCGAAAATTGATTAAAATATAATTTCACATAAGAGTATCAAAACGTATTAGTATTTTTATTATCTTTAAAACGCTAAATTGAATATGCGGGACATTTCGAATTTTCCCCGAACTCCACTTCTATTAAAGTCCTTTACAAATTTTCCATAATTTCAGATTATTCTAGCTGGTAATTTCTGCAAACATAAAAGTGTGAACTCCAAAACTATTACAAAATAAGTTCAATATAGTCGTAAGGAAGAACTTAAGTAAGTTAACTTTAAAATTGAGTGATTTAACATGCTTCAATTTTTAGATCGACACAACGGGACCTACAGTTTAACGACGCATACAAAAGTCATTTTTTAAAAAGCTTGTATTAGACATGACTAGGACAAAGAATCTTATGGAAATGCATATTTTTAATGGACATCATAAAATGGAAATGGTAAAGTTATCGTTACGAATCATAAAATTATAAATATATTTTAAATTAGTCACTTTTATGGTGAACTGGGACATTTTACCACTTCTCCAAACTTCACCACTATTAAAGTCCTTTATTGTAAGAGTAAGTCAAATTGAAGGGGGTGGAATGGGCGGACAACACCTCAAGAACATCGGTTGAATGCTATAAGCTTAAAATTTTACACATATACATAAATGTATCATTTGTCGGTGCCATTTAATTTGTTAATATTTAAATTTCCACAATTTTGGATAATTTTTGGATGGGAAAAATCGACAATCAATTCAATAAATGGACCAAATGTGCCTAATGCAATGTTTAAGTAGCCTATAACCATCCTCGGAAGATTACCATTCAAACGAAACCGGTTTGTTGCCCATATGTAGAAACAAATGTTCACTTTTATATATATAGATATAGAAGATGGAAGATTTAACTTTTCCAAAGAATCGAATAAGGTATTTCATGGCGGGCAGACTTTGTAATTTTAATGATCTTGTTCAATTTAATATCCTTGGTAATAACTTTATCATTTTAGTTAACATTTTAAATATATTAAATTTTCCTAAAATTAGTAATTTGAATCGCGGAAAACCAAAGTTTCTTTTTATACCCTTCACCATGCGCATGAACAGAGTGAAGGGTATATTAATTATGTTCTTCCATTTGTAACGCCCATAAGGAGGCGTGGTAAGTATGACAATATAAATATAAATGATCAGCATCGAAATCTGAGTCGATTTAAAGGTGACCGCCTGTCCGTCTGTCCGTCCGTCTGTCCCCGCGATTACAGCCGCAGCTTAAGAGATATCGGGCTGAAATTTGGAATGCAAGCTTTTATCCTCAAAGCGGAGGTTATGTTCTAAGACTACTAAAAAACTACTCCCACCTCCCATACAAACTTCCCTTTTTCGGGTCTGTCCCTGCGATTACAGCCGTAGTTTAACGGCAATCAAGCTGAAATTTTGTATGTGAGCTTCCCTACACTAAGAGGAGGTTGAGTAGTAAGATGAGACCGATCGGTCAAAAACTACTCCCACCTCCCATACAAAATCCCTCTTTTGGGGGTGTCCGTATGTCAGTCTCCGCGATTACAGTAGAAATTATAGAACAATCAAGCTGAAATATTGTATGCAAGCTTCCCTACACTAATCGGAGCTTGAGTAGTAAGATGAGACCGATCGGTAAAAAACTACTCCCACCACCCATACAAAATTCCTCTTTTTGGGGGTGTCCGTATGTCAGTCCCCGCGATTACAGCAGTAATTCAAGAGCAATCAAGCTGAAATATTTTATGCAAGCCCTAAATGGATGTTTAGTTCTAAGATGAGACCGATCGGTCAAAAACTACTCTCACCTCCCATACAAACACTCCCCTTTTGGGGTCTGTCTCTGCGATTGCAGCCGTATTTTATGAAGTATATAGCTGACATTTTGTACGCAAGATTCAATCTCTAAGCGGGTGCTACTTTCTAAGATAAGCAATGTCGGTCAAAAACTACTTCTCCTCCCATTCAAACTCTACCTTTTTTGGGGTGTCCGCCTAATTGCCCCCGCGATTTCAGCCTTAGGTTAGGAAATAGCGAGCTGAAATTTGATATACAAGCTTTAATCCTATAATAGGACCTTACGTTGTAATATGAGCAATATCGGACGAATACATCTCCCACCTTCCATACAAACTACCCCTTTTTGGGGGTGTCCGTCCGTATGTCACTGTAGTTTATGAGCTTTCGGGCTGAAATTTGGTATGTCCAGAAGCAGAGGTTAAGTTCTAAGATAAGCAACATCGGATTTCAAATACTCCCACATCCCAAACAAACTCCCATTTTTTGGGGAATTACAAAATTCATAAAAATATTCTCCAACTCACCAACTCATAAACTTATCGGTAAATCGAATAAAATCGATAAAAATTATTGAAAAAAATGGATGTGTGAAGCTAAAAGTAACGTCCATTTTAATAAAATATAGTTGTAGTGCAATTAACCAGTTTTATCACCATTTTTGCAAATGGTGAAGGGTATCTGAGCTTCGGCATAGCCAAAGATAACCGCCTTACTAGTTTTTATTGAAAATAAAAAAACTTCATCTTATCATTGCAGTTCATATAAATTAACACAAGAAAATCGAATTAGTAATTTGTCATATATCGCCAATACTATCCTAACACTATGTATTATGAGTCCATCTATCTAACGGAGTATTTCTGGCCGAATATAACATTTAGCCCAACATTAATAGTTATTCGTTGAAAGTTTACATTAAACCTAGTTACATACTGAAAATATACGAGACCACAAAGAATTAGGGTCAAGAAAATTATAAATTAGTTCACCTTTATCTAAAATGCATGGACACATATCACATATGTTAGCCATAAAATAAAACTTAAATAACATCAACAAAAATTTCCCCTTTACAAAAATTATAACTATACAACTAATTATTTCAGATAATAACCCTGTTAGGTTCTTAGCATTTTTCATACTCCCCATCACATATGTATATATTCCATTTTGATCACTGTCAGCCTTAACAATTTAAAATATTTAATTTCATTTATATGCAACATTTAATCTGTCAAAAACACTATGTTCATGTTGCCTTCCAAAGTGTCAAACTTTAAAGTTATAATTTGTTGTCTATAAAATTAAAATCACAAAATATAACTTCGATTTAATATTTTTCCTAAATCATCCAGAAAAGGAAACAACAAATTATGCTGATCATCATGAGTGTTTGACAAGGGTTCATGTTCATACTCCAGCCGGCAAAGTGTACGGATGTATTCGCACAGTGTGCTTATACATATACAGTAATTTCACATATGTATAGAATGTTGCAACAGCCTCATCATTATCATCAACATCTTTGCCAGCCACTCTTTCATTCATACTTTTATTTAGCTTAAATTAAAACAATTTAAATTGTCATCTGTCATAATAAAGGTATCAAAGCAACATTGACCTGACTGAGCGATGCGAAGAACGGATGCACAATAAGAGTTAGTCGTCCTTTATGTTGAATGTTAATCAAAATCATGGCTCTTAATATAATTACAGTTAAGATGTGAATTTTAAGGCCTTTTGGCTTTTTAAGTCTAGACTTTTTGGGGAAGTGTTATGATAATGATGACACACAAATTGATGAACGAAGATGAAGTCGATTCCCAAAAGAGATGTATTTTAGATGAAACACATAAGGTTGAGGTTAATTAAAATCCAGCAGAAAGTGAGCAAGCAACTCATCTTAGATTGTTGTGCATTTTATGCCTAAGTTAAAATGACGTAGAACAGTGTTGGCTCTGTTTTAGCAAAGGGGTTTAATTAAGTAGGATGTGGTGGAGCTGAGGTGGGTTAATAAATATAGAATTTCATAAAAGAATTTCATTTTTTAAACAAAACTAGTTATCATTTGACCGACCGTGGCATAGTGGTTAGAACACGCGACTACCATGCGGGAGATCGCAGGTTCAAACCTGGCTCCATTCATCTTAAAAAAAAAACAAAAATTGTTCTTTCATTGTCGGCTCCCCTCGAATGTTTTTGACAGCAACTTCGCAGTATAAGTGTGCGACTCCAGCACATCGAAACTCCTTCAACCAGGAGATAAATATTTATACGTGAATAATCACGTCGTGGTCACCAAAATGTGCAACTCAGACACATCGATGACTACTCCTACGTACGTACGGCCACTTCGAACCACTCCTTCAACCAGGAGATAAATGAAACTCTCTTCACTGCGGTTCTTAAATGAATGACATTTATTCAAAGATATTTTCTCTCTTATATACTAAATACACAGTTTATAATCTTTAAGAAAGGCATTTTCTACCTACTGTACGATCACACACATTTTCTAATCATGACCCTTGCCGACATGTGGTGTGCACAGTAAATAAACAAAACCCTTTGTGTATGCCAGTCATTAGTGTGAGCCATAAAACACATAATTTATGACTGGTTTATCTATGTGGGATTTTTCCCTCGTACTAAAACTATCAATTCTTTTGCTGATAAGTTCTAATATTTTCTTAATGTGTTTACCATATTAAACATTCTCCCCTCCTTAAAAGATCCTGATCTTTTAATACATAATTAAGTCAATACCTCTGAATATATAAAACTTAATCTAATTAATACTTAAAAACTACTTAACCTAAAACTATATACTTAAATCTACTATTACCACCAGTCGGGCACTTTGGGATGTCGTCTTTCCTTCTATATTTCCCAGGATCCGGCGGCCAAATGATTGGACTTTCCCGAACATCCACGGTAGCATCTGGTCGCCAATTTGAAGTCCATTTAAACAAGAGTCTTTTAGCTGCTGCCGCGCCATCCTTCACAGCTGCAACCCGCTCTCTTCGTTCCCCGGCGATGGGAACTTTCTCACGTCGTCTTTCATCTTTTAAAACGCAATTCAAAGACAATGACTTAAATTGCTTGCGATGTAAGTTCTGTTTGTCTTCGTTGGCATGAAATAAATCAGCTACTATACGTACTTCGGAATCTTCATTGGCATTGGCGTTGTTAAATAGAACATCGACATCGGCCTCAATTTCTTCGTTAATTACTACCAGAGAATCTACAGTCATGAATCTATTCGAGTCGATTTCACGAATTTCCTTGTCACCATTATTATCCGACTCATTTTTACTCGATGCTTCCATCATGAATGTATTGATCTGCAAAGTATTAGTCAACTTTGCGTTTTCCATTTTAAGAGCGATGTTTTCTTCCTTAAACAGCGACAGTTCCCACTCTTGGCACCCATTAAGTTTTTGAATGCTCTCATTTTCATTTCGAAGTTTTTCAATATTTTGTTGTGCTGCGAAGAGCAAGGACGTTTGATCAGCCAATTCATTCTGCACATCCTCTTTGAGCTTTTTCATATCCTGCAGGTTTTTGTTCAATGCTGACACCATTGACTCTGCTGTTTGCTTCAACGATTGCTCATGTCGCAATTGCTTTTTTAGCGATACCTCCAATTTTTCGTTAACTCGCAATTGAGTGTAAACAGCTTCTAATTTCTCCTGATTAGATTTGTTGCATAACTGCTCCTTTCGAAGTTTGGCCTCTGTTTCAGCCAATTCGTCTTTCAGAAATTGCAGTTCAACTTTTGCAGCATCCTTTTCTTCAGTTAACTGGCTCGTTAACCGTTTATTCTCCAATTCCAGTTCTTCGCATTTTCGGTACGTCCAGAACCTGTCGTTCGAACAATCAAAATATTTTTTTCGGAATATTTTTCGCTCGTTTTCCGTATGTTCCCATTTCATACGTTCATTAACGAGTTCATCCTTTAAACTGGTTATCTCTTGCTTCAGAGATACCAGTTCTTCCTCCTTAATAGCAAGATTCCTTCTTGATCTGCTGGTGGTAGGAAGGTATTTCCCTTCATCAAAAGGTTTAAGTTGCCTGGCTTGGACAACATCTTCCAGCATCAAAACTTCTTCCTGGTCTCTCTCAGCTTCCCGTTCTATTGCTATACGAACTTCTTCCTTCTGTTTTTCAAGTGTCTGGCGCAGAACAGGATCAGTAGCGAACTCCTCCATGGACTCTCTTAGTTCGAGAGTTACTTGGAACATCTTTAATTGATGTCGTCTGCCCTCTTCAAGCATCTGGCGCAGAACGGGATCTTTTACTTCTACAAATGCTGCTGGAGTTTTCCTTCCATCCATTTTGCAGTCTTATAATGTAGAATTTAATTTTATGTTTGTAAAATTTAATTTTTAACGTGAACGATCACGTCGGGGTCACCAAATGCTGCGACTCCAGCACATCGAAACTCCTTCAACCAGGAGATAAATATTTATACGTGAATAATCACGTCGTGGTCACCAAAATGTGCAACTCAGACACATCGATGACTACTCCTACGTACGTACGGCCACTTCGAACCACTCCTTCAACCAGGAGATAAATGAAACTCTCTTCACTGCGGTTCTTAAATGAATGACATTTATTCAAAGATATTTTCTCTCTTATATACTAAATACACAGTTTATAATCTTTAAGAAAGGCATTTTCTACCTACTGTACGATCACACACATTTTCTAATCATGACCCTTGCCGACATGTGGTGTGCACAGTAAATAAACAAAACCCTTTGTGTATGCCAGTCATTAGTGTGAGCCATAAAACACATAATTTATGACTGGTTTATCTATGTGGGATTTTTCCCTCGTACTAAAACTATCAATTCTTTTGCTGATAAGTTCTAATATTTTCTTAATGTGTTTACCATATTAAACAATAAGTGTCGAGTCAATCGGCGTGTCTAGTAAGAGCTTCTCAAACAGTGACGTTCGCATTCGTCGATAAACAAGTAGGTGCCTTTAGTTGTGAAACTAAAAATAGAAAGCGTGTTAATTCACTACAACGCGAGAAGCTATCCCATACCTCATTCATGGGGTGCAAAGGGAAATTAAGTTTTAAGTTATCATTTGATACATTAACGTAAATTTGATAAAAAAAAAAAACTAGTTATAAAAGTTAAACAAATCTCTTGGTTAATAAGTTTCTTAAATTATCTTATTACTGTATTTCTCTGCTTAAAATATATTGCTTTACAATTTATTTATTTTTAACTATAAGTTCTTTCAGCAAGTGATTGTAGGTAAATATTAACATTTGTACAAAAAGCCACAATATTTTCTTTAAGATTTTCTTTAATATTTTCTATGTAAATAATTTGTTGTATTAGTTGAACTGACTAGACAACTCGTAGCATGGGACAAATTGTACTGGACTTAAAGTCATCTTTTCTTAAAATACATCTCAAGTACATGTTAGTTTGATGGTCTGTCCTTATGCATTTGTCGTTATGTTCTAGTGCCTGGAGTTCAATCTCTTGTTAATAATTGAATATTCTTAGAAACTTAAGAGTTTTTTTTAGATTTATCAAACAAACGAACATAAATGAGTAGGTCTATAAACACGTGCCAAAGCATATAAACGCTATTGTGTTTTGCAAAAATGCTGTTATTAGGCAAATACACTCGAGAAGAAATCAACAATGAAAGCTGCATGTTTTAAGGGTAAGCTAGCGAGATATATATCATATTTTATTTTGTTACTGCAGTATTCTCAGCATAAAAATAGCTTTCGAAAAAATCCCACAGTAAATGGAGGGTATGAGAGGCACAAAAGGAAAACATTATAAGTCGATAATTTATTTTTGATCAGTGTTCGAACGAGGCTTGGCAAAACTGTATTTTAGCACTAAGGAGATACAATTTGGTATACTTATACATAGCACTCGGAAATACTGACACATATGAATATACAAAAGAAATTATTTTTTGAGATCAGTGGGCGGAGAGAGAGTAAAAATTTGATATACAGATAGCACTAGGCACTACTGGTTCAAATTTTTAGACGAACTTTTTATTTTTTGAACGGAGGCGTGGCATAACCTTATTTTAGCTATAGACAGATTAAATTTTGTATACAGGCACTACAGGTTCAAAACTTCAGTGAATATTTACGATTGGTCAATCAGCGCATGGGGCTTAAAAAACCCTTTGGGTTTTAGGTGCAAGAGACATAATTTGATAAACTTTTAGTGGTCGGAGTGAGCATAGCAAATGGGTTTTAGGGCTAGAGTGTTAAAGTTTTTCTGGTACACATATAGTACTCTATAATAGCTTAGGTAAGGTTGGGTTAATTCGTTAGTCACGTTCAACACAGCTCACATAGGTCCTATGTGATACCCGATGTAATACCATTTCAAAATTTTCGCACCAAATATTCCTATTGCTTTTACTAGACATGCCGATTATCTTGACACTTATACTGCGAACTTCGCAGTGCGAAGTTGCTGTCGACAACATCGAGGGGTGGGCAATGAAAGAAAAATGTAGATTACTTGAACCGGGAATCGAACCCAGGATCTCCCGCATGGTAGTCACGTGTTCTAACCGCTATGCCACGGAAGGTGCCCGCCATTACAGCCATAAAATTTGGTATTCGAGCTTCTATTCTCTAAGCGGAGGTTAAGTTTTAAGATGTGCGAGATCGGACAAAAACTGCTCCCACTTACTATACGAACTCCTACTTTTTGGGGGTGTCCGTCTTTTTGTCCGCGCGATTACAGCCGTATTTATGAGCTATCGAACAGAAATTTGGTATGAAAGCTTCTACCCTCTAAGGGGAGGTTATATTCTATGATGTACAAGAAGAGACATAAACTACTCCCACCGCCCATACAAACTCCATCTCTTTGGGTGTTTGTCTCCGCAATTACCAAAGCTATCAAGCTGAAATTTGGTATGCAAGTTTATATCCTCTTAGCGGAGTTTTAACTCTAAAATGAGCTGGGTCGTACAAAAACTTTCCCATACAAACTCCTTTTTTTGGGAGTGTCTGTATGTATGTTTTCTCAATTTTAGCCATAGTTGAAGTTTTATTGAACTCAAATAGCGTACGTAAGCTTCTATCCTGTAAGCGGAGGTTAAGTTCTACGATGAGCAATATCGGACAAAAACTTTTCCTACCTTCCATACAAACTCCCCCTTTTTAGGTCTCCGTATGTCTGTCGCCGCCGTTACAGCCGTAACATTTTGTATTCGAGCTTCTATCCTCTAAGTGGAGGTTAAGTTCTAAGATTGGCGAGATCAGACGTATGTTTGTCTCCGCAACAGCAACCGTAGTTTAAGAGCTATCAAACTAAAGTTTGGTATGCAAGCTTCTATCCTCCTTAACTCCTCATTTTTGGGGGTGTCCGTGATCGGACTCAACCAAACTCCCCTTTTGTGCAAAACTACAAAATTCAATGAAATATAGTTGCACTGCAAATAACTAGTTTTATCGCCGCTGAGCTTCGGCATATCCTATAATACATACTTACTTACTTACTTAGCTGGTACTTCTATGCAATCCCAGTGGATTATATACCGCACGTAGAAAAATATTATAAGCGCCTCGATCTTCTGCGCTTCTTCTCCAGTTAGTCACACCGAGTTCTGTAAGGTTCTCAGTAACCTGGTCTTTCCAACGGAGTTTTGGTCGCCCTCTTCTGCGCCGTCCATCGAGTTCATTGTCGAAGACTTTTCGAGCTGGAGCATTTTCATCCATGCGTACAACATGACCTAGCCAGCGCAGCCGTTGCACCTTAATGCGTTTGACCACGTCAATGTCAGTGTACAGCTCGTACAGCTCATGATTCATACGACGCCGATACTCTCCGTTAACGATGATGGGCCCATATATTTTACGGAGTATTTTTCTCTCGAATACCGCCAGAACCGATTCATCCGCTTGTGTCATAACCCAGGATTCTGAGCCATACATTAAGACAGGTAGAACCAGTATCTGGTATAGCTGGAGTTTTGTTCGTCGAGAGAGGGCTCTGTCATTGAATCGCTTGCTTAGTCCGTAGTAGCATTTATTTGCAAGCAGGATTCTTCTCCGGATTTCTAGGCTGACATTATTTGCTTTATTGATGGCGGATCCTAGGTAGACAAAGTTATCTACCACCTCGAAATTATAGTTGTCAACGTTCACGCAGTTTCCCAAACGAGTAGATTCTTTGTTCGTTGAAACTAATAACTTCGTTTTGTCCTCGTTCACCATTAGGCCCATTTTTGCTGATTCCTTCTGTATACCTGAGAAGGCTGCAGTCACATCCCGCAGTTTTCGACCGATGATGTCTACGTCATCAGCGTACGCGAGTAGCATGTGGCTTTTGTTGAATATAGTGCTACTCGTGTTTACTGCAGCTTTTCTCATTATCATCTCCATCACAATGTTGAAGAGATCGCACGATAGGCCGTCGCCTTGTTTTAGGCCTCGTCTGGTATAGAATGGCTCCGTAAGGTCCTTGCCAATCTTCACTGAAGACTTCGTGTCAGTCAGCGTCATTCCGCAAAGACGTATCAGCTTCGCTGGAATACCAAACTCAGCCATGGCATCGAGTAATTTCTGCCGTATCGGGCTGTCGAAGGCAGCTTTATAGTCGACAAAAAGATGGTACGTGTCGATCTGTTTCTCTTGGGTCTTTTCCAGGATTTGCCGAAGTGTGAAAATCTGGTCAGTTGTTGATTTTCCGGGTCTAAAGCCACACTGATAAGGCCCGATCAGGTTGGATAACACTGGCTTTAGTCTTTCACATAGCACACTCGACAGGACCTTATATGCGATGGGTAGAAGGCTGGTCCCGCGGTAGTTGGAGCACACACTTGGATCACCTTTTTTCAGCACAGGACATAATACGCTTACATTCCAATCGTCGGGCATGCACTCTTTAAGCCAAACCGTGCGCAGGAGCTGGTGCATGCTCGTTATTAGCTCCTCGCCACCGGACTTGAAGAGCTCTGCGGGCAGACCGTCGGCACCGGCTGCTTTGTTGTTTTTCAGCCGCGATATTGCTCTTCTTACCTCGGCTTGACTTGGTGGTGGGCAATCTAAGCCGTCGTCGACAATTGGCGTGATAACTTCACGTGCGCTGCCTTCTGGAACCAGCAGTTGCTGGAAGTGTTCTCTCCATATGTGCAGCACACTCTGCGTATCCGTGACCAGATTTCCATCACTGTCCTTACAGGTGGGGAGGCCATTACCGTATTCATTTGTTCTTATTTTCTGGTAAAATTTTCGGGCCTCACCTCTATCCCTGTATCGCTCTATATCCTCGTTCTCCCGTTCCTTCATCTGACGTTTTTTTCGCCTAAATAGCTGTCTCGCCCGTTTAGCTTTATCCTTATGCCGTTCCCTAACAGCACGGGTTGCAATTGGCTGTAGAGTTGCCCTATAAGCAGCATCCAGTTCCTCAGACGCTATGCGACATTCTTCATCGTACCAGGATTCGTCTGAGCTCCGCTTTTCATATCCTAGCACGATTGTTGCGGCGGTTGCCATGGAATGCGCAATATGCTGCCACTGTATATCGGGAACGTCAGAAGTAGAGGCGTTGTGTCGTAAAAGTTGGGAGAGCTGGTTGGAGTAGGCAGTAGCTATCTCTGGGGTTTGCAGCTTCGCGATGTCCAGCTTTCTTTGTGTTTGGTTACGTGCGTTTTTCGCTCTGCTCAATCTTGTGCGCACCTTGGCTGCAACCAGGTAATGATCCGAGCCAATATTAGCACCACGAATCACACGCACGTCCAAGACACTAGATGCATGTCTGCCATCGATTACTACATGATCAATTTGATTTTTGGTGTTTTGATCGGGGGATAGCCAAGTTGCCTTGTGGATATCTTTGTGCTGGAATCCAAGACACTAGATGCATGTCTGCCATCGATTACTACATGATCAATTTGATTTTTGGTGTTTTGATCGGGGGATAGCCAAGTTGCCTTGTGGATATCTTTGTGCTGGAATCTGGTTCCACTCACTACCATGTTCCTTCCCGCTGCGAAGCTAACCAGCCTAAACCCGTTGTCTGACGTGTCGGTATGCAGGCTGAATTTGCCGATCGATGGACCAAGAACATCTTCCCTTCCTATTTTTGCATTAAAGTCTCCTAGAACAATTTTAATGCCGTGGCCAGGGCAGCGGTCGTATGTTTCCTCTAGGCGCTCGTAAAATGCATCTTTAATCTCATCGTCTTTATCTTCCGTCGGGGCGTGTACACAAATCAGCGTGATGTAAAAATATTTCGCCCGGATGCGAATGGTGGCTATTCGGTCACTTACAGGGTTAAACCGCGAGATCAGGTATCCTATAATACATACCTTACTTATTTTCATAATTCATAATGGTTGTCCAAAAAATTACAAATTGTTTTCCTATAAAATATGCAGGCAATAACATATTAACAGGCACCCCATTCTCGAGTGTAGCCCATGGTCTTTGCTTATACATTTGCCAACAAATGTCTTTAGTTTAATATTTGTCTTAAGATTGTGGTAAAAACGAAAGTAAATAAGAAATATTTACTGCTTTCTGTTTTGGTTTTGTAAATGAAGAAGCATCAATAGTAATAAAAGTTGATAGTTATCATCATCAATAATCTGCCAAGACATGATATGAACAGAAATTTTGGTCTTTCGCTTAATTGGAAAATTGCTGTATTGTTTTACTTTGATATCTATGAACATAGGTAAACACAGTATAAACACACACACACACTCACATATACACTAAAACAAATATATAAAGAAAATCAATATACTCAGTGTATGTGTCAAATATCTGCAAAAGACAAATTGATTGATGTCTTCTTAGCACAAGTTTAGCATTGTTGTTGTTTGTTCTAAGAATGATTGGTCGTTCTTCGTTGGTTTCAAGTGTTTACTTAAGTAGAAATAATTTTGAGGTATTTTAACAATAATGTTTATCAACGTATACGTACCGACAGTTGAAAGTTATTGACATACTCCCAGAACAATGATAAAATCAATCATTTTGTTGGCCAAGGGAATAGCTGATGTGGGGGTGGGTGTAATGTCATGTGAAACACGTATAAACAAACTACCCCCAAAAGTTATGATTTTATACGTGTATCCAAATCATAACTTTTTCTAACATGCGCAGTTTTTTCCTTATGGTGGATTTCAGTGAAAAGACATGACTCCAAAGAGGGTTGAAAAAGTTATGATAGCACACCCTCATAATAATTCATAATCATATTTCATGTTGGAAATTATCAACAACCACAAGCTCCTCCTTTTTTACTCCCACAGTATAAAGATAATAATGAAGATGTTAAAGAAAAATGGCGTTTATTAAAATAAATATTACATATGAAAGAATTGAAATGTTAATTAATAAATCATTTAAAATACCTGCATAAAGCATCTATTAAATGTTCTAACTATTTAAAATCAATTTTCCTTAAAAAAAAAATCTGCCAACATTTAATGACAGTTACAACTTTAGGTTATTTCTTCAAAAAACCTATTGATTGTTAGTTATTAAACTTCTCCATTGATTGTAGAATACATATATGGGGAGAAAAGTAAAACAAAACTATCATTAAATTTTTATGTATGGGATTTTCCAGCGGAAGGACGGACGATTTCACAGTATAAAATTGCAATATTTGTAACCTTTTGTTGTTTTAAACATAAAATTAATTTGTCGAACTTTAATAAAACAAACTATTTATATCGTTGAACAGTCTCTTCTTGCCAAATCTCCGAGAAACTCAAATCGTTTCACTTTGTGTTAGTCATAATTTTGAATACAACATTTTAAGTAAAGTTTCATTAAAAGACAATAATAGTACTGTCCATAATCTTAACTTAAACTTAATTTTCCTTTACACCCCATGGATGAGGTATGGGACAGCTTCTCGCGTTGTTGTGAATTAACACGCTTTCTATTTTTAGATTCACAACTAACGAAGCTCTTACTAGACATGCCGATTGACTCGACACTTAATACTGCGAAGTTGCTGTCAACAACATTCGAGAGGAGCCGACAATGAAAGAAAAATTTTCCTTTAAGATGACTGGAGCCAGGAGTTGAAACTGTGATCTCCCGCATTGTAGTCGCGTGATCTAACCACTATGCCACGGCATGGTCCAAAATCTACTTTTTTTAATATGAACATAATCTTCAAAATATATATATGTATATAAATTATCAGCTTTGCATTCTAAGTCTGTTTGCCTGATCCCAAGAATAACATTTTAAAATTACACTTAGTACAATTAAACCAATTATAACTCATCACTCCCCTCCTTCTTGTTCTTTAATGTCAGCAACAACAGAAAATTATGTATCAGAGTATTCCAGAGTATGGGACCGGCCGTGGCATAGTGGTTAGAACACGCGACTACCATGCGGGAGATCGCAGGTTCAAACCTGGCTCCAGTCATCTTAAAAAAAAAATGTTCTTTTATTGTCGGCTCCCCTCGAATGTTGTTGACAGCAACTTCGCAGTATTAAGTGTCGACAGTGACGTTCGCATTCGTCGATAAACAAGTAGGTGCCGTTAATTGTGAATCTAAAAATAGAAAGCGTGTTAATTCACAACAACGCGAGAAGCTATCCCATACCTCATTCATGGGGTGCAAAGGGAAATTAAGTTAAGTTTAAGTATTCCATACGCTTCGGCCTTTTGCGCTCCGTAGATAGTTCGTCACACCAAGTTTAGATAACAGCTCCTTCACCTGATCCATCCCCCACACGCCGCACATTTATTTTATTGCCCAAGACTTCGAGCCAAAACATTGTCGTCCATTCGTTAAACGAAAAAAATACAAAATCATTTACCACTTCAAAGTTATAGTTTTCGACGTTCTCGCAGGGTCCCAAACGAGTAGACTCGTTGTTCGTTAAAACAAATAACTTAGTTTTGTTCTCATTAATCAACAGACCCATTTCTGCCGACTGTTTCTCAATGTTCGTAAAGACCGCAGTAAGATCTCACAGTTCTCGGCCAATGATATCTATATCATCGGCATACGCAAGCAGAATGTGACTTTTGCTAAAGATAGTGCCAGTCGAGTATACTGCATCCTTCCGCATGATCATCTCCATTATGATGTAAAAAAGATCAGACTATCGCCTTGTCTAAAGCCTCGCATGGTAGAAAATGGCTCTGTAAGATTTTTACCAATTTTCACTAAAAACTTCGTGTCAGTCAATGTCATCCCGCAAAGGCGTATTAGCTTCGCGGGGTTACCAAACATAGCCATAGCATCTAATAGTTTCGTAGTATCGGACTGTCGAATGCAGCTTGTAATGAACAGATGGTAGGTGTAGATCTGCATTTCTATGGACTTCTCCAGGATATGTCGTAGTGTGAATATCTGGTCGGTCGTGGATATACCAGGTATAAAGCCACACTAATAAGGTTCAATCAGGTTCGCTAGAATGGGCTTTAGTCTTTCACACAACACACAAGACAGGAACTTGTATGCGATGGGTACAAGGCAGATCCTGCGGTATTTAGTACACACAGCACAGGACATAAAACAATCAGATTCCAACCATCGGGTATTCATTCCTTGAGATGAATCGTGTTTATGAGCTGGTGCATGCTCGTTGCCAGTTCATCGCCGCGTGCTGACCTCCTTTTGGATCGGTGGTGGACAGTAATTTCGCTACTTATGCTGCCTTCGGGAACGAGCAAAGAACGAAAGTGTTTCTTCCATATTTGCAGCACACTCTGAATGTCCGAGACCAGATTTCTGTCCTTACAGGTGGGGATCCCTGTTGAAAAACTTTAGCTTTTTAACTTTTTGGTAGAACTTTCGGGTTTCTTATCTATACCTGCTATTTTTGATATTCTGGCTCCCTTCCTTTTCTTCCCTAGACGCATTTTCCGTAATTGAGAGAGTTGGTTGGAGTAGGCATTTGCTATCTCGGTGTGAAGCAGCTTAGTGATGTCTAGCTTCCTTTGCTTTGGGTACGAGTGTTTAATCACGTGCGTACCTTGGCTGCAATAAGAAGGCGATCCGATCTAATATTTGCATCGCGCACCACACGCACGTCCATAACGCTTAAGACATTTCTTCCATCAATTACCACATGATCAAATTGATTTCTTTGTTTTAATCAGGTTGCCTTCTGGATATCTTGATTCTTGCGGGAATCTGATTCACCACACTACCATGTTTCTTGCCGACGCGAAGCTAACCAGTCTGAATCCGTTATCGGAGAACCAAGAGCAACCCCTTCCTATTTAGCATTTAAAATCTGCCAGGCGCTCATAGAATGCATCTTTAATGTCTTATCTTTTTCTCCCGTCTGGGCGTGTACACAAATTTACGTAATATAAAAATATTTCGCCTTGATGCGTATAGTGGCTATTCAGTCACTAACAGGATTAAACCGCGATACCAGATGTCGAGAGATATCTCTTGCGGACTATGAATCCACATAAAATTCGTGTCTTTCTTTACAACTACCATGCAAGTTATAAAAGATGACACAGTTATTTTGTCGTGTGCATCCCTATCCCGTCCATCGCATTTCCTACATGTCGGTGATGTCAGCCTTGTATTTGTCGAGGACAACCGCCAGATGGATCTAGGCACCATCTCTGTAGAGAGTTCGGACATTTCAGGTGTATATTCGTAAATCATGGTCGTTATAACGTTTGCCGGGGTCATTTTCGTGTTTTCATGCTAGTATTTCTTTAAAGGAGAGTGGCTTATTGGGCCTCCGCGCCCGATCCAAGTTTCTTGGATCTAGGCACCATCTCTGTAGAGAGTTCGGACATTCCAGGAGCATATTCGTAAATCATGATCCTTATAACGTTTGCCGGGGTTGTCTTCATGTTTTCATAATAGTATTTTTTTAAAGGAGAGTGGATTATTGGGCCTCCGCGCCCTATAGAAGTTTCTTGGGGCTGCCACAGCCACTAAGAGAACCTTTGTGTTGAGCTTCAGTAACTGCTGTTACCTACTTCCTAAGACGCATCGCTGATGGCATTCTATTTATGTAACTCAACATTGCGCCTTCTTACATCTGCTACCACTAAACGGATGTTTAATGGTATTGCTTGGGGACCTCCACAGAGAGCTTCTGATTACTCCCAAGTGAATAACGATCAGAAGACTCAAATTAGGAAATCCCCCATACAAATTAGAAAATCCCTCATCATTATTCAACCCAAACAAAAAATGCACATTACTTGCCAAACCTTCACAATATTGTGATTAAGAGCGAAATGCATTCATCGATTTTAATAATATATTTTCTTTGAAAACTATTTTATTCACTAATAAGTAAAAAACAATAACAAGTGGGCATACACCCAGCGAAACGTCTGATGTAGGCATGAACAAATAATCTTTTAACTTCACATTAATATGACCTTGAAAGACAGGAAAAATCGATTTTAAAAACTAAAAAAATTTTTAGTATTTTTTGTATAAATTGCAATTAAGGAAAGAAAACGAAGTCACTTGATTTTTCAATTCATCTAACTTCTTAAATACCAGTTAAGAAAATCTTCTCGTTAAGGTCAGCTCGTGGATGAAGATAAAGTTACATCTAGAATGTTTTTTAAAGTTGGAGTCACAGAATGCACTACTGCTAAGCCAGCCGAGGCAGCCACTTAACCGAAGTTTAAGTAATGTTTGAGCTTACTAACGAAGCTGTAATATATGGAAAAAAAATTAATGTTGTTCAAAAAAACAACAATTAAATCATAAGTGTTCCAGCAACTGCTGGTTCCAGAAGGCAGCGCACGTGAAGTTATCACGCCAATTGTCGACGACGGCTTAGATTGCCCACCACCAAGTCAAGCCGAGGTAAGAAGAGCAATATCGCGGCTGAAAAACAACAAAGCAGCCGGTGCCGACGGTCTGCCCGCAGAGCTCTTCAAGTCCGGTGGCGAGGAGCTGATAACGAGCATGCACCAGCTCCTGCGCACGGTTTGGCTTAAAGAGTGCATGCCCGACGATTGGAATGTAAGCGTATTATGTCCTGTGCTGAAAAAAGGTGATCCAAGTGTGTGCTCCAACTACCGCGGGATCAGCCTTCTACCCATCGCATATAAGGTCCTGTCGAGTGTGCTATGTGAAAGACTAAAGCCAGTGTTATCCAACCTGATCGGGCCTTATCAGTGTGGCTTTAGACCCGGAAAATCAACAACTGACCAGATTTTCACACTTCGGCAAATCCTGGAAAAGACCCAAGAGAAACAGATCGACACGTACCATCTTTTTGTCGACTATAAAGCTGCCTTCGACAGCCCGATACGGCAGAAATTACTCGATGCCATGGCTGAGTTTGGTATTCCAGCGAAGCTGATACGTCTTTGCGGAATGACGCTGACTGACACGAGGTCTTCAGTGAAGATTGGCAAGGACCTTACGGAGCCATTCTATACCAGACGAGGCCTAAAACAAGGCGACGGCCTATCGTGCGATCTCTTCAACATTGTGATGGAGATGATAATGAGAAAAGCTGCAGTAAACACGAGTGGCACTATATTCAACAAAAGCCACATGCTACTCGCGTACGCTGATGACGTAGACATCATCGGTCGAAAACTGCGGGATGTGACTGCAGCCTTCTCAGGTATACAGAAGGAATCAGCGAAATTTGGGCCTAACGGTGAACGAGGACAAAACGAAGTTATTAGTTTCAACGAACAAAGAATCTACTCGTTTGGGAAACTGCGTGAACGTTGACAACTATAATTTCGAGGTGGTAGATAACTTTGTCTACCTAGGATCCGCCATCAATAAAGCAAATAATGTCAGCCTAGAAATCCGGAGAAGAATCCTGCTTGCAAATAAATGCTACTACGGACTAAGCAAGCGATTCAATGACAGAGCCCTCTCTCGACGAACAAAACTCCAGCTATACCATATACTGGTTCTACCTGTCTTAATGTATGGCTCAGAATCCTGGGTTATGACACAAGCGGATGAATCGGTTCTGGCGGTATTCGAGAGAAAAATACTCCGTAAAATATATGGGCCCATCATCGTTAACGGAGAGTATCGGCGTCGTATGAATCATGAGCTGTACGAGCTGTACACTGACATTGACGTGGTCAAACGCATTAAGGTGCAACGGCTGCGCTGGCTAGGTCATGTTGTACGCATGGATGAAAATGCTCCAGCTCGAAAAGTCTTCGACAATGAACTCGATGGACGGCGCAGAAGAGGGCGACCAAAACTCCGTTGGAAAGACCAGGTTACTGAGAACCTTACAGAACTCGGTGTGACTAACTGGAGAAGAAGCGCAGAAGATCGAGGCGCTTATAGTATTTTTCTACGTGCGGTATATAATCCACTGGGATTGCATAGAAGTACCAGCTAAGTAAGTAAGTAAGTTCATGTTATTTCACTTTAAAAATGAAACTTATATTTGCCGCACTATTTTGGATACACATCACACACTTTGGAAATAAGTTTTCCATATTACCCAACGTTGTTTAAGCGTTAAGCGACGCATTCCGGTTTTTTTTTCAGGTATTTAACTAACTTTCTGTCAAGATTTCGTGTGGATAACAGCTGTCAGTGTCCAAGTCACCTATGATTTAAAAATAAACTTGTATTTGGCCCACCCTTATATTACCAATGTCAAACTTCCGACATGTACACAACAGACATACATTCAATCGAATACTATAATTTATCAATTTAACATGACAAAAAGTTATCAATTTACCAGATTAAATTTGGTTAATCAAGTACTGCAGCATCCCCGCTTTATAATGCAACAAGCACAACACAATTTGATAATACCATCATTAAACGCAGATATACAAAGACAAAAACACAGAGAAATGGAAACTTGGTCAAAAGGATTCAAGCCACCACCAAAGCATCAATTTATAAAACTACGACATCAGCGCAAACACACACTCACAAATGATACGAAGCACCCCACAAGAAAATAATCCGTTATTAAAAGCATCACGCGAAAGTTGAAAGACACAATCATACAACAATTGCTCAAATAAGGATCATTCCAGTCATGCGAATAAATGATTTGTTGTACTTTTATGTTTCGTTCCCCCCTTTCTCCAGGACACCAGAATGTCTAATTCTTGTAGCACGATAGAAGCTAAAGCATAAGGCAGAGTAGGTTGAATCCGACACAAGGTAAATATATGGTGGTGGTTGTTGGTTATGCGAACAACTAGTGTTGAACGGGTGCTGGTGGGTGGCTGACGCCCGGCTAAAGATGATTTGGTTGATGCGTTTATTGTTCGCCTGCAATTTAGTGGGTGTCATTAT
Organism: Muscina levida; assembly: GCA_964034835.1. Classification (NCBI taxonomy): domain Eukaryota; kingdom Metazoa; phylum Arthropoda; class Insecta; order Diptera; family Muscidae; genus Muscina; species Muscina levida. The sequence continues at coordinate 112,348,562 of OZ035881.1, read as the reverse complement.
CCTGTATTTCGGGTGTTGTCTTTCGATGACAATAGCAGCTTTTTTTTTTGCTGTTCTCTCTCTCTTGTGTCTTTGTTTGATTACCAAAGTAAGTATTTTATGTGAATGTTTGTGTCTGTCTGCACACTTGTAATATACATATGTCAGTATTTTGCAACACACGAAAACCTATCGCTTTCTATAGAAATATGTTGAAGCTTAGTTGAATATAAATTGTAATGTAGTCCTGGTAGTTTGAGCGTATAATGAGATAGTGGACAATAGACTCAATGAAAATTTGATAGATTTATTGGATTTTGTCCGCACTATTGGTAATATGATAAATGTTACAAATTAATCAAATTAGTTGGACGGATTGCACTATAAGCCTAAATGAAATAATTTCCCTACACGAGCTTAAACATTTTAGGATACATATTTTCTTTAAAAATACTTAAAGAACGAGTATGGTAATTATCTTCGGCTATGCCCAAGAAATAGTGGTAAGAACACGCGACTACCATGCGGAAGATCCGTGGTTCGATTCCCGGCTCCAGTCATCTACATTTTTCTTTCATTGCTGACCCCATCGATATTGTAGACAGCAACAGTATAGTGTATGTTGTCGAGTCAATCGGCATGTCTAGTAAAAGCTTCTCAAAGAGTATCGTTCGCATTCGTCGATAAACAAGTAGGTGCCATTTGTTGTAAATCTAAAAAAGGAAGCGTGTTAATTCACAACAATGCGAGAAGCATCCCATACCTCATTCATGGGGGGTAAGGGAGATTAAGTTTTTAAGTTTTATGCCGAAGCTCAGATATCCTTCACTACTGGTAAAAAAGGTGATAAAACTGGTTATATATTTGCCTTACAATAATATTTTGTGAAACTTTGTACCGAAAAAATGGTGTTTGTATGAGAGGTGGACGTTACTTTTTCCCTCTCACATCCTTTTCTTTTCAGACACACCAAAAAGCTGAGAGTTTGTATGGGAAGTAGGAGTAGTTTTTTTCCGATTTTACTCATCTTTAAACTTAACCTCGGTTTGAGGGATAGAAGCTAGCATACTAAATTTAAGCTCGATTTCTCTTAAACTGCGGCTGTAGTAGCGGGAATAGATTGACGGACAACCCTAAAAAGGGGTGTTTGTATGGGAGGTTGAGGTAGTTATTATAAGATCTTGCTCATAATAGAACTTAACCCCCACATAAAGGGTACAAGCTTGCCTATTCAATTTCAGCTCAACAATTCTTAAGCTACGGCTGTAATTTTGGTGACAGATAGACGGAAACCCCCAAAAATGAAGTATGTATGGGAGGGGAAATAGTTTTTGTTCGATCTTGTTCACCATAGAACTTAACTTCGGCTTAAAGGATAGAAGCTTGCATACCAAATTTCAGCACGATAGCTCCTTAACTACTGCTGTAATCGCGGTGACAGACTGCGAAAAAGGGGAAATTTATTTGGGAGGTGGGAGTAGTTTTTGACCGATCTTACTTATCTCAGACCTTAGCCTCCGCTTAGATCGATATATAAATTTCAGATCGATATATGTTAAACTAGTACTGTAATCGCGGGGACAGACAGACGGACACCTCAAAAATAGGGATTTTATATGGGAGGTGGGGTAGTTTTTGGCCGATCGCTTAAATTAGAGAAGCTAACATGTAAGTAATTTTGACCGATCTTGCACATCTTAGAACTTAACATCCGATTTGAGGATAGAAGCTTGCATTTCAGACTGATAGTCGGTCTTTTTCAATTCGACGCTGATCATTTATATAAATATCGCATCTGTTCGAAAAAAGGGAGACAATTCAAAATTTCTAAAAATTTTCATTTCTGCAATAAAATAAAGAAAAAAACACATAAATTTGTCATCTTCACCTAAAGTAAAAATTTTCCATTATTTAGTATCCTCTTCCGTAAAATAAACGTTAAGACACACTTTGTGTTTTCAGAATAACATCTCTAGACCCAACCAAAGAGTTATACTATAGTTTTTTAAATTCTGTGTTGTCCCTCCTTTTTCGAACAGGTGCGATATATTTTCATACCAACCACACCCCCTAATGGGCGGTACAAATGGAAGAACAAAATGCATATACCCTTCACTCCTTTATTGTGCGAGGTAAAGGGTATAAAAATAATGAAAACCTATTTTCCGGTTTTTTAAAGAATAATGTTTTTTACAGTCATTATCGCATACATAAGCTTTGGAAATCCAGTTATACTATTACAATTTTACGAGATCAGCTTACTTTAGAAAAAGTAAATAGAAATAAAAATATCTTTTAATTGTTCAACAGCCATTTCCCTTAACCAAGCCATATTTACTCAAAGTGTGATATGATTTAAGACTTTAAATGATTACAAACTTTCCTCGCACACGTATCGCAAATTTCTTCTCATTCTTCACACCACGTTGAACATTTGCTGGAAAATATGAAATCTAATTTTCGACAATGAAAACAAAATTGTTAAATCGTTACGAGTCATAATAATTATAGTACTGCAATCACTGCTGCTGCTGCACAAACAGAAAATTCAATTTCACCCAGTGGGCCAGTGCACTAAATGTGCAGAGGCGTTTCGCTTATTGCAGTATTTACTTTTTACAGCGCATTTGCCCTCACACCACCACCAAAGCTTTTGCAGCCAATTCAATTGCTGCAACATTTCTAAAACTGAAAAGTAATGTGAAATACGTAAATGAAATGGTAGGTAGAAGAAACAAAAAACATCATTTATTATAACAATTTGTGATGAACACGCATTACGAGGGCTGCTATATATATTTCTGGCCTAATAATGAAAATGCGAATATTTATCATCAAAAATTGTTTTATTGTTTTTCAAAGTATTCTCCAGCCTGATTTATACACTTTTGCATGCGCTCAAACCAATTGTCGAAGCACTTTTTCCACTCCGATTGAGACACCTCCAAAACATGGTTTTTGAACGCTTCAACAGCATCTTCTGGGCACGAAAATCGTTGACCACGCATTTTTTTCTTGATGTGCGGGAATAAAAAGAAGTCATTGGGTGCCAAGTCAGGGCTGTACGGCGGATGACCCATCAATTCGACGTTTTAGCCGGTCAAAAAGGCGCTGGTTTGAGCCGATGTGTGAGAGCTCGCGTTGTCATGGTGAAGAATGATTCGTCTTCTCTTGTTTGTTTTTGGATTTTCTCCGAAGACTTCAGGCAAACAAATTGTGGTGTACCACTCAGAATTGACCGTCCTTCGTTGCTCAAGCGGAACAGTCGCCACATGACCAGTTTTGCCGAAGAAACAGGCGACCATTTGCTTCGAAGTGCTTCTTCCACGAACAACTTTCGTTGAATTTGGCTCGTCTTCGAAGACCCACACGGTCGATTGTTGTTTTGTTTCGGGCTCATACGCATAGATCCAAGATTCGTCACCTGTGACGATCTTATGAACATCTTTTGAAGCACCGCGATCGTATTTTTTCAACATTTCTTTGCACCAATCGACACGAGCCTTTTTTTGAGCGATTGTCAAATTGTGCGGGATCCAACGACAACAAACCTTTTTTACGGTCAGGTGTTTATGTAATATCGAATGTATGCTGGTGGGAGAAATGCCCAAGGATGCCTCTATCTCCCGGTATGTCACATGACGATCTTGCATTATTAGTTCACGCACGGCATCAATGTTCTCTGGCACAACGGACGTTTTTGGACGACCTTCACGGAATTCGTCGTTGAGCGAACTGCGACCACGATTAAATTCGTTATACCAGTTTTTCACGGTGCTATATGATGGTGCTTGATCACCATACAAAGACTTAAGTTCATCGATGCACTCTTGTCTGGATAATCCACGTCGAAAGTTGTGAAAAATGATCGCACGAAAATGCTCACGTGTCAATTCCATTTTTTTAACGGAATTGAATTGTTCAAAGCTCTGTCAGTTTAACAATTCACGATTAAATGACAACACGTTCTGAGTGATGTTATGCAAAAAAATGTCAACCTTTCCAATGGAAATATCAGATTGCACCTGGCAACACTTATTGTTGCCTAGGCCAGAAATATATATAGCAGCCCTCGTACGTGTTCGTTAACTTGTCGGAGAGTAATGCCTTTTCATTGTACTCGTATAGAAGTTAATAAACTTGGATTTTCTGGAAAGCTAATGTGTGGAAGCATCGTATGTTTACTACTGCAGAATAATCCAAAAAAAAATCATTGATGTCGATCATTGACCGATCGCATGAATTTCGATTATGTCTACGGTTCATTGCATGAACTAATGCTAATGTGATTTTCGGCTGTTAGTTTTTTAAGGCAGATCAGTCAACTTTGCGAAGAAAAACTACATCATACTCATGAGCAAACTGAAGCATGTGAGCATGATATTGAGACTTTATTACGCGTAGCATTTGAATTTCGTAATGATGTAAATCTTTTAAGATGTTCTGGGGACATTTAAGACTTTCTTAAACTTAATTTTCCTTTACACCCCACAAATGAGGTATGGGATCGCTTCTCGCGTTGTTGTGAATTAACATGCTTTCTATTTTTTTTTCACGACTAACGGCACCTACTTGTGTATCGATGAATGCGAACGTCACTGTTTGAGAAGCTTTTTACGTCAGAGAGATCACATATTCCCCAGGCAATGCCATTGAACATCTGTTCAGTGGTAGCACATGTGAGAAGGCGCAATGTTGTGAAACCTAATGGCATGCTACCACCGATGCGTCTAAGGAAGTAGGTAACAGAAGTTATTAAAGCTCAACACAAAGGCTTTGGTTAAGCAGTCGGAAAATTCGGTCTGCACAACAACACCTCCGATAATGGATTCAGAATAGTTAGCTTCGCGTCGGCAAGGAACGTGGTGGTGAGTGGAACTAGATTCCCGCATAAAGATATTCACACGGCAGATTGATTACGTGGTTATTGTTGGTAGGCATGTCTAAAGCGTTATGGGCGTGCGAGTGATGCGCGGTGCAAAAAGCGCAAAGGAAGCTACACAGAATAGTTAGCTTCGCGTGCATACCAACGAGATAGCCAATGCTTACTCCAACCAACTTTTTCAATTACTTCGAACTAACCCACCTAATTCTGATGTCCCCGACAACCAATGGCAGCATATTGCAAATTCTATGACCACTGCCGCACCGACCGTAATGGGTTATGCAAATCCATGCTCAGACAAGCCCTGGTACAATGAGGAATGTCGCGGAATGTCTGAAGAAAAGGATGCTTCATACAGGTCAAATCTGCAGACAATGGCAACGCATGCAGTGACAGAGCGTTGTACTGAGAAGAGGAGGGAGATAAAACGCCCATTCAAGCGGAAAATGCGTCTATAGAAGAAAAGCTAGAGAGCCAGGATATCGAAAATTACAGGGATAGATGTGATGCTCGAAGGTTCTACCAAAAGGTAAAAAGCGAAGGTTTTGGACCAGGGGTCCCCAACTGTAAGGACGGAGACGGAAATCTGGTCACTGACATTCAGAGTGTACTCCAAATATGGAGAGAAGACTCATGAAATGCAGATCGACACCTACAATAAGTTTATCGACTACAAAGCTGCATTCGACAGTCCAATACGACCGAAACTATTAGATGCTATGGTTGAGTTTGGTATCGAAGCTGATACGACTTTGATTTATATTTATATTGCTGTATAAATCCACATAGACCTTTGGAGATAGTCCCCAGCGCTTGCCTATAGCCCATTTACAGCGGTAAAGAGCAATAGATGTGTTTTTGACCCTCTCCCCCACATTGGTTTTCCAAGAGAGTTTCCTGTCGAGGATAATCCCTAGATACTTGACCTGCTCTCCAACTGCAATTGCACCCCATTAAGCGACGTTGGTTCAAACTTACCTATTTTATATATATGAGAAAACAGTCCGCTGTTGGCTGCCCAGTTGGATACTAGATTTAGTTTGTGGGTTGCGCGAAAGCTAAGAAAATTGAGGTTTCTATTAGTGCAGATGATGGCAAGATCATAGGCATCGGCAAATAACTGGCATTCGGTCATCTCTTTTTCAAGATACAGTTAATTGATTGATGTTAACCATAGAAGTGGAAACAGAACACCTTTCTGACGTGTCCCTCTGTTAACGTTCCTAGCAATTGTTACACCTACCCATTAAGCTCGGAAGGTTCTTCATACCAGAAGCATACCAATAAGATAGGAGTTTTGGATTGCAGAAGTTAAAATATTATTGAAAGCTGCCTCAATGTCGAGGATAATCCACAAAGCGTATATCTTATTCTCGAGGGCTTTATTTAATTTTTCTATTGGGGCCTTATTTCATAGAGCCCTTTGATATATTTCCGGAGTCAGTAGACTTCTGCCATTAGGCATTTACAGGTATATGTCAACTCCCAATGTGTTAAACCCATCTAGGGGACAATATTTCTTATATCTTGTTAATATAAAGCAAAAGGAATTTGTGTTTAATAACGATCCACTATTGTTCATTCTCGCATCTTCTCGTGGCATGTCTAGAAGCTGAGGGTCTGAAAAATGATTACAATCGTTTGAATACCTTATATGGTGTTGGAATATTTAAAGCTAGTTTTTAATTTATTCATTGATGAAGCAGTCAGAAAACTACGATGTTTCACTACAATGTTTATAAAATACATATCTCTCATAAATATTTTTTTTCTTACATACTCTTCTTGTTCATTCTCGCTTCTTCTCGTGGCATATCTAGAAGTTGAGGATCTGAAAAATGAATATTTAAAACTTGTTCGTAATTTGCTCATTGATAAAACAGTCAATAAACTACGATGTATCACAACATATGTATATGAAATACATTGTAAATATCTCTTTTCTTATATACTCCCACACATTTAGTAATTATTTACAACTTGTTGTAATTTTCACTTGAACCACCTTTTCTTCACTCCAAACAAAATCGGCCTCAAACTTACCTAGTTTGAATTAGTGCCAGTCTCATTATTCCAACATTTGACCATACCATCTCTCATACGCATAATATATGCACCACCACCTGCCTTCCATACAATCTGTTCCAGTTCTAGATTACAATCTTCATTCATCAATTCAAAATAAACATTCACTTTAACCATATAATCGTTATGTTCATGCTACTTGGCAAGAACTTTCAGCAATTAAAATCTTCGCTAAACTGCAAATTATTAATAACAAAAGTTAGAAAAACTAAAAAAACAAAAAACTTACAAAGAAAGTGCAAATGAAAGAGTTAATTTTTCAAATGTTGTAGTAGACGAAAGATCGGAGTAAAAGACTAAACAACAACAAAGGTAATAGACGAAATGAATGAATATAAAGAGGCCCACAAATGCATCGATGGATAACAAAACATGTCAGCCCCATGAAAATCTTATTTTTCACAGCACTATACTTGAAATAATGTGGTGGAGGAAAACCTGGGGCCCTCGGCTGGTAGAAATTGAATGTCAATTTATTTACACTCGTAAAATTGTATTAAAACAACATTCTGTGGTGAGAATTGGAAACTTCAACGCCTTTTTAATGCGTTGTTTAAATTATTGTAAGAAGCTGCGAATATTAAATCAATGGATATGTGTATGTACAGTCGAACATCTCTATAAAGTAGTCACTGGGTATCGCCGATTTCTACGTTATAGAGAAACTACTGATTATTTAGATATATAAACACTAGCTTTTTATTTTATTTAGATGTTATTTCGATACATACAAATTTATATAAACATTCAAACTTACTTCATCGACACAATCCTCACATCTACTGAGAAAGAGACAAATTTCATCCGGGACATTATTTCTTGACTCTATACATGTTTTTGTGAATGCATAAATTCATTGAAATTTTGCGACTGCTAATCAAAATTCGGTATAGAGAGGTTTTTTGATACAAAAAAACAATTTGTCTACTGTGTTGTTTATAAGCTTCTTTATAGAGAAAAATACGTTATATAAAAATTCTTTATATAGAGGTAAAAATGTGTGAAAAACAAAAGAAAAATGTTGTGTTTTTGAAAAACAAAAATTCGTTATAGAGATAAGTGAAGAAGCCATTTTAAAAGTTCCTAAAATTAAAAATGTAAAAACAATATTTATTAAAAATCACTGCTTATATCCGTTCAAACATACTTAAATTATTTTTTATTTACTCTACTTAATTAAACAGAAGCTGTCTACCCCAAATAAAATTTTTTATAAACTGTTTTAAAAAATTAAATAGATTTACAAAAAAAAACTTACTTACTTACTTAGCTGGTACTTCTATGCAATCCCAGTGGATTATATACAGCACGTAGAAAAATATTATAAGCGCCTCGATCTTCTGCGCTTCTTCTCCAGTTAGTCACACCGAGTTCTGTAAGGTTCTCAGTAACCTGGTCTTTCCAACGGAGTTTTGGTCGCCCTCTTCTGCGCCGTCCATCGAGTTCATTGTCGAAGACTTTTCGAGCTGGAGCATTTTCGTCCATGCGTACAACATGACCTAGCCAACGCAACCGTTGCACCTTAATGCGTTTGACCACGTCAATGTCAGTGTACAGCTCGTACAGCTCATGATTCATACGACGCCGATACTCTCCGTTAACGATGATGGGCCCATATATTTTACGGAATATTTTTCTCTCGAATACCGCCAAAACCGATTCATCCGCTTGTGTCATAACCTAGGATTCTGAGCCATACATTAGGACAGGTAGAACCAGTATCTGGTATAGCTGGAGTTTTGTTCGTCGAGAGAGGGCTCTGTCATTGAATCGCTTGCTTAGTCCGTAGTAGCATTTATTTGCAAGCAGGATTCTTCTCCGGATTTCTAGGCTGACATTATTTTCTTTGTTGATGGCGGAGCCTAGGTAGACAAAATTATCTACCACCTCGAAATTATAGTTGTCAACGTTCACGCAGTTTCCCAAACGAGTAGAATCTTTGTTCGTTGAAACTAATAACTTCGTTTTGTCCTCGTTCACCGTTAGGCCCATTTTCGCTGATTCCTTCTGCATACCTGAGAATGCTGCAGTCACATCCCGCAGTTTTCGACCGATGATGTCTTCGTCATCAGCGTACGCGAGTAGCATGTGGCTTTTGTTGAATATAGTGCCACTCGTGTTTACTGCAGCTTTTCTCATTATCATCTCCATCACAATGTTGAAGAGATCGTACGATAGGCCGTCGCCTTGTTTTAGGCCTCGTCTGGTATAGAATGGCTCCGTAAGGTCCTTGCCAATCTTCACTGCAGATTTCGTGTCAGTCAGCGTCATTCCGCAAAGACGTATCAGCTTCGCTGGAATACCAAACTCAGCCATGGCTTCAAGTAATTTCTGCCGTATCGGGCTGTCGAAGGCAGCTTTATAGTCGACAAAAAGATGGTACGTGTCGATCTGTTTCTCTTGGGTCTTTTCCAGGACTTGCCGAAGTGTGAAAATCTGGTCAGTTGTTGATTTTCCAGGTCTAAAGCCACACTGATAAGGCCCGATCAGGATGGATAACACTGGCATTAGTCTCTCACATAGCACACTCGACAGGACCTTATATGCGATGGGTAAAATGCTGATCCCGCGGTAGTTGGAGCACACACTTGGATCACCTTTTTTCAGCACAGGACATAATACGCTTACATTCCAATCGTCGGGCATGCACTCTTTAAGCCAAACCGTGCGCAAGAGCTGGTGCATGCTCGTTATCAGCTCCTCGCCACCGGACTTAAAGAGCTCTGCGGGCAGACCGTCGGCACCGGCTGCTTTGTTGTTTTTCAGCCGCGATATTGCTCTTCTTACCTCGGCTTGACTTGGTGGTGGGCAATCTAAGCCGTCGTCGACAATTGGCGTGATAACTTCACGAGCGCTGCCTTCTGGAACCAGCAGTTGCTGGAAGTGTTCTCTCCATATGTGCAGCACACTTTGCGTATCCGTGACCAGATTTCCATCACTGTCCTTACAGGTGGGGAGGCCATTAACGTATCCATTTGCTCTTACTTTCTGGTAAAATTTTCGGGCCTCACCTCTATCCCTGTATCGCTCAATAACCTCGTTCTCCCGTTCCATCATCTGACGTTTTTTTCGCCTAAATAGCTGTCTCGCCCGTTTTGCTTTCTCCTTATGCCGTTCCCTAACAGCACGGGTTGCAATTGGCTGTAGCGTTGCCCTATAAGCAGCATCCTGTTCGTCAGACGCTATGCGACATTCTTCATCGTACCAGGATTCGTCTGAGCGCCGCTTTTCATATCCTAGCACGGTTGTTGCGGCGGTTGCCATGGAATGCGCAATATGCTGCCACTGTGTATCGGGAACGTCAGAAGTAGAGGCGTTGTGTCGTAAAAGTTGGGAGAGCTGGTTGGAGTAGGCAGTAGCTATCTCTGGGGTTTGCAGCTTAGCGATGTCCAGCTTTCTTTGTGGTTGGTTACGTGCGTTTTTCGCTCTGCTCAATCTTGTGCGCACCTTGGCTGCAACCAGGTAATGATCCAAACCAATATTAGCACCACGGATCCCACGCACGTCCATGACACTAGATGCATGCCTGCCATCAATTACCACATGATCAATTTGATTTTTGGTGTTTTGATCGGGGGATAGCCAAGTTGCCTTGTGGATATCTTTGTGCTGGAATCTGGTTCCACTCACTACCATGTTCCTTCCCGCTGTGAAGCTAACCAGCCTAAACCCGTTGTCTGACGTGTCGGTATGCAGGCTGAATTTACCGATCGATGGACCAAGAACATCTTCCCTTCCTATTTTTGCATTAAAGTCTCCCAGAACAATTTTAATGTCGTGGCCAGGGCAGCGGTCGTATGTTTCCTCTAGGCGCTCGTAAAATGCATCTTTAATTTCATCGTCTTTATCTTCCGTCGGGGCGTGTACACAAATCAGCGTGATGTAAAAATATTTCGCCCGGATGCGAATGGTGGCTATTCGGTCACTTACAGGGTTAAACCGCGAGACCAGGTGTCGAAATCTCTTGCCGACTATGAAACCACATCCAAATTCGTGTCTTTCTGCATCGCAGCTGTAAAAGATGTCACAGTTCTTTCGTCGTGTGCATCCCTGTCCCGTCCATCTCGTTTCCTGTATGGCGGTGATGTCAGCCTTGTATTTGTCGAGGACATCCGCCAGTTGGATAGAGGCACCATCTCTGTAAAGAGTTCGGACATTCCAGGTGCATATCCTTAAATCATGGTCCTTATATCGTTTGCGGGGGCCGTCAACATTTGGGGGGGGTTCTTGTTTTATTTATTCTCCGTGTTTTCATAATAAATTTTGTTTAAGGAGAGTGGCTTATTAGGCCACCGCTCCCGATCCTAGTTTCTTGGGGCTGCCAAAGCCACTAGGAGAGCCTGTGTTGAGCTTCAGTAACTTCTGTTACCTACTTCCTAAGACGCATCGGTGGTAGCATGCCGATTAGGTTACTCAACGTTTCGCCTTCTAACTCTAGCTAACTTCTAAGCGGTTGCTTTAAAGTTATTGCCCAGGGAATACTTGGTCTAAGACCGGAAGTAGTTAGCTGCTTGGACAGTGCCGCAAAGGAATCGATTCTGGTCACTCCCAAGTGAGTGACAATCAGTAACTTTCAGCCTCTGGGCAAAGTCCCATTCCAAAAAAAAAAAACACTATTATAAAATTTGCTTTGTTGCTTCTTTTACAAATTCTTAACTAACGACTATCCCATGTTACTAATTAAATTTCTTTAAAAATTTGCAGAAGTGATATCTTTATTTTGGAGGTAAATTTTTTTCTTGTTTTGTATTGTTGATCTATATGGCCGTGTTCGCAGTCTTTCACATTACATTTGTACACACAAATTTGAAAAAATTGGTTTGAAACTAGTTTAATGCTAATGTTTTATGCATGGAAGTTATAAAGCTTAACAGTGTGCACATTTCCTTCAAAGAAATTTTTTTTCCAGGTCCTATGGTTTTCATGGTATAAGCAGTTAAAGACGGTCTTTCACATTACAAATTTTGGAAGTCACTTTTGAGGTAGACAGATACTTTCTAAAAGTTCTGCTCTTATAGACAACGGGTTGTCCCCGTACTTTTGGAGATAAAAGTTGAATAATGAAGAAAGGAAATTGCATTTAAACGGTTTAAATATGTTGCTTAGAAACCTCAGTAGGACTAAAAATATCAAGTCTTTCACATTACAACGAAAGTCTTTCACATTACATCGTACAAATTTTTGCATTTAAAAAAGAATTTTAGTGCTTATAAATGCTTCTTAAAGAAATTTTTTTACAACCAAAGTCCAATATTAGGTCTTGGGGCTAAAGGATCGTAATAAATATCATGGTTTGGGAGGTGAGGGAAAGGGATTTGTGACAGGTGGCACAAAACCATGTTTTTATCAGCTTTTTATGGCAAACAAATTTGAAAAAAGCATGACAATATTTAAGGGCGTGCCCACACCTGGCCGTGTTCGCTAAAATTTTTTGATGTGTATGAAATAAGAAGTGCCTAATAAATTTGGCAACACTGTTTTTTTGGTCGAAAATTCCAGCCTTAGCATGATTTTTCTAGTAAGCTTTAAAGTTTTATGTCACCATTGTTCCGTATGCCAAATAAAACTACATTCTTTTGAAAACGGTAATATTTGCGGAATTATAAAAAAATGCAAAAATAAAGTTATTCAAACTCTATTTTTATTTTGTTTCTCTTTTGATTTTAATTTTTTATTTTTTAAGATTGATTATATCCTTCTTTGGAAGTTGAAAAAATGCGAATATTGCCGGACTCTTGCTGTATTTGATGGGCCGACGCAATATCACGAATATTTTTTGTGTTATAAAAAAATCGGCAACATTTAATTTATTGTTTATTTTACAAAAGTCTACATCAGTGACTTCTTCGACAGAAATGGTTGAAGGTGTATGGTTGAATGCATTTACGTAGTCTTTTCGACGTCTTTCTACAAGAGACTCACGATCCTAACTTGGCATTTCACTTTCCTTCAGTTTACGGTTTTCTCTCAATTTACGCATAGCTTCTGCCCTCTTTCTTTTGTATTTTTCGTATTTACCATTCTTTTTTAGCTTTTTGATGTAATTTTTATTTTTTCTGCACTTGTGAGTGGATCCTACAAAAAAAAAAAATTTAAGTGTTTTTTTTTTCAAGTGGTCTTTCACATTACACACATTTGATGTCAATTTTAACTGAGAAACCAGCATTAATCTTTAAAAATACCACCCATTTCAGATATTAGGAACTCCAGCTCAGAAATAGTTATGTTTTCATAACAAAACACCAGCGTGCAACCACCGTTATTAAACTTTTCCAATTTTAGTCTTTCACATTACACCCAAATTGCGCAGTTTTCATTGCCATCAAAAGTGCATTTAAAAATTTTTTTGATTTTTTTTTTTGGTTTCAGCACTAAAACAATTCTTTATCTATATATTGCAAAAGAAAACAATGCAATTTTCTGAGCAAAATAGGTTGTTTTTACCTTTTTCTGTGAGCTATCCATTTTGTTTTACAACTTAGTATAAAGCTTACTAGAAAAAACATGCCAGGGTTGTCACTGTTTTGCAATTTTCGACCAAAAACAGATTTTTCCAGATTTATTAGACACTTCTTATTTCATACACACAAAAATTTTTTGTAAAAGTCACAAAAAATTTTTTCCCCTCTGGTTGACATTTTCGCGAACACGGCCATATGTGTAAATAATGAATGTGTGCTCATCGTTCGGTTCAAGATCTATTCTTTGATTGCTAATAGAATTTGTTTTACAAGAGTTGTGTGAAATGGATTATGTTGACAGCTGGCAGGGCGGATAGCTATTTCGATAGTTGCCAAACCATCTCATCAGCACCCTTAGCTGTACCTTCTCCACTCATTATCACAACCTTTTAGTAAAATTTTAAATACTTTCGAGTTTCTTTATTTTATCGTTTTCCACTTTCAATTCCAGAACTAAAATTTAAACTATTAAAGTAGTTATCTTTGGCTATGCCGAAGCTTAGATACACTTTACCATTTTTAACCTGTAAGAAAGTTTCCGCCGGGAAAACCGACTTACATATATCCTCACCCTGAGTAAAATACAAAATTTTCTAGTATATTAATAATATTATTCGATTTTTTAAGTGGGTGGAGTGGTACATTTGTATGGAAGGTACAAAAAGGGGCATGGCTAGATTTCCAGTTTTTTCTCCAAAACTTTGTCCTGCTCGAACTTTACTTAATTCTGAATTTGGGCACGATCGCGTTGGCTCTATTAATAATATTTATCGATTTCTAAAGTGGGCAGTGCCAGATGGTAATGAGAGGTACAAGATGGTGCGTAGCTAGACTACCAGTTGTTTTCTCCAAAACTTTATGCTTTTATAGCTTACCAAAATACAGAATTTGGATACGATCGAGTTAGGTATATTGATATTATTTCCTGATTTCTAAAGTGGGCGAAGTGGTACATTTGTATCAGAGGTCCCAGAAGGGGCATGGCTAGACTACAATTCGTTTTCCAAAACTTTATTCTGGTATAGCTTTACTAAAAGAAAAATTCGTGCACGATCGCGTTGGTTGTACTGATATTATTACTCCATTTCTAAATTGGGCGCAATGATATATTTGTATAGAAGGTACCAGAAGGGACGTGGCCAAGTAGCCCAGTTGCAAAACCGTAAGCAGTTTAGGGGAAGTATTAACTAGTGCAGCCTTAAGTTTCAAAATAATTGGTTACGTCTTTCGAAAATAATCGTGCGTACCAGCCGGACAGACAGACGAACATGGCTCAAATGGCTTAAAATGTCATGAATCGAATTTGGTCAACAGAAACCTAGGGTCTTTAGTGACTCCTTCTATGTGTTACACTTTTGGGTCATATCAAATCATATATACCCTCCTACCCGTAGGGTAAGGGTATATACACTGTGGTGCAAAAATGAGCCAATGTTTTAAACAAGGTATGTTATTAAATATTTTTTATACTTTTAATTGTATTATTTTCAAACCTTTTGCTAAATTTAAAATATGCGTCTGTAAAATATGTAAAGCAATAACAAAAACAAAACTTTCATTACTGTAAGTATATAAAAACAAAACATTTTCAAAATCAGGCCATTGGCACATTTTTGCTCCAAGGTTTTTCTGATCTACATTTAATAATTAGTCCTGCATATTTTTACTTTCTTCAAATGATCCACCCTATTTGGCGTATATTGACAAAGTTGAGCAACATAATATACAGGAATTTTGATTCATTCAGCCAGAACCCACTCCCACAGCTCACTTATACTTTTCGGGGCTCTTTCGTTTCTGTCGGCCCGCCTTTTAGGTAAGCTCACAGATTTTCGATCGGGTTCAGATCTGGACTCTGCAGTGGTTACTCCCTCACCCCAAACACCTGAGAACTAAGCCATTCCTTGACAATTTATACATAATGTTTTGGGACGTTGTCATATTGGCAGACAACATTCTCTGGTCTACCTGGAATTTGGCCAGGGCTATGGGGCAAATTTTCTTGCAAAATGCGAAGATAGTCTTCCTTTCGCATTATTCCTTCGATCCGTATAAGTAGTCCCACACCATCTGGGGTTACACATCCCCAAATCATAACAAAACCGCCTCCGTGCTTAATGGTTTGTGATACATGAGCTGGATTTGGTGTGTTTGATCAATTGGCCCAATAAAAAACCTTCCCAACCGATTGGTTTCTATTGATTTTGGTCTCATCTGACCACACGACCAACAAGTTAATTATATATTTAATTTGTATTAGTTAAAACAAATACTAACCAGGTGCCAATCTCAAACCATATAGCACGGAGGCGGTTTTGTTATGATTTGGGGATGTGTAACCCCAGATGGTGTGGGTCTACTTATACGGATCGAAGGAATAATGCGAAATGAAGACTATCTTCGCATTTTGCAAGATAATTTGCCCCATAGCCCTGGCCAAATTCCAGGTAGACCAGAGAATGTTGTCTGCCAATATGACAACGTCCCAAAACATTATGTATAAATTGTCAAGGAATGGCTTAGTTCTCAGGTGTTTGGGGTGAGGGAGTAACCACTGCAGAGTCCAGATCTGAACCCGATCGAAAATCTGTGAGCTTACCTAAAAGGCGGGCCGACAGAAACGAAAGAGCCCCGAAAAGTATAAGTGAGCTGTGGGAGTGGGTTCTGGCTGAATGAATCAAAATTCCTGTATATTATGTTGCTCAACTTTGTCAATATACGCCAACTAGGGTGGATCATTTGAAGAAAGTAAAAATATGTAGGACTAATTATTAAATGTAGATCAGAAAAACCTTGGAGCAAAAGTGTGCCAATGGCCTGAGTTTGAAAATGTTTTGTTTTTATATACTTACAGTAATTAAAGTTTTGTTTTTGTTATTGCTTTACATATTTTACAGACGCATATTTTAAATTTAGCAAAAGGTTTGAAAATAATACAATTAAAAGTATAAAAAATATTTAATAACATACCTTGTTTAAAACATTGGCTCATTTTTGCACCACAGTGTAAGTGGTGATAAAACTTATTAGTTGCACTACAACTATATTTTATTAAATTTTATTAATATTTTTCGCAAAAAAGGTCGATGGTAACAGTTGGACGTTACTTTAAGCCTGCCACGTTTATTTTTATACCATTACCCTTATGGATGAGGGTATATTATATATCATTTGATACGAAAAAAAGTGTTACGCATTAAAAGAGACGAGTTAGACCCCAAGTATCTTAAGACCAAATTCGTTTCAGGACTTTTAAAGACGAATGAGCTATGTCCGTCTGTCTGGCTGGCTGGCTAGTCACCAGGATAACTCGAGTAAACCTTAACGGATCGCTATGAAAATTTACCAGTATTAATATTTTTCAAAACGAACTAATGGGATTGTAAGTGGGCAGAATAGCCCCACCCCTTCTGGTACCCCCCATATAAAATTATGTACCTATTTTTGAATAATTAATATTTCTTTGATAACTGCATCACGCACGACCGAAGGATTTGGTCAGTTTATTTATCTTGCAATAGTAGACAAACTCTAAGAAACCCGAAACCCTTCCCACAACCCATCTGGTACCTCCTATACAAATTACCGGAATGACCCACATAGTTTTGTAAGTAAACTGAATTCACTCAAATTTTGCGTATGATGTTCGTTTATGAAAATTGGATTAAGGAATGAATATGGACTATATCGGTTCACGCCTTCTGGTACCTCCCGAACAAACCCCCCAATTGACCAATCTTGCTAATCTTAAAAGTCAACCTTTGCATACCAAACTACAGCTGTAATCGCGGGGACAGACTCCAAAAAGGGAAAGTTTTTATTTGTTGCTGGAGTTGTTTTTAGTTTTGGAGAACTGAACCCCCGCTTAGAGCAAAGAAGCTTGTGTTCCAAATTTAAGCTCGATATTTCCTTAACTACAGCTACAATCGCGGGAACAGACTCCCGAGTATAGAGTCTAGGTTGTTGACGAACAGACGCACTTCCACACACTACATTTTCGATATTTATCGAAGTTCAGGTCGGCCGGTTCGTGGTGATACATTGTTAAACCTGTTCGTTCGTTTCGATGATATTTGCGTACGAAGAACACTCGATGTGCGCCGCAGTAGCTCTATAGAGATAAATTCAATTTGGCAGTTCTTGCATTTCGTGGTCCTACACCCCCAAAGCAGCTACCGATTAAAATAAAAATGGACTATAGGTCCACCCTGTAGTAATATGTTTTATGCAATTTGAATTTTATAAACAGCTATTTTTTAAAAATATAAAATTGTTTCTAATCCTAATGTATATCGAACACCAGTGATTCTCAATTCAACAGCGTTTCCTCTACTTAAATGTTTCTCTCTCAAAAGTAATTTTCCTGGTATTAGTTATAACGCAAAACACAAATTAGAAGAAGTATTCACCTTTAATGTTGATTAAAACGCCACCTACTTTTATCTATACACATATACACAACGTTTTCATCGCGCACGCCATGTAAGTATGGACATACCTGCACCTTAGCCGCAAGACAAATAAATCAAGGTAATTAAACGTCTAAGAAGCATCATAAACATGAAACCTGGATAATTTCCATTACAGCTTATGAAGAAAAGAAAACGCTTTTGTTTTTTTTCGATAGATTTTCCTAAAAGCATATTTAAGATGCTCACAAAACACGCCAATATTTTCCATATCATTGATTAGCTACAAAGGAGAAATTAATTTATAAAAGCCGGTAACATCTCAAGATTCAAAGGCAGTTGCATTTAGAAACAACAAACAACCGTATGAAGTTGATTTGAATGATAACAAGCTGTGTCGTGAAACTGTGCAAAAGAGAAATCGTGAAGTTCAAGGATCAAAGACAAACGAAGATCGGTTAAAATAACCGAAAGATCCTATAGAATTGAAAAAAACGAATAAAGGATTTCTAAAGTGGATTACGTAGATAATAAAAAGCGAAAAAGGATCACAAAATGTCCAGTAATAAACGATTAAAGTGTTTGCTATTCGTAGCCTGTTGCGTGGTTACAAATTTCAATAACGCCCAGGCCCATCAAAGGTCCCACAGAACCGTCTCCGCCACATCATCCGCCTCGACAAAAGCCAAACCACAAACCAAATCTAGCTCTTGGCTGGGGCCAGAATTTCAAATCATAAAACGGGTCTATGACGACTGTCAAGCAAAAAACGATTTCATGGTGTGTTTGAAGCAGAAAGCCTTGAACGGTCTTAGTCGGGCCATCGATCAGGATTCTATTAAAATTGTCGATGGCGTGGTGTTGGAGAAACAAAATCAAACCGAGAAGGAGAGCATTATTGGCATACTAGCCGATGCCAGAGCTTTGAATAGTTTAGCTCCACTGGATAAAGCTCTACTCTCCAAAGTTGATAAGCTAGTGCGCACTCACCAGCTTAAGGTAGACATGAGTGTTGCACGACACGGCGAAGATGACAAAGAGGAGAAAAAGAAGAAGAAAGAAGATGGTGGTCATATCAAATATGTCATTGCTGCCCTTTTGACGGCCATGGGTATTGCGGGTCCCATAGGTCTTAAGGCTCTGGCGGCCATAGCTGGCAAAGCATTGGTCATAAGTAAAGTGGCACTAACCATAGCGGGCATAATAGCACTGAAGAAATTGTTCTCGCATGATCACCACGAAGAGACGAGCTTTCAGGTCCATGCCGGAGATCATAATAGGTAATTGCAGACATATAAAGTGAAAGTGCTGGATTTACTTTCAACTCTCTCTATCTCTCTCTCTTTTGTTACAGACGCAGTACCTATGTCATACGTCCTGTCCCGAAAGCTGGTGCCGTACCCGCCGCAGCCGGTGAGACACCCGTTGTAGATCCATATCGTTATTACTATGAATATCACTGATCTGTTGACATCCAATCCGTCCCAGCTTTCGTCATGTTCAGCCGAGTCATTTATTAGTGTTTATGTTTTAAGTTTTACCAAATATATGTAACGAAATTTTCTATGAAGAAAAATAGTTAACGAAACAGCTAATACACCAAAGATCATGCGCAGAATTGTTAAATGCAATTAAATAATTAGGCATATGCAGTACCTACGTTAAATAAAAAAACAACAACTAGAATGTGAGATTAAATTGTGTTTTGTTAAGATATAGTTTAAAAATCAGTAAAGAAATTTCAGTCAGGCTGATAAATCCTATCACCCATACGACTTTCGGTCATATGGTCAGACGAGACGTATAGTAAAACTGTAGAAAAGGTTACAGACCACAAATGTAAAATGTTAAATTCAATATCACTGGGCATATGGTAATTTTTTATGGGGTTACCGAAATGGTCCAGAGGGTCAAAGAAAAGTTTTATAATTAATTCGTACAAAAATTCTCACAGTAATCATAATTTTTAATGGGTTTGGTTAACCCGGTTTATTAGGTTTCACATGTAAATACAAAATATTAAAGGTAAAATATTTTTAATGGGGTATAGGGGATGCAAGTAGGGGTACAACGTGACATATACATTAATTATTCAAAAATAAGTAATTTTGTATGGGAGGTACGAGAAGGGTCGAACAATATAGTCTATATTCATTCCTGAGTCTAATTTCAAAAAGCTTATATCTTGCTCAAAATATGAATTATTTCAAGGTACTTACAAAACCAACAAGAAAGTTTCAGTCGGGAAACCCGACTTCCATATACTAACTTAATTAGCTGAAACTTCTTTTCAATCCCATTGGATTATATACCGTACGTAGAAAAATATTATAAGCTCCTCGATCTTCTGCGCTTCTTCTCCAGTTAGTCACACCAAGTTCAGTAAGGTTTTCAGTAACCTGATCTTTACAACGGAGTTTTGGTCGCCCTCTTCTGCGTCGTCCATCGAGTTCATTGTCGAAGACTTTGGAGCATTTTCGTCCATGCATACAACATGACCTAGCCAACGCAACCGCACCTTAATACGTCTAACCACATCAATGTCAGTGTATAGCTCGTACAGCACATGATTCATACAACGCAGATACTCCCCGTTAACGATGATAGGCCCAAATATTTTACGGAGTATTTTTCTCTCGAATACTGCCAGAACCGATTCATCCGCTTGTATCATAACCCAGGATTCTAAACCGTACATCAAGACAGGTAGAACCAGTATCTGGTATAGCTGGATTTTTGTCCGTCGAGAGAGGGCTCTGTCATTGAATCGCTTGCTTAGTCCGTAATAGCATTTATATGCAAGCAGGATTCTTCTTCGGATTTCGAAGCTGACATTATTTGTTTTGTTGATGGCGGAGCCTAAATAGATAAGATTATCTACCACCTCGAAATTATAGTTGTCAACGTGCACGGAGTTTCCCAAACGAGTAGATTCTTTGTTCGTTGAAACTAATAACTTCGTTTTGTCCTCGTTCACCGTTAGACCCATTTTCGTTGATACCTTCTATATACCTGACAAGGCTGCAGTCACATCGCGAAATTTTCGATCGATGAAGTCGTACGCGAGTAGTATGTGGTTTTTGTTGAATATCTTGCCACTCGTGTTTGCTACAGCTTTCCTCATTATCATCCCCATCACTGTGTTGAAGAGGTCACACAATAGGCCGTCGCATTGTTTAAGCCTCGTCTAGTTTAGAATGGCTCGGTAAGGTCCTTGTCAATCTTCACTGAAGACTTCGTGTCAGTCAGCGTCGTAATTTCTGCCGTATCTAAGGCAGCCCAATATTAGCACCACGAATCATACGCACGTCCATGACACTAGATGCATGCCTGCCATCAATTACCACATGATTTATCTGATTTTTGCTGTTGTGATCTTAGGATAGCCAAATTGCCTTGTGGATATATTTGTGCTGGAATCTGGTTCCACTCACTACCATGTTCCTTCCCGCTGCGAACCTAGTGTCTGAAGTGATTCCATCTATGTGGTACACTTTTGTGTCGTGTCAAACGAAAAATACCCTCCTACCCTTAGAGTGAGGGTATACATATTTACAGTCGAACTTCTCTATAACGTAGTCCCTGGGGATCGCTGATTTCTACGTTATAGAGAAACTATTTCGGTCATTTGTATGGGAGCTACCAAAAGGGGTGTGACAAATGTTTTGGTTTTCTGAGAATTTATCTACTATTACTGACATATAAATACAAATAACCCTAAGTTATGGGAAAAATATATATTTTCCAATAATATGTATTTTTATGGAAGGGGTAGGCCAATATAGCCCGTTATCATTTCTAAGTCAGATTTCGACCAAAGATGCCAAAAGTTTACTAAATACAGTGTACTAACAAAAAAGATATGCATAGGGTATGAGGGTATAACAATTAATGGAAAAGTTTTTTGTTAAAACTTTTTTTTTCTAAAATATTATTTTACTTTGTGAGTAGTTTCACAATATGTGGAATAGATTTTGAAATAGAAATTTCCGATTAAGCCCAAAATGGTCTTAATTTAAATTTTACTATGTGGTTTGTTAATGTTCTTAACATAGTTTGTAAATCTGCACAGTAATTTACATATGGGGGGGTAAGAAGCTAAAAGTTTGAATAATTTCCATATAATTTTAAAATAAATTTTTCAAACATCACTAGTTTCCTCTACTTTTTAATTTGTGAAGTTATGCCTTGTAGCTTCTGACCCATCCAAAAAATGTAAGAAGAAAATTATAAAAAAAAATAGCCTTTTTAATAACTTACATTAAAGCGAAGAAAACGTACATTTAACATCTGAATTCAATCCGTGAGTAAATATAGAAGTTATGATCCATTATAACTATACCATTTTGTTTTATTTTTTTTTTTTGATTTTTTAAATTTTCATAACACAGTACAACATTTTTCAGTTAATTGATTGCCAACTCAATTCTGTGAACTGTATGTGAAATTAGACGTAAAAAGAAGAATTTCTGCATCATTCGTTTTGTCTTCTTACCTGCGATTTGAAGTTAGTATCGATTTGAAGTTAGTACTATCGTATAGGGGAATTTATCACGTTTTAGGCCCTGTTGTTTGACATAGCTCGACAACCACTAGCCCAATTTAGTTGAAATAAATTTTAAAAAATTAAGAATTACAATTCCCTTAATCTGTTCATATATTGTTTTCCTATACAAGTAACACTTTCGAAGTTAAAAATAAATGTATGAAGGGAAAAAATTATTTTTTGCCTAAAAATTTAAATTTTTTTTTTTAAAAATACATAAAAAATCCAAAATGGAAAAAAGTTTCAAGTCTAGTTATTTTTTCGCAAAGTCACATAACCTATGAGCAAAATGAGACAAAGATCATAAAAATCGATGCACACATTTCGCTTTTATTCGCAATTGAGTAAAGGTATGAATTTCAAAAATCAGTTATAGCCACCACCCTTAAAATAAAAATATAAATTAAAAAATTATCATGCAAAAAAAAAATTTATTTATAAAAACTTAATGAAAATAAAATAATATGCAATTAATACGCAATTATAATATGCATAAAAACATAATTTAGAACATTTTTTCAATTATTGGCAATATCCATCCTTGTAGAAGTTGACGCTTGTGGTTCTGATGATCTTGTTTTCTTCGTAGGTTGTTCATATTCATGGTCTGAGTCTGTATCGTCATCCGAGATACACATACTATTCAAGGGCGTGTTTCTTTCACTGTGTCCACCAATTTCAATGTCTTCATCTTCGGTGCTTTCTTCAAACTGCATAATTGTGGAACTCCACCAACAAACCTCCGCAAGCAATGCATCCAATTTTTTGCTTTTGAACCGCTTTTCAAATGGCATGGTCACCTGGTGGAACCTCTCTCCTTGTTCGTCTGATTCCTGAGGTGATTGTGCCAAAAAAGTATCGAGGTGGTGGTGCAAGAAATGCAATTTCAGCGTCATGGATGCACCGATTTTTTCGAAATAAAACAGCAACCTGTCCACTCGTTGCTGTATCTCTTCTCGCTGGACACGGTTCTTTCCTAGAACGCCTTCTATTACTTCTTTCAATGCGTTCCATGCATGTTGGTGGTCGTGATGCTCTGAAAGCAAATGTGTGAAAGAATCACTTTTGATCAATTTCCGAATATCAGGTCCATTGAGAATACCTGTTTTAAATACATAAGAAAAACGAAAAAATTATTGGTAATGCGAATGTATAGAAATTAACAAATTTAGATATGACAATATTGAAATACATCACTGAGTTTCGGAAAGATGGATTTCAAACAGTCAAAGGCGCCGTTAACTTTTTTGACCACCACTTCAACGAATTTCCCAGCTATTCCCAGTTTCATGTGGAGCGGTGGCAACAAAATATCATCCAGGTCCTTTATCATAGGTTCATTGCGTAATTTTAATTGTTTGTTGAGCTCGGGAGTTCTTCCTTTCCAATCTTTACATTGATATTGATTTCCTTTGTATCGTGAATCCCAATTACAAAGGAAGCAGAAGTATTTTGGATATCCGCCCTTTTCTATAATCCCTTGTAGTATGTTGACCACCTTCAGATCGCAACAAATGTTCCATTTGTGTTCATCGTATTTGATTTTCTTCAAAATTTCGCCCAATGCTTCATACGTTTCCTTCATAGTTGTGCTGAATCCCAATGGAATGCATGGTTTTTTATTTTTTTGTGCAGCAGCACAGCCTTCAAACTAGTAACTGAACCATCGATGAATAAACGCCAGCGATATAATCCATTCCCAATTTTTTCACTAAACCTGGGATATCATGGCAGTACGTGAACGTATTTGCTTCGTCAACGGAATAAAATTTCTGAAAATCAGCTTGGCGTTGTCGGTATGATGTTGCGCTGACATTTTGCTGTGTGAGTTTTCTTCTCTTCAAAAATGATGTCAGCCATTCGGAGTCGTGTTGTGATAGTCCCAGCTTGGCCACAATGTAATCCATTTCGATTTGTGGTAGCGGTTGTGGTGCACTATTTTCAATATCGGGTATCCAATCAGCATCATCCAAATCGGTCGGATTGGTGAAAACGGTTTCGGCTAGCAGGGACACAGTATCCGCACTCGGAGGTTTAGGTGCATCGGTATCAGCAGGGCGTTGCACTGGAAGTGTGGCAGTAAATGCAGCAGTGTATAGTTTTGTTTTCAATTGTTGTCTGTTTAATCCAGGACGAAAATTTATGCATGCATAGCACCTGGATTCATCATGTCCAGTTGTGTCTTCCACCCAAATTACTGGCTTCATAAAAGATAACTTTCTACTTTTTCCGTGAATCCATTTTAGAAGGGTAGTATAACAACTGTTGCACACTGTGTTCGGCGTAAAATTTGCACCACTTAAATCTGCTTCATCGAAATAATTACAATACGCGGTTTTGAATTGCTCAGTAAACAAATTTTTTCGATCTTTTTTCTGTATTTTTCGGACGATATGACCACAAACGTAACAATATTCATCCAAATATGGGCACTTGTTGTTTTCCATATTGATATATTTTATGTTTTGTTGTTATTCACTTTTAAAAAACTGGAGAAAAATCACTTTTACTGTTCGCGTTCGTCGGCACTGGCTGAATGCCAAAAATCGATCAATGCACACCTATAAATACTACGTATTTTTGAATATTTTACTGCCAGGTACTTATAAATGGGCGCATATTTTAAGGGCGGCTGGCTATATACCTGATTCAGCACTTGTACGTTTCAAACTGTGCAAAACTTTTCAAATAATGACCACCCTTAAATGTGGGTGCAATTTCTGTAAAAAAATCATATAGGTAGCCACCGGAAAACCCCAAATAATAAAAAGGTCCACTTTCCGTTTAATTGTCCACGTACATTTATTACCGCAATCATAAAAATCAAATAACCTTTTGTTTATTCCTTTTTTTTTTAATTCTCAGAATCATGAAAAAGGTGTCAATGTTTTCTCCAAATAATGTTGTGCATATCTCGAGCAAATTTTTGAAATTCATACATTTACTCAATTGCGAATAAAAGCGAAACGCGTGCATCGATTTTTATGATCTTTGTCTTATTTTGCTCATAGGTTATGTGACTTTGCGAAAAAATAACTAGACTTGAAACTTTTTTCCATTTTGGATTTTTTATGTATTTTTAAAAAAAAAATTTAAATTTTTAGGCAAAAAATAATTTTTTCCCTTCATACATTCATTTTTAACTTCGAAAGTGTTACTTGTATAGGAAAACAATATATGAACAGATTAAGGGAATTGTAATTCTTAATTTTTTAAAATTTATTTCAACTAAATTGGGCTAGTGGTTGTCGAGCTATGTCAAACAACAGGGCCTAAAACCTGATAAATTCCCCTATACGATAGTACTAACTTCAAATCGATACTAACTTCAAATCGCAGGTAAGAAGACAAAACGAATGATGCAGAAATTCTTCTTTTTGGGTCTAATTTCACATACAGTTCACAGAATTGAGTTGGCAAATCATGTGTTGTACTGTGTAATTTTACAGGAAGTCGATTTAATGTTTTGAAACCTCTTTAGAACATAAAGACATATCAGTATTTTATATCGCCATTTAAAAGATTTCCACTTATCTCGGACAGGTTTGGTGCCCCTACCATTGACACAAAATTGTTACGTGAAAATCGTTTCTGGTTTTTTAAGAAGATTGGGAAATGTTCGCATGCCTGGGTAAAATTTTAATACTATAACATCTGAAATTTAGTCACATGCAGGTAGAACAGTCAACTTTTTTATAAATTTTTTCGAGCTAAGAAAATCGAAATACATTAGTTTTCATAGCGCAACTTCTGTACAAAATTGTGTTACATATTTGTGAAAACATAAACCAAAAAAAAATTTATTTTTTTTAAAAAAATTAATAACGATATTCTTTATTATCCGCTGGTAAAAAAAATGCATTTAATCTGTTCAATTAAAATTTATTATGTTAGCTGTGGAATAGACAAACTGTTATAAAAGAAAAAATAGAAATTTCTAAAGATTAGTTTTAGCAAAAATTATGGAAATGTATCTTTTGCAATATTAAACCAAAATTTATTTCAATAAAGATAGTATTCCATTTTTTTCAATTGTCAAATTTTTTAATTTTTCTATAACATTCGTTTAGTACACCTCCTAGTTGTCACTTAGAGAACAATTGATATTTTATTATTTGAAACGCCCTGTCAGTAATTTATTCTATTTTTCAACCCATACCACAGCCAGCCACAGAATAATTATTATTCCGTGAGACAGCTATGAAGCATAGACATACCCCCATAGAGATGAGAGAAGATACGTGCTAAGTTACCATGGTTTATAAATCTACTACCGCAATAACCAACTTCACCAACATAATTTAAACTCCACCACTATGAACACATTGTTATCGTAGTATGGGCAACTACCATAGCATAGCCTCAAACTATAATAATTGCCTTGCCACCTTTATGTTATTGATGTTTTTCTCAACTGCGTGGTGAAAATTGGCACCACCATACCACATTAGTATCGCAGCTGAGACCAACACCGCAATAGTTAGTAGTTGCCACTACAGACAACACCTATGGATGGCAGCTTTGCTAACAAAAACAGAGATGTTTGTATAACGTGGGTTCGGGTTCTGTGCGGTTTGTTTACATTTTTGTCTAGTACATTTATTTATTTATTTGCATTTATTAACAATGGATTTTCGCAAAAAAGATCCTGGAGCAGTGCAATATGGGAACTTCATCAATTACTATCAATTTAATTCCGCGGAGGAACGTTTACGTCTTCTACCCAGTGACCAGTGGCTACCAAACACAGAGCAAGTGACTAACGAGCCCTATCTTGTCTTAGATGTTGGCTGTAATTCTGGTGTCTTTACACAACTTCTACACGAATATCTCCAGAAATTGCTACCCCAACGACAAGTTATTACCTATGGCATTGATATCGACGGTGGTCTCATTCAAAGAGCTGTAAAGGAAAATGTTTCTGAATTCGTAACATTCGATTGTGTCGATGTCATGGACAACGCCGCCTTCCAAAAGGTCACTCAATATTTGGATAATCATGATAGAACACACTTTGATGCAATCTGTTGTTTTTCCATAACCATGTGGATACATCTAAATCATCATGATCAGGGTTTGCAAGAATTTCTGCGTAAACTATCATCGTTGGCTAAGTTATTTGTCGTTGAACCGCAGCCATGGAAATGTTATCAGACTGCTGAGCGAAGACTAAAGAAGACGGGAGAGGTGTTCCCGTTGTTTTTGGAGTTGAGGTGGAGATCCCAGGTCGAAGACGAAATACAAAATTATCTTGAGGTTACAATGCAAAGAGTGAAAGTCTACGAGTCTTGCCCTACTAAATGGAAGAGAAAGATTTGCTTTTATAGATGAATAAATAAAAAACGGAGAATTTATGAAAATGAAAGGATCCTTTTTTGATGGGTAATGTTTTTGGGAATTCTATAACACCCGCTTGCAAATATCATCGCTGTTATGACCAACTTAGGGAACCGATATTTTCCCCAAAATTGAGTTATGGCTACTAGAGGACTTTGTTCATCATGGTACACCTAGTATGTAAATGTTGTAGTTGTATAATATCAAATACCGCTATCTTAAAACAACCTTTTCCCACAATGTATTCTATCTGTTTTTTGAGTATAAAAACTAATTACTATCTCTTATTAAGACAATTTACTTTATCAATGGTTAATAGTTGACTTCAAAGCACTTATAAAGAAAATTCGACTTAAAATATGTAAAATATTTAGATGGAATACATAAATGGTCATCGATATCAAAAGTGCTCTATTGTAAAATTTCGAAAACGTTTATGGAGTAGTTGTATGAGTGCAAGACTAAAAAAGAGTACTCAAATAATACATTTTTTTTTTTCTGTTTGTCAAAGATTATATTTGTAATTGTTACTACACCATTTTTTATTAAAAGTTTAAAATTTGTTAAAAAAAAAAAAAAATTGGTTGTATTCTAATTTACTTAATTCAGCAATTTCTTAAATATTTATTATTTCACTAAATCTCAAACAATTATACTTTATATCAGGGATTGAAAAGACTCCAAAACACTCTGCTCAACACATTTTAAACGTCGGTAACTCAAAACACAAGAGTTTAATGATCGAAGATGCTCCGCACACAGAGTCAACACATAACAAAACTCTTTTGTACAATTTTTTCCTGAGCACTCAAAGATGGTGTGCACACATAAACGAGCGACACTAAATGATTGGTAGAGAAGAAGAAGAAATATAGCTGTATTTGTGTAAATATATGTATGTATGTGTTTTTTTCTCTATATGAATATTCATGTGTTACTCCGTGTTTGGGTATTTTCGTTTCTCAGTGCACATATGAGTTGTGTCATCTTTATCGCACACACGACGGGAGTCAGAAAAAAGAGCAACATCGTTTTCCCGACACTTAGCGAGATGTGTTTGCATGTTAACATGCTCAACGGTACAGAGTTTGTGTCACATTTACCTCTCAAACACTCTCATGAAAAGAGTTTTGCATACATTTTGTGCACATTTGTGAGTTTTTTTCAAACGCTGCTTTATATATTATTATAATTTTTATACAAATTAAAGAGTAGCTGTATAAGTGGAATAGAAATAGAATTTAATTAAAAAAATTAGGTTTTTTGTCAGAAAAATTTTTAAAATAAGTTGTATTATTGTAATTTAATTTATATTGGCCACAAGGCTTAAAATTACAATTTTGAATATAAATAAAAAAAATAAAAATCCATTAGTTGGTCATGCGAGAGATGATATGTCGGTTAATGGAAGTGCTTCTTGTATTAGGGGAACTACCGAACACATATTTTAAGACTTAACATAAAATGACTATAATTTCGAATTTCAACTTGTCATACACTACCAAGTTGCGGCCGCTCAATAAATATCTTATAATAATATTGAACTATATTATATAGTTTAAATTTTACGTATTCTAATCATCATACCATGGTCGGTCTTATAATAAAAAAGCTAATTTATGTGCCCCTGGGGCAATTCAGGATACTATCTTTGTACATCATGAATATCTTGGAAGTAAAAAATAGGTGTGCCCTATGTTAGTGTTTTAATGACGACAGACAAATTTTAAATTGTCTGATTTCTTGAACGTTTTCTGAGAGGCCAATTTTAAAAAAATAAATTACATAAAAACAATTTGAATTCAAAAACAGGTTTTTGACGTAACGTGTTTGCGGGACCGGCCGTGGCATAGTGGTTAGAACACGCGACTACCATGCGGGAGATCGCAGGTTCAAACCTGGCTCCAGTCATCTTCAAAAAAAAAACAATTGTTCTTTCATCGTCGGCTCCCCTCGAATGTTGTTGACAGCAACTTCGCAGTATTAGTGTCGAGTCAATCGGCGTGTCTAGTAATAGCTTCTCAAACAGTGACATTCGCATTCGTCGATAAACAAGTAGGTGCCGTTAGTTGTGAATCTAAAAATAGAAAGCGTGTGTTGCGGTAAAACACCTTCAAAGAGAGAGAGAGAGAAATTTGCTTTCATTTACACGA
Source organism: Muscina levida (assembly GCA_964034835.1). Classification (NCBI taxonomy): domain Eukaryota; kingdom Metazoa; phylum Arthropoda; class Insecta; order Diptera; family Muscidae; genus Muscina; species Muscina levida. The sequence continues at coordinate 112,318,707 of OZ035881.1, read as the reverse complement.
ACTTTAGCAATAAAGTGAAGAAACAGACCTAATAACACAGAACAACAATTTTTTGCAAACAAGATTTCAAAACAATCTTTCCATAGATTTTGACCTCATAAACACGAAAATGATTTTTAAAAAATTTTCTTAGGTGCCGTTTTTTTTATAAATTTTTTTTTTATTTTTTTTTAAATTTTTGGAGGTGCACTTAATATTTTGGTAATATTTTGGGTATCTCTTCATATATAATCACTTAAGTTAAAGACAACAAAATTCTCCACAAGTTCTTCCTTGAAAGTTTTTAAATATGTAATGTCGTTTCGATACTAGCGCGATTTAAATAACTTAAAAAACTGCAATTTTTCTGTAAAATTTTGGTGAACAATTTATTTATTGTCGTAGGAAAAATAGAAAATGCAATGAAAACCCTAATTTTGCATTTTTTACATATAGTTTACATATAAGAGTTATGAGTTTTTTGGCGAAAGACTACAAATTTGGGCTTTTAACGATTTCAGTTTTTTTTTATGGATTTAACTCCTTACCACTCGATAGTTGTACTTTTTCTGTTACAAATCACTGTCTCTCGATATATATTAACATATATTGATCGGCATATATTTGCACATACATATATAGTTGCAAAAAAATATTAAAAATAAAAAAATTGTATGGGAACCACCTTAAGGATTAAAGATAAAGAGAAGATATGTTCTGACAAACTGTTCGTCTTGCAAAATATTGGATGTCGGTCATACATTTGACTCCTCTAGGGGCACCTTTGGGGAAATTGCAACATTGGGAGGAAATTTAAAAAATTGTATGGGTGCACCTTTAGGGGATCAAGATATGGGGTAGGTATGTTTGGGAAAAATGTTAGGAGGGAAAAATTAGAGGGGGTCTGTCATATATTTTATACCTCTAGGGTCTACTTCGGGGCAGTTTCAAAGCTTGTTGTGAATTTTTCACCTTCCACACCAACTTAGACCCCTAATTTTATAAAGTTGGACTGCAAATTTGCATTACTGATCTGGTCACCTCTTTAATTTTGAGTAACATATGTACTGATGATGCAAGTCCATTCATTATATAAAATATTTGTTACAACAGAAAAAAACTCCAATCATAGTAAAAAATTATGTGTTTGCTGCAATATTTTGATTTTTTTTAATTGACGTTCCAATGTAACATTCGAGATCAAATATTTTTTGTATATCAACATTATAATATTCTCTAATTTGCAAATAAAAAAAATCATGGAATTGCCCATCTATGTATACAGATATAGTCATAGACTAAATGTCGCGTGCTAAATCATAAAAAAAATTTCTAGAAAAAAAACCGGAGTCCATATTACAAAATGAAAACTAGAAAGCTACATCCCTCTATTGTAGTTTAAAAAAATTGTAGTTAAAAATAAACGTTCCAATACGCTGAACTTATCATTTTTCTACATGTATTTAAAAAAAAACTTCTATTTTTCGTCGATTTTACATCGAATGATTTTCCCTAATATTTTGGAAACAACAAATTTACAAAAGCTAAGTTTCGCACTAAGCGGAGTGTCACTAAAATGCTATCGGAAAATGTAAACAAGCTTAACAAATTTTAAGATTTCGTTCGCCATCCTGGAAATGCCCATATAAAAATCTGAACTGTAAAAAAAAAAATAAAAAAAAAAATAGCGGAAAGAAAAGTTTATTAAGAGCTACATTTAGCTTAGTTAAATTTTAGTTTTTTTAGTTTTTGGCGGTGCGTAGGGTGACCTCTTGATTTTTAAAACCTCTAGAACTTTTTTGTTTATGAATAAAAATATATACTTTAAAGGCGGAATTTTCATTTTTTTTTTGTGATCTTTACCAATTTTATCAGAAAAGGGCTTAATAAGGGGGTCATTATTATTAAACCATAAGTCAAACCGTATTATATCAAACACACAAGTCTGTTTAATTGAATTTTTTTGTTTGTTTTATTGTTGTTATTGTTTTTATTAATTTGTACATTTTTTATACACTAATTAAAGACCCTAAAACACATTTCTTCTTTCATATTTTGCTTTGTTCTTGATAAAATTAATTTTAAATATCATTTTATATCATTTTATCTCTTATATAACGTGTAATCTTGTTTTCATTATAATATAATATATTTTTTTGCTTTAAAGATTTGTTGTTATGTTTTTGTACATTCCGTAAGGGAACGCAAATGATAAATTAATATAATATTAGGAAAAGAAACTATGTAGTAGAAAAAAAATATAGAATTCAGTGAATATAAAGCCTTCTAAATTAAACATAATTCTAAAAAGTGATAATTATAATGTTAAAGAACTAAAAAATATTATTACTTTTTTTGATATTAAAGTAAAAATCATACTTTATGAGAACAATTTAAGAATTATTAACAATTTTTTTTTGTTGGTTTGTTTTTTGTTTAGTTTTATGTGTTTCTTTTAATAGGAAGCAATGGGGAAGGAAGAATATTTATATCTTCTCAAAGAAGGAAACAGTTGGTAAGATGGGATGTAGGTATGGTCGGGATTGGAAGCATAGGGGCGTGGTAAACGAATATGTCAAACATTCAGTTTAAAATTGTTGGTGATGTTGGTCTTAACACGATTTGAATGTAGTCTAATAGAGTGGAAAGTATTTCAGACAATAAATTAATTAACATTTGTGTATAAAAATTGGAATATTTCATAATTTTTTTTAAATAATGTAAAATAACAAAATCATTAACGTTTATGTTATAGAAAATATGGAATAAAAAGTACCAATTGTGGAAAAAGTAATTTAGAAAGATATGCATTTTATAAAATGTTTTAAATTTCATTTTAGAACTGATGAAATTTTGGAAAATTATTAGTTGAATATATTGATATTATAGTTAAATAAAAACAGATTTTCTTCGATTAGAAAACGACTGTTGTTTCCTCAAGCAGGTGGTAGTTTTCGTTAAATAAAACTGATATCTTTCCATTCCAAAAAAAAAAATATGTTACTTTAGAAGAGACGTATTATCATCGTCAGCTGAAATCCAAAATCACAAAATACCAGAAACTACTTTTTGATAGGAAACGGTGAAGTTGTGTGAAATACACATCTTTGCATAAATATAAATATTCATTTCAATAAACTGATGTATCGATTTGAAAAATAATCTGCAAATGCTTAATTATTATAAATATGTATAAAATGTTTGGCTACTCATAAACATTTATGTAAATGTAGGTTTTGTCATTTTGGTTTTCAAGTGGCGATATATTTCAATGGATCGGTCCCCATACAAAAGAAAAATGTTAAGACGAACAACCATTATGTTTTAAAATTATTCAAAGACAATTTGAAATTGAAATCCCAAGAAATTTTGGGGTCAAATGTGACATTTTCTTTACAAACATTTTGAAAATTCTACTATAATGATCATGTTTGTAATATCCTTTGAATTATATCCCTGAACAGAATTATATGATTCAATAACATAATCCTCTTAAGATTTTCTGCCAACGTAAAAGAAATAACTACAAACAAACCTATTATTTGTGTAGCAAAAAATATGCATCCGCTTTTGTACAAAATGTTTCTTTGCAGCAAAAAAATAAAAATAATTGTAATAATTTTTTTGATTTTAAACTTAATATTTTTCTCGTCAAACAAGTTTCGATTTCGATTAGCAAATGGTAAAATTGTAATTAAGACCAAACAAAATTTTTTTGAACAGCATCCAGAATATTTTTATATAAATACAAGTGTAATTTAAAATAAAAATATATGCACAAAATCTTTACAAAACGAGTTTCTTCAATATGAAAAAACAATATTATTTTCATATACTTTCATTCTCCAACTTGTTGGAGTATCTTATCAAAATTGAAGACACAAAGAGTTTATTCAAAAATATAAATGTTGTTTTAAAAAACAAAAATTTACCAAATTCTGAATTTAAAAAAAACGTATCAATTCTGAATTGATGTTCCAGTGATTATTATTAGAAAAAACATCTAAAAATATTACTAATGTTTGCCAAATTTTGAATTGACGTTCCACTGGCTATCAGAAAACATACCAAACACAACCAACATTATCTATCAAATGTTGCACAAAACAAAATGTCACCGAAAGGTTTGATATATTCGTTATAAGGGAATAAGGTCATTAGGAATTAGGGCTGCCTGGGGTGGGGGGATGGACATTAATAATTTAAAAATAAAAATCTTCTTCGTCTATAACGTCTGTAGGATGACAATTTGCTTCTTCTGCAACATTATGATGCATAACATTTGCTAATTCTAAATTAGCTGATGATGAGGCTGATGGTGACGACGGCGGTGATAAATGACGTCCTGGTTGTATTTGTTGTTGCGCATGATGTCGTGCTATTTTTGCTGCTGGAGTTGTTGGCGATTGCTGGAGCGATGATGACGTTGCTTGGGGGGATATTAGCGGCGTTGTAATGGGATGTTGCCGTTGTGCTACTCGTATTACTTTAGAGGTAAAATTTCATCCAGCTACTTCTTCGCCAGCAAAATCCAACTTAACAACATCAGCGGGCAAACATTCTTCCACGTCGACTTCATGCTCCGCCGTGTTAATGCGATTCAGCGTCATCGTTACGTCGGGGCCAGATTTTAATGCCACAGTTGTGGCAGCGTTGGCTGAGGCCACTACAGCCTGCGGTAATGTGGAGGTGGTTATTACGTGGGTATTAGGTATAGGGGATGCAGCGGCATTGGATGATTGTGTTACCAAAACATTTGCATTGGTGTTGCTTACCAACATGTTGTTGCCAACAGACATCGCAATGTTGTTGTTGTTGTTGTTGTTATTGGTGCCTACTAACGTGTTGGCATTGTTGGCTATGGGAGCATTACCAACGGCGCCGCCGCTGCTGCTCACTATTTGTGCCGTATTCGATGGCTGTAAGACAATATTTTCGGTTACAGTAACTGTGGCAGGTGGTGCTGTTGTTGTTGTGGTTGTTTGTAATGCTGACGTTGTATTCGTGTTGAGTGTGGGTGTTGAGGCCACTACATTAACAATGGTTGCAGCACTCGACGACGTTGCTGCTGATGATGAGGCTGCTGCCGCTGCAGCGGCCGCTGCTTGTTGGGCAGCTAATAAGGCTTTTTGGGCTTGCATTTGCTGGAATTGTTGCAATGTCACTGTTGTTGTTGTCGTGGTCGTGTGAGTCGGCTGCAGAATTTGTTGCTGTTGCTGATGATGCTGCTGAGCCTGCTGCAATTGCTGCAACTGTTGGGGTTGCAAGTGAACAATTTGTGGTTGTGTCAGTTGGGGTGACGTTGCTGCCATAATACTGCCCGTTGAAGTCACATTATTTAGCGTCACTATGCTACCGCCAATGCCACCGCCACCGCTGACAGTTGCTGCACCGTGGGGCGAAGCTTGTATTATAATTTGTTTGGGAGTTGTCTGTATGATTTGCGTTGGGGTTGTCGCCGTTGTGGCGGACTGTTGTTGCTGCTGCTGCTGTTGTTGCAGTATTTGTTGCAGAGGTACAATATGTTGAACATTTTGTATGTGCACCGTCTGCGGTTGGGATTGATGCTGCTGTGTTTGCTGTTGCTGATGATGATGTTGTTGTTGCTGCTGCGTATTTAATACACCTGTTGCAATAACCGTAGCATGTTGCTGCTGCTGCTGTTGGGGTTGTTGTTGTTGTTGCTGCTGCTGTACAATATGATGTTTTAAGATCTGATGCGTTGTTTGCTGATGCTGTTGCTGCTGTTGGTGGTGGTGCTGTTGCTGCTGATTTTGATGCTGTTGCATTGTCGTCGTCGTCGCCGCCGCCTGTGGTATTTGTTGCACGTTTTGTATAACATGTTGCACTTGTTGCACTGGTACTTGTTTTGCTGGTATGCCGGCATCTTCGTACGCCTTCTTCTTTAGCGCTTGTCTAATTTGGGTCCTATAGACATGAAAAAATTAAAACAAAAAGAAAAACGAAATATTAGTCTTTCACATGATTTCGTAATCCGCATGTTGCCCTCTCGCTATATCCTTGTGAGAGGTTATTTGGTTAAGGAATTTCAACTTACACTGTTCTATTCTTAATGCTTAAACTGATTTTATTTAAATCGTCTGAGAATCTTATTATTGATGCATGTAACATATCAATTTCTTCATCTGTCCACTTTCTGCAAGATGTCATTGTTTGAATTGTTTTGTATGATAAGATGTAGATTTTGTGATGTTCACGGGTGGACATAGCGAGAGAACAGAAAAATTAATATTAATTAGTTGCTTTCTATACATATTGTTTTAAATGAGATAAATTTTATTATAAATAATTTTGTTGACATAACATACATACTAAGAGGTTATAATTAAAATAATATTCCGATTCACGTTAAAAGGAGAGAAAAGTAATTATGGGGTTAATGATTTATGCCTAATTAATCTTTTTGTTATTAAATGTTTTTGTTTTTAATATTAAATAAATTTTAAAATCTACATCGAAAAAAACTTCAAAGTTCCGAAATTACAGAAAACCTTTGATGATTAAAAATCAATCGTCCTAATGAGTTACAACTACGATACCAGTGGTTTTTGTGGCAAAATTAATAGCCGAATAGATGGACCTGGTGAAAGCGTTGTTGTTCAAAATTAGAGTGGCGAACTATTCATTAATTTAAGCACTGTAGCTTTTTTTGCTTACACATCGCAGTATTTCGTTCCATAGACAAAAATAAAAATGTTTTAATAAATTGTGATGAAATTAATGAGCACCCCGTAAAATGGCCCTATACAGGAAAAAATATACTTGTATATTTTAAATAAAAATTGGTCAATTAATATGTGCAAGAGAACGACAATAATGGACAAATGCTAACATTTTTTTTTTAATATTTATCAATTTGGCTACAGTTTAAAATGAGCATATAACGAATACTTTCATCTCCATCTTTATACGCTAGGACTTACATTAACATTTTCTAATATTCCATTTATCTTGATAAGTAAAAACTTTTATCTCCGGAGACAACACTTAATAAAAGTTTTATAAGTAAATAGAAATATATTAATTTTGTGTCAACACCCGTCCCCGTAAATATGACAAAAGTTTAATAAAATTGTTACTTTACATGATAAGACATTAAAACTTTCCAACAATAACAATGTAAGTGCAATTTAAAATATAGTAAAATTTTGCGAACAATTATTTAAATATTTGAGTACTTAGTTGCAGAAAACATTTGGCCACACAACTTAAATAACTTAATTTCCCTTTACACCCCATGAATGGGGTATGGGATGCTTCTCGCACTGTTGTGAATAAGCACGCTTTCTATTTTAGATTCCCAACAAACGGTACCTACTTGTTTATCGACGAATGCGAACGTCACTGTTTGAGAAGCTTTTACTAGACATGCCAATTATCTGGACACTTATACTGCGAAGTTGCTGTCGACAATATCGATTGGGCCGGCAATGGAAGAAAAATGTAGATGACTGGAGCTGGAAATCGAACCCGGGATCTCCCACTTGGTAGTCACGTGTCCTAGCCACTATGCCACCCATCCCTAGGTAAAAAATTAAGACTGCCTTTAGCCACAACAAACACAATGTTTGGGTTTTCTTTTGCTATTGGCCATGGTAAAGCCCAGTACATTAGAGCGACTCATTTTGTATGGAACCAAAACAAGTATCTTCGGTCCACCCCCTAAAATCTACCTTGGTTTGTATTATGATGAATCCCAAAAAATTTCGTGCCTAACATTAAGATCCCGTAAGCTGGACCGTTTTAAAAAAAGTACTTTTTTGAGTTTTTCAGAGATTTTTGATATTTGTCAAAAGACAACATGTGCAATATTAGTATCATAAGAAAGAGTTTTTAGAGACGCTCCAATGCTATGAAAAACATGCCCACAAATGTCCTTAACAAGTCCTTTTTTTAGGAATATGGAGCAAAAATATGGATTTTTAAGTTTTTTGTAGAGATATTTTTCTGAAGTTTAGTTTGTGGTAGTAAGCCTACAAATAGTATTCAATTAAATTTAAAAATTTAAGTATTCCGGGAAAAATAAGTAATAACATATTAGAGATGTTTATAAACATATAACTTATAAACATTTTACCTTCATGAATTACAAAATTATTATTTAGATGTTTGTAATATGAAATTATGTACTTAATTTTCACAAATTGAACGTTTTTTGAACTCATTCATACCTATTGTTTTCTTTTATTATTTTCAAAACGGCGCACGGTGGGGTAAATTCACGATCTTGGCGGCCAAAATTCGATTTTTCAAAAACCAATGTTTTTAATAATTTCCGATTGTAGGGTAAAGAGAACAAAATGCTTCACTAGATTCCGTTATTTTTTCATTCCATTTGGCTTACATTCGTTTTCTACACGCTGTTAAAGTTACTTGTTGCTAATTGTGCATTTTCAAATTTTTTGTGATCAGGTAAAGCAACAATTTTAGCAGGCTGTGGGAAGGCGTGTGTTTAGTTTAAACATTTAAGTAAAATGGAAAATAATAAAGCAGGTTAATATTATTTAATACACTTAGCTAAATAAAATTATAATTCAAATTCATACTTGTAAGGCAGCATTGAAAAATATGGTATTTTTGTCAATTTCAATGGGTAACAAAATCGATCTATGGACAAAAAGTTATGCATCACCCCTTTTCACCCCTTCAATCTGTGATTATATATAATCTTTAACATCGTATTGTTCACATGGAAAAATAAAATTTTGCGGGTTTTTGCGGTTTTGTGTTTTATAGCCATTTACCTACTGCGGAAGAATGAACTATAATTTCTGCGGTTTTACTGAACCACTTTAGTTAACATACTGGATGTCCTATATCTTTATGCAATTATAGTTAGAGGGTATCCAGACGAATAAAAAGTTATAGGGAGGTAGGCCTCTAAAATGCAACCTTGTGGAGATATATGGGAAATACTTGTAATCTTAAAATTTTTATAAAAACCATTTTTTGTATAATAACGGTCAAAACATCTACCCTCCGAATGTTAACATATTATTATTTTTTACGCCTCACCGAGTAATATTTTACCATTCTGCTTCATAAATTTGCTTCAAATAATTTTGGCCGCCCAGATCGTGACTTTACCCCAATGTGCGGCGGCTTTAGTGATTTAAAGATAATTGATGGTTGTTCTATTGTCGGTAAATGCTAACAATTAAATAAATTTACTTTTACTTTTTTTGACAGATATTATAAAATACCTGAGATGCTAATTACCTCAAAAAGACTTAATAAAAATTGGCAGCAATTTTTAAATAAAAAATAGTTTATAACATAGTTTTCTCACAAACAACTTCATGACTTCATATATAAAAAGCTTATTGAATTGATTTTCAACATACTTATATTTCGATTAGATTACGAAAATAAATTTAAAATATTGTAGGGAATAATACCAGTTCGGAATTAGTTCCGTACATTGATTCATTAACGGAGCAATTAACTATCCAAATACTTTATAAACAACTGACTTTTTATATTCATAACGAATTTAGTATATGCCGTAGGATTGGAGGAAGTTACCCTACTGTGTATATATTAGGGTGATGACTTTTTGATTTTTTTTTCTTAAAAATTATTTCCTGTTGCACGAATGAATGAACTTTTGCCTATTAATGACTTAAATAACGTCTATTCCATTTAAATATAGAAAAATGTCACGCACAAACCCCTTTAAAATAATATTTTTGTGAAAAAAATTATTTTTTTCTAAATTATATAAATCCAAAACAAAAAACGTGTAGGCTCATAACTTTCACGAAAGGCCACATAACCTATGAACAAAATGAGACAGTGATCATAGTATTCTATGAACATCTTTCGTTTTTATTTTATTTATTAATACAATTTTCAATAACCGAGCCATTAAGGCCATATATGGTTTATTTACAATTTAGTGAATGTATCTCATTTCGAATCTTTGGAATAAAAGTTGACGATTTTTTTTAATTCTCAGAGTTAAAGAAAAATAGTGAGAAACAAAAGGTTATGTAATTTTTATAATTGTGGTAGGAATCTAATAAATTCTCATAAATTTATGCTTACAGTGACTTAAAAAAAAATTATAAATTGCCCAAAATGCTGATCAATAAAAATTTTAAATCATTTTGTGCGTGAGGTTTTTTTTATCGAATCACCTTATATATAAGATTTTATCTAATCTTAAATAAAAACTCATCTAAATATGATACAGGGAAACGAGGTTGTAAAAAGTCATCACCATAGTATATATAGATCTAGGGATAACATTTTTGAACTAGTTTAAACTAGTACGTATTTCAACTAAAGTCGAACTTCCCTGTAATGCATTTGCACGGGACCAGTAAATCGCTTAATTATAGAGAAACTTTATTTTATAGAAATATATTTTTTCACATTTTATTTTTATAATAGTTTTTTATTTACAGTAACACTCCTTTATATTTTTCCTCCTCAAGAAAACTTTCTAGTACCAAAACTCATATTTGTTCACTAAATAAGCGCAACTGATGTCAAAATAGTTATTGATGTTTCTTTCTTATTTTATCCCTTGGGGGGATCCCCTCAAAATATTAGGCTTCCTTCTCAGTAAACAGTTTTGTTAGTATGCGTAACAGAAAATTGTATAAAATAATTTATTTTAAGGAGACAAAAACACACCTGAATTAAATTTTAACCTGCAAAATTTGTTCATTGTAGAGGAAACTTTATTGAAATAGGCAGAGCCGCATTGAATAGAAGTTCAATATAGAAAAGTTTGACTGTAGTAAGGCAATTCCCTACTAAGTTAAAAGGACGCACTGTAAGATAATTTTTTATGTAAATCCATTATTCAAATATGTCATTTGCCATATTTCGTTTGTCATCATTATAAAAACTCATTTAGTGCCTTTTTTGTAGGTTGTTAGCAATTTCGTCGGTATGTTGTAAAAAGGTCTCAAGTCCACATTTTTATGAAATGGACTGGATATTTCGTTTGTCATTAGACTCAACTATATTTATAAAAACGCATTTAGTGACTTTTCGTAGGTTGTTAGTAATTTCATCGGTATGTTGTAAAAAGGTCTCAAGTTCACTTTGTTGTGAAATGGACTGAATATTTCGTTTGTCTTTAGACTCAATTATATTTATTTAAATTAGTAGCTGTAGAACACAAATTTAAAATTTCGAGTTGTTAAGATAAGTTGTTCTATTGTAAAATTACAATCCTGGATATAGATAAATTAAATAAATATTTTGTTATTTTTTTGTATAAAAATTATAGAGTAGCTGTATAAAAATGGAAGATTAAAAATAGTACACCAATACCTCACTTTGTGTCGTAGTTACGTTCCAAAACAACACGACGCAAAGTGAATTATGATTTTCTTTACAAACCATGTAAAGATCGAAGAAAGGTTCTAGGGTTACGAAGACACTACTTTTTAAAAAGAAAATTGAACAAAGTAAACATTTAAAAACAAAAATAATATAAAATGTTATTACATTCCTTTAAAAAAAAAACAATTAAAACAAAATAAAAAATGCAATTAATTTATAAAACAACATACATACAAAAAAGAAAACAAATTCAATTAAAACAAAACAAAATATTCCACTAATTTATAAAAAAACAAAATAAAAATTAATCAGTCTGAAATCAAAACAACGTAACTTCGAAAATCTAACGACGCAGAGTGAAAAAAGTACTAATTCAGCAGCGACGCAGCTTCGAAAAAAGGCAAAACGAAACGACGCAAAGCGAGGTATTGGTGTACTTAATTAAAAAGTTAGGGTTTTTATACATAATTTATATTTGTATTAATAATTAATTATTTATTATATCATTACACCACACATAAAACATTTATAAAATAAATTTCTGAGCTGTTAAAATAAGTCGTATTATTGTAATTTAATTAAAACCGGCCCCAAGGCTTAAAATTACAATCATGAATTTAAATAAATAAATAAATGGATGTATTTTATTAGAACGATAAGCAAGGTCATTTAAGCGGTCGAAACCAAATTGAAAGGGATATTCGTTGCTGGCTTTATTTATTATATTTTTAAAAGAACAATTCTAACATATATGACACAAACGATCAATGGTTTTAAGACCATGCTGCGATGATTTGTATTAAAAATGTTATTTGAATATTTCTAAATTTTGTGTTGAAGCAAGATTTGTTGTCATCTTAATTTTTGTTTGGTTAAATCTAATACACACTTCCAGTTGTTGGAAATTTGAAGTCAGAAATTCTTCAAGGATATGTAATTTGTTGATAAATATATTACATAAATTAATATGTTAGAATATGAATAGTATGGTCTTGTGGCTAAGACAGTTTTAACCACTCTAAGTCGACCATAGATTTTTTAGTAAGTTCTTTTGTAAACTTTACGGCATTCAGTCTAATAAGTTTAGAATTATGTCGCTTAAGAAAATTTTCCAAAGCATTCCTGTTATACGCTCAGCAATCGATCCGATTAGTCTTTAGTAAAACAAATGTATATTGTTAATTGTAACGAATTGTGTCTAAAGCCAATCTGTATTGAAAAAACTAAACTAATACCTTGTATAATTTAATGGCTTCAACGAGCAGACTTTATTGAATCTCATATTCCATTAAAAAAAATAAATCATATTCAAATCCAAATTATGCATAATAATTATTAATTGATGTTGGCTCATTAATTTCTTTCTTTCACATTCAACAAGGCATCCTAGTGTCAAATTGTTTTTTTTTTTACAAAAACTTTAATTTTTCTTCTTGAATTCTTACTTACCCCGCTGGTGATTCCGCATTTGGATGCAATTGCATAGTTAAATCTCCTAAACGGCTAAATGCCTGACCAGCAGCAGTGAATATTTCACCCACCTACAAGAGAAATCGGTACAAAAACAACATAGGATGTAAACAAATCGTTATCGTTTTAAAAAAAGTAAACAAAGTTAATGTAAATTTATTATTTTGACTTAATTAAACGCTCATGTTTTGCTGCTGGTTTCTCCAGTGCCATCCTTTCTCAAGTGTTTCCACCTAAATGACGGGTGGTTGTGTTGTAGATTTTTCTGCTTACGCACTTTGGTGGGCCACTGTTATTGTACGCCGCCACTCGTCCCATTACGTGGAATGTTTTTAAACAAAAATATTTTGTTTGCAAACAAAACTTTTTCGTTCTTTCCTCTTGACCGCCCTAAGGAATTCAGCTTTGTCGATCTGACACTTGCCGAGCGAGAGTTGTTGTGTGTTGGTTGTTTGGCACAGAGCAGAGCAGCAGTAGCAGTGACATTGACGACGTCGCTCAACTTTTCCCGCACAAATTTGTTGTTGGTATTTTTTGATTTCAGCACGATGCGACGGTCATTTTTAGGTAATTTTCGTGAATTAAACTTACTTTTGTGGCTGAATTCATGGTATTTCAATGGAAATATCTTTAGATTTTCTAAATTATTCTGTGAAAATTATAATATTGTACAGTTGTCAAAAACAGCGCGTAGATAACAGTGTTGTAAAAAACCTGACAGCTATTGAAATTACATTGAGTTGCCATCACAGGGTGTCTCAGACATGTATTAAAATGCAGACAAGGCGAGGGTAATACTGCGTTTGTATTTACACTCAAAACATTTAGTTAGCTATAGATGAATATTTGGCAAAAGTGGAGAATATGTGACAGACCACTAACATAACACTCTGGGGCCTAAAAGTGGCCCTTGGGTGATGATGACCTCCTATGTGCGATTACTTAAATTAAAGATATTTTTGAGACGAATCCAGTGGTGTAAATTCTAAGACTACATTTGGCAAACATTTTATTTTTTTTTATTGCAAATGGGTTTAAAATGATTAACACCCTATATTTTAAATACCCCATGTTTGAAGAACAAAACGAGGAGAATAGTATATTTTTATTTTGAAATCGGCCCATTTTCTGCACTTCAACCAAATATGTTACATTGAAAACTATAAACAAGTTAAGCGACGGCGATGTTACACAGTACTTTAAAACCGCACATTTGCCACAATTTGCAGTGCAGCACAGTTTGATTTTCAAAATGTATAAAATCCAAATCCGACTGCCGTTTCCACCATTGTTTCGAAGTATGTACTAGTTCAAGTATATAACAAGAGGTTAACATCAAACATTTTGACAACATTTTTGAACTCTCAATTTCCAACATGTTGGCAATTTCAATACTTTTTCTGTTTTTTTTTCAAATAATTTAATTTTTTACCTTTTAGGGTCCCTATGGTTGAAGTGCTTTGGATCTTCGTAAATTCGGTATACGTAAGTAATAGCCTTTTTACACAAAAAAAATAACATTTCACATTTTGAGCTGAAAATGCGAAATGCTAAAAAGTGGTTTTATAGCCTTTTTACACCGCAACGCATTTAACATATTTCCGCGTTAATTCGCATCTTTGATGGATGCGGCCAAAATGCTAAAATTGTTACATGTATTTTGTTGTTGGAAAGATGTTAACATATTTTCGCATCCATGAAAGATGCGGAAAAATACACTGAGTTGTACTCTGAAAATTGGAATTTAAGCGATTTTTCTCGGTAATGTTGATCCGGCAACACCATTTTCGTTGTTTGTTTACATTTATCGGAAAAAATGCCAAACAACATGGACGGATAAAAAATTTACATTTTTGCCAAAATATTAATAAATGGTTATTCCAATTAGTTAAAACTATTCGCGCTTCGTGGAATACTGCCTCCGTAACAATGTAAATAGGTTTGTGGCAGGAAATATTGCAGTTTTACAATATGCGAATCTGCAGTGTAAAACCACTTTTTAGCATTCCGCATTTTGAGCTGCTTTTTTGGTGTAAAAAGGCTATTACACTGCAGTTTCGCATATTGTCAGCCGTTGTCTAGCTCCCACATTTTTTACATTTGACTTGTAAACCTGCAATATTTTCCTGCCACAAACCTATTTAGGCAGTATTCCACAAAGCGCGAATGCTTTTAACTAATTGGAATGATCATTAATTAATATTTTGGCAAAAATGTAAATTTTTTGTCCGTCCATGTTGTTTGCCATTTTTTCCGATAAATGTAAACAAATAACGAAAATGGTGGTTGCCGGATCAACATTACTGAGAAAAATCGCTTAAATTCCCCTTTTCAGAGTACAACTCAGTAAATGGCGGTTGCCGGATCAACATTACTAAGAAAAATCGCTTAAATTCAGCTTTTCAGAGTACAACTCTGTGCATTTTTCCGCATCTTTCATGGATGCGAAAATATGTTAAAATCGTTCCAACAACAAAATACAAGTAAAAATTTTAGAATTTTGGCCGCATCTTTCAAAGATGCGGAATAATGCGAATATATGTAAAATGCGTTCCGGTGTAAAAAGGCTATAAGTTTGCAAATATTGTTCTTACGAAAAGAGAAAAATGCAAAAGTTTTTTGTAATACCTGTGTGTGGGAAACACAAATTCAATAGTTGGAAAGTCATGAATATTATATTTTTTACTAAAGTAATCTTCAAATAGTAGTATCTACCTACTTGAGACCAAAAAAATGGGCTGAAAAGTGAATTGCTCGAAAATCAACCAAATAGCTTTTAAAATATACAGTTTTTTTGTTTTCTTCTTCGATAGAGTCTATAATTGATTAAATGTGAGGTGTCGGACTGGAACGCTAGAGAATTTCCAAGTAAAATAAGACTTCGTCGATTCGACGAAGATTACCTTTAGTGTATATAAAATATGATTACCCTTTTGGGGTTAAATAATTCCTTTAAACTAACGCTGCGTAATTTAGTTATTATTTCAATGTAAAATATTCGTATATAGTGTAATTTTACAAAAACCACTGGCGCACCTCACTTTCTTATAAAAATCTCAATGTTTACATTTTTATTTTTGACAGATTGTGACTCTTTACCACATTCTTTTGGGGTATACCCATATGAAAATTGTGTGGGGGGCATGTTGCGAAACATGTGTTAAACGATAAACAAGCTTTTCTCCTAATGGAAACGCTGTAATATAGCCTTTTTACATCAAAAATGCGAAATGCCGAAAAGTGGTTTTACACTGCAGTTTCGCATATTGTCAGCTGTCTAACTCACACATTTTTCCATTTGCCTTGTAAAACTGCAATATATTCCTGCCACAAACCTATTAACATTGTTTCGGAGGCAGTATTCCACGAAGCACAAATGCTTTTAACTAATTGGAATAATCATTTATTAATATTTTGGGGAAAATGTAAATTTGTTGTCCGTCCATGTTTTTGAAATTTTTTCCGATATATATAATCAAACAACGAAAATGGTGGTTGCCGGATCAACATTATTGAGAAAAATCGGTTAAACTCGGCTATTTCAAAGTACAACTCATCGCATTTTTCCGCATCTTCCAACAACACATCTTTCAAAAATGGGGAATAGTGCGAAAATATGCTAAAAGCATTCCGGTGTAAAAAGGCTATACAAATGTTTCTACACAGAAAAAAATCCAAGGTAATATTGCCAAATTTTATTTTATTTAAATATTTTTATATGGCGGTCAAAAAACATTATTTTATTGCCACAGTAAAGTAAATGGGCTCTGCCGCTCTCTGTTCTATACACATGATTGCCATGTTAAGGTTTCCTAATCATCTCATTCATTCATTTGATTTTGTTCGCCAGTTTTTTTATGTACATAAAAAAAATCATTGTAATTGATGAGTACAAAAATAATAGGATATACTAAAGAAAATCCGACCACAAATATTCGTTGAATTAATGCTGATTTACACGCTATCCACCCATATAATCAGCCTACAGAGATATCAATACATTCTGACTTCCTATCTGCCTTCATACAATACAATATATACTTTCCTATTATTTTGTAGTTTATCTCTGATTACTTCTAAATGTTCGAAAAAAGCTAACTCGTTCATGTTGTTGAGGAGATATGAGTAGATATGGGTGGATAGCGAGTAAACCATACCTTACATACCTAAAATAATTAGCAGGATCACTGCTTTTAGTTATAAATTAAATTTGGCTATTATTGTCACCATGTTGTTGTGTTTTTACACTTGATTTTTTTTTTGCTTGACAAATAGTGCTCAGAGCAATTTAATTTAATTTCATTTAACAAAAAATCCTTACTGGCAATACAGCAAAAAATTTATTTATCTTTATATTAGCTTTTCGGCTATCGTTTTGTGCAAACTACGAGTTTAACTAAATACTGCATAACCGCAAATCGCCAATAAAAACAGTTATGGAAGTGGGTTATCGACGAATTTATCATATCTGTGATAAAATGTTGTATATGAAAGGTTGTCGACAACCAGAATTTAATAGCAATTAGTTGTCGTTAACAACACCAACATATAAACCCGTCAACTGATCGTTGTGTCTGAACGCGGCTTTACACATAGTTACATCGTTGAGTTTCGTAACTATCTCAAATGGGTTCTTAATTTGTGAATAATAAAAAACAATCGTTGTTGTTGTAATTACTAAATGCGTGAAATAAGAGGGAACTGTTAAAGATAAATAGCCAGAAATACTTGTTGAACTTCCCATTTATTTAAGGTTTTCCATTCATTGTCTTTTTTTGATTTAGTACGTGAAAGTGTTCTATTTCAGAAATATTTACTAAATTTCCTATATGCCCACATAAAACGTACGTACATATTATCCCAACTTCACTTCTGTCGTTATCTCGCTGAGTTTCGTAACTATCCTAAAGTAGTGTCACTGACAAGTAATCGTTGTTTCACTGACCTACTTCACTACGTTTTCATTACCGATCAAATCACTTGTTTAACTTTAAATACTTTAACCCGTTTCCATTACAGTTAGTAATGCTAATTTTTTAGAAAATTATTAAACATAAACCATCTTTGAACATGCTTTTTAAGAAATTTGTAAGAAATCAACTTTCTTAACATCATTTAGAAACCAACATATTGAAATCACCTCCAATTTAGATAGTATTAGCTCACTAACCACACACATGCAGTACTTTCCTGAAATTATTGCATCGGCAGTGAGCCGGCGCAATTTAAAATATGAATGTTTAATGTAGAATTCTAACATAATGGTAATTACAATGTTTATTTTTATTTTTTTCCAAATAAATAAATTTATTTTCCAATTAAGCCTCACTTTTTTGAGTTAGAACTGTCAAAAAGGCCGATAGTTGTCGATAACTAATGAAATCGCAGAGTTGTGTTTCCTAAACATGTTCGAAAAAACTACTTTCGAAGATGCTTTCTCACAAAACATCTTTTTCAAGGTGTTATACTCCGAAGAAAAATGTATGGAAAAACTTGTAGTAAAACATGTGTTTAACGATAAACATTTCAGGAACATGTTTTTCGCTTAATGGAAACGCAGCATAACTATCTGAAAGTGGTTTCGCTTAATTTGATTTGGTTTGCCAGTTTTTTTCGCTATTCTAATTTGAAAATGGTAGAAATAAGAGGGAACTGTTAAAGAAAACTAATTAGGAATACTCATTGAACTTCCTATATGCTTACAATGCAATAAACCAAGTTTCTTGAAATTGTCACTGCTTTTTTATAAATTGAATTTTTATTGTGGTTTTACTATTGACCGCTTAATGGCTTTAAGTACAATTTATGCATAAAAAACGTACCTGGCAGTGCTGTAAGAGTGTGCCATTACACTATTTAAACGTTCCAACTGTCGTTTTGTGGCTGTATATGTTTTGTGATAACTATGTATGGATCATGAGAAGTTTGACAGAAAACCCAGCTAATGTAGGTAAAACATATACTTAAACCTTATTGAATGAGTCGAAATAAAGCGCCATTCAAACTGCCACCAAAATTAACTTTTTTGTTTGTCATGTAATTTTGATCCATCCAACAGCTGAATTTGTTTATCATAATCAGCTGTAACGAAATTCGACATTAGGAAAAAAACTCGAAATTGATTACTTTTGCCAGCAGTGTGAATGGTCTATTAGCTACAAGTATGGACTGCAACTGGTCAAAATAACCCTCTAATTTTTTGCACCCTTCCATATAAAATATCATATTTCAAAAAAAAAGTTTTATGTATTGCTTAATTATCTCTGCAGTACCAAATTCTTTGGTTTGGAATTTCTTCATATGTATATCACAACATTTTAAGTAAAAAGCTGTCAAGTAATATAAATGTCATATAACAATAAATAGTTTAAATCTTCTTTAATTTCCAGTTTAATCTACATCGTCATTTATATTGTCCATACTTACTTATTTCAAAATTAAAACACTTGTGGTTATTTTTATAGCAACAAGTTTATTGAAATTTGTTTTTCTTTCTTCTATTTTCCCAATATAGTTTTTTTCTGTTATTATTTTATATTTATCCATTCAATACCATTTACTTTTTATACTTTTGTTATTCATATTTCCATACAGTAGAGTGGTGAGTTTTTTTTACTTCTGAAAAGTGTTTGTTTTCTTAATTATTTTCAAAAAATATTTCTTTTAAATTTTAATAATGATGAAATTTTTATTTTCTATGGGAATTTTAAATTTTACATACAATTATTAAATATCAAAACGATAATTGTGTATTTAGATAAAAAAAATGGAAATAAATAAATGATATTTGTTTCAAATGAATTTTCAGAATTATTAAAATATGTTGAATTGCAAATATTTATGTTATATTGAAAACGAAAACTAAATCATAATGAAATTATCAGAAAACCAAGTGTGTGTGTGTGTTTTTTTTAAACCTAAAGAATATATTTTAGTATTTTATTAGTTATTTTATTTGTTCACAATCAGACTTTATATTAAAGAAAATAAGAATATGAGAAAAATTATTTTTACTTTCAGTATTCAATGTATTTTGTTGGTTTTATATTTATATTATGATAGTTTTTTGTTTTGTTAAAAAATCATCATTTATTTTTTCTTTTACTATTTCTTTAAAAATCACAGCTTAATATAAATATTTTGTTTTTTTTTGTTTTTTTTTCGAAAAAAATTATAATTTTTGTTTTTTTTTGTTGTGGAAAAAAGTTATTTATGTATATATCAAATGAAATTAAAGTTAAAATAATAGACAAAAACTCACTACTTACAACTCACAGTATTATTTTTCATACTTTTGCCATTTACTTTTTATACATATGAACTTTCAATACAGTTTTTCATAAATTTCGACCGTCATACAGTTGATGCTTTTCTTATAAACTTTAGTTGCTATTTACGTATATTTTGCTGTTATGTTTTTTTTTGTTCTTAATATTGCACAGTTATCGAAAAATTTTATATTTTGTTTGTTTGTTCATAGAAATTTTATTTCTATTTTATTACTATGTGTTGTGTATGCTCTAATAATTAATACCTGAGAAGTTCATATTCGTTTTAATAGATTTAAAATAAATCATATATATATTTATTTAACTAAAATGTAAACGAAATAAAATGTTTGTTTTGTTTTTTGTTTAAAAAAAATGGTTGACAAATATTGAAAAAAATCGTAAAGTTTTAAATGCATGTGTATACGTGTTGTTGTATTGTTTTGTTTTTATTATTAATTTATTTTTATTTAATTCTTATGAGTCTTTAATATGCCCTGAGTTTTCAATATTTGATTACATTGTGTTATTATAAGAAAACGAAACAAAAATGTTTAGTAAAAGAAGATAAAATTCATAAATAAAAGAGTCCATTTCTAATTTTTCTCTTACCTTAAGTATGCCAACATTTTAATAATTTTGCTTACTCAGCAGTTCAGAACATTCTTTTTTTCATAATAAAGTGTAACTCAAGTTTTTTTATTGTTGTTTTAGTATTTCCCTACATTTCCGTTAGTTATTACTTAACAATCTGTTCCGGACAAGAATGTAATACTGCGTTTCCATTAGGCGAAAACCAAGTTCCTGAAGTGTTTATCGTAAAACACATGTTTTTCCACACATTTTCCATGTAAGTATAACACCTCGAAATATATGTTTTGTGAGAAATCATCTTCGAAAGTACTTTTTTCGAACATTTTTTGGAAACACAACACTGCAAATTTGATTAGTTTTGGACAATTACCTGCCACTTTTACATCACGTTTTGACGACAAACTCTTTTTGGAAACGCAAATATTTTGCAGTCTATATTTTGGATTCTAAACTATGTTGATTTCTACCATATTTCTTAAAATGTGGATTATTAAAACTGAAAGTTATTCAACAATTTACTAAAATTTCGGCATTACCTTATTCCAATTATTGTTTTGTTAAAATATATATGCCGAACATACTTCTTAAGGTCGTAGATCCTAAACACTTCGATAATAGTGGAAACGGTTTGAAGTGTTTAAAGCTAAACGAGTGTTTTGATCGGTAATGGAAACGCAGTACTACTTGCAGTTGTTATTTTGCTTATATATTTAAGCCGATTTTTTTTAAATTCGAAAATCTAAACCACTTCAACCAGATTGCAAACAGTTTGAGTTGTTTAGAGCAAAGCCAAGAGTTTTTAGCAGTAATGGAAACTCATTATAACATATCAATCAATGTTAAAATTGCGTTGCCATTAGGGAAAAACAAGTTCCTGAACATCACATATGTTTTAATGCACGTTTCGAAGGCCCAAAACACTGCAGCCATAGTGGAAACGGGTTGAGGTGTTTTAAGTCCTTAAAGCTCATTGGTACATAATTTCTTGTAGAACAGACTGTTTCATAGTAGGTATTTTTTGGCAGTGTTTCTAATTATCGATTGTATAATTCATACATATGTATATTGATTATTTTCGTGTATTTATTGTATTTGAAAGTATATTTGAAAATTAAAGCCATGTTCAGGTCGTGGCTATAGAGTTCACATAGTTTGATATGCAAACATTAGCAGTCAATATTTGAACATATTTGAATTTTATCTACAGGACGACAAAAAAAATTACTGAATATGGCTTTGCAGTATTAAAGTGGTAATTAAAAAATAGATAATAAAATATAAAATAAAACAAAAATTTCGGTTTAAATTTTACATCAAATATTTAACAGTCACACTCATTAATTTTAATTTAATTTTAAATGTATGTAAATATACACTTGCAAAAACGAATTTTGTTCGATTTTGTGTTTTAATAATTTTAAAATTGTTGTTTTTGTAAGTAATTCCTGAAATTTTGTACTCATTAGATCCGAAAATTGTTGTGGTTTTTTGTTTTTTTTTTGTTTGTTTTCTTGTCTTTTTTTCTCAAAATGTTTTTAATTAAATAATGGGTGTGACTAAAGGCGCGTTCACACTTTACACGATGTATTATCCAATATGGTTGTTTTACATGGAATATTTTTTTGCTTACATTGCGACACAAATGGACGCGTCCAAGTTGTATGTGTGTAAGAATTCGCCTCAAGATTTACAACTAAACAGAAATAAACCAAAATATAATGTATATTTTTTTTAATGTTTTCTTATTTTTTCTGGTAGTTTAATTTAAGCCAATATAAACTAATAAAAAAAATTTGTACTTTTTTGGGGGAGTGAGTATTTTTGTCTTCTTCTTCTTGGAGTTTGTTCCATAATATTAAGAATATTATACATACAACTTGATTTACACGTATTATTAATTGTGGCCTTATTATCTTAAACATCGACATATTGAAAATTACATTTCCCATATTTTGTTTATAAATGTCGTAGATTCTTAACGTTTAATATTTATTTTAGAGTAATTGTTCTGAACTCTTCGTAATTCTTAATGCCTAAATGTTTGGAGTTTGTTGGGCTGCTTTTTCTTTTTATTATACAAATTGTTTACTATGTTAGGTTGCTTGGTATACTTTGGTTTTTAAAGAATAATTTAAAAATACAAAAATAATATGTGGTGCAAGATAAGAAAACGCATGCAACTGGAAAGAAAGGGAAAAAGAAAATAAAAATATAATATTATATAATAATATCGTTTTTAAAAAATTTTTTGCTGGTTGAAAAATTTTGAAAATATTCGACGAAAAAAGTTGAGACATTTCTCTTATCCTTCGGCTTTTGACACTAAAGGCGCGTTTAGACACACGGTTAGGTCGACGGATTTGTCAGTAGTGTTATTTACACAAACATTGTTTCTTCTTCTTAATGTTTTATAGGATATTGCATAATTGCTTTGTTTTATTTACCAAAAATTCAGTAAAACTTTTTCTTCGCTTTGATACAAATTATTACTATCGAACTTAACAGTTTTTGACAGTAACAGCGTGTTCAGACACACGGATCTGTCGACGGATTTGTCTGTCGGTAGTTTTATTCATTGCTCGAATTGCTATGGCATTCTGGTTGTCGAAACATTGTTTCGAAGATTTGATGAATCCATTGTCAGATTTGTGTGTCTGAAACCGCCTTACGGCCATATTCATAAAAAAATTCTAAAGTAGGTATGAAGCGTTCTCTAGCTAAAGTTTTCTTTAATAAGAAATTGTATTCATAAACGTTTTTTATCGGTACTTTAGCTTTATGTGTTCAGGTGGCAACGCCGACTGTTATTTTTCGTTAATGATGTAAAAAAACAGCTTTATAATCGGATACAAAAGCTTTATAATCGGATACCAAATATGTATTTGCACTTATAATAACTATAAACATTATTGTAGCACAATTTTTCATTGACTACGATTCTCATGATGATAAGAAAGACGTTAAAATAAAAATTACATTAACAAATTTGATTTCCTTTTCCTCATGTTAAAATTATAATCGGATACCGATTACATTGTTTCCTTGTTTTGATTGTTTATACATCACGAATATTATTTCATTATTTACAAATTATTTATGAAGAATTTTGGAGAAATATTTTTCAAAATGGTATTCATGAATGAAAAGTGTCTATTTAGATACTTTTCTATGTGCGCAATGATTAAGAAGAAAATTTCCTACACAATGAATGCATGCCGCAACTCTTTTTAATAGGAAAAATGCCGAAAAACTCAAAATAAAGATCTCAAATTCATAAATATGCAATAAATTGTCAAGTCAAGTTATAGCATGCTTAAAGAGGAGACAACCCTACTTTAACTTATTGAAAATGTGAATCGTTTATGAATATTGTTTTCTCGAAAATTGCTTAAAAATTGTTTATAAACCTCTTATAAGTTTTTATGAATAAGGCCGTTAATGTTTAATCGGATATTGCTTAATTGCTTTATTTAATTTAATTTGCTTTATTTATTTAAAACTTTTTCCTCGCTTTAATACGAATTAATTACTACATTTAAACCTTTAAATGACCAGAGGTTTTCATTTGTTTTTTTTACAGATCATGCATGACAAGCTGTAACCTTATTTTTTTGTCAACAACAATATACCCACAAAACTGTCGACGGATTTGTCTGCCGGGAGTGTTTTCGATAACAAATTGCTATCGTACTATGGTTGTCGACAATTGTTAACACACAACATTGTCTCGCAGATTTAATTAATCCGCAGAAGCAGCAATCAAGAAGCAGTACATTATCTATAGCCATGTTCACATTACTGCACAAATCTCGTGTTTTGGCAATTCGTTTCATCTTTTTTTTCATGCAAAAAAAATTTAATATTTTTTTTATAAAATCTCGAATTAAAGAATTTTGAGAGCAGTGTGAAAGTTGATCAATGAATTAAGCAATTTAAATTCAACAATCAAAACATGCTTGTAAACTGTCAAAAACTATTTCATACTTGAAATAAATTATGTGCATATCATATGATAATTTTTTCGGGAAAGAATTTTTAAAAATAATACTGAATTAAATATCAATTGTATATATCTTCGGATAAATTTTATTATTTTGTTATTACATTCAGAAACATAAAAAGAAAACAGTAAAACTATAACATTTTAAGAAATAAATATGAAACTAATAAACATTATATAAGACCATTGTAATATAATATATGTGTTGTCAGTATATAATATTATACATGTGTTTGTGTCATAATATTTAAATATATTTTTGGAGTTGTTATGGATTTGAAACTAAAATAGTAAAAATATTTACCAAAACCTCGCTGAAAACATATGTATTATTATTAAATTAATTTGAGTTTTATGCATTTTTTAAAATGCTTTGCAGTATTTTGTTATTGCTAATCCTAAATATTGTATGTTTATATTGTTTTTCTTCTTCTAATCTATGGATTACCTGAGATTGTTTTTATTCGAATATTATAATTTTTGTTTATGGCTTCGAATAACTGTGATTTCTATTTCTAATATGGATGATTTATATTTTCACATGCGGCTAGTTTATGTTTATGTTGTGTACATATTCAATGTAGGAGGATGTATTAATGGGTTTATTTTACGATACAATTTTTATATTTGGTGGTGATTTTAATGTTTTGAATACTTGGAGTTGGAACTTGTATATATCAACTGTTATATTTTTGTGGTGTGCTGTGCAAAAGAAAGGCTTTGTCCAATTTTTTTGAAGGTACTACAAAACATTTAGCTGATTTCAGTCTTTGGAAATTTTAAGTTTTGTTAGTAGAGAAATGTCTGTATTTCTATTGAAAAAAAAATTGTAGAAAACTTTTTCCCGAATTCTTCTAGAGTTTTTGTTTAATAAATTTCCATATAATAATCAGCTGTTATATGGATCGAAATCAGAATATATCTGAAATCACTTAATTTTGCTGACAGTATGTTTGGCGCTTTACTCGACAGATTATTCGTAAGAACAGCTGGTAGTTTTTTGCCTGTCAAAAAGTCCTAGGCTTAAGGTACTTTTAAAATTAATTAATGATCCCATGAGTTTTTATCTACACTTTAAAAAATATCTGAATTCAGCAGGATGTTAACAAAAAAATCTCCTGCGCCATAAAGCAAGTTTAGTCAGACCTCAAATATTTTACATATGTTGGTTTTTTTAGTGCTGGACCAAATGTCTGTTTACATTTGAATCGGTAGCAGCGTCGATCCCCCACATTGCATTGGACGAAGTGATAGCGAAATACAAGAGTAGCAATTGGAAATGCATTGCCATGGAGCCATTGAAATGCACAACGACAGTATACTTTAAATTTATATTGCAGCGTAGGATTCCTAGGGGACCAGAAAGTTACAATTTTAGTGAAATGCGTGTGGATTTTAAAAATGTCACTGTACATTGTTTTAGTCTTTTCAGACTATTCTCCTAAAAAATTTGCCATAAAAGTTAAATATTTTTGTTTCGTTTCGTATATTAGGGATTTATTTGAAATAGTTTGTTGCATATAAAATTCACAAAAATTTTTGACATTTGAGGTAGTTTCTCGCACTTGAGTGATTGAAGCTATGTACAGACGGTTGTCAGATCATTCAATGTTGTCAGATCTGGCAATGTAAAGAATAATTGTTTGCAAATGGTAAATTGTCAGTTCGGACGATTTTAAGAAAACCTTACAATTTCATTTATTGCCAGACAACTGTCAAGCAATAAATTTATCTGGTATTAATAATTGTTAGTTTATACATTTGTCAGGCTGTTGTAAGGATAAAATTTGTAGATCCATTGCTTTTGCCAATTCTTTTGTTTGTTTTCGTAAACTTATGAACAGTGTTGCCAAAGATAATATTTTTCCGATAATTTTACCATTGTCAGATGCCTAAATTTTGCAAATCTGACAATTAAAAATGTCTGACACTAATCTGACAATGGCAACGTAATGTGTTCACACGATTGGCAGATGTCTGACAATATTATTGTCTCACAATGTTCTGACAATACTTTTACTGACAACGTTGCAAAACAAAAATTGTTAGTTCACACGACTGTTACGACATTTTCCGAACATTTTTCTGACAATATTGGGACCTACAGTTAAGCGATAAATCGGAAAAAATTAGAAGACGCTCCGATTGACGACTCTGAAATTGCTGTCCATAACATCGAGGAACTATCGATCAATGGTTGGTGGCTGTGATAGGGTTCGACCCCAATTGTTTTCCGATTATGATATTACGAAAATCTTTTTTACCTTACAATTTAAAATACACTTTGAACAACTCTGTATTAGCTTTTAATTTAAAATCACAACTGTAAACTGGAATGCTGACGTAAAATAAAGGTACTCACTAGACTGCGTGACTGAGTCAAATAACATTACTCTAAAAACTTGGCATTACTTCAGATGTGATATTTTCTTTGATTGGTATTGATTTGTTTCGAATCTAGCTGAATTTCAAAAAAAAACAACTAGAAAATGAAATGGGGTCATTTCTTAAAACAAAAACGGAAATTTACTTTATCTTTCATATGACCATATTTCTAATGTATTACTGGAAATGTTGCCACCCATTTGGTATATCTTTTGACTCGGAGCTAAGAGCAAAGTGATTACCGCAAAACACCCCGAAAAATATGTTTTGTGAGAAACAATCTTAGAAAGTACGCTTTTCGAACATGTATTGGAAATACAACTCTCCGATTTCACCAGTTATCGGCAATTATCAGTCATTTTTCACATCACTAATTCGAAAAATTGACTTTTAATTGGAAAATTAATTTGCACTAAACTGTAAACCTAAACTTCTGGTCCTTGAACTTATACCATCTAATTTTGAGTTCATATCAATCATTTTTGATGCTAAATGATGTTAAAAAAAATATTTCTTACAAATTTCGTAAATAATATTTACTAAATATACATTCAAAAGTGATAGTTATTCATCAATTTATTGAAATTGTAGCATTGATTACTTCCAATTATTATTTTACATATGTATGCCGAATTTACTTTGCAAATTCGAAGATCCAAAACACTTCAACTAATTTGGAAACGGTTTGACGTATTTAGGGCTAAACAAGTGTTTTGAGCGGAAATGGAAACGCAGTATTAATTTATATTTGTTGATAATAAAGGGGTGTCCAATTGCACAAAATATCATTCCCAGTTACAATTATTGTACAGGCGCGTTCAGGCACACATCTGTCGACTGATTTGTCTGCCAGAAGTGTTGTCGATAACAAATTGCTATGACATTCTGGTTGCCGACAATCGTTAATAGGCGTGTGTGTCCTTAACATTCAAACGCATATATTTGTGGAGGAATTTCCCTTCCGCAAGGAAATCACACGTGTGATTTTTACCTGTTTTGTAAACCACTCGATTTTGTATTTTTCGGTGTGATTTGAATTTTTTGAAATCACAATAAAACAGCTGATTTTTTGACTTATTTTGTTGTGATTTAATTAAGATTATTCAAGTGAGTATACATTTTTATGTTATTAGGTTGAAAAAGTCAGAAAAGTTTAAAGTAAAATGCCGGGTGCTACATTTTTGCTCTGGAAAATTTGTGACGCAATTTAACAATTTTCATTGAGTTTACCCAATGTTGTTGGTCTGGCAAGCATTGATTAAATCTTCGAAAACTAAATCAGCTGATGACCTCAAGCAAAACGAAATCACAAGCACATCACTAAGAAATTCACAAAACAGATACACAAAAGGTAGTGTCTCAAAAATTTTTTAATTTAAGCGCATTTAATTTTACTGCATAAATTAAGAAATAACACATGTTGTTAATAAATTAAGCAATTTATTTTTAAATTCCCATGAAAGTACTCGTAAAAATAAGCATGTGATTTGAAATCGATAGGTGCTTAGGTGACCGGTTTGAAATTACAAAATTTCAAAAAGTTTGGTGTGCAGAACACCATTTTTGTGATTTGAAATCATTTTTGTTATTTGTGATTTTCAGAACAGGCCGGTATAACGAATTGTCGTTATATTCGCAGAACATATCTTCTTGCGGATTTATGTCAACATATTGGTTTGCCTAAGCGTTTCCTAATGAACCATTTTGGTGTATGTGAAAGTATTATTCTAGAATAATTTTAAATTTTTTTTTCATCTACTCTAACTTTGGACTGTCAATTGAGATGTTTTGCAATGTCACGAAGGAGCTAATCAAACTTTGTACGCAGCGATTCAAATGGCTCATATCAAATTTAATCTCGTTAATGAATATCTAATTAGCAATTTGGGGTTTCTTCAAAATAAAATCTTACATAAGTAATGGTATAAATTTGAGATAATTATAAACTTTATTCGTAAATGTTGTCGAATTTCTTGCATTTTAATACAATTTTGCGTAAAATCCGAGGAAATCGGGGAAAATCTAACAACATTTTAACGATACCATCCGCAAAATGGACTGTCAATTGAGAAATGTATGTAAACGTAATAAAATGCCTAAGCTAACAACGAAAATTTTACCTAATTTTAACCAATTCCCGTTTTCACTAAATTTCAAAAAGTTGTCAGGACTCTTAAAATCTCAGCGGTATGTAAGGTCCCTTTCAAAAAAATTTAGACAAAGTTTTTGTTGGTGTATTTTTTTCTATGAAAATTTATTAAAAAATAAACAAAAAAAATAATAGGGCGATTTTTTAACAAAAGTTTCATGTTTCTTGTATTTTTTTTTTATTATTTAATTTAACAAAAATGTTTTTTTTTTTATATAATTTTTTTTTATTTTATTTGTTTTTTACAGTTTTCAATTTTATTTCTTTAAATTTTCAAATTTTATTTTTGTACGTATCATCATGTTTTATTTTTAAAGAGTTAACAAAATTTTTGATTACTTAAAATTAAAAAAAAAAAATAAAAATCATACAGAAATAAAATATTTATATGTATGTATATAGTAAATTCAATTAAAAGCTAATTTTTACAACATATATAAACATATAAACAATTAATAATAAAGAAAATTAGAGAAAATTATTTGTAATTAAAATTAACATTTACAAAGTTAGCCGAAAGAGGATTACAAAGAAAATTTGTATATGTAATGTGTACTATATTAATTTTGTTTGTATGTATATTTAAGATTACATCGAGAAACTAAAAAAACATAACTAAAATACAATAATTAAAATGGTTTTGGGTTTCTGGTGGGGGCGGGAAGGTGTAAATAGTGTATAAGATTTTATGAGGGGGTTTACACAAAAAACAATAATGGAGATTTTTTTTATGTATATTTTTGTTGTGTTTGCATGTATGAATTTTGGTTTACAAAGAATTTCATTTACATTTCTGTGGTATTTTGTTTTCAGCAAAATGGCGACATTTTGTTAAATTTTGGAATATTTTTTTTTAAATGTTATGTTGTGTGTGTGTTTTGGTTGTTGTTGTGTATTATTATAACATTTTACAAAGAAATTATTTGTAAGCCTTAAAAAAGAAGGTTCCTAAACACATTGATTTATTTTTTAGTTTCAAATTTCGGGTTTTTGTTGCACTTAAATTTTGTTTCAATTTTACATTTAATGCCTAAATTTATAATTTTGTGTTATACGTATATATATATATATATTTATTTCGTAAGTTTTTTAAGTAGTTTTTAAATTATTTTAATTTTTTTTTTGACATAATTTTCTGTTATTCTTCCAAATAATTTTGTAGTTGTTGTGGTTGAGTGTGTGTCTGTGTGTTTTTTAACCAATTTAGGTCAGTTTATTTTAAATTACGTTTACTAAGGTTTAGAGCCTAAACATTTAAATTATTTTAAGATTTTAACTATTATTTATTTATCATTTATTACTTTTAATAAAAATTTCGTTATAAACTTGGAACAGTGGCACGGAGCGACGTTTGTTCCAATGTTTATAAATTTCTAAAGCCGAACAATTTTGTGTGGGGAAGAGGACAGTAATGTATAGAGGGGGGGATTACTTGTTGTATAATATTTAGGTTGTTTGTATTTGTAATTTCTTTAAAATTTTCACTATGGTAGATTTTCAACCTTTATTTTTCACTTCTTTATAATAATTTAAGGTTAAATTGCCAAAAAAAAAAAACTGAAGTTGTTGCTTTGTTAGTTTATAAAAAAAAACATACTTAACTTGTAGTATTATGTATAGCAATCGATAGTATACTTGTTTATTTTCTTTTGTTTTTGTTTATTTTTTTTAATTTTTTCTTAACTTAACATAAAATATTTTACATTTTATGTTAAAATTTTGTTTTATGCTTAAATAATTTCTTTGTATTTTCTTCCACTTTTCCGGTTTAGCTGGAAATTCCCGTTATTTTTGCTGTTAAATAATTATAGTTGCATTTTTCTTTTGCATTATGTATCCGTTAAATGTAAATCTTATAATTTTGTGGGGTATTTTTCTTAAAGATTAATAGGAGAAAAAAAACAATAAAATAAGAAAATAAAAAAATTTTGCCAAAAATATTTACAAAAACCTATCTAAATAAAACGCTTGTCGCTTAATTATTTACTTTTATAATTTAGTATATGCTGGAGTTTTTTTTTCTTTTGTTAGCCGAAAGAGTTTAATTTTTGTTTGTTTAAATATTTACTTAGTTTTTTTTTTCGCAAAATCGTATGTTGTTTTGTTTTTATCATAATTTATTTTTTGTTTTGTTTATGCCTAAATATGTTTTATGTGATTAATTTTTTGTTTTACCTTCGTATTTTAAATTTATAGCCAAAATGTTTTTATTTTTTGCGTTTTTAGTTCTAAACTTTGAGGTTAATTTAAAAGTTTTGCTTTTGTATAAAATCCAAAAAAAAGTAAATTTCATATTTGACGTTGTTGTTGTTGTTGTCGTTCTTAGCGATTTTTTACATAAGTTCTTTGTAAATATTGTTGTTACATGTCAAGCCTAAAAGTTTTTGTTTTTGTTGTTGTTGTTATTGTAAGTTTTATTTAGAAATTTCATTTACGGTTTGTGTCTGTTTGTCTGTCTGTGGTTACGCGTTTCTTTACGAAAAATTATTTAGCTTAATTCAAAATTTGCATTTTTTTGTCTAAGGGCCGAAAATAAATGATTTCTTTAAATATGTGATTGGGTGAGTCACCATTTTACATGAAATCGAACAAAAAGTTGGGTTAGGTTTTATTTTAATTTGAACACAAAAATATAACGTACTATGATTAATTTTACTTAAATAAAGAGTTTTTCAAATTAAAAATATTTTTTTCGTAATAACTAAAAATATGTATATTTTTTAATTAATTATTTTGATGTTGTTGTTGGTTTTTTCATCTTATAATTTCATAGATTTTTTTTGTTATTATTTAAGGTTTTAGTCTCAACTATTGCATTGCATTTCCTGAGGTAGTTTAGTTACTATTGCAGTGATTTTTGAGAGTTTCTTTGTCTTTTGGTTACGATTTGATTTTGTTTGTTTTAATTTACTATTTTGTAGTTGTTGTTGTTGTTGTGAGTTTGTATAACTATTCTGTGATGTGGGGGGTATGTGTGTTCGCGGGTGTTTGTTAATTATATTCATTGCTTGTAAAAGATTTGTAATCTTGTTGTGGTTACGAAAATATAAAAAAACAAAGGAACATTAATTTAATTAAATTTATTTTTGGAATCAATCAAACTGGTTGTATTATCAGCAAAAAAACGATACAATTATAAGTGATATTAGAAGTGGGCATCTGTAATATTTTCCTTTTTTCCAAAGTTTTTTGAAGAAACGTCCTGCCAAGTCTTTGGATTGTCGGTAGTATTTTTCTTTTTGCAAAAATATATTTATTAATATAAATTACATTTTTGATTTACAAGAAAAAACTAATATCGATAAATCAAAAATTTAATTCAAAAATAAATATTGTATATTTTTTACAAAAAGTGTTGATTCAAATACTTTTTTAAACATTTTAATTCAAACTAAATGTTGTCTGTTGCTAAAGTATTTCGTTTAAAACAAAGAAAATTTATACAAGTTTTTTTTAACTATTTTTGAATAAAAACCAATTTTTTAAGGTTTTTTATGGTTTATTTAATGAAATTATTTATTTTTCATTTTGCAAAAAGAAATTATGAGTAGAAGTAATATTGTTCATTTAAAGAAAAGACTATTCTGCACAAACCAAATATTTAATTTAAAAAAAATTATTTTTTCGTTCAAATCATTTTTTTGAACAATTTAATTTAAACAAAATGTTGTGTGTTTTGCTAAAGTGTTTCGTTAAAAACAAAGAAAATTTATACAAGCTTTTTAAATATTTTTTTATAAAAACTATTTTTTTAAGGTGAATAACATAATTTTTTTGATAAAAATATTTTTCATGGTTAATTTAATGAAATTATTTATTTTTCTCTTTGCAAATAGAAATTTTGAATAAAGTAATATTTTTTCATTTAAAGAAAAGACTATTCTCCAAAAATCAAATATTTAATAGAAAAATAAATGTCCATTTCTATTAATTTTTTAAACAATTTCATTAAAAAAAATTATCCAATTTTTATATTATTTTATAAAATTATGAATTTATTTATTCTAGATTATTTTAAAAAATATTTTTTTTTATAAGGAAAGATTATTTTTTTCTCAGCCATATTTTTTTGGTAAAAATGTTTTTTTTATTTGTTTTGGTGGAGTCTTTTCTTTATATGAAAAATTTTATTTACTTTTTTTGAAAACAGAAAGAATATTGCTTTCGTTTCTATAACATATTTATTTTTTAAAAATATGTGTTATTTAAAACTAAGTGCTAGTTTTTTAAAAAGAAGAAACTTTTTAATAATTTTTTTATTGTTGATTTTTTTTTTGTTGACTCTATTAATAACAAATTTATTTCATGTGAGCGAAAAAATTGATTATTTGAAAAAAATTATTTTAAACAAATTCTTTAACATTGAAACGAAAAATATATTTTTTGTTATAAAAAAATATAAATTATACCAAAATTTATGTAGTTTTTATAAAAATAATAATGTTTTTCTTATAAAATCTACATTATTTTTTTATTAAAGAATTTGTTTTAAATTATTTTTTATTTCATAATTTGTATGCCTTTTACTAAAAATAATAATTTTTTTTCTTATGAAAGACGTATAATTTTTTATTATTGAATTTGATTTAAATTTTGTTACAAAAAGAAGTCCCAAATTATTCAAAAAAATTCTTTAGAAAAAATTTTCATTACGAAAAATTTTTTTTTAAGTTCGATTTATGACCTTTTCTTGCTCAAAAGAAGGTTTTTTTTCACAAAGTGGTTAAAATACATTTTAAATAGTTTTTTGTAAAAACATTTATTTTAATATAAAAATATTTTGAATGAAAAACTTTATTGCAGCATTTAACAAATGGTATTGTTAATAAAAAAAATTGTCTTTAACACAAAATTCTATCATTGTTTATTTTTTTTCAAAAACGAACAATTTAAAAAAGAATAATTAAAATAAATTAAGTTAAGGATTTTTTTTTATATAAAAAAAAGTTTTAATTGAATTGCTATAGTTTTTTTCATTAAAAATAGTCTTTATTTAAAAAAAAAAATATTTTTCTTACAAGAAAATTTTGCTCAACCATTTTTAGCAATCAACTAACACTGGTTTATGTGC
Source organism: Muscina levida (assembly GCA_964034835.1). Taxonomy (NCBI): domain Eukaryota; kingdom Metazoa; phylum Arthropoda; class Insecta; order Diptera; family Muscidae; genus Muscina; species Muscina levida. The sequence continues at coordinate 112,284,469 of OZ035881.1, read as the reverse complement.
CGAAGATAGGAGCAAATATTTTTACAACAAACAAAAAATATTTTTTAATCAATTGCTTTTTAAATACTTTTGTTCTACATCAAGCAACATTTTTGCTGCAAAAGAATTTTGGTTGAATGATAATTGATTATTGAATTATTATTGAATTTCAAAATATACTATTTTTAACTTTGTGTGTTTTTTTCCCGAAAACGATTGCAATTGAAAATTGCTATCGCCTTCGGTAATAAATAGCCTAATATAGAAAAAGCTTTCATATTTAGATTTTTATCTTATCAGCAATTTAACATAATTGTATTCTTCTGCTGTTAATTTTTATAAAAATTTCACTTCCACCAGTTTGATTAATTCCATCTATTGTTGTTGTTTCAGCGAACGTATATTTAAAATAATTAAAAGTAAAAGTTTTTTTAAATTATAATTATACAACAATTTGTCTGAGGTATATCAGTTCCTGTGCGTAACTTCTTTTCTGATTTGTTTAAAACACAATCAAAACTAAAAAAATAAACCTAATTAACTTATATAAAAAAAAACAAAAATTAACAAAAAAAAAAAAATATTCCAATTTTTAATACAAAATCTAACTAAATAAATTTATGGAACTTATAATTTCTTTCACTAACGTTAAATTAAAAATATTTTAAAGCAAACCTTTAATATTAAAAAATTCATACCCTGCAAAGATCACAATAAAATATTTTTTTTTTGTTTTATTTAACAAAATCAATAAATTCCATTAAAATTTCTTTAGTTAGTGAAAAAAGAAATATTTTTGTTTAAACTATATTGATACATTTATGTATGTTATATAAAAAAAAAACAAAGTGAGGTAATTTAACGGCTGTTGTTAGACAATGAATACATTTGTTTCTCACGAAATATTGCCTTCTGTTTTGATAGAAATTGTTGCTATATAATTATAGTAGTGTTACGGTTTTATAAACAATTCGAGTGAAATTATTATATAATGAAAAAACAAAAACAAAATAATAGTATTATCATATTTTGTTTTATATTAAAATTATGACAAATTATATTGTTTATATTTATAAAAAAAGAATTAAGATTACGGGGGTTTTCTCATATATACTAAAAAAAAATAATAAAAATTTGCGATGAGGTCAATAAAAAATTTACACAATTTTTTTGAGTGGTTACAAAAAAAAATCATATACATTTTTTGTTGACTTTTCGCTGATCACAGAACAAATGGTTTATAGTTTTTTGTTTTCATAGATATTAATATAATAATAAATTTATGATTTATGTTAATGTTTCATTGCAAAGAAAAACTTAAAAGAAATTATAAAACAGTTGAAGGGAACTTGTGCAAATGTTTTAATAAAACTTGTTTACTAAGGGTCTAGAAGAGCATATTTCTTCCTTATTGCCCAAAAATAAATTAGTTTTTGTTGTTGTTGGCGTTCGTATGTGCCATTAAATACCCTGTATAGAAAATATTGTATGCATTATGTTTTGAATATTGAATGTCTTCTTCTTCCGCATTTCCTTTAAAAAAAACAAGAAATGTTTATATTTTTAAGGGAGAACTAGAGAAAAAATAAAAACATTTGTATTTGGCTATTTTGTGTCATCTTCTCTAATATCTGTTTTGAAAAAGGCTTCTTTAAGGTTCACAGAAACATAACATGGTTTGATATTATTACGATTATAATATTTTTCTTTAATAATAATAATAATTTTAATATTGTTTAATTATATAAAATATTCATAATTCTATAAATTACTATATAGGGGGTTTAATTTTTTTTATCATTTTGTTTTCTTCAAATTAAAGACTACGACGTGTTGGTTTTATTTTCTCTTTCTCATACACAATAAATTGTTTTATAAAATTCACTCTCGTTTTTAAGTAAGTTATTTATATTAATTATAATTAATATAATTTAAACGAAATTATGTAAATTTTGTGTTTTTTGTTGTTTTGAGAAAATAATGTAATAAAAAGCGCAATTTACATTTTATTGTATATATATACTTAATATTGCTTTTTATTTGGGGGAAAAAAAACGTTAACCTAAAAATCATTTTATAGTCAAAAAAAAAAAAAAAAATCAAATTATTTTATAAGCCAAAAATGCAATTTTGAATTTTGTGTTTTTTGTAATTTCGTTTCGTAGCCAACAGATTTCATGTACGAATACATGAAATTTGTTAGCTTTTCACTATCGTTTCTCTTCATGGTGGTTTTCTTCTCTTCTTCATTACTTGTGTGAAAAATGTTTTCCAAAGGGTGTGCCAAAAGGGAATTTTGTGGGTTTTGTTAGATTTTTTCCAAACACAAAAAGAAAAATATTTTTTAAAACAATTATTTTCTTAAGGTTTTGAGGGTTTTTGTGTTTAACAAGTTTCTGCGAACGTTTTTGAATTGGTGTGATTTTTGTTGTTTTGTGTCTTACTTCATTTCATATCATTTGGTTTGTTAACTGTAAATCATCTGATTTTCTTTTGTATGTGTGTGTGTTGGTGTGTATTATTATTTTAATGGTGGTTGTTTGTGAAGTTTCTCGTTTTTTTTTTGAGTTTTAAATGATTTTCTTTATTAATTAGTTGCTTTCTTTATTTTTATTATCATTTTTTTAATATTTGATTTAATAAAAAAATTTAACTACATTTTAAATATTTTTTTTATTTATATTAATTATAGAGGCACCCAATTTACCGATTCTTGTTATTTTTATTTTGTATGTGTGTGTGTGAGTAATTTAATTAGATATTGTGGTGTTGTTGTTGTTGTCGTTATTGTTTTGTTGTAACATAAATGAATGGAACAAAACAGAGAGAGGTTCTTGTATGTATATATTCGATATCCGGTATATTTCATAGATATTTCGGTATTTTGTAGAAGAATTTTGAATGCCAAAAATGGGTTGAAGAAATTTGTGTATTTCGTTTTTTTTTTGTATGAGGTTTGGTTTTATTTTGTTACTTAGTCAGATATAAACTATGAAATCGCTGGGGATGAGGAAAGAAGTGTCATCGATCAAGCTATCAAGAAAAACTGGGCGATAAAGAGGAAAGAAGTGTTTTATAAAAGTGTTTTTATAAAAGTGTTAGATAAAAAAACATAGTAGTATTTGTGATTCAAAGGTAATATTCCTAGGTCGAACAGAATATTAATACCAGCGAACTGGTTTTTTTGGGGGTTGTATTCCGTGTTTAGCTCAAATTTTCCGGCAATGTCACTAATTTGCTGAGGCAAAAAATGGCCATTTTTAAATTTCGTTTCAAATTTTTTTTCAGTGTAGTTTCACATGAATTATTCAAAACTATGAAATATTTTAAGACAATGCTCTTTTTTGACATTTGTATTATATTTTAGGTATCGTTTGTTTAATTAGCAAAGTTTTACTTTTTATCTTTGACCCAATGATACTCATTCTGAACTTTGACCTGAACTGGCATTTGATTTCTTTTCAAGGCAGCCAATGTTTCTTTTCTGATTTCTAGCCAGCCAATTTGGTTCTTTTTTGCGATATCTTCGCTAGCGTTCGTGTTGATGTTTAAGCTACATTTTTCGGAAAAATTCACAAATTTGATTTAGAGAAATTTTTATTTCAGAAAATTCTTTCAAATATTTTACAAATTTTTTTTCAGTGTAGTTTCCTATGGGTCTTTGAAGAAGATTCAAAATGTTATCTTTTACATTTCCGCATTATATTTAAAGTTCCGATTGTCTAAATGACTAAATTTTTTTGCATTCGACCTTTGACCCATTCTGATTTTTGCAATGAGCTGGCAAAGATCGCCACTTAATGCTCTATTTTTTTTTTGGTGATTATGCAAATGAGTCAACATAGGTTGATAAAGTCACCTTTGATGCAGTCAAAATCTGTGTTAACCTTTGGCGAACCTTTTTTATATTCGACCTTTGACCCATTCTGATTTTTGACCTGAGCTAGCAAAGTTCGCCACATAATGCCCAGTTTTTTTTCTGGTTATGCAAATCAGTCAACTTATGTTGATGAAATCATCTTTAATGCAATCAAATTATGTGTTAACCTTTGAAACGAATTTGGTGCATGTTTTTGTTGTAATTTCACATACTAAAACATCACAGCTAATATGACATTCAGATAAAAGTAAAGATTTTTTCTGTAAAATTTTTAAACTTTTGACCTTTGGGGGTATCAGTTACATCTTTTACTTTATAATTAAGTTAAAGCCATCTTGTTGGCTGTTTAGGCTTCTAATATGCTTTATTTATTACCTTTGACCTTTGTCATTTATATCCTTTTATTTGAAAAGCTTACGATTGTTTACTTTTAAAAAGTTAAGATCAAAGATCAACTGTTTAGACTATTTATAGAAAGTCGTCAAAATTTAATGCTTTTTAAGGCCTATGTATTTAATTGAACTTTGACTTTTATAATAAACAGGCAAACAATTGAAATTTTATACCATTACTTCTCTAAATTAAATGTTTTTCAAGGTCTCATTATTTATTTGAACTTTGACCTTTACACCATACAAATCAATGTACTTGTATATATGTACATGTATTTACGGGGGAACGGCCTCATCCAGTTTATTTTTCCAAGGCCGAGATGGCATTTTCCTATGCTTTTTCACCTAATGCAAATTCTTGGTGTTCGGGGATCTTTATGGAGGAACGGCCTAATCCAGTTTATTTAAATTTTTTTTTCGGCTTTAAAATAAGGCGAATATGGCATTTTCTTTATGCCTTGCTACCCTGTGCAAATTCTTGGCCTATTGTCATTCTTGTGGCTTTTAAAAATATGCTCGACCTTTGACCTTTGTTAAAATGATGTGCGAATAGTGTGATTGACACATTGCCAATCTTGTGGCTTTTTTTAAAAAGTCTAGACCTATGGCCTTTTTTAAAATGACCTGCTTATGTTCTGATTGGCATATTGACTATCTAAACCTTTTTTTTAAATCCCTTAGACTTTTGTTAAAATGATCAGCTGATCGATCATCTCCATGATTTCATTATTGTCCTATATCTGACACTATAAAACAACAATAAGTAAAACTTTACCAAATCTCCATAAATATTAAAAAAAAAAAAATTCGTTGAAACTATTATTAATGTATGTCGATTTTTGAAGCAGCCAAAACGGTGTTTAAATTTCCGAGTAAGTGTGTGTGTGTGTGCGTATGCGTTATGAAACTTCGATATATAAGAATTTAAGATACGATCGATGCTTAAAAAATAAAACAATAAATGAAGTGGTTTTTAAAAACTGAATTATATTGAGAGAGTATGTATGTTAAAGCAGAGCTGGGGAAGTTTAAATTCGCGTCTCTTATCCCCCTCCCCATTAAACTCTGTTGTATGTGTGTGTTTAACTGTCGGTTCATAATCATAATTATTGCAGGTACTTGTGGTTACTATTTCCATGTTATTTATTTTTTTTTTTTGTTATCTTTGTTTGTTTGTTTGTTTTATACTATTATTTATTATTTACTATTGTTTAGTTTGTATAATGACACTTGTGGTGTAAGAGAAAGAGGGAAGATTAAGGTAATACAAATAAAAAAAGAAAAACTAAAATACTTCAAGGTAAGGTTTCTCTCCTTACAAAACAAAACAAAAAAACTGGATAAAAAAAATCAAAGATTTTCTGTGTGATTAAACCAAAGACTTCCCTATAAGGAAGCTAATGTGTATATATGTAAGTATATACGTTATGAGAGTGGTATGTTGTTTAAAAATAACTATCGTTTAAACTATGGTTTTGGCTATTGCATCTATGGTTTTGTTTGTATTTTTGATTATTTCAGTTTGCAGTAGTTTGCATTTTTAAGGTACTTTTGTAAGTTTTGTGGTTGTTGGTGTAGGTTGGTATTGAAGAACAGTTATTGTTGTTGTTGTTAATAATTATAATAATGATGGTGGCGGAGGTAATGCTGACTGATGCTGATTATAATGGCTCGCGTTTCCGTTGTGTGTGTGTGGGTGTGTAGAATTGCATTTTGAATTTTGAGTTATTGAAAAAACAAAACAAAAACAAATCATAACTAAATATGTAATAATTTTCATTTACTTTCATTCAATCAATCCAAAAACGTTCAAACTTTGTTGTCTCTTCTGTTTTCTTTCTTTTGTCTTGTTCTTTTTGTTTTTGCTATTTGTTTAAGGCTTTAAGGTTGTTTGTTTGGTTTTATGTGTTTCTCTTTTCTTTAACTTGTTTTTTTTTAGTTTTCTCTATTCGCAGTTGCAATATGTAAATTCATGTATGTTTTCATTTTCATATAAAAGTTCACTTATATTTGTTATCTCTTGTGAAATTTTGATATTTAAACACAAAGTAAATTATTAATGTTTTGCTTTGCGTTTCAATTGTCTTGGAAAAATAAAATGTGTGTGTGTGTGTTTTGTTTTTAAGAAAAACCAAAAATACAATTATAGTTTAGCACCCTGAAAACGATTTTTCAGTCGGATTCATATTTTTCATATTTTTGTTGAAGTGATTTTTGTTTGTTTGTTTGAGGAGTTTCTCATGTTTCATTTGCTATATCAGTTCAGTTTTTGTTTTTTTTTTTTTTTTACAAAAAAAGAAATTAACGTCTATACAAAACAACAATTGAAAAATAAATTACTATGTAGCTACAAAAGAAAAGCTAATTAAAACTTTGTGGAAACACAAGAGATACAAGGGGCGTGTGGTTTTGAGAATGGATAAAGAATGAGACATTTGGCTAAGTAAAGTAATGCTGGTTAGGGGAAAACACATGTTGTAGCATTTTATAAGGCAAAAATAAGTTAGTTTTTGAAAATTACTCAATGGCTTTAGCTTTAAACGCCCTTAACTTCACTTTCCCATAAAACAAGTGGGAAAAGATCGTATGGCTAAGATCATATCTGTGTCTAGCATTAATTGCTTTGGACCGAAGAAGGTTCGTATTATATGACAAATATAAAGAACCGTAAAGGCCAGCATATTCGTAGTCATCAAACGTTGTTATACAATTTGTATCTTTTTGTACCAATTTCTGTGTATACATACGGAACATTATAAGAAATTCTCCTTAACAGTCATATGTTACATTACTTTTTTATACCTATGATTCATAAGAAAACATTTTCAAAAGTTTTTGATAACTCCGTTCCATACGCTTGTATATTAGCTCTTTGATGATGTCCAGCAAAGGCTAAGTGAAAACTCACTGAATTCGAAACTTGGACAATATGAATATCACAAAGTTGTTAGTTGACTTTTTTATAGAAACGAAATCGCTATATAAAAGCTAGACTGTTCCATAACTGCTCAATGCGTTCATGTATTATCTCCCTGATTACGTCAGGGATAGCTTCATATTAAAAACACTGAATTTAAAATATACAGCAATATGAAAACCATTACTAAGTTTTTTATCTTTGTATAAAGCATTTTAAAAAAACTCTTGTAAATTTAGCCAACGGAGTCATTGCCATTACTATAACATTAGAACTCAGACCATATAAGTAAATGCCTAATAAACATATATTTAAATTCCGAAACTAAAGTCACATCTCTATAACCTTTTGTAGAAAACACGAATTTACTATTATCGCTTATAAGCATAAAGAGCAAATACTTCTATATATTCTAACATTTCCACAAATCCGTTACGAAAATTCAAAGAAAATCATATATATCTTCTCGTAATAGATTTCATGTCATTATCCTTTGTATAACATCTCAACAATATTGTTGTCTATTTTTGTTTGCCACCATAACATTACATTACTCATTACCACACTATAACATCTTTACCGATTTCAACATTATAAAGTTAAGTTAAGAAAAAAAAATTAATAAATGAACTTGAGTAAGAAACAAATGATTGTTGTGTACATCGCTCTACAGTAGTCTATAGATAATAACAAAACAATAACGAAACAAAAAAATTATGTATGCATATCATATTTTGTTGTTGTTGTTATAAATATGTATAAGAAATGCTTTTAGGCTTTTGTTTTTTTCGTCAGTTTAGAACATTTTCTGTTAGATTTTCTTTTGTTTTGGCGTTTGTTTTTTTTTTTGTTTAATATAAATTTTCTTATCCTCGTTAACGCCTCTTTGCAGCCAGAAACTGTAAAAAAGTTTCATTTTGTGAGTTTTGCAAAACTAAAAACATTTAATTTATGTTTTGTATTCTTAATCCTTTATGTGCAACAGCAGTTGCAACAGTAGTTATATTCAATGTGTAGGTGTTGTTTTTTTCCTAACAAAGACGACCAACAACAAATGCCTAAATCTTGCAAATGTGTTGTTGTTTAGTCGTAAAATGAGTGCTTAGCTTCTTAATGCTGTTTGTAGTTTTGTTTTTAATTTGAGGCTGTTTGAACTACAACAACGTCACGTTTTTCATCCTTGTTGGCTGGTGTTGGTGGTATCACCTCCTTTGCAGCTCCATCCGCATCCATGTGTTGTATTTTGGCGGTTTCTATGATAACAATGCTGGATTTATTCTCTTTCTCCGGCGTGTCGTCTAATACCTCGGCCTTTTGTTCTTCCGCTTTAGCGGTGTTGGGACATTCTCCGGCTTCCTCTTTGCTGTTGTCCCTGGCCCGTGTGAAATCTAAAGGTTTGTCATCATTTGAATCCTTTGCTAAATCTTTGGTTTCTTTTGCACAATTATCGGATTCTTCTGATGTCATTTCTTCTTCTTCCTCTTCTTCGCCTTTAGATTCGGCACCCAGCTCGGAGGCAGCCACCTCGGCGGAAGTGTCTAATGATGTTTCCGTTTCGGTAGTTTCAATCACCTCCATGTCTTGGCTGTGCATTTTTGCACTATCGCGGGCTTCCTGAAAGGAGCCATCCTTAGAACTCAGCGAGGAGGTATTCGCTGTTGTGGCTGCCGCCAATAGCTCTAAGGCTGGCACCGAAATTGTGGCCGCCGATGTGCTGCTGCTGCTGGTGGTGGTCGTAGGTATCGCTGTCATGGATGAAGTTGTTATTAATACATGTGGGAGGGGGGGCATGACATTGGCTACAGTTGCGGCAGCATCTCGCCGCTGCATGCATTTCTCCAATGCCATTTTAAGGGATTTACGTTTACGTTGTTTATTAGCCTCTTTGTGCGCACTCATAACTACTGCTGCCGCCGCTGTTGCGGCCGCATCCTATTGTGAATGATTGGCGGCCGCTGCTGCAGCGGCAGCCATCGATGCTGGTGCAATTGTAGCACCAGCACTCAAGCCAATCTCCTGCTTGTGTTCTCGGGCAATGTGACGGCGTACGGTATTGTTACGGGTGAAGGTTCGGGAACAGAAGGGACAGGGCACACGTATACCTTGATGGCGTTGACGTATATGGGCTCTCAAGTTTGTTTCGTAGCCGTATAGACGGTCACAATACAGACATTTAAGTTTTTTACCTGTATGCGACAAAGAAATTTTGAATCAATGTTAAAGCCAATTAGGTTTGGTTAGTAACTGGTGGATGTACGAGGGTGGGGCTATAGGTCCTTAAGAAATCGAATGAATGAATATATTATATAAAGGGGAGTCGAGTCGTGTTATAGTAGGTGTGTTGGAGTCAGTGGTTATCTAAACAGTAATTTAAGTTTCTAAAGAGCTACCAAATTGGTAGCAACGTTATGCCTTAAGGATAGAACGACTTTTGGCAGTTCTAGTTTGATAGTGTCCTCACACTATAAACAAAATTTGTCTTAATAGTGAATTTTTTTGTTTTCTGGTATACTACCCAGTGCAAATATTACAGTCAGGTGAACTTACTCATAAATACCCTCATACGAAATTCATCTAAAGTCTTAATCAACCAGATACATCATTCTGAATTTTTACTTTTTGAAATTTGCTTTTATTTAAAAAAGGATTTCAATGACTATGTCAGCAATTTTTAAACCCTTTGTGTAATTTTAACAACCCCTCTCGAGATTTCATAGGGACCTATAGACCTGGTGTGCCTCGTATAACTCAACAATATCTCTCTAGTACGTCTTTAGTACAAAATTCGTATAATGCGACGCAGTTTCGTGTTTTGACAACAACTTTTAGTCAATACTCACCATCAGCTGTATTCACCATGCCACTGTTTTTATTATTCAATTTGGTGGCATTCCACACATTTAACATATCGGCGGGTGCTATGGAGGCCGCTAAACTGCCGGACAAAGTGCCATCGGCATTTTTGAGGCTTTCCAATAAAGCGGTAGGAGTGGTGGGTGAGGTATTTGAGGTGGGTGGTGGAGGTGGTGAGTAACTGGAATTTTCCAATTTCACACGTAAATCTTCTGCACAGATCTGCAAGCAAACCAACAGCAAATTCAATGCATTAAGTAAATGTTCTAAATTTTAAAAATGCTTTTCTAAGACTTCTCTTACCTCTCTGGGATCATCGATATCATCGTGATCTTCATCGTTGTGAGCCTCTTTTGTACTGCCATTATTGCGTTCCATTTTCACGGATCTATCCATGTTACTGGCCATGTTACCATTGCCTCCCGTAGTGCTGGGACTATGGTTATCGTAACGACTGAAACGGAGGTAACAAATAGCATTTTATATAAATTTATGTTCGTAATTTTATTCGATTGCTCTACAAAAATTCACCTTGATTGTGGCGAAGCTCTCTCCGAGTGCATTGTGTCCGCCTCTGTGGGCGCCGTCGACGATGCACTCGACGATGGTCTATGGTACGGAGGTTTACTTATGGGACTGTGGCATTCTGAAGAGTTCTTGGAGCCATCCCGCAACACACTGCCCCGCACTTCCTGTTCGGCATAGGGGCTACGGAGGGCACGCTTGCGCAGTGGTTCATATGAAATGGGACGATACATGGGCGGCACATATGAGGGCATAGCTCCCAATGTGGAGCTACTTGGATGCATAAGCGAATCGCATTCTTGTTTCAAACTGCCCGTGGAACCACCGAGATGGTGAGCGGCGCCAGCACCACTACCTAGACCAGCAGTAGAACCACCAGCAATATTGTTATTACTACCCATACCGCCAGCTGAACCGGGTGGACCGGCAATTATGCCGCCAGTACTAGGACAGCGATCTGGCATACCCAAACCACCACCTCCACCGCCACCCGGCGCATTGATACCGCCAGCAGATGTATTTAGATTGCCACCTCCAAGGCTGGAACCGCTAAGACTGCCATTGCCGCCGCTTATGCTATTGCGTATGGTGCGTCGACCTGTGGGTGAATCCAATACCGAAGAGGATTCAATGTGTTGTTGGGCCTGTTGAGCGGCTAAGCGGCCAGTTTCTGTGGACAGGCCTTTGACCTAAATAAAAAAGGAAAAAGATATGATTATGTTTCCACAAAATGTATCACATTTTTTGATATGTACCTGTAAGTTTTCTGCAGATTTCAAGAAACTGTTGAGTGCTTCTTGTGACACATGTACTTCACCTTTGTACATGAATTCTAATAGGGCAGCCATGTTGTCGGAGGACGTTGCCTCCAAAATGACGACACATTGGCCATTTGTGGGTGTGGTCTCGAAGAGATCGGCAAACTTTTTTGAACATGCAGCCAATATTAATTTATGAGCTTTGAATACGGTACCTGTAACAAAAGAAAAATAAGAAATGTTTTAGAAATCGCAACATAGTTTTAGGGGACCAATATAATGCAAATAGTAACATATTTTAAGGAGTTGGAACATTAGGGTATTAAAGAGCAGAACTTTAGGACTACAATCACGGCATGACATTGAAAAATATGAAATGTTTTCTTTACAATCTTTTTAATAATTATTTGCATTATAATCTTTATAATTTTTTATAAATTAGAAATTGGATTGTAATAAAAATTTTTATTTAATATTCAAACATAACATTCGAATTACAATGCTCGTCAATTGACATTCAAAATTTCAACTTGAAATTCAAAAAAATCAAATTTTCTATGTGGTATACAAAAAATTTCAATTGAAATTTAAAAATGGTCAATTCAAATTCAAAATTAAATAATTTCTATTTGAAATTACCGAATTTCAATTTCCAATTTGTGTTTTATAAACATTCTCAAAATATATTTTATGAAAAAGAGAGTTGTTGCCATTTTTAATTTTGTTTAGTAAACGACAACAATATGCTACAGCAAAGAAGGCGCCGAAAAGTACACTTTCATTTTTAAATAAGTGTTACCTCCTAAATGTATACTATACTTCGTCCTCTGGCATAAACATACTTAGTAGATTACAGACAACAGTTTTAAACTAATTCTTTCGAAAACTTGTTACTCTATCAAAGTTGTAAATTGAAAGAGAAGAAAAACAAGAACAACTATAACATATATCCAATGACAATAAGCTATAATCTGCGGAAACCTGAAACGTTACTCTCCTTAACTGCTACAGACGATGGCAGCTGCATATTGTGCTACAATTTTCCATCATCTGCTCACATTATAAGGCTTTACATTGTCTCCTTCTTCTTCTTTTCCTTTTTTAGCTAAAAAAAGCAAACCAATTACTTTAACAGCAGGATATAGAGACGCATCCACCCTCCACTTGCACTCCATCATTATCCTTGTCGCAGCTCACGCACCAACTACTACTACATTGAAACCATTGACAGCTGTTCAATTCCCCCACAAAATTTCCCTTAAGATCTTTTGACAACAACAAGCAACAAAGACGATGAAAAACATGAATTTTTCACTTTCACTTTTTGTCTACATTACACACTCTAGCACAGTTTTCCCCTTGTGCCCTTACTCATATTACGATAATGGGCCATTTGTGTGTTAGCCATGAGGGGAGGTGCTGTGGTGGCATAGTCCTGGCTAGATGACTACTGGCGACCTGTCATCTCAAATTTGTTTAAGTACAAAGTTTGGAAAATACAACAAGTGCCCCATAAAAATTGTAAAGAACACACAGCAGCAGCGACGGCGGTTACACAGCGTTTGGTTTTCCATCACACGAAAAGCGTGTACCAACAAAAAATACATCGCTAAGATTGCGCTTCCTCCCCTTTAATACTAGATTTCCAAGGATACATATCCTATGGCCTTAGCATTGGAAAAAATTTTTGTATTTGCCGGTTTCTTTTTTTTGTTGCGGCCAACCAACATCTTAGCAGGGAGCGTGTGGGAGGAAGCAGGGAATATATATAATTTTCCTGGGTTAAATCTATGCGTACCTGTGTGTAAATGCTATAAACACCCACTTTTCCACAGAACAACAAAGCGCGTGGGTTTGTGAGTGTGTGTGTGTGTAACGACATATCTTGCAAGTTGTTTATGGAGCACGCCAAAGTTCAAAAGAATAGAAGAGCCAGGAAAATCACGAAAGAAATGTCGATAATTTTATGTTCAGCTGAGACTGAGCTATGTATATATATAGGCACTCATACACCCACACCCACACATGCTTACTATACTCTTCTTCTATCTTTGAAAGTTTCACCATCTTGTGTAGCTCGCTGCAATGACTCTGTCGTCGTTCCCATGATTTGGCGCCTTAACCTCGGTTCACTTGAGTTTTTATCATTATATGAACATTCCTTCCCAAAAGTTCAGTTCTAATGCCAGCTAGGAACAGCCAGGATATTGTGTGGCGGCTAGGGGTGGCGAAGTTGTTATGTTGCGAATGAGGCGAGTAAGGATGAGAGTGATGATTGTATTCTTTTGTTGTTTTAGCGTATTCTGCGTTCAAGACCAAGGAAATTATTGTTTTATATACTGCTCCCAGTGTAGCCTGATTTGCCCTACTTCGCTTTCCACACACACACACTTTTCAACAAATATGTACGTCTGCTGTACAGTGAAACATGTTTCTATGTATGTTTGTTAACTTCATTGTAAATGTTATTTATATAAAATATATATGGATGTATGTATATCTGTAGGTGTAGTTTATATACATGATCTGACAATACATATGCCAACGTTGATAAATAAATTTGTATATGAGATGATGATGATAATGATGATGACATGATTTTTGTGGGTTCAAGGTCTTTTTCTAAGGATAACTTTCACTTTTATTCATATTCTTTTATTGTGCTGGGGTTTTGTATGTGTGTGTGTGTTCGCATTTTCTTATGAAATTTAACATAACATTTTCATTGACTTTTTGTTACTTTAATGATTTGTTGTTGCTGTGGGTTTTTCTTTTCTTAGCTTGTGTTTTATGTTCTCAAGTTCAAAGTTTATGTTGAGAAGACCACAAATGCTTTGGCATAACTTTTGAAGATAATAATATGCAATAGTTTATTATGCACCTGGGTATATACTTTACACTTGATGAAATGGTGCAAAAAATAACATAAAAGTATGCCATATTAAAGTAACGTTAACATAGAGAGTTAAGAAGTCTGTATGCTTAAAAGTATGTTTGTTATACTTTAATTTTATTAGCAAGAATGTCTAAAGGTATGCTACCATTGTGTTTACTTTTAGTTGATAACAATTTATTCTCGCAGAGATTGACCGTGGCACAGCTATCTATACTGAAGATTGCAACTTATTAGTAGCCGAGTAAAAGCTTCTCATACGTACAACAATTAAATATTCCATGTCAATTTTTTGTATTTCTTGTCATTTATATCTAATAGTTATATTTTCTTCAGGGTTCGTATTCGCTCGCGAGCCAAGAGTCAAAAAATTTCAAATGAACTCTCGGCTCTTTTTTTGGGCCAAATTTGTGGCTCCAGGGTTCGCTAGCTCTTTTGAAATTTTGTGGCTCTTGGCTCGCGAGCTAAGTACCAAAGTACTTCTTTAAGCCAAAAAATACTTTTATTGGCCCAAAAGTTCTTTTCAGATGCATATACTATTTTTTTTTGTACCAGAGTACTTTTTTGTACCAAAAAGTACTTTTAATGTACTTTTCGTCACAAAGTACTTTTTTTGTACCAAAGTAAATTTTTATGCCAAAAAGTACTTTTATTGCCCCTAAAACACTTCGTTGCACAAAGTACTTTTTTTTGTACCAGAGTCCTTTTTTGTACCAACAGTACTTTTTGGTTCATAGTACTTTTTGGCGTTGCACAAAGTACTTTTTTTGTAATAGAGTACTTTTTTGTAGCAAAAATTACTTTTTGGTTCATTGTACTTTTTGGTACAAAGTACTTTCTTTTGTACCAAAGAACTTTTTATGCCAAAAACGACTTATAATGGCCCAAAAGCACTTTTCTGTTGCACAAAGTACTTTTTTTGTACCAGAGTAATTTTTTGTTTCTAGTTGTGAATTTAAAAATAGAAAGCGTTCTAATTCACAACAACGCGAGAAGCTATCCCATACCTCAGTCATGGAGTTTATATTTTTATATTTTTAAATTTTTAAATTTTTAAATTTTTAAATTTTTAAATTTTTAAATTTTTAAATTTTTATATTTTTATATTTTTATATTTTTATATTTTTATATTTTTATATTTTTATATTTTTATATTTTTATATTTTTATATTTTTATATTTTTATATTTTTATATTTTTATATTTTTATATTTTTATATTTTTATATTTTTATATTTTTATATTTTTATATTTTTATATTTTTATATTTTTATATTTTTATATTTTTATATTTTTATATTTTTATATTTTTATATTTTTATATTTTTATATTTTTATATTTTTATATTTTTATATTTTTATATTTTTATATTTTTATATTTTTATATTTTTATATTTTTATATTTTTATATTTTTATATTTTTATATTTTTATATTTTTATATTTTTATATTTTTATATTTTTATATTTTTATATTTTTATATTTTTATATTTTTATATTTTTATATTTTTATATTTTTATATTTTTATATTTTTATATTTTTATATTTTTATATTTTTATATTTTTATATTTTTATATTTTTATATTTTTATATTTTTACTAGTGGGCCCGGCAATGCTTCGCTATTGCATTTTAACTTGTAATATATTTCACATTTAGGTCTACAAAGTACTTTGAAAACGGTACTTATGCTCGATAATGATATGTTGAGTTTATTAACTTATGTAACTAATTTCAAGCAAATCCTTAACATGAAAGTTAACAAATTAAGTGTTGTTGTTTTAAATTCTAAATATCATAGGCTCTATGACGATAGTAAAAAGTTCATCAGCAAAGTCATATCTTTTACAAATCGGAAACAGACATTCCGTTAAAGATAAAAATTCAATGTAGTAGCGGTAACCGTCTGTATACTAACTATCTCTTTGGGCGTAAAAAACACTTTTGACATGCCTTCTCCGCCTATTGACCGAAAATTAAAATTTTGTTTGAAGCTTCATGCCTTTAGCCATAAAAACCTCTTTTGCCATGTCTTCTTCTCACATGGATCAAGAATAACTTGAACTCGTATTACCATTCTATGTGATAATTCGGCCACCAACGTATGGCTTTACAAAGTGATGATCTCACGCGCTGTATGGCATTTTACGCCGTCGTGTTGGAACCATTTCTCCTTCAAATAATGTGCAATGATATGATAAATAAAAAAAATAAATTGATAGTCCACTGGTTTTAGTTCTTCCACCAGTTGGATATATGAATATAGGCCAAGATCTTTCCTCAGCATTTGCAGAGACTGAGTTGCTGAGAACGGCGTCGGTTCGATAAATTCGAGTCCCCTGTCACACTTACGTCTACAGCGTCGATGGCTTCTATTAGCTGCTCAGATGGATGAGTATATGCACCATAAACTTCACAAAGGGCAAACAGAACGCGCATTTTGAAAATAAATTTGCAAGATTTGTAAACGTTGTTCTTGTGTAGTCTTTACATTGTGATTTTTCAAAGAAAGTCTCAATAAAAGTCTATCACACTTCACACACCTCGCCTGAATGACGAATTGGTTGACCTAAAATGGCAACAAAAACGGTAAATGGGGTTTTGTTGGGGGTCAATTGTACATTCAAAATCCACATGAATCAAAATCCTAGCTGATACTTTTTTTAAGATAAAAGGATTTTTCGTTTATTTACTCCGTTTTGCGCTTCTTTTAGAAGTGACATTCGTTGCCCCATGATTATTGAAAGCGTACAGACTTCAGCTTTAAGACACTTCTATCAAAATTTAAGTTTTCTGCACTAAATTAAGCTTTCCCAGCGCGAGCTAGGAACTGATATTACACACAAAGTTTATTGGTGACATTTTCTAACAATTCATCGTAGATTTGGTTACAATTTTTGCGAATAAAAAAAATGGCCCATCTTACTGTTCATATCTCTAGGCGAACTGCAATATACTGTGAAATTTTGACAGTTATAACTGTTTATTTTAAAAGGGGTGTGGTACAGCCCACTTCCACTCTTACTGTAATTTATACTGCAACAACAACATATGTAACAAATCTCATCTTCATACCTCTTATAGTTCATGATATATAGGCCTTTTTATTTTCATGTTGTATGGGCGGTGCCACGCCCCTTTATCCAATCACAGCCAAATATAGCCAGGGTCTATCTACAGGTCATCAGTACCATTTGGTAAAATTTTCGTATCAATCGATCTATTAGAAAAGCCGATAGAGCGATTTTTGAAAGGGGGGCGTGGCACCGCCCACTTCCACCTTGGCTGTAATTAATACTGTTCCAACAACATGTATACCAAATCTCATCTTCATACCTCTGATAGTTCATGAGATACAGCCCGTTTGATTTTCAAGTTGTATGGGCGGTGCCACGCCCCTTTGTCCAATTGGGCGACTATACTTTAAGATGTAAGCTATCCTATCTTTCAAGTTGGATCAAACCGAACACGGTGTGCAAATTTGATTCAAATCGGTTAAGTAGTTTAGGAGTCCATCGCGGACAAACAACGTGACACGTAATTTATATATATTAAGATATTTTTATATTTTTATATTTTTATATTTTTATATTTTTATATTTTTATATTTTTATATTTTTATATTTTTATATTTTTATATTTTTATATTTTTATATTTTTATATTTTTATATTTTTATATTTTTATATTTTTATATTTTTATATTTTTATATTTTTTATATTTTTATATTTACTTAATCGTATTTATGTAGTAGGTTTTAAGTTGTAAGTTTTTGGTTTTAATATCATGAAATTTGTCAACATAGAAATATAGAATTTTGAATGACTTTTTTATTTTCATTTCGTTCTCTCTCTCTCATGTTCTCTCGGTGGCCTCATTTCGCCTACAACTATGATTGTTCAGAAAAAATACATTTTTATTTCTACAAAAAAAAAAAAATTGGAACATAACTAACAGAAGAGAATCCACACTCTTTTATATAACTGATAAGCTTTAATAAAATCTCAAATGCATGAGTTGTTAATTTGATTCAATAAACTAGGACAAAAACACTTCACGAGTAAAATTTTTTAATATCATATTTTTAAGAAACACAGACATGTATCCAAAAATATCCTTGGGTAACTAAAAAAATAAACAAACAAAATCATAAATTTATATTACTTTTTGCTCTAGATTTGAATTTGATTAAAAAAATTATGATTATTTGGCATCAATGAGTCATCAACATTTTCTGTCATCAACTGTTCTGTTCTGTGAACTGCAAATCGCTAAGCGTTAGCATAAAAATTGTCCATATGATAACATGCGTTAGATATAACAATTGTGGGTAGTGGTGCTATGACCTGACTTGAATGTACGTGGGATGCGTGGGAATAAAAGGTAAATATTTATGTTTTCATTATCGTAAGAGACACGTGTGACCTATTAAATAAGCATTGTACCATATACATATGTTTTATATTTTTGCTTATTTTATCAAGTGTTTTTTCTCTGGCTTCAAATACATTTACTTTTTATTTTTTTTTAAAAAATTAAACAAAACCACAAACTGCATTTGCTACCTTTAAAAACTATATGGGGCGCTAAGAGCAACCAAATTAAAAACCCACCAAAAATACGTAATTTAATCTCCTATTTAATCAGACACAACAACAACAGCAACAGTCATAATTAGCAATCAATTCAGTTATAATTCTTCCCACTGAATTTGCCCACAATGCGACCTATTTTTTGTATTATTAACACTTATAGAGGAGACAGAACCCCCCGGCCCGTTTCCGACCCTTTCGATTGTATATAAGACAGATAAGTATCCCCCCCCCCCTAGGCCACCAGTTTCTTTCCACAAAATCCAAAGAAAAATAATATTCGCACAGCTCTCATAGTCGCACGCATTAGGAGAAATTCGTAGAAAAGACAAAATACAAATAAAAAACACAATAATAAAATATTCAAACAAAAACTACAAAAAACAGCCGGTTGAAAAATACGAACGAATACTAAGACAACAACAAAATCAAATAAACAAAATACTATGGAGTAATTGAATTGGACGACGAAAAATAGAAACAAAATTAAGGAGAATGCTAAAAAATTAAAAAAAAATCTCAATTTTTATTTGTTATTATTTTGCAGTCGCAGCAAACGTCATTTTATATAGCACAACAGCTCCCCTATCAATAAGTGACGCAGCAGCCAAAATAATAATAAGAAAAAAATGTATAAAAAACAAAACGGAATCCTAGTATTCTTTCTCTCACTCTCTGGCTGCTCAGCTTAAAATGAAATTTTGTGAGTGTGCGAAAAATTTTGCTGTTATCTAATGTATGCGAAAATCGCAATACTGTTGTTGTTGTATTCGCATACGAATAGCATTCTGTGTTTTGGGTTTGGTTCCATTTATTTTGAAAGTGTGTGTGCGACTCTTGACGCAGTTTTGTTTGTTTTTAAAATTCGGTTGTTTTTATCGCAAATAGCATTTCCGCATTGTATGCAGAAGACAAGCGAACGATAGAGAAGAAAGGCAGTGAGAGAGCAACGAGAGAGGCAGAGGGAGTCTAAATGCTATTTTATGATTATCAACATTACGGCAAATAACCAGCCATATTAGTGGTTTAATTAAAAAATTTAATATAGAATAATTTTGAATTTAATGCACACAACAATTTTGAAGAGGACTGGAATATATCAGCGCCTAGCTTAGTGTCGCAGAATTAAAAATTATAAAAATATCAAAATATAAAAATATAATAATATAAAAATATAAATATATAAAAATATAAAAATATAAAAATATAAAAATATAAAAATATAAAAATATAAAAATATAAAAATATAAAAATATAAAAATACAAAAATATTAAAATATTAAAATATAAAAATATAAAAATATAAAAATATAAAAATATAAAAATATAAAAATATAAAAATATAAAAATATAAAAATATAAAAATATAAAAATATAAAAATATAAAAATATAAAAATATAAAAATATAAAAATATAAAAATATAAAAATATAAAAATATAAAAATATAAAAAATATAAAAATATAAAAATATAAAAATATAAAAATATAAAAAATATAAAAATATAAAAATATAAAAATATAAAAATATAAAAATATAAAAATATAAAAATATAAAAATATAAAAATATAAAAATATAAAAATATAAAAATATAAAAATATAAAAATATAAAAATATAAAAATATAAAAATATAAAAATATAAAAATATAAAAATATAAAAATATAAAAATATAAAAATATAAAAATATAAAAATATAAAAATATAAAAATATAAAAATATAAAAATATAAAAATATAAAAATATAAAAATATAAAAATATAAAAATATAAAAATATAAAAATAAAAAAATATAAAAATGAAAATATACAAAAAGAAAAATTAAGAAAAATATTTCTTTCGTTTTTGGTATCGAACTAGCACGGTATTATTTAAGTACGTGTTTTCACACTTCATCGCGTAAGAGACTTCTAACTTACTTACATTTTCGATTTTTGTCGGAGGTAACCTAATAAGTAATAAAGTTAATTCATTTTCAAAAAATCTAAAAGATTTTGAAAAATGACGCACGAGAAAAAATTTGGGTAAATGCTACCTAAAATTAAGAAAATAAAAATTTTAAGTGAGAAGTAGCTGGTTATATTTAGATTGTAATCTTATAGTTTCGAACATGAAATGTTACTTCTCGTATTTATGAAATTCAGAGTTTTAGACTAAAATATTAGTATAATAAATTTGTAAAGAGTAAAACATAACGTATTCTATTATCTTTTGTTATGCATATTATGATATTTAAAAAAGTTTTACTAACATCGCTTGAGTAGTTTTTGAGTTCATCCGTTACAAAATTTTACAGAAAGCCGATTCAACGTTTTAAAATCTCTTTTAATCGACTTTTACTTATCTCAGGCATATCATCCTTTGCCAATTTGTTTTAAAAGACGTAAAAGACTTATCATGTAAAAAAATCTTATATTTAATAAAACTGAAATCAACATTTATCACAATGGTACAAAAATAGTATAGCAAATATATTTATGAATAAATATTTGTTATAAAAATTGGCTGTTTTAGTAACAAAGTTATTGTTCATTTTTTAAAAAAGACCTAAAGTCCGTTGACATGTGAATCGGTAGCTGCGTCGAGCATCTACGGTGGGGTGATGCAGAGGTGTTACTAAATGCAAGAGCTGTTAATGACAATTCAGTGCCATGACGTCCGTTAGCAGAGCATAACGTGAGTTATGTGTTGTACGTGAGCACTATCAGAACAACGATGCTTCAACTAAAGCGCAACGGTAATTTTCATTTTCATTACTATATACTTCGTAACAATAAAGCTTTATCCAAACAATTTATTAGAAAATGAGTTCAGAAGTTCGAGATGACAGATTTTAACTATGAATCAACTACGATCAGGCAAACCAAGAACTTCACAGGACCTCGAAAACGTGGATTCGTGAACGATATAGAATCTCTACTCAGTCTAATGTGCCAAGAACATCTTTGAACCCCAATTAGGTAACAATCGTGGTTCCAGCAAGATGGAGCGATAGTTCACATCTCCAAAGACACACAGGGTGTAATTCGTGAAATTTTTGGACAGAAAAGATATAACTAAATGAGGTGACATAATTGGTTGTCCAGACAAGGAATCCATTAGTTTTAAGGTAAGATAAAGAAAAACGTTTACCTTAAATAAGAACCCTAATAGTATGCTATCATAATACTTAAAAATTTGTAATCTTGTTTGTCTAGTTTTTATTTTGCAATCGTTGGAAAAATAAAAAAAACTTTTGGTCCCCCCCTATATCAACTTGTATGAATTTGTCATTTTTTGGTTGATGGATTAAATATTAACTTTGCTTTAAGATTCTATTTAAAATAAGATTAAAAATTTTTAAACACATTTAAAGAAAATACACCAGAATTAAGTAATGACATGCCATATCTACTCGCCGCCATTTGTGAGCTAAGAAAACAAAAATATTCAACATTATTTGTTGATAGCATGTAAATATTGAAATAAAAACGATAACTTCTCATACTCTGTGTCGATGTGTTGTGTTGCCTTTAGCCAGGAGCCGCATCGAAGGACAATAATACAAACATTGTTAGTAAACCCTCACACAGGACTCATGCTTTCACTGTACGTCTCACTGTGGCGCTCTACCCGCCCCAAGACACTTAGAGTGTGACCATTTTTTTCTTGTCGGGCCTCCAAAATAAAAAAATCAAGTCGCGAAAAAAATATTTACACATACATATTTGTATAAGGACTTCTCGCTGCTATCGTGGGCGGTAGGTAGTGGTGGCGACTGGGATGTCTGACAGTCAACCTGTCTGCCCGGAACCAAATACACGGCAATTTTTTTTTGTAATATATATTTAAAAACGGTTAATACTACAAAGTTTCTACAGTGGCTGGTATGTGAAAAAACAAAAACAGAACACAAAAATTGCAAACCCAATAAATTTCAACGAAGAAACCGGGGTTTAAACTTTTTTTTTGTTACCGTATATTTCATGGTGGTGCCGACTACAGCCAGGAGAAGCACCATCAATGGAGAAAAATGCGAATAACAAAGTTTTAAGAAGCTCACACCACCATACCAAATAATGTGTGTGTGTTGGCGTGTACCTCTTTCGCAATTCTTTTGTTTTTTTTTTCGTTGTCCTTTCGATATTTGGCCAAAAGCCAACAATGGTTTGGGGTAATATGCAGCCAATACTATCGGCCGTTAGCAGACAAAAAAAGGGATAACGTTTCTACGCATTCAAACCTTACAACGACGCCGATGATGATGATGATGGTTTTCAATATCATAACAAACATTCGAGGAATGAATGAAAGTATTATGGTCGAACTCTTCAGATTGAGAGAGGGAGAGGGAAAAAAACAACCGACATGAAATCCATTTGGTACTTGTGATATCTAAGGTAACACACGCATAGCATATAAAATATCAATGTAAATACAATATGAATTCAATATTGGCAAAAGCATCGAGTGTTGCTGAAGTGGAACATTGAAAGGTACACATTCTCAACGGATTATTCATAATTTTGGAGTAAGTAAAGAATATGGTAGATAACAAATGTAGTGGTGATATATAGCCTCAAGTAGTGTGTGTAATATTGTAAAGACAACAAGACATATTAAGTTTAAGATTTTTGGTTCAAATACTAATTTTAAGTTCTAAGTGACCTATGCTAATTACATGAGCATACAAAGTTATTATATGCTTTTAGGCAAAATTTAGTCATTACATCAGCTTAGCAGGTGTTTTAAGAAGAGAGAACAGAAATCGCTATTTTAACTATCTCTACGGAAGGTGAAACTTATCTATGTGAAGAAAAGAGAAGTATATAACGTATTTTCAAGCAGATAACCGAACGAATTATTTCTGTTTAATGAGAGAAAAGGAAAGTATTGCATATTTTCTGGCTCAAGTAATACCAGTACATTTTTAACAGTTTTCATAATAACAAAGCCGCTGTAAAAACTAAGCGATCTTAAAACGCTTGACAACATTTAAAATATGTCGGATATACTTAACAGCTTTAAAGACCATAACTCCCCAACATTCTGTTTAAATTTTAAAATTTTTCAAATTCATATTTTCCAATTTCATAAAAATATATTTCAAAAACCTTAATAAACTTATAGTTTGGTTAACAACCACAAAAATACTGCGTTACCAAAATATTTTTTTTTTTTTTTTTTATTTCTGCAAATCATGTTTTTAGTCTGTATTGCATACCTTTATACATATCTGGGGCCTAATTCCCCTTTCCACGAACAAATAAAATTGAATTTTGAATAAAAATACAAATACACACCTTTTTGTTGGGAGTTAACGATACAGTAGATCACTCATACCACGCTAATTTTTTTTCGCCCCATAATGGATAAAAATTTATATTCATTTGGGTATGTTTGAATCAATCAACGAAACGAGTACTATATTTTTGATTAAAATTTGTGATGGCCCACCGAAAAAAAATCCTATTTCTCCCGCACACACACATTAATAGCAAACTCTCGCGCTTTAATCCTTCGTCCACCATGAAGATCCTTTCAAAAATCCATAAATGAAAGTAGTCAGTATTAGAGAGTGAGTTTTTGCGTTTTTTTTCTGTTGGGGACATTGCGAAAATTGTGGTTTTTTAATATTCACATATTTCTATTAAAATCCGCAATGAAAACAAAAACATCATCAACCAAAACCTATATGTTGTATTCATATCCTCGAATTCATTTCGTTTGATGATGACGCCAGCGCTAAAGAACGACACTGATGATGTCCTGCCTGTAACGATTCTGTGTGATAGGGGTTTCATCTCCTCTCGTTTTTTTTTCGGATAAATAACAACAATTCACCAATGAAGCGTTAAAAAGGGTTTCCTTTTGTATAAAAATTCATGTATATTTTTATTTTGCGCAAGTAGAAAAATATTATTCATTATTTTTACAATTACATACGGCTTTTATGCATTTTTGATAGAGGGGATTTTTTTTAATATTTTTCCAATTTCATTATTCTTCATGTGTACAAGAAACAAAAACCTAAGGCTATTGGATACTTTCCATTTTGTTGCTTATTGCTATGCCTTTGCTGTGAAACGAAATGCAACTAAATTAGAATTTCTTTAGTTTCTCAGAGAATCGGGTATACTTTTGCTGGCACTAAAGTAATACAAAACTGTTGCAGCTTTAGGGGCGTTACCGAGATACAATTTGTTCATTTGATGACAAAGTTGTAATGATGTCCATGCTTTAGCAGGATGTCGTAGAAGAAATTATGGTAGGAATTTGTAAACAGTTGTAACTAGACAGTCTAATATTTATAAGGTGTAGGTAAAGAAATTAAATTTAAATCCTCTTATTAAAAACTAAAATGTACATAACATTTAAATAATAACAAGTGGTAAAGAACAAAACTATGTATTTTAATCCTTTCTGTTTGTTACTATGAAAGTTCTTCTTGGCACAATTAAAGTACTTTTCTATGCAAAAAATTGCATTTGGTACCGTAAGTAATTTTTGGTACGTTGGAAATTATTTTCGGTATAGTAACATTACTTTTTCGTACAACCAAAGTATTTTTTGGAACAATAAAACTTCTTTTGGTCCAATGAAAGTTTTTTGGGTAGAACAAATTTATATTTGATACAATAAAAATAATTTTTGGTAAAAGAATACATATAACTTTTATGTTCAAAAAATATACTTTGCAGTTCATTGATTGTACTTTTTGCTACAGTATTTTTTGCACAAAAAATTTCATTTTCAGTACAATAATTTTTGCTTTTTGGTACTACAAAAGTACTTTGCTTTACAATAAATATACATATTTATACCTTTATTGTACAGAGAAAATACTTTTTAATAAAATAAAAGTGGTTTTTGGAACAATAACTTTAATTATTTAGAATTAAAATGAGTATTTCTCAAAGTTGGTCGGAGAATATTGCATACTTTTACTTGCGCTAAAGAAACACGAAAGTGTTGCAGCTATTTGGGCATAGTACGTATAAGTTGACTTGAATGCAAAGTGAAATTGGTTTAGAGGTTTCTATAAAAATACCATAGAAATTGTTTTGCATATGGAAAATAATAAGTTTCCTTTTTTCTTTGAAATGATATTCTATGCAGTAATATTCAACGAAAATTGTTTCTGTGGCCATCATCTAAAAATACTTAAAACTTTTAACTCGAAAATTTAATGTTTCAAATTGCGATAAGATTACGAGAAGCTGGCTTCTGGCGGCATGCGATATTGGCTAACACATCGATCCTTTTATGGTTCATGGATACGATGGAGGACTGCTCAGGGGAATGGACAATATGAGTACATTTTTAGTCATGCTCACAGATAGTGATCCCGGATAGAGATGACTGGAAAGTTTGCCTGCCGTTTGGGGCTTATCTGTCTTTACTGATGGCCTAAAATGGAAATCTGAACAGGATCAGCGAAGTTCTCAAGTACAGTCAACACTTCCGATTGGATGACTATTGCATGTGGAGATCTTCGACATTTTAAAGTCTGCGGAAATACGGTTGGCATTAAACCTGGAGGAAACCGTCATAAACTATATGGATAGTCAAGCGGCTTTATAGGCTTTGCAATCAGAGCTTATAGTCAAAATCAAGACTGGTGCCCGGATGCAAAATGTCACTCTCAACAATGCCTGAAAATAGTATTCGATTCCATTGACACAGGGATATACTAGGAAGTGAGATGGCGAAAGAATTAGCAGGGAAAGGCTCATCCATGAAACCCGGTCAATCGGAAGAATCAGTGTCACCTCCAATGGGTTTTAAATACGGCATATTCTACCGGCACATCGAATGGTAGGTATCCTGGAGCTGGATAGAAAGGTCGTCAGGCGACTAATAGACATAATTACAGGACACTGTGATGTTAAGGCCATTACAGCGAACTGGGAGGCAACACAGTTCAACTGTGTTGTTGATTGTGTGATGATGGGGCGGATCATTACCTTACGGATGCTATTACCTCGCTCTCATAGAAGAAGGGTGCAATTCCAAGGGATGTGGTATTTTCATAATCTCAATCAACTATCGTCATGTAACATGAAAAAGCTAATGAAATTCACTAACGGTTTAAGCTGTTTTAAGAGGACCATAGTGTCTGCATGTTTGTCATAACTAATCTCACTACATTATTTATAACGAGATAATACTCCAGAATACATGGAACATTTCTCGCTTTTATTTTAAATAATTTTTTTTAAAAACACATCAAAATTTTTATGAATCTTGACTCTAATTCTTAAATTTCATTTCAAAAAGCAAATCACGCTGGACTATCACGGTCTCCGAACGGTGTAATGACACTTGTCCTCATCCTAACCTAAATTTTTAAAATAAAGTTCTATATACAAGATGTTTTGCAAATTTGATAGTTGCTTTGGGAATATTGTATACTTGTGTTTGCACCAAGAACTCACAAAACTGTTGCATCTTTTGGGTTCGTTGTAAAGATATATTTGCTTGATGCTAGTGAATTAATCATTTCTTGCTAAAGAGGACTTTTTTTTTAAATTTTTCGATTTTATGTAAAACCTTTTAAAGACGAACCCGAACGTTGACTTCTGAAGAAGCTTTTAATTACAACTTACTGTCGATAACACAGAGCCGATTACAAAAAAGTCGTTGAAAGGGATCGAACGCAGCTCTACCGCATGATAGTCGCGTATTCTAACCATCATGCCAAGGTTGGTCCCACAATGATACTAAGGAACACATAAAATGTTGCATACTCTTAGGTGATACCAAATGTCTTTTTTATATTCAACGCATAGGCAAGACGTAATCTGAAACCTCTTGAGAAACCAAAATTATTCAATAAAATTTAATTCATTAAGTATTGCATACTTTAAGGAACTATAAAATTTCTTATTTCTTGACAATTCGGACAAATTGCAACACGGTTTCCATGTTAAGCCATCATTTGTTATCTTAAATCGAAAGCTTTCACAATTCATCGTTTTGTTTAAGCAAACAAAAGTTAGGTATTTTCATAAAAAACAAATTGTCGCAATAATGGAAAGCAAGTCAATATAAATATTTTTATTTATTTTATAACCCAAATTACCGTCATTGTCTTCGTCTTGCCACTTTTTATTGTTTTTTCATGTTTTTTTTTTCTTCTACTTGTTATGATGACGTAGAATCAATATTTAGACTCTTTAAGGGCAATTTAATTCCAGTTGTTGTCTTTTTTGCTGCTGTTGTCTCCCTCCCCCACCTTAAGAACCATAAATGGTGGGTTAATTTCTCTTGTTGTTTATATAATTTTTCGTTTTGTTTTGTTTCTACAATTCGTCTGCGACTCACGTTTAGACAAGACATTTCATATTATTTAAATATGTTTGACATTGATTTGATGTTTTCTTTTGCATGTGAATGTGATTGTGTGTCCTGATAGACATGTTTCACTCCCCACCATTAAAGACGATTCCCCGTTTCGGTTTAATGCTGCTATTGCTCTTTGTTTTGTTTGTCTGTCCTTCTGTTTTTATTGTTATTTTTATGAGTTTATATTAAATTAAAGTATATGAATACAAAAAAAACCTTTTTATGTCCTTTTCGAAGTCATAACAGGATGGTAGGCATCATCTTAAAATAAGGACAGCATAAATTATTTTAATACCTATAGATTTGGGTGGTGTGATAACCCCTCAAGGCGGGTAAGATAACAAAAGATATGTCACGTTGGGATTTAAGGCCCGAAGAAAAAAATTAAAACAAACAGAAAACACATATAAATGTCTTAGGTCAGGTATGCTGGTGGAAATGATGACGTCATATTTTGTTTATTCCAATATGTGTTTAATGGGAAATTTGTTAGTATTTGTGTGGGTAAATTATGAAATACACTTGGTTTAACCGAAGAGTATGCAATATTTTTGTGATTTCTTGAGGATTAAATTTGAATTCCTTTAGGAATTATGGTGCCTTGTGCGAAGTAGAGAGTTAACATTTGACTTGAAGTAAACAAGTTTGTTAAGGATTTTAAAGACTAAACATCATAACAAGGGTTCAATATAGATTTTATAATATATGCCTAAAAGTAAGCAATAGTTTTTGGCATGATTTAATCACTTGTCTTTAGATTAGATAAACCATTTGTAAAAAACCTTAAAAAAATCTAAAAAAAATCACGTTAAAAAAAGGTGCTAGTAAGTTTTCTCAATTAATCCATACCAAAAACATTTTGGTTAAAAATTTCTCCTTTGAATATATTTTTAATGATCAGGATAATCATTGTTCCAAATGCTCCGAACTTTTTACTCCGAAAGTTTTCTTTGTTATCTTTCACTTCCTGCACTTTTCTGACTCTTTTTAATTAAGATTAAGATAAAAAAGTTGTCATTGTACTTACCATCACATGATAATGTTACATCTGCCAATAAATCAGATTTGAATAAATTCGAAAATGTAATGGCCAAATTTGATGAATATGAATTCCATTTCAAGCAAAACTGTTGTTGAGGATCCATGATGATGTTGTTTGTTGTTGTTGTACAATTTGTTGTTGAGAGGGATGTGGGGGAGTAGAATCAAACCGAAGTTACGAAAATAATTCCAAAACTCCCCGTTTTTATAAGAGAGGGGAGGATATCAGCCAAAAAGTTGTTGTTTGAATGTAGCCAAATAAAAAATTAATTACTTGTTGTTTCGTTTTTGACGATGTTGTCGATTGACGTTTAGTGGGTCACTAATGCTTTATGATTTTCTTTTCGATTAATGAAATTTTGAATTTTGAATAAAATTTTGAAGACAAAATTTCTTGGAGAAAATAATCAAAGGCCATATAACCAAGTTGTTGTTGTTGTTAGCATTAAAAATCTTTAATTATTTTGTTGTTGATGTTGTTGTTGTTGTAGGTGTTGTAATTGCAATTGGGATTAATAACATTAAAGCCAAACCATAAATTTTGAATTTTTCTTCTTTTCCTTAGACAGCGACAGTTTTTCCAAAGCTGTTTTGTCGTTGTCCCTGCTCCGCTTGCTGTTCGTGCTAGTAGGAGTTTTTGCGAAATTTGTTGAAGATTTTGTTGATGCCAAACAGATTTTTTTGTTATTTTTTTAATCCCAATTAAATGCGTTTTTCGCATTTAATTTGCTGATTTGTTGGTTGTTGCGTTAAGAGACTCTTCCTAAATGAATCTCTCTCGCTCTCGCGCTCTTCCTATGAATCGCTTGCCTGGTTAATGTTGTTGTTGTTGATGTGATGAGCAGCAATAATTTATTGCCTCTTTACCGGGAACTGTTTGAACAATTCTCAGGATATGCGATTGATGGGTTCGAGTTGATTGTTGTTGTTCTGAAGTTGTGATGAAATATTTTCGTTTTGTTTACGCGTTAAATGCTGCAACGAGAATGACAATAAGAAAAGAAACCAAATTTCAATAAGAATGTATTTTCAATGCATATCAGACAATTAAAAAAAAAAACTGAAGTTATTGGAAAAGTTTGTTACAGTTTAGGTTTTGAATTACATATTTTAGGTTGAAAAAACAAAAACAGTAAAGAGACATAAACACAAAGTGCATTGGGGATTTAAAAACGTCTCAGGATTCCTGGAAATAAGCAACAAGGGTATTTTATAAAACCATGTTGCATAAGCCAATATGTTATTTTCTTTAAGGATTTGTGGCGACGCATCGAAACCCTAAAATTCTTGGAAAATCCCTCAGATTACTTTAGAATTTGCCACAAATTTTGTACGCATCATGCAGCGTTTCACTTTCATTAATTTGGCTCCTGCTCGCTTCTTGACTCATCGGCATCAGTAACGAGATCGTGTCATGTGTCATACGTATAGTGGTGTATACGAATTTTCTGCATTGAAGTATCTGCAGCAGCGGTAATTTTATATTTCATTAATATGGGTTGTTTTTTGTCGAAGTAACAATTTTTTTTGTCTTTTTGCAATTTCAAAGAAAAACAAATCTTTTAAATGCACTTAATACCCCCGCCCCATAAAGTCACATAGTGCTGTTCCATTTCATTAAGGGATCATTTATACATCCGTATAAATTTTGGCATAAGTCATATGAGTGTCCGTTGTCGTATGCTGTTGTTGTTGTCGTTGCTGTTGCCCAAGCAGAGGTATACGATTTAATTCCTGGAATTCAAATACACTTTAAACTAAATCAAATATACTTTGCCGCCATCGCAACCTTGAAATACAAGTAACAAAAACAATAACTACAACGACAGCATCAGCAGCAACAGCATTAGCAACAATAACGAGAGGCAAGAGCAACATCGCAACAGCAACAGCATCAGCAGCATCTGATTGGGATATGCCAGTAACAAATAAAATTGTAGCAAATGCATCTTTGGTCGAATGCTGCTGCTGCGTCGAACGAATAAAAGCGATCTCTGATGGTGATGATGCTAAAATGTTTATGCTGAAAACGGTTGATGAAGTTGAAACTGTTGTTGCTGCTATTAAGGGCCGGGTAAACGAGTGTTGGAATTTCGTTTAAGTTTTTTTTAAAGCTTTGTGGCAAACGATGTAGCGAATGTGGCATAAGTGCAAGTGCACAGATATCGATATCACAACTGGTTATTATAAATACCGTATGTTAAATGCTTATACCTAAGAAAATTTTTATTGTTTTTGGGTATTTTTCTATTATCATTATCAATTGGTTTTAAAGAATTGAAGTTAAGGAATCAAACATATCTTCGCGTACGCGTGTATTGCCGATCGTGTTTGTGTGAAAAAATACAATTATTGCCGGACTCGTGAGGGGATGCGCTGCCTGGGCTACTTTGCTCAAGCTTTTGGTATAATAAATTGTTCTTTTTGGTACCATAAATTGTACTATTTGTTACCATAAATTTTACTTTTTGGTACAGTAAATTGTACTTTTTGATACCATAAATTTTACTCTTTGGTAACATAAATTGCTCTTTTTATAACCATAAATTTTGATTTTTGGTACAATAAATTGTACTTTTTGGTATCATAAACTGCACTTTTTGGTACTTTTTAGTACAATTAAATAACTTTCTGGTACGATTTATTGTACTAGTTGGTGCAATAAAAGTACTTTTTGTTACAATAAATTTAAATTTTTTTGATTTGTAATCCAGAATCCAGTTATTTAACCAAAAAGGTGAAAAATGGAGAAAAACACAGTGCAAAATTTTTCAGCTCATTGATTTGGGACTCAATTATGAGAACTGCACGTGAAAGTAGCCCCAAAAAGAAGAAGTTTTGCATCATTCGTTTTGTCAAGTTACATGTCATAATAATTTAATGTCGATTTGAAGTTAGTAAGTGTCGTAAAGGGGAATTTGTCACGTTTTAGGCTCTTTTGTTATATTTTTATATGGTGGCGTATGATTATCATAAGTAATATTCCACGTAAATCATACGCCAAGGATTACAACAGTTTTATTGTAACTGCTACAAAATAAACCCAGTTCAAAATCATTTGATGAATGGGAAAGTGAAAGTGTTGCTTATGTAAGGAAACGTTATATGAACAGATTAAAGGACTTGTAATTCTTGATTTTGTTAAATTTGTTTTAGCTAAATCGGACTAGTGGTTCTCGAGTTATGTCAAACAAAAGAGCCTAAAGCGTCACAAATTCCCTTATACGATACTTAATAACTTCAAATCGATATTAAATTACTATGGCATGTAACTTGACAAAACGAATAATGCAGAACTTATTCTTTTTGGGGCTACTTCCATGTGCAGTTCTCAGAATTGAGTCCCAAATCAATGAGATGAAAAATGTTGTATTGTGTTATTAATGCATTCGACTTCACAAAACGAATGATCCAGAACTTCTTATTTTAAGGGCAACTTTCACGTTTAATTCCCAAAATTGAGTCCCAAATCAAGAAAAATGTTTTACTGTGTTAGTCAAGGGATGCCTGGAGAGGAAAAGATCCAGAGGAAAATATCACATAGAAGAGATTTTGCGCATTTATGGCATCTCTTTTACCGATGCTTTCAGCATATGTGGTGCCTGGTTGCGTGACTAGTTCCTTTCCGTTGTATGATGGATTCCGTCTATACTTGGTTGGTATTCTGGAGTTTCGATCCAATACGTCAAGTTCATAGTCTTACAATAGTTGTTGATTCTACCGATGTGCATAGATGCTAGTTCCTTTACGCAATTTAAGAAGGGTATTCTCAGGGTTTCCTGTCTATTTCTGCATAGGGCTGGACAGTCACATATAGATGGTAGATGGCTCCTTGCTGCTTTTCCCGAAGTTATGGTAGTGGACACGTGCAATCTGCTAAAAACCAGATTACACTACACACCGAGATCTGCTGATTCATTGTGTTTGTCCGTTAGAAAATAGAGAAAGGAAAGGGAAGGAGACAGAGGGGAGGGATTGAGAAAGAAGACAAAACCGTGGCCTAGTTAGCCATGGAAGGCACCACTTGAAACATATATAGTTGCCTACTTGGACTAAAGAGAGAGAGACTCAAAGACTTAATAGCTTCTCCCTAGGTATCTTAGTCTCCTAAGGGCGAGAGCGAGACAGGTACTAAGCCGATGTTCAATCGTCTCTGAATCGTCCTCGTCCTCACACACACGGCAGTAGTCCGGTATAGATCTATCACATTTACCTATCAGGTACCTGATGTTGCACTGGCCTTTTTGCTGCTGTATTCGGGCCACAGCTATCTAGCAGTTATTCACACTGTTCTGGAGATCCAACATCTGCTAGCAGTGTTTCACTTCCAATCCACCTTTAAGTCAAAAATTTAACAAATGGGAGGGTGAACATCTTCCGGAGAGTCATGATCAGGCATAGTTGAGCCTCCTCTGGCCAATAGGTCTGCTGATTTATTACAACGAATTTCGTCATGTCATTTGACCCAGCAGATGCTGACATCCGTAGAGTTTGGTACATCCAACATCTCCTTACCGTTCCTCATCTAAATTGATTAAACAATGTAAAATTGAACGCTTTTATTGCAGCCTGACTATCCACACAGATGGTTATCCGTCTGCTAGTATTAATGCCACGTCCCTTCCCGAAGTAGTTACACTCGCACTCTTCGTGGCGAATCCCATTATGTTCGAGTGTCTACCTATTGGTCCATATCCCGTTAATGGTAATACTTTTCCTAATCTGGTCCCTTTCGAGATTTGCTAGGTTCGTTGTACGTTTCAGATCGTATTCAGGCCATGCCTCCTGCTAATACCCATTCCCGAAATTCGTGGCGAATCCTATTCTGTTCGCGTGTCTACCTATCTGTCCATGTCCCATTAGGAAAGTAATAAGTAATAATCCTTTCGATATACGTTTCGGATCGTATTCAGGCCATGCCTTACTGGCTTTCCTGCAGGTTTCCTCATTTTTCCATCTGCCGTTTGCAGTAAATTTCCGATAGTGATTTTACAGATAGACATACGGCAAAGTGCTTCGTGTTCAACGTTACTTTCCTGTAGGGCTGAGTCCTGTCGGGCCTCTTCTTCTGCTGTGCAGTTGCCCTCAAATCCGCTGTGTACAGGTATCGACGTATTCAAAACTCTGCTTTTTTTGGATACGTCTTGTATACCAGCAAGAATTTCACGTTTCAGAAGTCTAGAATCCTTGATCTTATGACCACCCTTAAATCCGCGGAGTAGATACCGTAGCCGACCCTATCATCCAGTTTAGACCCAACAGGAAAGATGTTTAGTGATCCAAACATGGCGTTTTTGTTCTTTGCTCAACGAAAAACCGGCCCTTACTCTGTCAGCTCTTCATTGCCACCAGTGTTGCTGCGATCGCATGCATAGCTGTAGCTGTAACCTCTTTTCCATCCTTCCCAGTAACCTTGATAATATTTCATGCACAACAAGAAAACATTTTAAATTTGGCCTTATTTCTAAGAAACTGCAGGTGAGTTTTTTTTGCTACCAAGACTTTTCGGTTCTTGCAGTCTCTGCTGCTATAGCTTGCTGTACATGTTGTTGTTGTCGTTAGTTTGTTATCCTTCTTTTAGGAAACATTCCCGGTTTGTGTTGTATGCGTTGTAGCGTGCGTTTCCGCGAATTTGTTTAGACATTAGAAGAAGATTAACAATAACAACAAAATATGAAAAGAACGGACTGAAGCCAAGGTTTCAATGCTTCACTGTTGACTTTTTGTTTTTTTGCTAAAAGCCGTAAAAGGCAACCCAAGTTGAATATAAATGCCATTTCGCTTGAGGTTGGTGTGTCGTTTGTGTTTTTGTTTTGGTGTTGTTCCACAAAAGAAGTCAATTTCAGATGTTATTCAATATCTGGCACAATGCAGGCCGGGCCATGGCGATTGCAAGCGTAAGCTGCTGCCGTCGCCGCAGTTCCTTTCAAACGGTTTATTTTTAATGTGCAAGTAGGACCGTTTGCTTTGGCGTTATGTCGGCGTGCTTGTGCATGTTGTTGTTGTTGCCCGAGGCAATTCTAAAGAATTTTTATTTGTTTCTCTCAACATTTCGTATTCAGTGCACATTCTTCGGCATTGAGAGAAGGCGTACAGGCAGGCATACAGGACCCTACAGGGTTATTGCGTGTGTGTGGCAACAACAACTACAGTATTTGCTCTTTGCCTTTAGTCGGCAATGCAAAAAGGAATAACATTTGTAGAATTAAACTCTCAAATACCGTTAGAATACGCCTACAATGAAATTTTAACTGGCTTAAGCACTAAACGACATTTGAATAGGGCACATACACAATATTAGTGTGTTGCTGCCGGTGCAGATTGTAATCTTGATTTCAGTTATCAATTTATATGATAATAGCAGCCGCACAACTGCTTTAAAGGATACAGTGTGGAATTAATGTAATTACACTGGCACATGACTATGATATTAGGAGAAAATTTCAAAAATACGTTATCTTTAAGAATAATAGAATATATTTAACATATAAGGCTTTTCACAGCCAATGATTTACGATAACATATGATTGAGGGTATTCATAGTTATACCAATTATTATTAAGCAGCTTATTTATAAGAATTTTGCAGCTAAAAAAATCTTAAAAATATATTCTTACAAAATTTTAAAAATATATTCTTACCACACTGCCTTATTTTTATATTCTCAACGAATACATGTATAAGATTTCCCACATTGGAGATGTTATAAAATTTTGCCACAATTCCAGAACTAAATAGAATCCAGACAAATTATGCAAACATCTGTTGCCTGTAGTATTACATTGATATAATCCGTGCCAGTGATATGTTTAGAAACCCCGCTGATAAGTTTGTGAAGGAGTTGTGATCTTCTTGTATAATCAATGTCAACCACTCAATCAATATCAATATCTACTATATCCCATTGAGTTGCGAACTGCGAGCTGCAGGCAGTTTGTTTTGCTTTCTCATAGATATTTTTACATTTCAAAAGTATTTTAAAATCTCATATGCAAAAAAAAAAACTTACTCGATTGCAAAATGTTCAACTGCATCTCCTCTATGCCATTGCAAAACAAATTTGACACATGGGGAGATTGAGAGCATTGTAATAACCTATGTTTACAGCTATTGCATCTTGTCGATGACAGATGGTTACAAAATGTTAGCAAAGCTATATAGGAATTTCATAATATTGTTAGGTACTTCTAGGAAGACGGCAGATATGTTGTAAGTAAAACAAAAATTTGCTGCATGTACAGAAAAAAAGGAGCAGCAATATTTTTCATAATATTTTCATTTTTATAGGAATTGTTATTATAAGAGAATTATGTTAAGGAAAGGGTTGATAATATATTAGTATTCATCAATACATTTATTGTGTCAGCGTATAATTTTGTATCTATTTTTAAGTTATACAGACCATACAATCATTATTTTATTCGCGTCGTCTTGTTTAATAATTACTTAATGGTTAAGCGACAACTGATGCTTTCGCTGTCTCATTTTAAACAACTGACGAAATGAGTTTTTATTTAGAATTTATTTGAAATGTTAATAAATCAATAATTGTTTGTTCAACATAGCCCGTCGTCATTGAGTCTTATTCCCCACCAAAATTAAAGGCCATAAGAGGATAAATTGTGGGATCGAAAAAACAATAATATTCCTAATTAAAAAAAAAAAAAAATATTAAATTTATAATCATTTATTGCATGAAATATATACAAGTGTTTATAGAAATTTGGGTATTTTCTACCAAACAACTTTTTTAGTTGGAAAGTCAAAGAAACTGGAGCCGACAGTTAGAAATTTACAACTTTATTTAATAAGGAAATACATAGCGTATGATTAATATTAATTGTTTAAATATTTAACAAGGACAGCAATAACTTCATTATTAGACTATTATTTACAGTTTTAAAGCATAACAAAATAATTTTTATAGTTACAGCTTTTAATATACATGGGGGTCCTGTCGAGTGTTTTATGTGAAAGACCGTTGTAGCGAACCTAATTGGACTTTATCAGTATGGCTTTGACCTGGTAAATCCACGACCGACCAGATATTCACACTACGTCAAATCCTGTAGAAGACCCAAGAAATACACATGGACACTTCCGACCTGTTTATCGTATACAGTTTGGTATCTCTGCGAAGCTGATACAACTTTCTGCAGTGGAAATAGTTGAAAATCTGACACAGCCATTTTCTACCAAACAAGGCTTTGTGAATATAATTATGAGACAGTAGACAAGACTGATACTCTTTTTAATAAAAGCACACGCGTCTGGCGTATCTTCGATATAATATATCATATAATATATATGTTTCATTGATATATATGTATATATAGAATGGCCGAGGATTGTGGGATGTTACTGCGGCCTTTTCAAGCATTGATAAGTAGTGGGCAGAAGTTGGTCATGTGGTAAATAGGACAAAACCTAGTTATTTGTTTCAACTAATAAAAAGTCTACTCGTTTGGGACGAAGCGGGAACGTTGACAACTATAACTTGGCTTCTCCGTTAACAAAAAGTAATAATGTCAGACTGGAAAAATAGTGCCACAGCCAATCTAGGAGGTGAGAAATTCCCAGTCAGGGTGAAGATTTTAGGTCAGTAAAGTAAAGCTATTACTAAAGAGCTATTGATGATATCTTGTTACATTCTTCAGCAGAATTGTATCTATTAATATATGCACGTTAAATATGATGTTTGATTTATTTTATAGAATGATGTTTTTAAAAAATTTTCATTTATCGCCTTTTATCATAATTCTTTCCTATAACTTCAACTATCTGGCCATATATACGTCTTTTCTGTGATAACATTGCTCGTAATATTAAGGACCCTGACTCAAGTAGTGCATTGTACAAATGTAGCGAGTTTGCATATGGTACTCGTTATATATATGTATATGTAAGACGTATGAGAAATATTAATTTTATGCGGATTTTATATTAATCATACGCATATCGTTTCGATTTATGGTTTGATAACATAGTGCAGCAGCCAATCTGAAGGGTGAGAAATTCAAAGTCAGGTTGATCGTACTAGGTAAGTATAGTAAAACCCCCCAAGAGTTTTGCGTTCTCTACAATTCAGGTAAAAAACGATATGAGAAATCTTCAATGGTTCACGAGTTTTATCATGAGAACTAAGCAAATAAACATCAAGATCAGCAACAAATATAACAAGTGATAAAAAAAGTTTAGCCTGAGAACTGACCACCCTGACTTGGAATTTCTCAAACCTCCAGACAGTGACAACGAAAATGCTCTATCAAGAGAAAACAAAACCACTGTTACTCTGCTCGATTTAATGACAAAGCCCCATCTCGAAGAACACAAATCCAACTCTACCACACACTTATTCTACTTATCTTGCTCTGCAGCTCAGAATCCTGGTAATGACACAGGCAGATCAATCAATTCTGAGATTTTTCGAGAAAAACATACTTCCAAAATATTTGGACCAATCATCGTTTACGGCGAGGATCATCAATGAACTGTATGCCGTTCTTGCACCATATAAGCTATATATTCCAAATATACAATGCGTATGATTACGCAGTACAACACATGATTTTGGGACTCAATTCTAATAACTGCACGTGAAAGTAGCCCCAAAAAGAAGAAGTTCTGCATCATTCGTTTTGTCAAGTTACATGCCATAATAATTTAATATAGATTTGAAATTAGTAAGTATCGTATAGGGGAATTTGTCACGTTTTAGGCTCTTTTGTTATATGGTGGCGTATGATTATCATAAGTAATATTCCACGTAAATCATACGCCACGGAGTACTACAGTTTTATTGTTACTGCTACAAAAAAAACCCGGTTCAAAATCATTTGATGAATGGAAAAGTGAAACTGTTGCTTATGTAGGGAAACGTTATATGAACAGATTAAAGGAATTTTTTCAGCTTAATCGGACAAGTGGTTCTGGAGATATGTCAAACAAAAGAGCCTAAAACGTGAAAAATTCCGTTTACGATACTTACTAACTCCAAATCGATATTAAATTATAATGGCATGTATCTTGACAAAACGAATGATGCAGAACTTCTTCTTTTTGGGGCTACTTTCACGTGCGGTTCTCAGAATTGAGTCCCAAATCAATGAGCTGAAAAATGTTGTACTGTGTAATGCAAATATTATTTAATGAATAGAAAAAGCACGATGAGTAAATTATATTTTGAAATATTTTAGAAATGAATCAAGTTTATAGTATCAACAGTCTTCTTTATAGATAGGCGTGATTTCTAAACGAAACCATTTTCAAAGATGCTCAATATCCTCTTCCATAAATTAGTAATACATATTTTCTTCAAATTACAAACAAATTAAAATTAATCATACGTAGTACTTAACAATTTTAATATCATCAAAAGAAGAACATAAAAAATTTAATAATATTTTCAAGAAAACTTGTTAATAGTTATAAAACCATGCACAGCAGCACATAATTATGTGAAAACTTGTTATGCTACTTCACTAACCCTCTGTTATATACAACACCCCCTTCAAAAACTGTTTAACTCTCGTCGCTCTATACTGCCATCTATCCATTCTCACTCTCCCCTCAAAGAATTGTACAAATATAGAACATTTGAAGTAAATAACCAAAAATGTAGTGACAATGTCAATGCAAGACATTTACGAAACTAAGAAGGCAAACAACAAAAGAGAAATAGCAAAGAAAGTCAATAGCGAAACTTGTTGTATAGACACAAGAGTACTTTTATATATATATATATGTATGTACGTGTATATATTACATTTATTTATATATATATATATATATCTGTGATGATAAGCGCTATTTGTTGTATAACATTTGTAAAATCTAAAAGTAGGACAATTTCTTTTAGTAGAAGTAGTGAAAGAAAGGGGATGATGCCTTCAAAGATTCACTCTCGCACTCTCGTCCCACAGAGTATAACTTTCGCTTTATGTGCTACTGCAATTAAGTATATATTTAGTAATGCGGGTTGATGGGTGTTTGGGCAAAGGCAAAGTTTTGCAATAAATTGTGATTGAGACCATAGATAGTAAATATATTTGTAAGCGGCAGTCAGTCTTCTAGGTAGCTTGATATGTACTTAAGAGGCATTTGAATAAATGTTTCTATTATGTGTAGGTGGGTGTATGTGTTTAAGGACTAGTTTTGATTTAAATGGAACATTGGTTGCAGTTTTGATGGGATTTATGGAACTGAGTTAAGGGTTATGGTTAAAAGTAATGTTTAATAGTAATGGGTAACTATAAACTATTTGTTGATAATTTGAAAAAGAATATAAATTATAAAATAGATTGAAGTGAAGAGTTATTATTGTTGGCTGAAGCTATCAATATATAAAAATACTATAATTTAAATAATTTTTAACTATTTGTAAAACAAGATTTCCATTTGTTTATATATGTTTATATTAATACTGAAGTACGGACGTATGATGAATATTAATTTGATGGTTCTTTGACATTGCAATCCGTATGATTGATATGAATTCTAAATCTCTTTTATGGCGTATGATTAATAGTAAAATATTGAATTAAAATTTATATTTGTTTACTAATACTTATTTGTCAAACAAATTTTTCATAATCAA
Organism: Muscina levida; assembly: GCA_964034835.1. NCBI lineage: Eukaryota > Metazoa > Arthropoda > Insecta > Diptera > Muscidae > Muscina > Muscina levida. The sequence continues at coordinate 112,243,715 of OZ035881.1, read as the reverse complement.
ATATATTTTATATAGTAATAGAATTTCATATAAGGATTTAAACTCAATAATTTATTGTCAGTTGTTGTAATTAAATCCCTGTTTAAGTGAATGTGATAATCTGTCGATTTTATTTAAAAAACTTTATAAAAACTTCTATTTTATTTTTTTACATAAGAGCAATAAAACTTTCAACTTCATAAAAGTGTTTAAGAAATACGCTAAAAGTACATTCAATTGCAGTGATCTCCATGATTAATATTAATACTAAAGTACGGATGTATAATTATTATTAATTTAATGGTTCTTTGACAGTGACAAGGCGTATGATTGATATGAATTCTAAATCTACTTTATGATTAATAGTATGATTAATAGTAAAATATTGAATTACAATTTATATTAATTTAGTGGTACTTAACAAAGCCGTACAAGTAATGATGGAAAATAATATTAAAACATAGTTGCTTCAGTTTATTAACCGAGAATTTTGTTAGGGAACAATGTCGCTCTCAAATCACTGGATATTTGATGATAAAAACACAAATATGCATAGAGATTTAGGAGGAACAACAATTTTGTTTTAATGTTTGATTCTAATTTTTCCACCCATTAATAACATTAGCTTCATCGTTTTTATTAACTCTTTTTACGCATTCACCCTCATGATTTTTGTGTTAATCTAAACCCTTTTGGATTTTGCATTTTCATTATACATACAATTTACTTTTCGATAATTTGATTGTTCTATTACCTAAAACGTTTTTATTCAATTAAAAAATGACTGCGAAAATGCCACTAAAAATTTGAATCTTGCATACGTCCCAGTCCTCTTTTGAGTTATCTCCTGGCTGCCCGTTATAGTCAATGGCCGTTCAATGTTTTGAAAGTTGGTGGTTCTAACAGAGAGTTTGAACTTTCCTAAGCGATGAGTGTTTGTATTGCTTATCAGTTGGAATACACAATGATGTGGCAACGAGTCATATGTGAAATATCTTTTTTTTCTTACTAGATTTTGTTCCTTCTGATTTCACAATGCCACACGGCAGGCAATTGCGTATTTTTTCCGATATTTCTTGTGCTTTTGTTTGGTTTTTAATTCTGCAGTCCTGCCCGTTTTTATTAAATGTAAATGTTATGTGTGTGTGTGTGTACAAATGTCACTCAAATTCGAAACTGTTTTTCTAGTCCTTTTGGACGTTATATGTTTTTTTACTCGTTTTTTTTCTCTGCTCAGTATTTCTTCTCCAACGGAGTGTAAAGCTATAGATTACAACAACAGATGCTAAATATGTTCTTGTGCATTCTCTTTGTGGTGGGGGAGAAAACGAAGCTTTTGCAGCAGGAAAAACGAAATTAGAAAAAACTACAATTGTATTGAACATTCACATGCCAAATCCCCTTGTGCGCGCTCTCTCTCTTTCTCTCTTCCTCCAACATTTGGACAGGGTCTGGCGATTTCTCATTCATACCAGCATACCCCACATTAACGGTATCTGTGTGTGTACGGCGAGGATGGGGACCGATGCGTTTCCCTCCTTTTGTTTCTGTCGGACAATATGGTACACCATTGTTGTGTGTGGATCGACAAAGTTGGCTTCAATTTTTGTACGGTGGTCTGGACTATTGTATCATTGATGAATACGCGCCGATAACAAATCTCAATCAAATGTCAAAAAGGTAACAGACATGTTGTAATGTTACAATTTTCACAGGCACAGAACATGAAAGTTAACTTTTGGCGTTTGTTGTTTTGTGCTCGTGTCCCCCCACTCCGAACGCCAGTGGAAAATAAAAAGGCACAATTTTTATTAGAAAATCATGTTGAGTATTGTTGTTGTATTGTATTGTAGTTTGCGTTTGGTCTAGGCTAAATGTTATCATTGTTGACAATTAAAACTGTCAGTTTTAATCAGTTATGATTGAAATATGTCAATGTTGAATTTAAGGAAAAGAATAAATTTTGCATAATTTTTGGGGGGAAAAAATCAGCAATGCAACTTTACAAGAAAATTAAATTAGTGTAAAAATGGGAAATATGGATTTTAAGCGTATGATTGATATTAATTGAAAATGAATTTAAATTTCAACGAAATTGTAAAATTTCTGGAAATTAAAACGTATGATTGATATTAATTGGAAATAAGCTGAATTTCCAATAATATTGTTTTTATAAAATTGTTCACTATGTGAGTATGATTGATATTTATTGAAAATTAACAGGGCATAGAATATATTATAAATAAAAGAATACATTTTGCATAATTTTTGTGGGAAAAAAATCAGCAATGCAACTTTACAAGAAAATTAAATTAGTGTAAAAATGGAAAATATGGATTTTAAGCGTATGATTGATATTAATTGTAAATGAATTGAAATTCCAACGAAATTGTAAAATTTTTGGAAATTAAAGCGTATGATTGATATTAATTGGAAATGAGCTGAATTTCCAATGATATTGTTTAATTTCTGGATTTTAATCGTATGATTGATATTATTAAAAATTATCTGAAATTCCAATTAAATTGTTCAATTTCTGAAAATTAAAGCTAATGATTATTATTAGTTAAATGTGAGCTCAATTTCTAATGATTTTGTATTTAATGAAATTATTAAATTTCTGGAAATTAAGGCGAACTATTGATATTTATTAAAAATGAGCTGAATTTCCAATAATGTTTTTAAATTTGGGGAAATACATAGTATAAAATTTTTCAGCTCATTGATTTGGGATTCAATTCTGAGAACCGCATGTGAAAGTAGCCCAAAAAGGATAAGTTCTGGATCATTCGTTTTGTCAAGTTACGTGCCATAATAATTTAATATCAGTTTGAAGTTAGTAAGTATCGTATAGGCTCTCGCTTTAGGCTCTTTTGTTTGACATTACATTAATACTATATGGTGGCGTATGATTATCATAAGTAACATTCCACATAAATCATACGCCACGGAATACAACAGATTTATTGTAACTGCTACCAAAATCATGTGTTGTACTATGATATATAGTACTTGACAATGCTCCATGAAAATGGAGGAAAACATTATGTTTGATTGTGTTATAGACAAGGTACATTTTATTAAAAAGCAAATTTAAATATCTTTACAACAATTGCCGAGGACGTATGACTGATCTAAATTGCAGATCATTAACGATTTAAAAATTTTTTTGGAAAACAGTTTGTAGAGGGACTATATAGACAAGAAAAAACTTGTTTTCCATTTACACTCAATGAATGAGGTACAGCATAGCATGCGAACGAACGCTGATTGAGGAATTTTTACAAGACTTTTACTGTAAAGTTGTCGTCGACAACATCGAGGAGGATGTCAATGAAAGAAATATAGATGACTGAGACAGGAATCATACTCTGGTCCCCCGGATGAAAGTCGCATGTTCTAACCATCATGCCGAGATCGATAAGATCCCTTATAAAATTTCAAGTATCCCAAAGTAAAAAAATTATGTACTTAAAACAATTGTCGAAGACGTATGATTGATATTAATTACATATGATAAGAAATCGAAGCAAATTTAATTTTTAAAATCTAATCCTTAAGCTTTGAACTTCAAAAATTGTATTCAACAAATTAAAAATCTATACAGATTTATATAAATCTATATATATAAAATGGAATGTGTGTTTGTTTGTGTTTTGTTTGTACCTTATAGGAGAACAAACCTCTGGACCGATCTTCCTGAAATTTTCACAGCATTTAACTGGGACTCTGGCATGACTTATAGGGTACTTTTTTTCGACCACGCCCACTTTTACGCCCATTTTTTTTAAATAATATGCAATTGCGGAACATTGCCGGGCCCACTGGTATCCTATAAAAATGTCACCGTGATGTTTACCCAACAATCAAAAGTTATTTGTAATTTTAACCAATTTAAAATCTAATGTAATCCAATATCTTTAAAACAATTGTACACGACGTATGATTGATATTAATTGAATATGATTAAATACATAAATAATTTTTGGGAGAGAAACAATCTTAACTGGTCCATATCGGTAAGGTCCTTTCGATTTTAAAATCGAATGTATCTCAAAGCCATATTAAAAACCATAAAAATTTCCTAAGATGTATCATTGATATTAAATTCATATCGTTAGAAATGTAAGTAACACAGTACAAAACATGATTTTGGGACTCAATTCTATGAACTGCACGTGAAAGTAGCCCCAAAAAGAAGAAGTTCTGCATCATTCGTTTTGTCAAGTTACATGCCAAAATAATTTAATATCGAAGTTAGTAAGTATCATTTAGGGGAATTTGTCACGTTTTAGTCTCTTTTGTTATGTTGCTATATGGTGGCGTATGATAATTGTAAGTAATACCACGGAGTACAAAAGTTTTATTGTAACTGCTACAAAATAAACCCAGTTCTAAATCATTTGATGAATGGAAAAGTAAAAATGTTCTTATGTGGGGAAACGTTATATGATCCAATTAAAAGAATTGTAATTCTCAGTTTTTTTAATTTGTTTCAGCTAAATCGGACTAGTAGTTCTCGAGTTATTTCGAACCAAAGAGCCTAAAACGTGAGAAATTCTACTATCCGATACATACTAACTTCAAATCGATATTAAATTATTATGGCATGTAACTTGACAACACGAATTATGCAGAACTTCTTTTTTTGGTGCTCCTTTCACGTGCAGTTCTCAGAATTGAGTCCCAAATAAATGAGCTGAAAAATGTTATGCTGTGTATGTACCCCAAACTAAATAAAAACCCATTAAGTAATTGCCTAAGACGTATGCTTGATATTAATTGCACATATTTAGACGTATAAATAATTTTCAATATAAATAGCCATATTTTTGATCTAGTCCCTGCAATTTAAACTCTAATAAATCTATGAAAATCTATGCGATCCCATCTAAATCGCTGCTTGATTTATACTGTAAAAACAATTGTCTCCTTGATGTTTATCCAACAATCATAAATTTATGTTTATTTTAACCAAGTAAATAATTTAGTCTCACTTTCTCGAAAGCTTTCAAACGTTACACACACACTCTTTCCTAACTCATCTAGCCAACCTCCTTAAATAGAAAGCAAGACCCTTCCGCAGGCATGAGAGAAGGCACTTAACTAAATAAAAAATAAATCAGAAAAAACAAAAGTAAATGTTATTTCACAAAACTAAATTAAGATTGAAATGTAAAACTGAAAACGTTTTAAGTTCATCATGTAACAAATAGGGGAAAACATATTCTGAAAATCAACACCCACCCCCCCACACGACCGACACAACTAAGCCGAGCGACCAGAAAAAGGACTTAAAAAAAAAGAAAAATCTACAATGAAATAACATCATTTTGCAATCGATAGTATGCCATTTTTTTTTGTATAGATTGATGATGTAAGGCTTTCTCGGACGTCGGGAATTAGTTATGTGGTATATGGCGAAAAAGAAATATTGCAAAGAAATGGTTGACTGACAAACGACACGGAGACGTAATGGAGTGGCATTGGGGATAACGCGTTAAAATTGCGTACTCGCAAAAGACTCAATCGTATCGATGGTACACATAAAAAAATATAACGATATGTCTACCAAAAATCATTCAAGTGCATAACTTACAATTCCGTAGGCAAAAATTCACACAAGACTGCAAAGGAATGGTGGCATTGCTACAGGGGTGGGGTGGCGACACTGACACTTTTGACAACTAGGCGATGGGGGATACATCACAGAGAGCGGTTACTTGTAAGGGGCATTTCACAAATGACACAATGTCTAAATATTATCACACATTCCCGCATGCAGTTTCAATTGCAAAAAATAAATATTCCAAAAAAAATAAGAAAATAATAACAAACAAAACAATCTAGCCGTGTGTATTTTTAAACATGTTCAATTTCTAATTTTTCAGTACGATAGCAAGAAAACAGAAACCAGGACAAAAATTCTATGATGGCAAAGCGAACGCATTTTGAACATGTGACGATGAAACAAGGGAGGCTGGGGAGGGGTTTTATTGCTCTAACGACAAATCAGTCAACTGGCAATTGTGTGTTATGCGTTTGTATGTATGGATGTATATAGACGAGACTTTTGTTTAAATTGTATGATTTTCATTTGCTTTACGCTGATGAAGCTTAATTTGAAAACATAACACTCATACGTACGTATGCATGGTTGAATGCATATGAAAAGGGACGATGTTGTGTTTTTTTAATCTGAAGAGGCGGAGAAATTACTAACGTCTTTGCTGGGGAAGTATGTACAATTTTGAAGCAAGTAAGAAAAAGTAGAAGTAAAGTTTTAAGTAAAATTGTGTGTTAACGTGTCTGCTAGAAATAAAAAAATAACGTATTCGCCTCTTCAAAATTTTAAAAGATAGCTTATATAAGATTGTAAACTTATAAGCTTTAAAAATGCGCTTCAATTACTTTTTATGGGAGGTAATTAATTTGTCCTAGATGTTTACAAGTTTTATAAATAGTCTAAAAGATATTACTGCAAAAATTGCGATGACTTAAAGGTATTAAAACAAAGCAAAGCTATAAAAAATTTAAAGGTTTTTTTCTGACTAGTTGAAGTACGCGATAACAACACACAACATAAAACTAAAATTGATTGCAAAAAGAGAAAATATATTATTTATTTAAAAAAGTTTGACATTCAGACGTATGATTATTATGTATAGACTGTGGGTATACAGGTACGTATTATTGTTATACATTAATCATACGCTTATCTAAATAACACAGTACAACATTTTTCAGCTCACTGATTTGGGACTCAATTCTGAGAACTACACGTGAAAGTAGCCCCAAAAAAAGAAGTTCTGCATCATTCGTTTTGTCAAGTTACATGCCATTATAAAATAATATCGATTTGAAGTTAGTAAGAATCGTATAGGGGAATTTGAATTTGAAATTAATTGTATAGGTTTCCATTTGCGATAGTGAGACTTGTACAGCCGCTGTGATGTAATAGTGGAAGAGTCTCTACGTATACTTACTATAAATTAAGTGACAGTAATTTTGAAATGTAAATGTAGGAAATTTAAACGTATGGTTAATATTATTATATCCTTATTATTCTGCTCTCTGTTCTCTACCTTGCAGCTGAGAAAATCTATGCTGCAATCGTTGTGATCAAATAAGGAAAATACTACGTATACTTACTACTAATTAAGTGACAAAAATTTTAAAGGGAATAAGAAAATGTTAACGTTTCATCAATATATTTCTGCTCTACCTTGCAATCATTGGGATGGACTATGTAAAATTCTACTTAATATTATCCAAGTGACAATTAATGGGACCGGCCGTGGCACAGTGGTTAGAACACGCGACTACTAGCGGGAGATTCCGGATTCGATTCCCGCCTCCAGTCTTTCATTGCCGGCACCCTCGATGTTGTCGACAGCAACGTCGCGGTACAGTGTCGAGTCAATCGGCATGTTTAGTAAAAGATTCTCAGCATTCTACGTATACTTTCTATTAATTAAATGACAATAATTTTTTAGTGAAATAATACTTTGAAACATATGATTAATATTTAAAACAACTTTATTAGAGATCGTTTACCGGTACAACCAACCACATAAAAGTTAGTGGCTGTCAAACGTAAATAAAATTAAAATAAATAAAAATCGACTTTTTTAGGCACAATTAAAAAATATTTTGTATGTAAGTAATATTATCTCAAAAAACTGATAATTCAATAATAATGAATTGCTAAAAGGGTTTCGTGACGTATGATTAATATCAATTGAGTAAATATATATTATATTTGAATTTTAAGGTGGTGATATGTAATAACGTATGATTAATATCAATTAAACTAATACTTTTAGTTAGTGACGTATGATTAATATCAATACAAAAAATTGCATTTGTGATTTTTAATCTGTAGATCTGTAGTAACATACGAATAACATCAATTGGAAATATCCTTAAAATTGCTTATAAGGCATGAGGCACAGCCACTCAGGCACTTTAAGCTGGTGCTCTGTACTATCATATAAGTAACACCAATTGGAAATCTTCTTTAATTTGTTATTGAGGCAAAATACGACAATTGGGGACAGTTAAATTATCGAATAATTAGAAAGTCTTAGTGACGTATGATTAATATTAAATAACATAAACTGCATCTGCGCTATGTAAGCTGGTAATCTGTACTTACGTAGGATTAATATCAATTGAACAAATCTTTTAAATTGCTATTGTTAGTAATTTTAACTAAAGAAAAATGCAGGTTATATTCCGCAGTGGGAGTAAGGAGTCTTTACTAAACCCGCCATGTCCTTCAATGCCCATTTTTTTTTTTTAAAATTTTGCAGTGTACTTATAGACAATAGGACGAGTGAGTAGACGTTAACGAAAAAAATAATGTAAAAAGCGTCAGCAAAAACACAATAACAAACAACAACAAAATTTTTCTAAAAACCATTTCAAATTATCATAATATAGGAAATAATCTAACCTTTTACTATGACTATTCACAATTCCTAATGCAGTGCTCATGAAATTGTTAAAATGTGATTAATGATGAACATACCTTAAATTGAGACCGGTTCACAAAAAATATGTCACAAGTATAATATTTTTATTCAAAATAAGTATGGCTTATAAGAACAAGTCCTTTAAAGATCGTTCCAAAATAAGGATTTTTAAATCTTAGTTTAAATTATATCATTTTTGCGATTGCTAAATATTTAGAAACAGTACAAAATTTAAAATATTTGTAGCATACCAGAATCATTATTAAAAATTTCTTCTCCACAAATACCAAATAGAAATAGATGGCAACTCTGTGATCAATAGTTTTCATAGTGATTTTATAATATTAACGACCATACGTATGATTAATATTAATTGTTTTGCATTGTGATTAATATCTTAAGTCTTTACGCATTTTCTATATTATACAGTTAAAATATTAAGATTTTAACATATTTACATATTTACAAACAAACCCAACTTTTCCGTCTGATATTTCCTCTTAAAGTTTGATCAATTTAAAGCTTGACTCGCCGCTCATTCTATTATACGCATCTTTCTCTATTACCATCCTCATTGAGTGTCTAGGAAACTTAATTTTAGTTACAAATACCAATGTCTACTACTGGCAGCGGAAGTGCGACCATAAGCGCGGCATCATGTATGATGTATGGAATGTATGCAGCAACAACAAAACATTGCAAAGGAAAACAATGAATGAAAAAAAAACACAAACAACAACCAAATGACTGTTTGATTTTATGACAGGAGTAAGTAGTTAGCATTTGTAGCAATCATATTATTGAGATTGAACTAAGTTACAGGCAGACGAGGTCGGCTGGAGGAAAGGATTCTCTATGAGCCTGCTGTGACAAACGTGTAATGGTATGACCCAAAGGGGGTTATTGAACACTCTAAACCATGTACACACTGTGTAATTTAATAGAAGGAGTAAATGGACGCCGGGGTATACAATAATGTTCAAGGGTTATGGTTTTGATGATTGACGTGCCTTTTATTGATGGTCTTGATTGGTTTTTTACCTGTAAGCAGGCTCAATCACAGGACAAACGCACATCATGTCGAAAGTGATGCGACCAGCATACATCATACATCCATTCATGAGGGCTTAAATAAAAGAGGAAACGCATACCCCCTCGTCGCGCCCACAGCCGCTCTAACCGTCAGACTTTTCGCAGACATTTTTGTTTTGCATAAAACAATGCCCCGGTTCTTGGTCGTTAGTTCAATATGTGTGCGTAGGAAATCCTCTGAAACTTGCCATGTTGTCGAGTGATGGACAACGATTTATCGATTGCGCAAAAAAAAAAATGAAAACAAAAATAAAAAGAAAAATATTATAAATCAGTTATGATTTCATTAGAATTGACGAAGCGACTAGATGGTTATGTGGTCAAAAGGTGGCAGGTTTCGTTGTTGAATTTGATGTTTGCGTTTTTAATCAAACATCACAGCCAGGAAGAGCTTTGTATTCCCTATCTTAGAAAGTATCGCCAGAGTTTGTTTCCAAGTGTTGGCAGGACATTGTATTGGCCATTTGTGTCTTCTGTTCCACTTGCTTTCCCAGTCTGCTGGGCAGCAATGATGCGTGCCTCGTGCCTTCTAACATTTTGTGCGAGCGTTTGTTAAAACAAACTAATCAAATGTCTGCCATCATATTTAAACTAACATTTGCTACCGTTTCCGTTTCCGGTTTGAGGAGCAACACCATAGCTTTGCAAGTGAGTCAAAGGCATGAGTGCGAGTTAATACTCCTCCTGGGCCAATTTGACTTTTTAACCGTTAGTTAAACAATTTCTGTTATTTTGATGGATTGTTTACGTTATCATATCGCCAGAAATGTTTAAGTATCATTTTTACAAATGTAAACACAACAATAACAAACAAACAAACAACGCCATCGATAACAACGAAAAATACCTTTTGATATACAAATCCACCACTGCCACCTCCCCCAAAGTGTTCTTAGTCAGTTAACCATCCTTCTCCTATTCTCCCTCCTGTAATAGGTAGGTTGGTAAATCGAAAATCCTATGATCATATCAGTCATAGTCATCATCATCATCATCCAACGTCAGGCTTCACTGACTTATTTCATCCATCGTACGTCCGCACGCTTTAATACTTTAATCCCTTTGCCCGCTTGACGCTGGACTGGCGATTTTACATGCGCCGCCATAAAAACGGGAATTCATGTCCGTTTGCTCCCTTGAGTGCAGGCACGACGTTAGACTGTGTGGCAGCAGCAGCAGCAGTTGAAGAAGCAATCGTCGAAAAAAAAGACAACAAAACGGAATAGGGTATTATATCGATGAAGTATTAACGACTTAATTGCATGTTTGCTAGGCATTTTGCAATAACATTTCACAAAAATTCTTGAGTTTTTTTTCTCGTTCCAAATTCTAAGACACACACTGCCAATACACTGCTGCTACATATCCTGCTAGTCAGTTTTGTTTTGTGCTGTTTTATACTTGTTCAGTTATCTTTTGCACAAATATTTTGTTTTAGATGAAGTTCATTAGCAAAAGGTTTTATTGCGTTGCGTTCCCACTGGCGGCAGTGGTGGTGGTGGTGGATAGAGAATAAGGAGAAAGGTGAAATTTCTAAGTGGAAGTTGTGGTGTGAGTGCGTTTGTATATCAGAAATTGTCCAGGTGGTTGCAAATTGAGTGGAAATGGTTTTCACCGAAATGGTAATTAATGTGTACAAAAACAAAAACAATGACAAAACGATCTGTTAATTTAAATATGAATGTCTTTTTCAAGTATGTGCAGATTATTTATGACAACTGGCGACAGTTAAATCACTTAAAAACCATATCGATTAACTCTACTTATTGATTTTTTTATTTTTATCCAAATTACTAATAGATTTCTTATTTTTTTATCAACAAAAAAAAAAAATTTCCCTTGTAACAAAAATTAACACTACTGAACATTTCTTACATCGCACAGTGGCACCGCCCTATACATTTCTTGAAAAAAAATAGAAGGAGTGGTCGTACAGCAAGGAAATTTGACATAAACACTTCTCTGGGCTAAATTAAGAAATTTTGAAAAAATCTTGGAAAACCGCCTACTGCCACACCCACCTCCCATATAGCTGCACTTTTTGGACCTAGGGACTCGAAATTCGGGACACTTCTTAATTGAGTTCTCCTTATGAAAAAAAATAAACATATTGGGAATGCCACGCCTACTTTAGATTTTACGCCCATTGAAAGTTGTAGATTCTAGGTGTTTTTCTTCCCTGTCTAGAATATATGAAAATTTCATATAAATTAAAAAATGTTAATTTTTATTCAAAAGTTAAACATGTGTTGTCTCCATACAAAAGAAGAGAATATCCCCAACAACCCTCCGATAAAGATACTAGCCTTCAAATACACCGAAAATATCGCACAAATGCATGCATTAAAATCGATGTTACTAAAAGGGACGGTATTTGGCGGTTATTTTTTTTCTTAATTGAAAGTACAGACTCGGACCTTTAATTTTTTTATAGTTAGAGGGCTAAGCAAGGCAAAGCACATAAAGTTTTTTCCATCAAAAAGTGAAAATTTGATATTTTTTAGTATAATTTTTGATAAATTATAATAATTAGTTTACATTTCCAATTTCAAAAAAATTTTTATAAAAGAGTAAGTGCTATATTTTCACTAAAAAATAAAAAAAAGCCATAGCTATAAACTTACACACACAAAATATTCTTTATTTTGAACAATATTTTAATTTAATTTCATTGAATAAATTTCCGTTGATTTCTGTTAGTTTTTTTTTAACTACAAAATTTCACTTTTCATGAAAAACCTTGTTGAATTTTTCTTATCCAAATAATTCTTTACAAAACCAAATCCATAAATTTTGAAATTGGAAAGTAAAAAAACCCTATTTTTGCGCCGAATGCCAATGTGCGTCGTTTATTTTTTACATTATTTTTTTGACTTTATCATTTAACAGCAATTTTTAAAAACAATAAAAGCTTTAAGTTTTATGTAGTAAATCAATTTGTCTAGTGAAGCATTTATGTATTCCATAGAATTGCTAAGATACGTTATGACGTATGATTAATAACAATCGCATAAATCTGCATAATTTTACTGTGGTCAAGACGTATGATCTATAATATTTGGAATGCAATAAGGTTGCCAATTTAATAACATTATTATATTCAAATAAATGCTACGTAATGAAAGATTGTAGTATCCCTATACCTAAATCGCAGATCTCTTCCAAATTAGCTAGTTATCATTTCATGAGCATTTTTCTCCTTCAAACATTAATAGTTAATTAAAATTATTAATTTAAATATGAAAGTCTCTTTAAATTGTCTGAAGATTTTACACAACAAATGGGGACAGGTAAATTGATGAGTTATTAAAAGGCTTTAGTGACGTATGATTAATATCAATATAATATAATTCTTTGTTATAGTTAAACTGGTAATTTTTAATAACGTATGATTAATATCAATAAGACATATCCTTTAGATTTCTGTCGAGGCTATAATATTCGTATTAATACATCTTTAGTTTATGGTGAAAACATCATGCAAAAATATCCTTTTTTCACATATTTTTGCAATTTTTATTCACTGGATGCAATTTTTTTGGTTCGGTCTATTTGAGGATTTTTTTGCTCTGGTTTAGATCTACAACTTTTCCGTAGACAAAAAGAAAAAATTCCGAACGGTTTATGAAATATGGACTCCGTAAAAATGGTCAAAAAATCGTGTTGGGGTGAAAATATTCGAGAATCCATAAAAAAATGTTTTGATGTGATGGTCCCAAGTCCTTTGGGGATTTTTATAGTTTCGGTATAAACTTCAAAAATAGCTGGGTACGAAGGTGGCACCAGACGATGACCTTAGAAATGTTGCAATGTTGGAGATAACGTATGATTAATATCAATAGATGCGATTCTTTAAATTGTTATAAAAGCAAAAATGTTTTATATGGTAACTTAGGGCAATTATATTATTGAATTATTAATATCTTTAGTGACGTATGATTAATATCAATAGAAAAAATTGCATATGAGATGGTAATAACGTATAATTAATACCAATAGAACAATTTAGATATGCGATGGTAATAACGTATGATTAATAATTAATTTAGTTAATCTCTAATTTAAATACGAAATTCGTTTTGCATCGTTCGACAATTTTACACGACAGCTAGAGGTAAATTTTATATTGAATTGTTAATATTCGTTTGAAAAATGGTATTAACAATTTAGTCCATTATTTTGTACGTTATACATAATATGGGACACTGTGCTTCTATATATCAAGTAAAACCATCATTAGTTAAGACGTATGCTTAATATTGTTTAGAATTTGATTGAGAGACCAACTTAAATCATTGCCAAATTTAAAAATTTGCTATATAAATTGGTGGGGCGGATGTGTTTCGAATTGCCATAGCAGTTAATGGGATTTCGTAGCTATGTCGTCATTCAGTGGAGCACAACGTGCGTTCTGTACACAAGTACTACCGAAATAACGGTTTGTCTACATTAGCACAACGAAAAATTTTCGTTGACTACAATACAAAGCGTAAAAATAAATCTCCATCGATTAAACTTATTAGAAAATAAGGGCAGAAGTTTGAGGAGACAGGTTCCAAAAATCAAAACAAACAGGATACAGCAGACCTATAACTTCAAGCGGTTTGGAAAACGTTGGACATATAGGAACGTCTGTTCCGGATCAAGCTAGAACAATCTGTGCAGAGAACATCTTAAAACCGCAAATTTAAAACCCAAATTTTTACATTTTCATCCTTACAGAATTCAAATGACACATAAATTACAGCCTTAAGATCAAGTTCTCAGTCTTCAGTTTCCTAACGAAATATAAGAGAGGTACACCAGCTTGACCAACAATTGGAAGTATTGGATTGACACTTTTCCTAAATTGAAGTATCAAAACCACCTGTATTTACTAAAGGTTCCTGTATGGGCAGCTTTGTCAACAAGTGGTATAGATGGTACATAATATTATGAAGATCAACCAGAGCTTACTGTTACAATTAATACAAAGCAATATGTTGCATTGCAAAATAACTTTTTGCACAAGCGCTACAGATTTTCAATGTTTTTTTTACCATCGATCCATCGAGCAAGATGGGGCGACATGTTACACCATATATGACCCATCGTGTGTAGATTGCGAAATTTTGGGCAAAAAGAAATATCCAGAAGAAGTTTGTCTCCAATGGAAGTTTTATTTAGGGATACCTTAAAAGTTATGTTTTTAACCGATACCAGTGTTTCTTGAGGAAGAAAAGAGCTCCCAAGGCAATACAGAAGATTTCACAAAAAACTTATCAAGCCATCATTGAAAGTTGCAGCAGCGTCAAAGCATCACATATCGATGATATAATTATCAAGAAATAAAATATTTATTTGAAATTCATAATAAATACACAGTTTTGCTCTCTTTATTTAATGTTTTATTATCTTCGTATGAAAAGTTGAAAGTTGTAGAGAGTATGATTAATATTAATTAGCGTATGATTAATATTAATATTGAAATTCTAGTAAATACCACAGCTTGCAATCAATTTTTAAAAATTCACATTGCAGTTGAAGGAATTCATCAGGCTCTTACATACATAACAATATGTGCCATAATTTCGCTCTGTATGTAATTATTTAAATACCGGAATAGGCGGTGTATTTAATATTCTGCAAAAGCCTTTGGTTTAGCATTTATTTAAAAACGACAATGCTGCTTGATTTGGTAATGACAAATTTCTCTACCTTCGACATATCCACATTCTATTTGAGGAATAAACAGAACAGAAGCCTAATAACCGCATTCGTTTCGAATGGAAATCATTTGTACAAATGTGTGCTTGCATATATACTTATATTGTAGATCTTTTTTAAATAAGTGTGGAGATGATGTTATTTGTGAATTCGCCTAAATGCTAATTACATATTTGTAGCTTATACTTAAAACCATGTTATCGATTCAAAACCGAATGCAGTATTTTGAATCCTGTTCTAATATGTGACCAACTATAACATCATTAATAGCCATTTGATTTCAATTGAAAGACACCATACATAAAATTGTATTCCTTATTGTCAAGTAATTCAACATGAATTTAATTCCCACTGCACTTTATTATTGTTCTTTACCTTAAAGTATCCATTGCGACACAACATGATTTGGTATCCATAACATATAAAGTAATAATTACCTGCAATGAGACAAAAGAAAATATTGAAATTAAAACATTTTAAAGCAATGAGTCATTTGTTGTCAAAAGATAGAAATTTATATAGTTTACAAGAAAAAAAAGAAAGAAAGCAAAAACTATTTTCTACCACAACGAAACTTTCCCGGTTTGAATGGGTGCCCGGGAAGTTTTGTGGCTTAGGAATGAAAATGACATTTTGCACATAAAACGCACACGCACTAAAACAACTACTACTTCTGCCACTGCTGCTGCTGCTGCTGTTACTAACTACTACTATTCACAACCAACATCACATTATGCAGCAACACTACACCACACATACACACACACACACCCTCATCACAGGATCAGCTGAGAATGACATCGCTGTCGTTGTTGTCGTGCTAGCGCACTAAAGGAAGGAAACTTTTGGAAACAAAACAAAAGGGAACACAAAAAAACTCAATGCTTTACACAATTTTCCGTTTCTTGTAACGCACTCTGGCTATGGCAAAACGCACACAATGCGTGTGCACGCCGCAACACTCACTGATGTAGAGCATATACATATTTATGTGAGGATTTACACACGCATAGGCCTAAAGCATACTTTTGGGGGTTAACACACACACTCACACACATCCTCTCTTATACATACGGTCATTTTTCTTTTCTCTCTCTCTCTCTCTGCCTGTTTTCATATACATGTATACCATAGCTATATCTCTTTGCCTTTCCGTTTTCTTTTCCTTTAACTCTGATAAATGCGTTGTGTATTCTGTTTGCCTTTGTGTTGCTGCATGAATGTAAAAGCTTTGCAGTTTCCTTTCACAGAGTTTTGGAAAAATTCTTTTTTCGGAAAAATTTAGGTTAAAAGTGGTCGGGGGACCCAAAGTGACTGACTATACGTTAAAGATGGCGCAAGTTAAGTACAGGGTGTGAACATGATTTTGTGCTTTAAGGCAAAGCAAGAATTTCAATTAAGAGTACGATGGGGTAGTAAGTACGTTACGTTGAGAGTGGTCTCCAATTGCAGTTTCGTTTAAAATATTTCGTAATTTATAAGGAAAAAATAAGCAATAGTAAAGAAAAATTCCTTTTATATTGTTGTCAATGGTGTGGAGCATTTTGCGTTGAGTAATTTTATAGG
Organism: Muscina levida; assembly: GCA_964034835.1. Taxonomy (NCBI): domain Eukaryota; kingdom Metazoa; phylum Arthropoda; class Insecta; order Diptera; family Muscidae; genus Muscina; species Muscina levida. Next base: position 112,226,895 of record OZ035881.1, on the reverse strand, counting down.
AATAAAATCTATTTTTAGGGTCTTTTAGAGAATTCTACTATTTGGTTTTATGTTTTTTATGATTTTATTATAGAAAAATTTTCTATGGAATTGTTGTACTACGGCTATGGACTCCATTTCAATTTTCTGTTATATTTAACTAAAATTTTTAATTTATTTCACCTTGATGCTTTAAAAACGAAAAAATTCGCCGGTTACATGTAACTGCGTTACTTATGTCTCTATAGTTTATCTGATTTCATAAGAAATTATAAAAATAAAAAAAATTGAAAGGTGACCACCTTAAGGGTTAAAGATAAAGGGTAGCTTTGATCTGCGAAACTGTTGAGGTTGCAAAAATATTGGTAGCCGGTCGTATAGTAGACTCCTCTAGGGGCACTTTTGGTGCTGTCAGAGCGGTGGGAGCAAATTTTATATAAATTTTATTTTAGTATGGAGCCTCCTTAGGGAGTGTAGATAGGGGTAGGTATGTTTGGAGAAAATGTTAGGAGGGAAATATGACTGGGGGTCGGTCACACATATTAACCTTCTAGGGACGATTCCGAGGCAATTGGGCGCTTGTCGTCCATTTTTTCCACTTCCCCACCACTTTTGGGGACCTTTGGGGACCACAGATGGGACATCCTGTTTAACGACGAATCCTCGTCTGTTGCGAAGTTGCTGTCGACAACAGCAAGGGAGGCGTCGATCATAGAAATGTAGATGACTGTGACTAACCATCGTACCACGTCCCTGTCTTTGTACGAAGCACTATTAGTCTTGACTTTGCACATTCATAACAGTTTTCTGACCTTCTCAATCAAACTGTTCCAGCTTCTAGATTATAGAAAGTTATTTTGTGTAGATGGTGCGTCGTCTACCGTTCTGATCATACCCACTTTTTAACAATTTACACTCATTAGTGAAAAAGTAACTCGTACTAAGTTGTTGGGACCGGCCGTGGCATAGTGGTTAGAACACGCGACTACCATGCGGGAGATCGCAGGTTCAAACCTGGCTCCAGTCATCTTAAAAATAAAAAAAATAAATAAAATTTTCTTTCATTGTCGGCTCCCCTCGAATGTTGTTTGACAGCAACTTCGCAGTATTAAGCGTCGATTCAATCGTCGTGTCTAGTAAGAGCTTCTCAAAACAGTGACGTTCGCATTCGTCGATAAATAAGTAGGTGCCGTTAGTTGTGAATCTAAAAATAGAAAGCGTGTTAATTCACAACAAACGCGAGAAGCTATCCCATACCTCATTCATGGGGTGCAAAGGGAAATTAAGTAAGTAGTACTAAGTTGTTGGATATAACCGTTAATTTTTCCAGTTGTCTAATCTGAAACATTTACTTTATGTAGGTGTCAAGCCCTAGGCCAATTACTCAGATTAGTGAAAAAGAACTCACATAAAGTTGCAAAGATCTCACTGCAGATATACATTGATCAATATTCAATGATATTCATTGGCCGTGTATTTCGGGATGTTACTGCGACTTTTTCGAGCATTGAAAAACAGTCGGCGGACGTGGGTCTGGTGATAAATGAGGAAAAAGCCAAGTTATTTGTTTCAACGAACAAAGAGTCCACTCGTATGGGACGCTGTGTGAACGTTGACAACTTTAACTTTAAAGTGGTAGATGATTTTGTCTACCTTGGCTCCGCCATAAACAAAAATAATAATGTCATCCTGGAAATCAAAAGATATTTTTATAGAGCTCGAGATATATTTGTATCACTTATCTATTTTACTTTCACATCCCATGGTTGAAATTTGGGAGAACTTTTCACATTTGAGTGGTTAAAACGTTTCTATTTGTAAACTCATACAAACGGGACCTACAGTTTAACGATGAATGCGAATGTCAGCTCCGTGAAAAGCTTTCACTAAACATGCCGATTGTCTTGACAACTGAGAAGCTGCTATCAACAATATCGTTCGGAAAGAAATGTAGATGACTGTGACAGGGATTAAGCCCTGGACTCTAACATGATAGTCTCGTGTTCAAAAATGATAATGATACAAACAACTAATCTTCCCTCTGGACAGCAATTTCACCCCTTTTCGCTCTTCCCATTCCATCTCCCAGATTGTAAAAGAAAATTAATTTGTGTCTACTCCACTCGGACTCGGAGATACTAAATGTAAACATTTAGAAAAGCTATCCCAAATCTATCAGGTCAAAGAAAAACCAGTTTCAGCAGTCGTGCAAACACTACCTTAAAATGCCCCCCGCTGTAGCTAAAACAAGGGTTACTTTTTTAATCCCTCAAACCAGTTTCTTCAAGCTAAATCATATACGTCATCCCAATGATTAAATTGCAGTTGTGATCGAAAACAAAAAGAAACCCTGTGCGTGTAAAGATTTTAATTAGCCCAAAAGTCATATGAGCTGAGTGCAGTTATTACAACGTTTACATCTTGCACAACCTTTTGTGCGGTACACAAAGATTAGAACAAGGACGAAAAACCGCCACTGCAACGGCTCTTAAAAACAAACAAAGGACATGTCAACGGTGTGACCGTAAGCCAATGCAGCACAACTAACCCTTATTTAAGGAGCGGGGAAACCCCTCAAGCCTTAATGCAAACGTGTGTTTGTGCAACACACATGCACACAAACACCAACTTTCACATCCTTCCAATTTTTCTCCGGTTGGAAATGGATGGATGAAGTTGCATGCAACATTTCTATATAAAGAAAAACGCACGAGATGAATTACTCAGCCACGTGCTGCTGTGAAAATTATGAATGTACACAAAGGCGTCCCTTTCCTTCGTAACAAAAAAACAAAATTCTCATTGATGCACATTCACCAACAGTTTATGAAAAACCAGAATGAAACTGAAAGCGCATAAACCCTTCGCACGAGCAGTTGTAGTAGTAGCAGTAGCTGTTGTACTTGTCCACTGTGACATAGGCAAAACCACCCTATTGCCGGATAATGTTGTCGTGTAACAAATTGCAACATTGTTATTATTATGTGACACATTGCGTTGTTGTACCTAAAACCAAATTCACCATTTAAACTGTCAGTCTGTCAATCGGTCGTTTTTAGACGTCCGTCGTACAATTGAGACCGTTTGCCACAGAGGGCAGGGTGAGTCAAGTCTCGAACTGAGTGAAAGGTATACAAGTGCTGGCGCTCTACTATATAATTAAGGGGTTGCATTTGTTCGCCTGTGTTATAGCAGACGAGCGCTGTAATGCATTTGTGCATTATGTCGTTTGTCTTAAACTCAAGTGTTTGAATGTTGCAGTTTAAAAGGTTTTACGTGTTTTGTACCTTAACTTGTTTTTGTAGCCTTAAGGATAAGACGATGAGATGAAAGAGGGTAAGAGAGAGTAATGCTTTGTTATTAGAGAAAAAGAAGAAGACATTGGCGAAATGTATGTAGTGGCGAAAAAGTATATAAAGGGAGCAACATTTGGGAAGCGGTTATTGGTTGGTCATTCCATTATTGTTATGGAAATCTAATTACTTTTCCTTTGCGAGTGAGTTGGATCGATGGAGGACCTTACTATGAATGTGTTGCCATCTATACAGATGGGCCAAAAATGGACATCAGAATTAGTGTTAGGATCTACAGGGAAGACGTGCAACATTTAGATTGATTTTCAAGCAGAAGTCCTGATTTTTAAAATGATGCCAATAGAAGATAAAACAAAGGGTTCTGACGATGACCTCGTCATGGAGTTCAAAACGCGTCATCCCAGTGCATGACAATGAATTGACCATTAATAAAAAAAACTTAATTTCCCTTTGCAACCCATGAATGAGGTATGGGATAGCTTCTCGCGTTGTTGTGAATTAACACGCTTTCTATTTTTAGATTCACAACTAACGGCACCTACTTGTTTTTCGACGAATGCGAACGTCACTGTTTGAGAAGCTCTTACTAGACACGACGATTGAATCGACGCTTAAATACTGCGAAGTTGCTGTCAACAACATTCGAGGGGAGCCGACAATGAAAGAACAATTTTTTAAGATGACTGGAGCCAGGTTTGAACCTGCGATCTCCCGCATGGTAGTCGCGTGTTCTAACCACTATGCCACGGCCGGTCCCATTGACCATTAATATCAACAATAAAAAACTTTTCTGATCGTTTAATCAATGTATCGAATGATTCGTTAACACAAATTAATATTTATAGTTGGGCGGCAATTCGAGCGATGGGCTCTTATAAAAAGCAAATCAAACTTGGTCAAGAGTTGCAAACTTGCACTAAATACACTTTAGCATCAAATGTCACACGGTGCTGAGTTCCAGCGAAAAGTGATATACTGTTTCCAACAAAGGGATTTACCTAAAACCGAGGGATAATTAAAACTACTAGGAAACAACACACTTTTCATAACATCATGTGACTTTCAAAATGTTTGCATATTTCATAGAATGCTTTCTTTTTCTACACTTTTCCATCATTCATAGTCTTTGAATAATTCTAATCATCGCCATTTTTGCGTTCATTTACATCTACACTTTATTACTTATCTCTCTGTCTCTATCTCTCCCGACCATCAACTGCAGTTCGAATACTTACTAATATCTATCTACTAATACTAATAAGGGTACCTCAATATACATTTGCATAATAATTGCATTAAATAATAATATATACATATATGCACTAATATATGCATACCTTATTTGTTGGTGACCATAATTAGTGAGATTCTGAGAAATCACTTTGCTATCGTCACACAATTGCATTCGTTTATATTCACTAAACAGCTATCTCTTTTTGCCCTCTCAGAAATGCTGCTTGCATTTAGTCAAGTGTTGTTGTTATTTGCTTTTGCAAGTTTTATAAACTTGTTTTTGTTTGTGCGTTTTTTTGTTATTTATTCTTATTCTCTTTTTGCACGATTGCAATTTGTTTGCTTAGTTTTTGTTTTTTTTTTTCAAAGAGACTTCGTTAAAAATGATCGTGCTTTTTGCGTGCAAAGTTGCTGTTTGATAATGCATACATATGTGTGTGAGTGTGTGTGCATTCGAAAATAAGAAGCCACCAATCAGGAGGAGTAAAATTAGCGAAGATTAAACGAACGTGGAGCAGTTCGTATGTGGTGGCGAATTATATGCGAATAATTGTTTGGGTAGGAGCGAATGCGAGAGGAAGAATGCACCACATGTTGGTTAGGCTATGAGTGATAGGAATATAGGATTATAAAGGTTTTTAAGAGATATTACGAAGACAACAAAAAATGAGGTTAGTGAGTGAAAAAGTTTCATGATGTTCAGTTGGTAGAGAGGAACGGAAGGAGACAAACTCATTTAAGGTACATATTTCTTAATAAATCTTTAGTATCGATTATCTAAAAATATGGCAGGAAATTAAGTAATTGAAGTATTAAAAGCAAATACATTAGACTTAGGTCAGTTGTGTTGCCTAGGTTTTAGTAAAACCTTTATTATTTTCCTATGGCGCTAATGATACAGTTGGTGACTCATAGTTTAGCTTTGTATAACAGCAGAATATTTATATGTGCAATAGACTTTCTTTTACATTTATTTTGCAATATAAATATAAAAACACTGCTGTTAACTCACTCAGGTACACTGACTGAGAAATACCCTCACCCTATGTTTTCCTCCAAAATGCTGGTGAATATTGCTTAAGTCTGATTTGTTGAAATAAACCAATTTTTAAGTGAAAGTACATGAGTATTATTCTTTGTCCCCTTGCGGTTGTATGGTTACAGTGCAGAAAGTGTTAGTGAAAAAAAGTGTAATTTCCTTATCTTGGGATTATTGTGCTTTTTTTTGAGAGATACTGATACTGGGGTGTGGAAAATGTTTCGGTTTCCTGAAGTATTGTCTATTATTATAAGATAAATAAACTGAAATGTAAATAATATAAAGTTTTCCGTTTGCTAGTTATGGGAGAAATATTATCTTATATGGGAGGTGCCACAATGGGTTGATCAATATAGCCCATATTTATTCATAGCTCAGATTTTTATAACCGCTTACCTCGCACTGCGCCTCTACATCTTGTTATTTTCCGTCGTGCGTCGGATTTCAAGCCTAATTAAAAACCTATTCACTCATGGTTATGGACTGGCTTGTTGAGGGAGTGATATGAGCAGGGCTAAGCGTAGGCCTCTCTTTGACGAGCGTATCTTGCTGAGATGGCAAACACGTTAGGATGAGAGTGATAAAGGACGGGGGACGGACTACTTCTAGGTTTTTGTCTAGTGTTATGTATGTTGGGGAGAACCCTGATTTCGATTTTAACCTTTGTTTTGGTTTTTATGGGTCATTCAATGCCTTTTTGCATAAGACAGCGCTTCGTTCACCTGCAGAGAACCGTCTGGTTGCAAGAACTACATGATTGTCCCTTATATGATGATATAAGGAATCTCCAGCGATTACTAGATTAAGAAGTGAGTGGAATGTGATTGAGATGCCCTCTACTCCAGGAGCGTTGGCTAGAGCAATCGAGTTTGCTTCCAGACTGTTTGCACGACGTAGAGCTTACTTACTTAACTTAATTTTCCTTTACAACCCATGAATGAGGTATGGGTTTGCTTTTCGCGTTGTTGTGAACTAACACGCTATCTATTTTTTTAGATTCACAACTAACAGCACCTACTTGTTTATCGAAGTATAGCGAATATCACTGTTTGAAACGCTTTTACTAGACATGCTGATTGACTCGACACTATACTGAGAAATTGCTGTCGACTGCATCGAGAAGGTCGGCAATAAAAGAAAAATGTAGATGACTAGAGCATGGTAGCCACGTGTTCTAACCATCATGCGACGGCCGAAGTAGAGCTGTTTCGACATAATTGTAGAAGCGTTCCTGCCGGCCTTGATTAGGCAGGTCTTTCCGGGCTGTCTGAGGTCGCAGGGCCGTTGGATCGAGTCGGTCCCACAATCTTGTTTAGCCTAATGAAGGTCGCCACTGCCCGTTGTGGGGTCGCCAGTCGCTAAGGAGTTAAAACTTGGTAATTTCCGTCAATTGACCTTGGAAATGGGCCGATGGTATCCACGAATACCGTATCGAAAGCCTGTACCGGTGTTTGAGTAATAGTCATTGGACTTTTCAAATGTTTCAAAGTCTTTGCCGTTTGACATTTATGACATGATTTCACATATTTAGTTATATCCTTTGTCATATTCTTCCAGTAGTAGTATCTTCTGATTTTTTCAATTGTCCTGAAAATTCCGCAGTGACCTCCTTCAATAGGGTCATTGTGATACCTTTTTAAAATTTCTTGAATTGCATCAGTATTTTTATCATCAATTTGGGTCACCTTGTTTAGTAGCGCTACTTTTATTTTAACCAATTTTTCATTGCCCATTTTGGTAAAATCATCAATCGAGATAAATTCGAAAATTTTCTCATTAGGTGCCACTTGTAAGTTGTCAATGTTGTGCTTACCGGCCACTTCTTCGAGCCTTGGGAAAAATTGTCCTAGGTCAAATTTCCCATTAGTAAACAGATCATTGATGTGTATATACGCAATTATAGATTTTCCTCGTTTGATGTAACATTTTTCAGGAGTAATCTTTAATTTATAGTATTTTCTGACGTCAGTGTTCTTTATAGGAACGTATATACTGGGCTTTTCATTATTAGTTGATGTATGCTGCTTATTCAAGTTACTACTATTATAGTCAATGTTCTTGTTTCTTGTCATCGATCGTGTCGTGACGTTTAAAATTTGGCTTGTCTTTATTGCCATGTCCTTAAGGTCATCTATTGTGATCCTTGATAATGCATCGGCAACATAATTGTCCTTTCCCCTAAGGTACTCTACCTCAAAGTCATATTCTTCTAGATCAAGTCTCATCCTAGTTAGTTTCGAGCTTGGATTTCTCATAGAAAATAGAAATGTTAAGGGTCTGTGATCTGTACGAACTAGGAAATGTTTTCCATAAATGTATGGTCTGAAATGTGTTATTGCCCAATGGATAGCTGTTAGCTCCTGTTCAATTGTGGACTTATTGCGTTCTCCTTGTGTAAAGGCTTTAGATGCATAAGCCACTGGTAAATATTTATTACCATACTGTTGAGTAAGCACAGCACCACAAGCATTTTTGCTTGCATCAGTTATAATACAAAACTGTTTTCCAAAGTCTGGATATTGTAGTAAAGTAGGGCTCATAAGTGCTTTCTTGAGGTATTTAAAGGCATGGTCACATTCTTTTGTCCACTCGAATTGTACACCCTTTTTCGATAATCTTGTCAAATGTCTCGAATACTCAGAAAATTTTTTTATGAATCTCCTATAATAATTACAAAAAGCAACAAATCTTTTAGCTTCATCTGCGTTTGTTGGTGTTGGGTACTTTTCAATTATTGAGTATTTATTATCGTCTGGAAGTATTCCTTTATCTGTGCATTTATGTCCAAGGTATGTTACCTCGTGCATAAAGAATGTACATTTCTCGGGATGTAGTTTTAGATTATTTTTGCGACAAAGTTTAAAAACATCGGTTAAATTTGAAAGCATATGTTTTTCAGAACAGCCTAGGACGACTAAATCATCCATATAAAGAAAAGCTTGTTCTGGTCTGAGACCACTGAAAGCAATTGTCATCATTCTCTGAAACGAATTAGGTGCTATTTTTAAACCATACGGAAGTCTAGTAAATCGATAACAACCCTTTTCTGTTGAAAATGAAGTTACATTTCTCGATTCTTTCTCTAGTTCAATTTGGTGAAATCCTCACATCAGATCAACACATGAGAAGTATTTTGCTCGGCCAAGTTGATCTAAAATATCATCTATTCTTGGCAAAGGAAATTTGTCTGCTACCAATTTTTTGTTAATCTGGCGGTAGTCTATGACCAATCTCCATCTCCTTTCCTTAGAGTTGGGAAGAGATTTTTTCGGTACTAACAGAATTGGACTATTGTATTCGGAATGTGATGGTTCCACAATATTATCATCTATTAATTTATTGACTTGTCTGTTGATTTCCTCCTTGTGGGAGTGTGGTATTCGGTAGTTCTTTATATAAACGGGTTCTGTATCGTTTAATCTTAGCTTTTGTTTATAGAAGTTGTTAGTTGTTATTGTTTCTGATTCTAACCCGAAGATATCACTGTATTTGGAACATAAGTTTGTCATAGTTTTCTCAAATCTTTTTGGAAAATTTTTCTTTAATTTTTGTAAAATTTTTGACTTTCTTTCTTCCTTATATAAATTTTCTGTAATTATGTCATAATCATTGATATCTTCTGTTAAAATCTTATTTTGCTGTAGTGTGACTAGTGTGTTATTTGTGTTTAGTATTCTAATAAATGCTTTTTTAGTATCTATTAGAGTACTTGCAATGAAAATACCTGGTTGGGGTTCTTGATTAGGAACCAACAACTCTTGCTTAGTAGTCGAAAGTTGTACTTGGCGTACAACTTCTGACCTAGCTGGTAAAACTATGCCATCATTGCATGTGTTAGTTAATGGAATTTCTATTTGTTGTTGTAGATTTTGCGGTCTTAGGACGAGGTAATCATGCTCCTGGTTAAAATCAATTATGCAGTTAAATTTTTTCATGAAATCCATACCTATAATTCCATCACATGGTATTGGAAAATCATCTTGCACTAAATGAAATGTGTGCGGTATTAAAAAGTTTTTGAATTTTAAGTCGAAAAATGTTGTTCCAATGGATTTTATTTTACCTTGTCCTATGCCACTAAGTGTGGTTATATGTGAAGTGTTTACGTGTTCAAATGTTAATGTATTTGATTTTATAAGTGAAATGTCAGCTCCTGTGTCTACTAGTAATAGTATTGAGGTGTTACTATGATTTATTTTGATTTTAATAAAGATGCTAAGGTTAAGATTTAAATGATACATTTTCGCTTTTAATTTTCTGTCCTTAGAGGAACTTGTTGGTTTTCCGGATTGTCTGTGTTAGTCACCATAACGTTGGTGTTTTGACCATTGCCGTTACGTCTGTTATATTGTCCGCGTCTATTTCCACGATAATTAGAATTGTTGTTTCTGTTACTGTGGTTGTTGAAACCATTATTGTTTCCTCTTCTTCCACCTCTACCAGATGGTCTTCTATTATTTCCACGGTAATTGTTATTACTTTTATTTTTGAAGTAAAGGACAGCATTTTGCTCTGTAGCTTCGGTGCAGCTACTAACAAACTTTCCAATAGCTTCATTCATATTCGTAAAATTTCCTGCCTCCATGACGAGTTTGACTCTATCATTGTTGCAGTTTTTAGTCATTGCCTTTACGGCGACCTGGGTACTGTATTTAGTTGCCAAATCAGTGGACAATCCATCAGAGATGTATGCATTTTCCAATGATTTAGTTAATGCCTCTATTTCACTACAATAGATATTGGCAGACTTATTGTTCTGTCTTATATTCAGTATCTTGGCCGACAAGACCTCAACTGATTCTCCCTTGACTGAACTGGAGAGTTTTCTTAATACTTCTTGTATTGTGGATTCATCTCCCAGCAGATTTCTGGCATTGCCTTTCAATTTAGTTTTTATTATTGTTATGGCCACCGCTTCGTGGGTGCCTTTAAGTATGTCTATTAGAGAAAGCGCATCCAAAAAGGATCTAAGATTTTCTGGCTTTCCATCAAAATCGGGAATCAACTTTGTGGCAGTATTCACGAATTCAACTACTGTCTGTGTTGCCATGTTGTCTTCCTTTTTATTCTTTATTTGCTCCGTTTGGGTATTACAAATAGTTTTTGGGATTTCTATTTCTTTATTGTGGGTATTTGGTATTTCCACATTTATTCCCTTTTTTGCTGCTACATTTAGAAGTTTGACTCTTACATCATTGTAAAATGCTTCAGCTGCAATTTTATGTGCAGCTGTAAGTCTTTCATAATTTACATTGACAATAACTCTAATTTGTTCAAGATAAACAAATAGATTAGTCAAATGTTTATTAATTGTCTCCCTGCTTGTCGGTCTGTCTATATTAAGGCATTTATATGATTTGTCAAAAAGTTCCTTAATTTGTCTGAGTTTTTGAACTATATTTTGCCAGTCCATTACTCATTAATGCTAAACCTTGTTTAACTCATTAGCTAAAGAAACTGATCTCAAATAATTTTTCTTTAGTGATTTTTTATGTAGTTGATACAATGTAGTCACAAACTGCAAGACCATTATTGCAATTATTATTAAGAGGTAAATTGTAGTTGAAGCCTCTACCTCAACTATTTTCACTTCGTTAATAACATTCGCGTTTGGCCTATCAATTTTTGACTTTTGACCGCCCATTATATAACACAAAAATTTGTTAAAGGATTTAAAAAAAAAATTTTCTTATAGACTTATCTTAATATATATACTTATAGTGTACTTGTACATTTTTTATTTATCTTTGTTCTTAAAATTTTTTTTTCTAATTGTTTTTGTTAAAGTTTTAATTGAATTATAATATCCTTAATTTTCTTCTTGTTGTAAATTTCGAGGAATAAATTGTATTTTTGTTTCATAATTAGCATATGTTTTTTTTTTGCTCATAGCCTGAAGGCGTAGTTAAGTAAATAATAAAGGTAAAAGTAAAGGTAATAGCGAAGTCGCTTTCTACCATTAACCATGCGTTCGTTATGTGCGCACGTTTTTTTTAGTGTAATTTTGAAATTGATTTAATTTACGTAGATAATTTAAATAAGTAGTTGTAGTATTAGCGGTGTTCATTAAGACTAAGGGCCATCATCACTTGTGCAAGGAATCCACTTCATGGAAGATCGATTGTTACGTTAAGTGCTCCAAAACTGCAATTCGGGGATATTATGAGCTCATTGATATTTCGAAATTTTTCATTCTCAGGCATCATCAATATTGCTTCTAAATTGTTGTGTTGTAGGTTGCCTTACTGTAGAATGCTCTTGGGGTGGTGGTTTCTTCATCTGGAGTTGTTATTTTCCTTCTTCTTATTCCACAATCCTGGCTTGGATTGGACTGCCCGGACAGTTTGGCAGTATCTTCCTTCTAATTCTGAATTTTAGTGTTTGAGACGGCGGATTTTCCGTTCAGTCAAAGGATCGCTTCAAGAGCGGCTTTACCTTTAAACTGGCAGGATCGCCATGTAATATCTCAAATAAAGAGAAGCAATTTCAGTATTGACTGTCGCAATCAAGTGCGGATATCAGTCTATATTTTATTATGATATTTTGACAGTATTTATACCTAATTTGGTTACTTAATTTCTATCTACATATTAATACATACAATCTTATTTTGATTCTATTGCTATGTATGTGTAGTAGTTTCTGCAGACCAACAAGTACATACATACGTTCATATGGGCAGCGACGATAGTCGCTGCTAGCGCAGAGTGCATTCAGAAGCAGCGCACATTGCTTGTACACAGTGCATTCCCACAGGTATGGAATGCTGCTGCAACGTACGGAGAGATCGTATTCGGTTGCGCGTGTTTGAATATTGGACAATTAAATGTTGGATATGTTGGGAACAATATTATTTAAAATGAATTCTGTTTATGTTTGCAAAAATAGTTTATATTGTATTCAAATTGTCATGTTGGTACTTTGTGTTGGTTGCGTCGACTTAAGTGTTCTCTATTGTGAGAGACACGCTACAAGTTGCTACAGGGTCTCACCAGACGCCTTTTTCTGGTACCGTGATATGATATGGGATACACACGTACAAGGTCTTTAGTGCGTGCTCATGTTAATCCGTGTCTTATTGATCTTACCAGGGTTCAGACGGGCCTAGCCTTACAAATACATGGTTACCGTTCACCATAGTCGAGCGGAAGGGGTTTGAAGCTTCCCCCTCCTCTCACCGGCGAGGGTACTACATCCTTGCAATGTAGTATCGAACGTTTCATCTGCTTGGGGTGCTTAAGTGAAGGCAATAGCACTCGCGAGTATGTAAAAGTTGCAGTATGAAATCTTTTTCGGCGCACGGCAACCAATCCTATGAAGTATTGTTTAAATCACAAATTGGCCGTAGCTCCTCTGCGAGACTTCTACCGGTGAGTGAGCCCCGGGACTTTTATTTTGCCCTAGAACGGGTTTAGAGGACCGGTCTTCGGTCTCGTTAACGTTTCTTTAAAATCACATTTCCCAAGATGTGTAATTGAATGACTATATATAGTCTTTTCAATAACCTTTTTCTAATCCTTCTAAATACCAATTTCATGTGGTAATCTCATATACATACATACATATACCCAACAAGTAAAAATCGTCAAGTTTCAACATAATACACAAGATCAACTAAAGCAAACGTGAAGAATAAACGTTGGCCGTTGTGCGATTGTGTGCGTTTGCCGTGCCGCCACAACGTTTCGTAAATCCTTTTCTGCGAAAAAAAAACAAGGCATGAGAACCAACATTTCATATGCGTTAAATTAAGTCACACAGGACCCCATTTCGTGACGATGAAAAAACAAACACGATAAGGAACAACAATAACACGTCAACACATACAAAACAACAAAAAAAGGCGCCCCAAAAGAAGCCAACGCACAAACAGGATACACCTACACACACACACATACACACAAATACCCAACATGCACACACATACAGCAAAGCATCAAAAGGTTACATGTGGTAATGCAGTGGACGCATGTGTCAACAGAGGTTGGAATGCAGCAGCAGTAGCAGCAGCAGCAACAGCAAAAGCGGTAAGAAAATATAAATCAAAGAAATGTTGGCTGCTTGCACGCAAACCGAGTTTTTTCTTTTTAATACAAGGTTTACTTACGAGCTTTACATATGTACCAAACTATATACAAGTGTTTTTGTATATAACTATCTTTGTATATATAAAATTAAGTGAAGTTTCTTTTGTACAAGTTATATGAGTATAAGGTTATTTGGGGAATACGCACCATATTCTTTAAGTTCAAGTTTGTCATGAATTGCATGACGCACCATACGCATTCGGTTTTTTTTTTTGGTATTGTTGAGGGAGGGGATGTTTAAAAGATTATACGCATGTGCCTTTGTTCGCTAAAAAGTGAATAGGCTGGAGATATGGTTAGGCAAAGGACCTTGTAGTCATCTTGATAGATGCTTGATGTAGTCGATTGTAATTATTCTAATTGAAAAAGGTGTTGGGCTTTACTCTCATTATGCAAAGAATAAAGTCGTCAGCGCTTTTGCCAAAAAATAGTGATTTTACATTTCATAACTTTTGATGTACAAAGTAAATAATGTGCAGGTTGGAACAAAAGACCGTTTATATTTAAATCAGGTGGGGTGGAGGGTTTACAAAATGCAAGTACAGCCAATGGGATTTCAATGCGATGGCATCAATCAGCGGAGCACAAAGTGCGATCTGATCTATCAAAACAACGATTCTTCGCCTATAGTTTAACGAAAATTTTGCACTCATTACAACATACGACATAGAAATAAAGCTCCATGGATTCAATTGAGGTGAAAATAGGTGCAGAAGTTCGGGGAGATAGGTTCATTTATGAATCAACCACGATCAGAACGACAAATAACTTCAAGGGATCCCGAAAATGAAGAGCATATAAGAGTATCTGTGTGCGAAAAGGCTAGACTTGTTAATTACAAGCGGTCTAGTGTCTTAAAGAGAGAGATTTAGATTTAAATCCGTACAAAATTTAGTAAAGGAAAAATCATGCTCATAGACTCCAGTTTCCTAACGAGATGCTGAAGAGGTTCATTAGATTTACCAACGCTTTTTTTTCTTAGACAAGGCACACTTTTACCCAAATGGGCATGTAACGAGGCAATGTTGCAGTAATTGACAGTAGCCCAAAATATAAATATCATAACCCTCTGCATTCACACAAGATTTTTGTATGAGCACTTTTCCAGCTAGAGACATTATTGGTTCACACTTTTATGAAGATCGAAGAGGACATCCTGCAACATTGAACACAGAGCGGTAAAATGTTATGTTATAGAAGTTTTTTGCTCCAGTACTACAAATTTAGTTTCACTACAAATGTTCACACTTTTTTAAGTTTGCTTATTGAAGAAAAATTCCTCGTATTTAATGACCCACTCATTGCAGGCACATGTGCCACTGATAAAGACCCAATGCATTGTACATACACATATGAGAAACGCATCTGCAACATCTTTACTTCTATACAGCGCGATAGTTGCATCGAAATCAATGTATGTGGACAGGAACACACTTCGTCCAAGAATTACACTACTGTATAAAGATAGAAAAATCTTGATTGATTGGTCAACATGTCACACCCCCAACGATGATAATTTCAGCAAGATAAGGCAACATGTCACACCTCCATGGACTGGGGTGCAATTCACGAATTTTTTTTAGCTAAAAGTGATATCCAATACAGCTGACATTAACTGGACACCTCGTAGTTTAGACATATTCCAATTGACTTAAAGTAAAGTTTCCAAAAGCAACATAGTGTGTATTGATTAAAAAAACGTATTCGCGAGGAAATGGAAAACACCTCTCAAATTGTCATTGGAAATTTTCGCTCCATATTGCAGGAGTGTTAAAATAATCAAAAATCACATATGGATCATGTAATTTAAAAAAAAGAATGCCTATTGTTGAACTGTCGCAATCAATAAACAATATTTATTTCATTTATCCAGTTATTTTTTCATATCATCATCGGAAAACTAGTCCAAACTACTGAAGAAGCGGTAGTAGACAGATACCGGATGACTTTATCAATGCATACAGATGAGTACTTCGCTTGCTCACTCTCTCCATCTTTATCTATTCACAGAAATTTTACTCAATTGAATGTAAAATGTCGTTGACTATGGTTTCTACCGAAATATGAATTTACTCGTGGTCGTACATCTACATATGGTACAAAAACCAACGATAAAGTCAACGATATTGAGTTGACTGATTGACTAGTAAAACTGATCGCTGTCTACAGTATACCGACCATTGAATGATTGCTCTAAAGATCTAGATTTATAAAACATTCAAAAGGTCGAAGACCGAGCAAAGACGATGACCACAGTTTTGCAATACTGCTTAAAGCAGGGCTTTAAAACGATGGTCATGCTAAAATGAAATAAACTCTCTATGTTAAACAACGCACATTTATGTCTCCTTCGGATATTTTAAGATTCAATTCCATACTTAGATGTTTTTTATATCATTAGACACCAACAATTTGTCTTATATAAATGCCCACTAATTTCAAATTAGCACTTGCTGTCAACAATTTCAACACTTTACCTACTACCACTAACAAAAACAACAACCATCCAAAACAAATATCTTTAGGAATTCACCACAACTGCGCCAGCTAAAAAAATTTCCAGAAAAAAACTTTATCCATATTGACATATTAAAAACGAAATCCTAATTCTTTGTCGATTTAAAGAGAATTTCCGCATTTGTTGCGCGAAAAAAAAGAAAACAACAACGACAACACAAGACTCCTTTTCAAAGCTTAATTCAACAACACATCCATGACATAATTTCCATGCTCAGAGCTGGTTCTCACCTTCTACTTAGCACAGCAGCGAAATTCTAAGAATTCCAAAGAATTCTTGTTGTTCATCTTCATAGCGCGAAATCTTTACAAAACTTCTTTCACAAGCTTAAAAACCAAATGAGAGAATGATATAAAAAGAAACACACACACGCACACACTGGCATACCTCATGGAAGGACACAAAAGAGAATTCACAATAATAAAAGCAACGAAGACGCACATTTGCAGCCACAGCACAGCGGCAACAAACACGCACGCACACACCCCATAAGCAGCGCAGAGTATTTAAAATACTATACAACACAATTAGTATCCTTGAAAAAGAAAGCTTTATGAGCACTTGAGTGCGCTTGTTCTTGTATGCTGCTGCTGCTGCTCCAACGAAAACAAAATACGCGCGTGCAATCCGGTGGGTAAACAACTTTTGCCGCTAGCGCACTAGCAGTAAATGCTGCAGAGTGGCAGAAGCAGCAGCAGCAGCAATAGTAGTGCTGACACTTGCCGCCTGACACACACACTCACAGCAATCAAGCGGCGGCGGCGCTCTCTCTTATTTCGCAGATATTCACTAGTGATATTTGCAGTTTCGCACAAAAACAAAATTGAACGGAAAAGATAAATAACAAGAAAACAACACCAAATATTTTGTACTCGCCCAATTGACAAACAACAATAAAGTGCTTTACTACTGATGCAATAGCGACAACAACGCCAAAATAATCACAAAAACTAGTAACCGAATAACAACTACCACAAACACACACACACACACCCATACTCACAGTCATAAGATTGTATATGAATATAAAAATACAAATAAATAAACTGCATTTGACCTTGTTTCGTTTTGAGAATTTGCACAAATAATAATGAAGCCAGAGAAAAAAAAACAGTAAAAAAATATTTTAGTTAGGCAAACAGCAAATGCGTCATGTGAACGCCACTAATAAAAAAAAACACAGAACAACACACGACATATCTAACGATAGTAGTAGTACACACACGATGACGATTGGAATGCTCTACAGAGGAGAAACGCTTTCGCTTCAGAGTACAGGGTACAGAAATGCAATAAGGGATATAAACAGAATGTAGTAATGTGAGCAGCTAATGAAGCTTGTACTTTTTTGTGGTCCTTCAAACCGTTTAGATTAAAGGTTGTTAACTACTGAGTGTAAGTAGTTGTTGAAGTGGAGTGGAGCGGTTTTTTTGGTACCGGAAGTAAACAAATTTGTGAATGGAGCACTTACATAGTTAAAAACTTGAAACAAATGATAGAATATTGTTTATGACTTTAGCTTGTTCGTGACTGTGCATGTTTGTGTGCACGTTCAAAGCACAATAGAGGCCGTATTGCATAAGAGAATACCGTCATGTATGAAGTGATTTTTATAAACATATGCAGTTGTGGGTAAAAAATGGTCAAATTCGGTTTGTAGTTAATACAGTATCCTTTACCGGGCCAAAAACATCTCTAATATAGTTTTATATGATTTGGGTATCAGCATTTTCTAAAATAGTTTACCAAGCTACAAATCGTGGTAATTTAGATATCTGAACCAGTCCAGAAATTCGGTCATTTGTGTGGGAGGTACTCTTAAGGGTTTGGCAAATATTTTTGCCTACTAATACAACATAATTCGACGAACCGAATTTTAATATCCTCCAGTTTTCCGTTTGGAAATTATAGAAGAATAAATTATTCAAATAAAATGTAATTTAGCATGGAAGGTCTTGAAGAGGTGGAGCTTTATGCCTATTCACAACTCCATAACTACATTTTGGTAAATATTAATACTGTTATATTGTACTCGAGTTATCCTGCTCATTATGCAGCCAGGCAGAAAGACATGATTTAATCATCTGTAAAAGTTCTAAAACAAAACAGGTCTTAAGATACTTGAGGTCTAAAACATCTCCTTAAATGCGTTACACTTTTACTCATGTCAAGTTATCCCTATGGAATAACTTAAGTAATTTTCCCTTCACACGCTATGGATGAGGTAATACCTCGTTTAGGTATGTTTATTGTGAACAAAAACTCTTTTATTAGTAGACATACACAAAGGCACCTACTTCTTTATAGACGAATCCGAACGAGAGCTGTTTGAGAAGCTTTTACTAGACTTTTATTACCAAGTTGCTGTCGGCAACATTGAGAGCGCCGGCGAAGAAAGAAAGTGCGTGTACTTACATGTAACGGTCGGCCCTACATATAAAGAACTTTAGATTAATAGTTTAATTGAAGTAATAGCGATATAATTTTGGCCAAAAAATGAAGATTCTTTAAATAGTTCAATTTGTATACGATAGGTGTCGCTGCAGTGGAAAAAAAAGTTGTGCACGTAATAGCATCATTGGCACTAAAGTATTCTTGTCGATTGCTCCTTTCAGGGCCTATATGTGCATACAAATTCCCCGTCAATCTTTCCTTATTTCCTAACCCTAAATTGTCGCTACAATCCACATTGGTGATAAAGGGACGTCAGAGTAATGGTTATTTTGAGTCGTGATTAAACAATTTGTATACGATAAGTGTTGCGGCAGTGGTGATGTCATGTCATCACCAACACTTAATAAGTGATACAGTGTTCTTGTCGATTGCTACATACAATTTCCTTTTTAATCTTACCTCATTTTCTAATACTGACTTGTTGCTGCATTCCTTGCCATTGATAGTCAAGAAACACCAGATTAATTGTTATTTGAAGTCGTGTTTGAATTGTGCAATTTGTATACGATAGGTGTCGCTGCAGTGGTGACGTCATGTCATCACCAATACTTGATATGTAATACAGTCTTCTTGTCGATTGTTACTTCCAAAGGTCTAGCTTCACATACAATTTCCTCCTCAACCTTACCCCATTTCCTAACTCTAACTCGTTGCTGCATCCTATGCCATTGATGGTGAAGAAACACCAGATTAATGGTTATTTGAGATCGTATTTAATTGGTTGAAATTTTATACGATAGGTGTCTCAGGAGTAGAAAACATAGGCAAACGTATTCGTAACGGCATCACCAACACTTTGTATCAGAAACAGTCTTCTTGCTGTATTCCTTGCCATTGATAGTGAAGAAACACCAGATTAATTGTTATTTGAAATCGTGTTTGAATAGTGCAATTTGTATAGGATAGGTGTCGCGTCAGTGGTGACGCCATGTCATCACCAACACTTAATATGTGGTACAGTCTTCTTGTCGCTTGTTACTTCCAAAGGTCTAGCTTCACATACAATTTCCTCCTCAACCTTACCCCATTTCCTAACTCTAACTTGTTGCTGCATCCTATGCCATTGATGGTGAAGAAACTCCAGATTAATGGTTATTTGAGATCGTATTTAAATAGTTGAATTTTTATACGATAGGTGTCGTAGGGATAGAAAATATAAAAAACGTATTCGTCATGGCATCACCAACACTTAATATCTAATACAGTCTGCTTGTCAATTGCTCCTTTCAAAGACCAGGCTTTGCATACAATTTTCCCCTCAACCTTACCCTATTTCCTAACCCTGACTTATCGCTTCAATCCCTTGGCACACACACACACACTCACACCTATCCTTCTCCCCTGTGTCCAAACACTAACATGTTTAAACTTTACGAAACGATAACGGCTCTCGTGGTTCTTCTTTGGTGTTTATTTCGTGAGTATTTCGCCTCCTGTTTTTGTTCTAAAATTCATGCGGATGACGTTATGCTGTCGCAGTATTTGATGGCGCTGTTGCACAGTATTATTTGCTGCACAAGTGTCGCAAAGCTGATGGTCTCCTCGTTAGACTGATTTCTGGTTTCATGTGTGCCGGATGATATTCCTTTGTTATTTTAACGCAAACATGAATGGTGGCACTTCGTAGCAGATTGTTTGTTGTGGAATGGTGTTAGTCGGTATTAGTGATGATGAGAAGAGGGAGCGGATAATTGTGTTTTTATTTGCATTCCTTGTTTTGCGAAATCAAACATCTTCAAGGTTGTGAGGGATTTACTGAGTGTTCGTTGTGTGTCACACGCGTTTCGAAAACAAACCAAGTGTGGCGTTTCAAACAGACGTCACGGGGACTTTTGAAGGAGAATATGTAAAGCGGGAGTTTTTAGTGGAAAATTTCAAAATTTTGTTAAAGTCGTTAAACTGTAAGTGACTATTGTTCGAGTGTAAAAATAGAAAATTGTCAACTCACACAGATCCTAGAAACTCCCCCATATTCCATTCAAAGGAAGCAATAGACGGAGTGTTTTTATTTATGTATTTGAAAATGGGTCATGTTCACAATTTGCAAAAAAAATGCTCTATATTTGTTGTATTCATTATTCTTGTTTCTTTTAAGCTATTTAGAACGACGCCACTGCTATTGTTTACGACTTGTTGTGTCGAATCCCTATGACAAAACATCGCAAAATACAAGTATCAGGAAAAACATCACATGTCTCACGCGCCAGCGATAAGCGTCATCCACATTTACCCCATAATCGCTTTTGTGTTATCAGTTTGCCGAACATGCATAATATCAAGTCATTGCCGCTCAGAAATTGGGACACTTAAGTGCAGTCTAGCTAATGAATAAATACTAAAGCACTATATGCCAAAGAGTTTGTTTGCTGCTCTTGCTCTAATGTCACGCTTCGATCGAACAGTATTTACTGCTCTGTTGTGAGTGTGTAAAACTTGCGTGCTGCCTCTGCTCACAAAATGTTATTACTTATACGCTCATTTTGTTTTAAGAGATCTCTATGGTGGAGCAGCATATTGATAGCGGCTACGACATCAATGCAAGCAAGTACGTCTACGTCTATGACGCTAATGCGTCATGCAGCCACTAAATTCACATGTGTTATTTGGTGCGAGAGCACAAAAGATCTATTGAAGCTTTGCGCCTGTTTTCTATATATGCTCATTAAGTTTTGCTTGCTGTTGTGGTTGTTGTTGTCGTCGTCGAAAGTAAACATTTGACTTGGCAGTTAGTAATTATTTTTTATTTAAATTTTGCAAGAGTTGTAGGTATGTACGTACGTATGTATGTATTTTTTGCATTGGATCACACTTTTGCATAGCAGCTCAATGCCATTCTTATTTATATACTCTCCAGCGGTTTTTTCCTTATTCAATTAATTATACAAATAGCAGCAACAACAAAAACAACACCAACAACTAAAATAACACATCAACAAAAAAAAAATACATTTTATAGCTTTATTTGAGTGATTTCATAAGAATTACGAGCCCCTCCATCAACCAATGGCAGGGAATGAATGCAATTTCAAATTGGAATTTTGATAACGACAACGAACGAACGAATGAACAAAAATATTTATACCGGAAGGTATGCGAAAGGAAATAGAAAGACTGTTGACGACATAAGAAAAAGCTGGTAGGGGGTGGGGGTGGTGTGTATTCATAAAATTATAGTGTTGGTATGTTACAATAAGATGAATATGGAGGATTAATAAAAACAATTATAGCAACCTGATCTTAACTTATGTAAGACAATACGTAATAATGCACAATGTAGAAATTTTAAATTTATCTTTACGTGCCCTAAACATAAGGAGTAAGGAGGAAATACTTTTATTTATAAGAATAAAAAGAAAACAATAAAGTGTCTTGTATTTAAAATGTATAATATGCTTCTTTTTTTGTCACACGCAATGAAACCTAAAGTTCATCGATGATTCTCAACATCAGTTTTAGGAGAATATTATAAAAGACAAATGCCGTCAACGGCTCGTATCATTATCTGGTTGTAGCTAAGGTGCGCACAAGCTTGAGCAGACCAAAAACCGCACTTAATCAATCACGATGTAAGTTGGACATTGCAAAAATGCAAATCCGGGAGATGACCTATGTCTACTTCAACTAGATCTCCCAAGTACTACGACTCAGCGCCTTGACTACTGACGTTCCTGATCCACACTGACACTATATTGCGAAATTCATGAACCAACGGTTGTTGTGTATAAAGGGTTTAGATAAATCATCTCTATAAGATGAATGTCGCATAACATGTGGCCAACGCTAAAACCGAATGTTACTAATAAAACGGACCTTATCACTATTTATACCTGCTTAATCTACAACTGAATAGGTACTCACATTACGCATATCCTAAAAAAACATCTTGTCCTCGACTATAAAGCTGCCAGAAAATAATTTAAGCTATTGCTGAGTTTGGTATTCTTGCGAAGCTGATACGATTCATTGGTATGACCCTAACGAAGATTGGCAGTTACTTTACCAAATCTATTTTTTTTTATTAAACAAGGCCTTAGACATGGTGCCAGCCTATCGTGTGATCTTTGCAACATACTTATGGGAATGACACTGCAAAAAGCTACAGTGAGCACAACTGGCATACTGTTTAACAGAAGCTACTTGCGTACGCTGACTGTGCTCTGCAGCTTTCTTTAGTATTTAGAACTATTCACCCAAATTGGGTCTTATGTTGAACGAGAACAAAACTAAGTTATTAGTTTCTACAAGCAAAATAGATGTTTGTTTAAATAGTTCAAGTTGTATAAGATAGGTGTCGCAGCAGTGGAAAATATAAAATAAAGTGTATATACGTATTTTTGTGAATTGCACCTTTCAGGGCCTAGCTTTGCATACAAATTCTCCATTAACCTTTCTCATTTCCTAACCCTAAATTGTCGCTGCGATAGATTGCCATTGGTAATAAAGGGATGCCAGATAAAATGTTATTTGAAATTCCCTCGCATTGGGACGCTACGTGAACATTGACAACTACAAATATCCACCAATAAAGGTAACAATGTTGATAGCATGGAAATTAAAAGAAGAATATAGTTTACTAATAGATGTTACTACGGACTTAGCAAACGGTTAAATGACAAAACCCTCTCTCGACAAACAGGACCCAGCGGTTATTGAAACGAAGTACCTATTTCGTAATCCATTAAATCAGCATGACATTGTAAGCGTGCCATCTAAGTACACAGAATGTCATGCGTGAGTAATGTAAAAAACATCTTCCACTCATTATAACTCCGATTGAAATAGCACCTACTTACATCTTCACTTACTTCGTTATCAGGCGTGTCATCAAGCTCTGTTTAAACTCCGCTTGTAGCGTAATTGCAACTGAAATGGCACTTACCGACATCTTCGCTTACTTTGTAAGCGAGAGAGCGCCGTATAAACGGACTATGGCACTCCCAAGTTAAATTTAAGAAGGAATTTTAGCGAGAGAACCATCATTGATAGCTACTAAATGTAGCTCATATCAGGGTTTAAGTAATGGGTTTTTGTTACCCCTGGGGAATTCAATTTTAACAGATATTGGCTTTCATGTCTCAATGTATGGTGCAGAATCCTGGACAATGAGACAAACAACTCAGGGGTAAATAAAGCAAAATAATTATTTAGTAATCTATGACATTAGTATGATATTGTAAGCAAGCGATCTAAGTACTTAAAATGTCACTCGTGTGTAATGTATTGAATTGAATTGAATTGAAGTGGCACCTACTGACACCGTCACTTACTTCGTAATCAGGCGTGTCATCACGCTCGCTTATAAACTCGCTTATAGCGTAATTGCAACCGAAATGGCACTTACTGACATCGTCGCTTACTTTGTAAGCGAAAGCGCACCGATTAAACGGCCTATGACAATAATGGGTATTTTTTCCGCTGGGAAACGAATCGGTGCTGGCAATATTCGAGAGTAAAATACTAAAAATAAATAAAATTTTCTTTCATTGTCGGCTCCCCTCGAATGTTGTTGACAGCAACTTCGCAGTATTAAGTGTCGATTCAATCGTTGTGTCTAGTAAGAGCTTCTCAAACAGTGACGTTCGCATTCGTCGATAAACAAGTAGGTGCCGTTAGTTGTGAATCTAAAAATAGAGAGCGTGTTAATTCGCAACAACGCGAGAAGCTATCCCATACCTCATTCATGGGGTGCAAAGGGAAATTAAGTAAGTAAGTAAGTTAAAAACTGAAACAAGAGCCTAAAACGTGACAAATTCTCCTATACGATGCTTGCTAACTTAAAATCGATATTAAATTATTATGGCATGTAACTCGACAAAACGAATGATGCAAAACTTCTTCTTTTTGGGACTACTTTCAAGTGCAGTTCTCAAAACGTAGTCCCATAATCATGTTGTGTACTGGGTAATATAGGGGTATAATTAGTTCATCACTTTGCTTGTAATAATAAGAATACTGTTCTGAAACATTTGAGATAAAGTACATATCGATACCTTAATTCTAAAGTATGCTTAGTTGACGTAGCTTGTTTTTAATAAAATAGAGTTTTTGAATACTGTTCAATGCTATTTTCCATTAATTTTATGTTGATCGGTCAGTACAAACTGAATGTATTTCGAAATGTAAAATTAGCATTTAACTGGAACTATATTACTCATAAAATGTGAATGCGTTTTCCGAAAAAAAAAATTATCATCGTTATGTGCTACATCATCTTCACTTATAAGGTCTCAGTCTAACCACTGTCTAACTAATATCAAAGTGCAGCTTGATTTTACTCTGCGGGAGTCTGTTCCTTCTTTTACAACGTCAAAATATTGGGTAGCCGAGTCACAACAAGGTCGTTCAACAACGATCTTTAGCATTTGTTATATGTTTTCAAGTTGCCTTTAGTAACAACTGAAAGTTATGTAGTTCTCTCTCGTCAGTTTTATAAAAATATTTAAATGGAAATTTTATTTAAATTATATCTCACCGACTGCTATATATTTTCTATACAAGTACATCAAGTATATGCTTGCACATGCCATAAAATAGATTTTATGAATCGATTTCGTCAATCATTCCATATGTGCGAGTATGCACCTACTACTGGTGTGCCTCACCACTCTGTGTAGTTTCGTTATGAACACATATTTTTTTGTTGTTTTTTGTTTAAAAGAAATTACTTTAAATTTATTTTAGCGATTATCTCATATACAAAATCCGACGAAAAAAATACATTTGTGCATTCAATGTTATTCTGTTGATTTTTAGTGTATTTTTTGCAGTTTTTGTTTTTTGCACATGGGGTTCAACCATACTGACGGCAATTTATATTATATACATTTAATATTGTTGTTGTTGCCGTTGTCATTAACTAACTGCAAGCAAGGCATATTCCTCCATATGATTGTAGTACTCTGACAGTCAAATTGAAAACACGCGAAATCGTTGCTGTTTTCAAACAAACATATTGTCACTGTCCGTCCGCCCTCAGTTGTGTGTGTGTGTGTGTGTGTGTGTGTATTTATAGCTAAGTTAGTGGTACGCGCAGCAAATGCTGTTTGCGACTCTAGCGCATTTTGTGCATGTTAACAGCAATATGAAATGAACAAACAACAACAGCAAAAAAAATCCAATGAATACTTAACTGTCAGTTGGGGTTGGGGCTGCTGTTGGATATAGCATGGTTTATTGTTGTTGTTGTTTTTTTTTTTTGGTTTTCTTGTTTATTTATGACTTTGATGATGACATTCAAATTTAATACAATATTAAGAAAAGTTGTGTGTGTTTGCAGTGCTGGCGTCTGGGTCTAAAGTACAAAAATGCATTTTGTGGGCGCAAGAGGTTTGTGTAAATTTTCCATTCCTATGGGCAAAAATGTTTAATCTTGAAAAAGGTATATACTTTAGTGGCATTACTAAGGTGCTAACGGAAATTCAAACGTTTGGCAAACAGTTACTTATCGACTATTAAATAAATTTTTCAATTCAATTTTTTTTTAATTTTTTAAACTTACTGTTTCTTGCATAAGCAATTGGAATGATCATTCATTACCTGTAACAAATAGAGAAAAGGAGATAATTAGTATATTATAGCAAATTTATAATAAATTGCACAACATATAACACTTAAGTATATAAAATGAACTTATATATATAACTTTTAAATTGTTTGTTATTTGCATCACAAATATTGCTGTTGTGTCATAATCATGGCACCTCTGTTATGTTGACAATCGTGACAAGTTATTTTCACACTCATATTGCTTAAATGACAGCTGTCATCTAAATCACAGTGATCAGACCTTGTGGCTAAGAAACGCACAAAATCAGAATTTAAGTTGTTTTTATTGCTGAAAATTTCAACGTCAAAAGAAGGACATATAAGAATATCGGCGCTTTCAGACAATTGATATTGGGTTTCTTAGAATATTAAATATTTAAAGTAAGGGTAAGGGGATTAGGAGCCAAAAAGTTTGGCTGATCGAGGTTTTAAGGTATATTTAATAAAAGATGTCGTTAAAACATATAAATAATGTATTATAAAAAAAAAATATAGAAACTGAAAAAATTTGAAAATTAAACCCCTTCTATATAATGCAATGCCCGACAAAACCGCACGCACTCATATACCAATATTATGTGTTTGTGTATGTAAATGTGTTGCTTTAACAGCAACACCAAACACAAACTGACTGTTTTGAAACAAACATAGCTTCGCGTACGTGTGAATTGCTGCTTATGCCTGTGTGAAAAATTATTACCAGCCTCGCAAGGCTATGCGCAGCCTGTGAGCTGTTGCACTTAAGCGGCTATGCCTATTTAAAAACTAAGTTAGGAACAATCGTAGACCATTAAGTAGTCGTTAAATTTATATTATTTTAGGAGGTGTAATACAGACAAAATGTATTTTTTTATTTAAGAGATATACAATTTTTATTTTATTGTAAACTAGTGTAATTAAAGAGAGATATAAATAAGATACCCTATATTCATCCATACACAAGTAATAGTAAAAAAACAAGTTAATAATACAAATCGGTTGCGTATTTATAAAGTTTATCCGTTACATACATCCCAAAATTGGTAATACAATACAAGAAATGAATATGGAGCGTTTTTCCAGTATGATAATGAAATTGTTATAGGTTTTATGTAAATATACCGTTAGTCACATTTACAAAAAAAAATACATATAAACCAAAAAATCAAATGGTAAAATATTTGCAAATATTTATACATAATGGACCAAAAATCCGTTTACATTAAAATCGGTAGCTACGGTCGAGTTGCAACAGCGGAGTAGGATGAAGGGGTAACAAAATGCAAAAGAAGTTAATGGGAATTCATTATCATAGCGTCATTTAGCGGAGTACAACCGAAACAAAGTTTTTTCGTTACATAGTGCAACATTACATCGTACAAATGAAGATTGATTTAAGATTTGATTGATTTAAGAGCGTCTTTTCGTGAACAACATAGACTCTCTACGCAATAGCGTTTGTGGTTTCAGCAAGATAGGGCAACATGGCACACTCACAGCGACTTATTAGCGAAATTTTTAGGCAACAAATGATATCCAAACTAGTAAGGTAATTATCTTCGTCATTATTTTGGTAAGCATGTATATCAAATTTCTCCTCAAAAGCTCTTCAACTAAGGCTATAATTGCTGGGAGAGACAGACGGACACCATTAAAAGGGCGAGTGTGTATAGGAGATAGGAGTTATAACTTAAAAAACCTTAATTTCCCTTTACACCCCATGAATGAGGTATGGGAAAGCTTCTCGCATTGTTGAGAATTAACATGCTTTCTATTTTTGGATTCACAACTAACGGCATCTACTTGTTTATCGACGAGTGCAAACGTCACTGTTTGAGAAGCTCTTACTAGATACGCCGATTGACTCGACACTAATACTGCGAAGTTGATGTCGACAACATTCGATGGGAGCCGACAATGAAAGAAAAATTTATTTATTTTTTTTTCTTTTTTAAGATGACTGGAGCCAGGAGTTGAACCTGTAATCTCCTGCATGGTAGTCGCGTGTTCTAACCACTATGTCACGGCCGGTCTCAAGATGGGAGTAATACTGATCCGATATTTTTCATCTCAGATCTTAAAATCTGTTTAGAGCATGGAAGCATACATACCAAATTTCAGCTCGATATTTTTTAAACTACGGCTGTACTCGGGAGGACTGATAGACAAACACCGCAAAAACGGGGAATTTAAATGGGATTTGGGTGTAGTTTTTGTCCGATCTTGCACATCTTAGAACTTAGCCTACTATTAGAGGCTCTCAAACTGTGGCTGTCATAGCAGAGACAGACTCCTAAAAAGGGACAATTTGTATGGAAGGTGGGAGTAGTTTTTGACCAATCTTGCTCATCTTAGCACTCAACCCCAACTTAGAAGACATAAGTTTGCATACAAAGTTTTATCTCGATGCCTTTTAAACTGCGACTGTAATTCCAGGAACAGACCCCCAAAAAGGGATAATTTTTATGGGAGGTGGGAGTAATTTTTGACCCATCTTGCTCATCTTAGATACCTCATGAAGCTTAACTGAAGTTGTATACCAAATTTTACCTCGGTAACTACTTAATTACAGCTGTAATCACAGGGAAAGATCCTAAAAAAGGGGCAATTTGTATGGGAGGTGGGAGTAGTTTTTACAGATCGAGCTTATCTTAAGACATAACCTTCGGTTAGAGCATAGAAGCTTGCATGTAGAAAATTCAACTCAATATATTTTAAACTACAGCTGTTACCGCGGGAAAAACTCAAAAAAGAGGGAGTTTGTATTGGGGGTGCAAGTAGTTGTTGACCGATCGGTCTCCTCTGAGCACTTAACATCCTCTTTGAAGACATAAGCTTGTATTCCAAAACTTTAGGTAAACTTGTTTTAAATTACGGCTTTAATCGCGCAGACAGACGGATAAACAGACGGACATCTTTAAATCGACATATAATTCAATGTCACGCCTCTTTACAAATATAAGAACAAAATTAATATACCCTGCACTCCGTTCGTGCACGTGGTGAATAGTATAAAAAGGTGGCAGACCTTAATGGAACATATTTTAAGGGAACTTCCTCTCCTGAGGATATATTGAAACATATTAGAGAGGAAATGCACCTGTCTAGTCTTCAGTGAATAATTCCAGTCCAGGTTGGGTTTTAAGCTAAATTTCTGTTTCTGAAACAAGCCCACAAAAAGTCCGATACATATATATATTCTATTGTGAGTTCAAAAATAAATAAATTGCAGAGATACTTTATGAACAAAAGTTTAATTCATGGATCCAATTTTGTTTGGGGTTACAAACTTGGACCCATGTATCCTTACGACAATATTTAGCCTTGACTTTGAAGTCATTTTGCCATATAAACCTTTTATTATATCAAATTGTATTATTAATGTGTAATTTCAAAGTGTTTAAAGTGAATAAAATATCTATCATCAACGTCCAATAATCCAGAATTTGTATACGTATTCTCCCTGAAAAATCATCTGTTTCCCTCACCATTACCAAAGAAAACATATGTTCACTTTGTGAAAGTAACAAGTCACAATACAAACGAATCTAAATGTATTTTGGCGATAATTTCTTAATTTATACACTCTTTGCAATATTGACACCCTCTCAAAATAAAGTACATTACTAAAAATAGAGGATATGCAAACAAAAAAATCACACAAAAAAAACTCAATACTGCAGTCATTTTCGTATAGCAACACAGAAGAAGACCTTGAAAATTGTTTGTTACTTTTTTTTTATAGATTTTTTTCTTTTGTATAAATAATATTATTCCTAACGTGCCAAACAAATGGCAAATTCACATCTTATGCATCAGAAAATGCATTATTTTGTTCTCCTCTTTGTTGAACACATGAAAGTAGCAGTCACAAAAGTAGAGAGCTCGTGACAATACCCAAAAACACAAATTTATTTAAAATTGAAAAGACAAAAAATCAAAAAAAAAAATCGTTAAAAATTCTCTAAAGAAATTGTACAAAGAAACCGGGAAGAGGGGATAGAAAACATCGCAACGAAAAGAAAGATGTAACAAAGAGACAAATAAATATTATAAATCTTGAACTTGAACTTGAAAAGCATAAAGTTGTGGACCATCATCAGTAGCTTTGTCGTACCGTACCCAACCAATAGCACCACACACGATCTATCGACAACAACAACAACAACAACGGTGGAAGAATGAAAGGAAAATTTCGTGTGTATAATTTTTATTACTTTGTGCTTAACGTCTTCCAATCGTGATTATCATCATCATCAACAACAAACATCGTTAACATCACCGCAATCGCCACCACCGCCATCGCCGCCGCTTTTGCCGCTTTCATCATCAACATTACGAGCGCCAGCGCCAATTCATTGGCAACACTGCTGTCTACTCGATAATATTATGTGTTATAAAGCAGCCGCAGCTGACGATGATGATGAAACACCAGAAACTCTGGTATTGTCTGGAGGTGGCACTTCTGTGTGTGATGTTTGCATATCAATTTTGGGTTTGGTTTCCCTTTTTATTATTATTTCTAATGTTTATGAATAAATAGCAGCAAACGTCGTAGTATGTATACTTTACTTATAAATTTTTCATTCATATTCTATGAGATTCGAATATATATGTTAAATAGAGAGTTTTAACACATTTCCCCGCTAGATGTTTTTGACTCACGTACTCGGTGAGTTCCTTTAGGTTTGTTGGCCAACAAATTATGAAATTTTCATGTAATCTGGGTTTCTTGTTCAGGCATCAGTTGAGTAACTTCAAAGTTTATCTGGTTTGTAATAGTTAAATATGTAATTTGAGTATTTTGCAAAACGTTAAAGAATAAATAAAATATGTGTATTATTATGAAGTTACAGCAACATATTGAGACAGATAGAAATGAGAAATAAGAAATCTTTTATAAGAAATAACAATGCATATAACATAGTACAACATTTTTCAGCTCAATTCTAAGAACTGTACGTAAAAGTAGCCCCAAAAAGAAGAAGTTCTGCATCTTTCGTTTTGTCAAGTTACATGCCATAATAATAATTTAATATCGATTTGAAGTTAGTAAGTATCGTATAGGGGAAATTGTCATGTTTTAGGCTCTTTAGGTGGAAGTGTGTCTTGTATGAGAAAACAAACTGGTAAATCTGTTGAACCTCTCTCTAGTACATAGTTATCAAACTGAGGCGTGTGAGCATGATTTTGAGACATAAATAAATACCATTTGAATATTGTGAAGAATGCGGTAGAATTCTTCTGAGTAGAGAGTGCAGACGGTTCTACACGAACAAACGGACTGGCAAGTCCCAGTTCGGCCGTGTAATGGTTGTATCTTTGTTAGACATGTATATTCCCAATTTTTAATCAATTGAATTGATTGACCATCAGGTACTCCATAGTCAAAGAATCATTGTTTCAATAGCAGTCGCCAACGCAGGTAGCAAGTTGTGTTCAACTGAAAGACACTGAATACACATTGACAGCTCTTGCATTACGTAACAACTCCGCTGTGTCTTATCAACACAAATACCGATTCAAATGTAAACGGATTCCCGCACAGTGGCCCAAACGGACAATCTAGCGGGATATAAGTCGAATTCCAATGTTTGACAATACCGATCTTATTTGTCTTCTTTTAATTGACAACACTTGTTAATGCTTATAAAAGCTTTTGCATGAGCATTTAGGGGCATTCCCGAGCATTCTACAAGCCTTCAAAGTGAATAAATTTTTAGCACATGCCCCGCAAAGATTTGGTAGATTTTTTTGGCTTCTGTTGGTTGAGCCAAATTACAAACAAATTATACTTTATTGAGTCAATATTTTTTTTCTCATTCAGAGAAGGTATGTAGTAAATAAAAATTATATATTTGTGACCAGTCTTCTCATGTGTACCAAAAAAAATGTGGTCAAATTAAGCTGTTGTAGCATATTTAGTTTTAGAGCGTATACTGACATCTTTGGACTATAACTAATGTGATTCAATCGTATTCAAGCTAAATTTAGCATTTATGTAAAGTGTGAGTCCTTGCGGGACCGGCCGTGGCATAGTGGTTAGAACACGCGTCTACCATGCGGGAGATCGCAGGTTCAAACCTGGCTCCAGTCATCTTAAAAGAAAAAAAAATAAATAAAATTTTCTTTCATTGTCGGCTCCCCTCGAATGTTGTTTGACAGCAACTTCGCAGTATTAAGCGTCGATTCAATCGTCGTGTCTAGTAAGAGCTTCTCAAAACAGTGACGTTCGCATTCGTCGATAAATAAGTAGGTGCCGTTAGTTGTGAATCTAAAAATAGAAAGCGTGTTAATTCACAACAACGCGAGAAGCTATCCCATACCTCATTCATGGGGTGCAAAGGGAAATTAAGTTTTTTTTTTTTTTTTTAAGTGAGTCCTTGTGGTGTAAAAATATCCAAAATGGTAATCAACTACGTCCAACTGTCAGAGATATATGGAGAACAGTCCCACCATCTCTAGTACCTCCTATACAAAATGACCAATTTTTGAAAAAATAAAATGTGTTCAATAACTTCCAAACGGGCAAATGGATGATGTTGAAATTTTGTCAGTTTAATTAGCTTTCAATAGTAAACAAATTCTGAAATAACCAAAGCATTTGCCTCACTCCTGCTGGTACCTCCCATACAAGTGGCCGAATTCACCCTCATAGTTTTAAATACATTTTTTGGTAGATACACTGTATTCGGTCATATTTTTTACAAGATATAAGCTTATCGATATTTGACTTAGGAAGAAATATGGACTATATCGGACGATCCCCTTCTGGAACCTCTCATACAAAATAACCAGAAGTTTTTTCAGCCAACCAGATTTGGTAGCCCGCGTTACAAGAGTTTCCGAATGAATAATATACTATGCTATATACTATGATACCAATTGACATGATGTTTGAAAAAACTATTGAAGCGAGTAATAAGAAATTCCAGGATTTACTTCAAAACCATTCCTGTAGAGAAAATAGAAGTAACACAATGGAAGATGTCATCAGACCCGCTTAAAACATCAGTTGTATGGGAGCTATGATACATAGTTGACCTAGAAAATTGAATTTGAGGGAATAAGTGGTATATGCGTTAAAAAACTTATGTTTACATTTTCATTCAAATATCTCTTTATTTACTAGAGTTATTAATTAAATCCCGCTAGCACAGCTGTTTGACCCACTGTGTTCCGCTCCACCCCGTACTTCAACAAATAGTTGTCCTAAATCCGAATATTATGCCCATTTTTTCCCCATCTCCCACCATTTTCTGGAGACGACCATTTTTTATAATCTTCAAAACGCGCGCGAGCTGTGTGAAGGGTATATTCATTTTGTTCTTCCATTTGTAACGCCCATAAGAAGGCGTGATAGGTACGACAATATATTTTAGGGCGGTAGCGAAATATATGGACGATTGTTTTGTGCTGAAATTTAAATATTGTCCCACTTGATGTAAAAAATACATGACGGAAATTTGTGCCAGTGCCAATATTTTTTACTAATTTTTGTTAGAGGAATTTTATTTTTTTCTCGCAAAAACTGACATGTGTGGGCGGCGCCTCGACCCCTTTTGACAACTTGGTTCCAAATAGTCTGGTTATATCTCTACTATACTGTGAAATTTTCAGGACGAACATTATGGCTGTTATAACGGTTCCTTTTAAATGGGGCAAGGTACAGCCCACTTCCACCCTGGATGTAATTCATACTGTACCAACAACCAATACAAAATATCAGCTTTATACCTCGTATAGTTCATCAGATACAGTCTTTTAAAGTTTTAAGATTTATACCACGCCCACTGATCCGATCCCGACCATGTTTTGTTAGATCACGAACTTTGCTGCCAAATGCATCCACACAAATTTCCAAGGCGATTGGAGAAACAGTCCTTCAGATATTGCGGTTTACAAAATAGGGCCCAATAGGGCCACGCCAACTTGATATATCAAAAATGCAAGTACCAAATTTTCATAACCACACAACTACATTCTGTGCAAATTTCAAAGAGATCGGTCAAGCTGCAAATAAACAAACACAAATATTTTTTTATCTATATATGTATGTAGATTAGACCTTTGACCTCTTTGGGGCACGACTTAAAGTTGTCAGATTTTGCTATAATTTTGACCATAGCCGTTTTATGACAACTGATACAATATTCCGCTCGGGCATTACCGAATATTTAAAGTTGAATTTTCGCAGCCACCATAATATTTATAAATGATCTGCATTAAATTCTAAGTTAATCTAGGGATATCCGCCTGTCCGTCTGTCAATCCCCACGATTACAGCCACAGTTAAAAATCTATCAAGTCGAAATTTTGGCAAAATCGGTCAAAAACTACTCCCACCTCCTATACAAACTCTCCTACCTCTCATACAGACTCCACCTTTTTGGGGGTGCCCGTCTTTTAGTCCCCCCGAATACAGCCGTAGTTTAAAATCATTCTAGCTGAAATTTAGTAAACAAGCTTATATCATCTAGACGGAGGTTAAATTCTTAAATGAGCAAGATCGAACAAAAACTACTCACACCATCCATACAAACACCTCCTTTTTATGAGTGTCCGCTTGTCTGACCTGGCGAACACAGTAGTAGTTTTAAAGCAATAAAGATGACATTTGGTTTACAAGCTTCTATCCTCTAAGCGGAGAAATCGACTGATTTTTATATCAAATGACTCCTGAATCCGAATATCATCCTTATTTCCCTCATCACCTATCGATTTTTTTTCGGGACGGCCTCCTACCCCCCCTATTTACCATGGTTGGATAACACTGCATGGCAAAAAAAAAAAATAAAAGAGTGAACACCGACACTATTCCTCATGATTCTTATGTAAGATGACCTCCTGAATCTGAATATCACACCCATATTTCACCATAAGACGCCGTTTTCTCAGGACGTTCTTTACATTATTTGTTGTTATTATTCAAGTAAAGCAAAGAGAACATAAGAAAATAATTTCTGTACAAATAAGTAAATTTTTCCCGGACCGGAAATCGTAACACCCAAAAAAAATTAAAAGTTTTTTCAATTAAATAAAAAGGCTCGAAGGACCACAACTAATGGGAGCATATGTAAGAGTGCTCCTATTTTCTACCGTAGCCTATAGTTTAGTTAAAATATACATAAATAATTGCAACTTTAGTCATTTATTTATTTCTAAATTTTCTGCACACATCAGCAACTGCACATCCCAACCTTACCCCATTTGTTGGCACATGTTTAACTTTAAACTGTGATTTTTTTCTTTCGTAAATCTTGACATTTTTCATCTGCTGCAAAACGCTTGTGCCACAATCAAAGGCATCTTTGGAACTTTTTTTCGTTATATTTTTAACTTAAAAGACAAATGCGCTACTTTTGCTCTTCCCTCCCCCCACAAGTGTGACACTTGGACAGATAGACAGACAGACATCTTCGTTTGAAAACGTCAAGTAATAAATAACTTTCGTTTTATTTGTCGTCGTTACTTTCGAAAGAAACAAAAGTAAAAGTTAGACATTCAAAAGGCTACCACAGACTCCTACCACATTGCAAGTAACAAACAAAAGGTACGTATTCCTGTACATGAGACATGTGTAAGACTCTTTTACGTTCTCTCTCTCTCTTTCTCTCACGGTGTATGTATTTACTATATACACAACGCCTCAGTAGACATTCGTACTAGGATCTTATAGACGCTGCCAAAGACACTGGGGGAATCCTTTCGGTCGTCTCAGTGTCTTGCAAATAAATTGCATGCATACAACGATAACTTGGCGATGCGTCACAAATAATGAAAATAATATACAAGAAATGAGTAAAACATCATAGCAAATATGGCAAAGCGGTTTGCGCCAAAATAAAACCAAGTAATACTCATTGTAAAACGAAGGATATACGACAAAAAAAAACAACTACAACAAAACGCGCAACGAAAAATGCCGCAGGCTACTAAATATGAGAGAAAGAGCGAAAAACAAAACGATACAACTGAAAACATGCCGGCGATAATGATGACGATTCTGATGGCTAGCATTGCTGTGCAAGATGATGTTGTTGTTGATAACAACGATGTGCAGCTGTATGTACATATCAAAGGGGTTTGTGGGTTGGTGGTTTGGGCTATAGAGTCCATGCTGTGCCAGTTTATTAAACACAAAATGCTTCTAAGAATAAATGAAACCAAAAATATTATTAATGTTCATACCACATAATGTAGTAACATGTGATTGCCGTCGCCGCCATCGCCACCGAAATAACTAATATCGTAATGACAAGTGTAATTGTTTATTTTTAATGAAAG
This sequence comes from Muscina levida, assembly GCA_964034835.1. NCBI lineage: Eukaryota > Metazoa > Arthropoda > Insecta > Diptera > Muscidae > Muscina > Muscina levida. Next base: position 112,190,460 of record OZ035881.1, on the reverse strand, counting down.
TGACATGAAATTATGTGTAATGAAAAAGGGATTTTTGGATACAGTTCTTATGTTTTTTGTAGAGCTATGAAGTGTTTTTAAAGATACATATATGATTTTTGTGTATTTAATGGGAATATCTTATTGCAATTTCAGAATAATCGAATTCACAAAAAAAACAAACAATATAGTCAAAAATACGGTTATAATACTTTGTGGACCAAAAGTTTGTTCACATTTAAATCGGTAGCTGCGTCGAGCCGTCATGTCGGGATGGGGAAATTCAGTGCAATGGAGTCATTTAGCGAAGCGAAGTACTTGCTTACAAAGAACGCACCTTGCGTAAGCGAGTACATTTGGAACCACGATATTCGACTATAAAGCAACAAAAATTTTGCGATCTAGCATCTATTACTGTACAACAGACCCCCTTCTCAAAAGCATTTTTAAAAAGTTCAGTATTTTTTAGTTATTTTAATAACCTATGGATGACAACATCTAAATATTTCATTTAAAATACTACTATACCTTTAACATTTTTTAAATTTGCCAAAATATATTGCCTGCCTTTAATGTGTGTCCCCTTGGGTCACTACAAATATTGTTAGCGAACAACAACTTATGTATATTTTCAATTAATTTTTCATACTATGTTATATTCTGTTCTGTTTTTTTTTTCACTCATCTATACAACTGCAATCTAAATTTCTAAATTGCTTTGTCTGGGCAGCAAATAATCTAATATCCTAAAACAAATAACCAACTGCCAAACATGGCGCTTTCACATATTTGCCCCTCTTTCCCTTCACCCCAAAGAATAAAAACAAATGCCAACTTCCGCTTTTGTTAGACATGCATCACTTAGCAAATACTGCAGCAAATAGCTGCAGTTTTAGTTGTTTTGCTGCATGCGGCGGATGTTGCAACAAATGCATTGCAGGAATTTATGGTCTCTTGTTGTTTATGTGCAAAACTTTGCTAAGGGTTGGGTGCTGTTGCTACGTTTTTTGGTCTTTTTTTTCTTTTTCCATTTTTACTGCATTTGGTGGGCATGTCATGAAAATTGGGGGAATCAGCAGTTTTCCACTGCATTGAAAAGTGAAATGGAAAAAATAGGATTTATATTTGGTTTTTTTTAGGTCCAAAAGATAAAGTTGCATTATTGTTTTGCATATGTATATAAAACTGAAATAACTCAAATAAAAGTAAGTAAAAGTGGCAAGTGCCACACCAACTATGTTGCCACGTTTCTCTTGAGAGATGACAGGGAAGGTAGAGGGAGGCAAAGATGAGCAGTTGCTGCATATAGAGAGGGTAGTGAATAAAGTGGAATTCATTTGGGCGGATGTGTTTTTCCTGTTATTTGAAAGGAATTTGTTGGCTAATGTTGATAGTCTCATATCACAGTACAAAATTTTTCAGCTCTTGATTTAGGACTAAATTCTGAGAACTGCACGTGAAAGTAGCCCCAAAAAGAAGAAGTTCGGCATCATTCGATTTGTCACGTTACATGCCTTAATAATATCATAAGATCGTTTTGAAGTTAGTAAGTATCGTATAGCGGAATTTGTCACATTTTAGGCTTTTTTGTTTGACATAACTCGAGAACCACTAGTCCGATTTAGCTGAAACAAATTCAAAAAAATTAAGAATTACAATTCTTTTAATCTGTTCATATAACGTTTTCCTACATAAACAACAGTTTCACTTTTCCATTCATCAAATGATTTTGAACTGGGTTTATTTTGTAGCAGTTACAATAAAACTGTTGTACTCCGTGGCGTATGATTTACGTGGAATTTTTTATGACAATCATACGCCATCATATAGTATTTATGTTATGAGCCTAAACGTGACAAATTCCCCTATACGATACTTACTTACTTCAAATCGATATTAAATTTTTATGGCATGTAACTTGAAAAAACGAATGATGGAGAACTTCTTCTTTTTGGGGCTACTTTCACGTGCAGTTCTCAGAATTGAGTCCCAAAATCATGAATTGAGTCCCAAAATCATGGTCCCGTTGTATGCGAATAAATGTGTGTAATCTATTGGCTGTAATCGAGGGGACAGACAGACGGACGCCCCAAAAAAGTGGGAGTTTGTATTGTAATTGGGAGTAGTTTTTGTATGATCTTGCTCATCTTGGAACTTAACTTTCGATTAGACGTTAGAAACTTTATTTACACAACTTGCAATGCAGTTGTTCGATTACAAAGTCAAGCCTCAATCGATTTTAACACTTTGGCACTAGCAACACTATATACTTTAAAACTAAAATCGTACACATTCCACAAACTCTTGTGCTATCAGCTTAACTCTTTATCTAAGCAAATGTCTTGACAGAGCTTTTTTCCGCTAACTTACATTTTGTAAGTTCTTCGATATACACTATGTACATTCCTTATTGCCAATTTACTATAAATTCCCATTTTCTTCCCAAACTGAACACACCTCCTCCTGCAATACACGCACACATACCGGAGCCAATAGCACTTCCTTCTTGCAGTACTTTCAATTTAGTTGTAGTTGCCCCCAGTTATTCTTTCTTTTTGCGGGAAAACTAAACTTTGGCGCATTGCATACAATTTTACCCTAGACATACTATAACTTTGACATAACAACAACAAATACAACAACTACAATAAAAACTACTACAACATTAACAACTATCTCTGTACTCGCACCACGACTACTATCACAATTGTACAGCAACCACCCCTTATGGCATCCGTGTGATAACTCATATAAAAATAGCTTTTTGTGTGTTAGCAGCATGTGAAATATCACCACCACCCCACTTTTACCCCACATTTTATATGCACAAAAACCCCCAACACCACCTTCAACCTCTCTTCGCCATGAGGCGCGATGCATTATAGTATAACTTTTCTTTTTACCCTCTCTTTAAGCTCCCCGGTTTTTGGCCTCTTCAGTGCACCATTATAGTATGACGATGTAGATTGTGAGTGTTAGAGTTGTAGAGTGTTTTTTTTTGTCGTTTTGCTTCTAATTTCTCTACTCTACAACGTTAAAGAGTCATACAAGTGGCCCGGGTCTCATGTCTGCCCATCTGTCCGTGCTAACAAACAGCCCGCCGCCAGGTCGTTTGTTTGTTTGCCTGAATGGCTGTTATCCTGTTATGCCTCCCTGGCTGCCAGCCACTTGGGTTGTTTTGTCGTCGTTGCCGCTGTTGTGGCATGCAAAAGTGAAAGTTTTTTGTTTGTCCTTATTGCTGTTGCTGCTGCTGCTGTTGTTGTAGTTGGCGCAGTTGTTGTCGTTGTAGTCGAGTAGTAGTAGCAGCAGCCGTAGCAGCTTTTCTGTTGCGTTTCCTGGTTGCCAGTCTAGTTTGTAAGCTCTCCTCCACCGCCAATGTAGCCCACAGGGTACTGCTAGGTGGTAGTGGTGGTGGTACTTCTGCTATGCCGAGTACATTTCAGTGATGACTTCGTTGCTGTTGTTGTCGTTGTTGTTGGTTGCTTGTTTGGCGCATTTTGTTAGTCTGCAGTTTTTGTCTGGATGGAAATAAACTTTCCGAAACCCCCCGAACTCACCCTCAAATGCAGGGGGTAGTGCTGGTGAAATAACATCATTGAAAATTTGCTGCATATCACGGACTCAGACTTACAGTGCCTCTAACCCCCTTTACTGGCTGCCTCCTTCCCAAAACACCCCCTTTTGGCTATGTACGAACGACAGTATTGTAAAAGTTCACGTGCTACACTTTACTATATACACTACATGAACGTGCAACATTTGCAAGGGGGCCGTTGTCATCGGTCGTGTTTGTGCAGTCTGGTGTTTTCTCTAAATGAATTGGGTCTGCTTTTATTTTATTTTTTATTTTTTTTTGCTTTGGGACTACCGATGACGTTGTCTATGATGACGAAGAGAACAATCACCATGATGATGATGATGACGTTGTAGCTGTAACAAGTTTTTCGATTGCTGCACACAATATGTGGCAGCATGGCCATAATGGCCATGTTGTTAGTTGGCTGAGATGCGCTTGATATTTACATTGGCGATTGTTTGTTGGGTTCCTTTATCTTTTCCTGTTTCCACTTAGAATATGTATCTTGCACCCGAGGGTTGGAGTTGGATTGGCAAGAGCTACAATAGCGGCAAAGGGTTAGAAATTGAAATGTTTGTTATAATGGGATGTTATTCCTTTTGCAAATGGGTATCCAAATATTTGATTGCAATGATTTTTGTAGGATATTCGATTCGATTAGTAAAAATTTTAAGTATTGGAAAAATATGACAGTGTATGGAATGTCTAGATTATGGCTACAGTTGGAATAATTTTGTCTGGTGTAAACGAAAAGTTGTTAAAATTCAAAAAAAAAAAACGTCCAATTGAACCTCGCTCTGAACGGTGTTCTGTTCTTTCAAGAGACGGTTGGTTTCAAGGTTTACGCATATGCACACGATGTGGCAATAGCAGGGGAAGTTTCTAAGTAAACTCAGAGACATCCTTCAAAGAGCTCTTTTGACTATTGCGATGTGTCCAAAACGGTCTCTAAGTAAATCCAAAAAATGCCGAACTGGTTCATTCTAACAAGAGGTATAAGATTCCATCCGTGGAACCTATCTCCTTAAAGGGTAAAAAAATTTATTTCGCGGACTGTACAAAACCCCTCGCTGTAATGTTAGACAATAAACTTAATTTCAAACTCAATATCATAGACAGGGCGAAAAAGGTCACAGTGACACGCACTGTATGCGTACCAGATGACAATAGTGAAGCATGGGACTTTAAGCCTCGCACAGTTTTCTGGGCGTATATTACAGTAGTAAGACCGATAATGCTAATATGGAGTCTGGTGGAAGTATCCTCAAAAGTCTACAAACTTTTGTATACTAGACAAGGTTCAACGAATGGCTAGCCTGTGCATCACAGGTGCGCTCCACGCCACCACATCCGTTGCACTAACTGTAATCTTGAACACAATACAGACTGCCACTGTTAAGATTAAGAGAGGAATGATAATGGTCACAGTGTAATTCTTAACATAATGCCATATAGAGTAGTGTGAAAATGCAGAGCTCCTGGTATAAGATTGTGTGTCGATTTCACTAGCAGCTGGCTGGAATATAAAGCTAGCTGGTATATAAAGTCATCACTACAGAGTTCACATGGTTTTACATAAGTCTCGCCGTGAAGGCCTTACCCATGTTGTGCTAAACACACTGGGAATATTACAATGCGATTACCAGCGCCTCCCTAGGATAGCCCAAGTAAATGTCGACGATTTTGGGACCAAACTACCGCAATTTTCAGCTCATCTTCCAGCCATAAGATACCAAATTGTGTATGACAGTATGGGACATACCCCTATTGCACAAGGTGAGACCTATCTTACCACTTCTGTTACTCTATGGGTCTCTTGCACCCGGTTGCAAAGCAAACCACCCTTCGATCCCGAAGACTCTACCAGCGATTTCGATTTAAACCACAACCGGCGTGATGCTTCCATAAGGGCTCAAACACCTAGTGATCAGGAAGATAGTAAGTTCCGGGCACCTGATCCCCACGCTAAGAGCCACTCTTACCGGTGGGAGTTTCGCAGTATAGCAACAGGATTGGTCGCCTATTGCAGAGTACAGATATGGAATTTGTGCATATTCGCAGGCACCGATATTTTCATACCAGTGGCCCGGAGAGGTAGAAACGGTTTGATACTACACTACAGGCATGCAATACCCTCAACATTGAGAGACGGTAAAAACTACAAACTCCTTCCGCCCGCCGACATTGAAAGAGAACCATATACTTAGGCTGGGACTTTATGAGCCTCACAAGTTATTCTGATCTATATTGCCTGGGCAGAATCTGGAAACCTGACCCCGAAATTCGCAGGCACCTGTGGTAACAGACAACATCTGGTCAAGCTTCGAATCAAAAAATACTCTCAGATTTGGCCCTTTGTAGCAAGGGGACTGGTTCTCCCTTAACCAGTCATTTGACTACCGCTTGTCAAGCCGAATGCGACAGTTTACGATTGGTTCAGCCTTAACGCGACAAATCCATGAGAAATTAACCCCAAAGAATTTTCATCAAACCACACTAGCCATGATGGTCAAACAATGTTACCGTTGTAAAGAAAGAACACGTCTACGAAGTGCAAAAGCCTGTTTCGTGAATAAACTAAAGCTTCCTAGCGAAATAGGCGTGGCAAGCGCACCTCTTACACTAAATTCACCTTAAGATTTGATAACGCCCATGCTAACCAAGTCTTTTATATCCTTATACAACGGGCAAACACGCAAAACGTGTTTGTTCTCAAACCACAGTGGCCATAAAACGTTACCGCTGTAAAGCAAGGGCACGTCTACAACGTTCAAAGCGAAATAGGCGTGGCAAGCCCTCCTCCTACACTAAATTCACCTAACGTGCATGCTAGCCAAGTCCCTTATATCCTTATACAACGGGCCAACATACAAAACGTATAGCCAGTTTTTACCTTTGCTGCACAACTACAAAACCTACTGGGAGCCAGAGACTGCATCTAGAACTATAATTTGTTAGTAGAGTCTCTAGCTTGTTACATGAAAAGGTATAGCGTATGAATATTGTATAATAGAACAATGCAAAATATTGTTGCCGTTGTTGGTATTCCAAACATTTTTGCTTGTGACTGAAGAGCAATGACAACGTATGTGCATCATCATCCTCTTCATCATCATCTTCGTAGTCGTCGCCATCAAGCTGAGTGCTATGCATTGGAGTGTTGTTGCCTTAATTTTAGGGTTGCAAATACAAATATGTGGAAAAATCTCGGAAAATGAGGAAAACTCTGATGAAGCTTTGAAATTTTTCCTACCGGCGTGCGTGTGTGTATGTTTGCCTTTCACATGAAGTTTTTAGTGAACTTGCCGGTTTCGTGAGTGCAATGAGACGAGTCGGTATGTCATAGATGCCTGACATTTTATCAGACATTTGCAGCAGCAGCAGCATCAGCAATAGTCTAGTATCTAGTTGTTGTACAGCAACCACTTTGGTTTCAAACCACCACTAGAACACTGCATCAGAGAATGTCAAGTCACCCCCTGCCTCTTGTGCATCTAAGACTATATATAGTTAAATCTATCTCTTTTCCTCTCTCTCTTTCTCTCTTCCTGTGTGTTGACAATCTGCCCTTTTGCCGGGAATTTTCTCTAGTGTAGTGTCAGTGCTTTTTATGTTTCTTTTGCACTGCATTCAAAATGTTGATATCGTTATGTTGCCATCTAATGGTGGTTAACTAAAGGCTGACGACTGACTGGGCTGGAGGCCGGATCAGGAATCGAGTTTGAGTTAAGGGACAAATCCTGATTCTTGCTGCTGCTGCTGCTTCTGGCGAGTGTTAGTAATTTGCTTGCATTTTCTATTTAGTCCCCCCTTGGTGATGGTGTTAGTGTTGTCGTATGTTATTGTATATGAACAATTTTGTTGTTTCTTCCTGTTTGTGTTAACGTTAAAAAGGCTTCGTTTTATTTCTGTTCATATTTTGTTTTATAAAACAATTTTTGTTGTGTTGCTTTTTTTTTGTATTTTTGGTTTGCCTCTTTTCCTTAGCCTCCTTCGTTCCATGCTGACGTTATTGTATGCACTTGAAATGTTGTACTTTTATCCTGAAGATTGCAATTAAAAAAGTTAACAGCATTTGCTTTCCTCATCTTTTCATGCTTGAGAGAAGCTATTTTTGTGAGCTTAAGCACAAAGTTAATTTTCACAAAAGCAAAGGCTGGTTTGTTGGTTTTTTGTTTTACTGCCTCTACTATTTGTTTGTATTGCAGCAAAGCTAACGTTACGATTTGTTCTGGAAGGCAAACGCAATATTATATGATTTTGAAGCCAAACGAACGTATTAAATTATGGTAAAATTAGCTCGAAAAGTTTAAAAGCATAAAAATCAATATCTGAAAAGTTTTTAATTTATTGAAATTGGAAATACTCGTATGTGTGGGGAGGGGAGAGTTGTTGTAATTGATTGCTTTTGTTATGAAGGGATATATGTTGGATTTGTTGAATCTAAAAGGGGGGTGAAGGTGGGTAAGAGGTAATTGAATTATACGCTGCATCAGCTCGCATTCGCATACTTGTGTGAAATTGCTGTTGTATGCACAGAATTATTATGTTATATTTATATATGGTATAGAAGAGAATCGCCTAATATAAGCGCATAATTTGATCGTAAATTGAACAACCGTTGTAATTATCTATAGTATTCGGCGATTATGTGACGGGAAATTAACCTCTGAATGGGAAAATTTAATAAAAAAAATTCTGGACAAAATAATGCAGAATACAGTAGTAATAATGTAGCTAAGATTCCACTTACAGTCGAAATTATGTATGTAAGCAAAATTAATATTATGTTATATAAACCGTCTGTGCCATGTTAGTTAGAACATGCAAATGCCATGTCGGTTGCCTAAGTTCGACCTCACAGCCATCTACATTTCTGTAATCGGAGGTCTCCTTGATATAGAAAACAGCAACTTTCGAGCCAATCAATATAGTCCGAGAGCTAGGGGTCAATTTTGAGTAGTGTTTTTATGCCGTTTGATTATTATCTTTATTCATTGCTGAGTGTTGGTAGACAACAAAAGTGATGGTCAGCTGACGCACCCGTGGTGGGGGTGGGTGTGGGGAGCCGTGAAAGTTGTTAAAAAAGATATTTTTTTTAGTTATTTTATGCCAATTGAATTTTACAATATCAATTGTTGATGTCAGGTAGAGTTGAAACATAATAGTCAGCTGGTTAGTGGAGGGGGGATTGCACGTCAGCTGCTCGTGCGAACTTGTAAATAAATTAAAAAATTAAACTTATTGCATGCCGAATGAAATTTTTTTCTATGAATTCTGACACATATATAAGTATAATAATAATCGTCAGCAGCTTGTATAATGGGGGAAAGGCCGTCAGCTGGAGTAGAAAAGTATCGTTCCGCTCATAAATCAAAACGGCATTCGGTAATTTTAATAGACTAACTGAAATCCTTCCCTCAATAGGAATTCAACTGACTAGAAATTAGTGCTTTTGTTTTAATTGTTTTATGATGTTTTAACCAGTAAGAAAGTTTCAGTCCGGCAACCCGACTTACATATACCATCACCCTCAGTAAAACAAAAAATGTTTTATTATATTGATATTATTACTCGATTTCTAAAGTGGGCGGAGTGGTATATTTGTATGGGAAGTACCAGAAGGGGCATGTCTAGACTTACATATCGCACCTGTTCATCAAAAGTAACACAACTCAAAATTTACGACTTTTCAGTAGAGGCAAAAAACTAGTTCCGCCAATAAAATGGATTTATTGTTATAAACAAATATAACGTTGTTAAGGAAACTCAATAATATTTCAATAACATAACAAAATGTATTTCTCTTCTTCCTTTTTTCGAAATTTTTAAGGATTTTTTAGTTAATACAGTTTTCATGAAATTTTTTGATCTACATGTCAGTATTAAAACTAAATAGCACATTTGAATAAGTTATTGATAAACAGATTTTTAACATGAAAACAATCAAAACTCCAATTAATTCACTTTTGCTGATACATTTGAGTAACGTAACCCTTGAACACTTCAACGCAACTAAAATTAAAACTCTTTAATTGAATCAAAATAAACAATATGAGTACGCAAAAAAGACATAAAAGGCATTTCTCCCATGAAATATTAAAAATAGAATCCCAAAAATTGTACAGTGGTTAGATATGGTAATCCACTAATACACTGCATTCTTCAAAAAAGTGAAAAATATAATTTTTTGAGTTGTGTCACTTTTGATGAACAGGTGCGATATTTTTTTTTCCAAAACTTTATCCTGTTATTGCTTTACTAAATACAGAATTTGGGCACGATCAACGCGAGTTGTATTGATATTATTACTTCATCTCTAAAGTGGGCGGAAAGGTACATTTGTATGGGAGGTACCATAAGTTGCGTCGCTAGACTTCCCATTTTTTCTCCAAAACTTTGTCCTGCAATAACAAAATACATTATTTTTTAACGATCGTGTCGAGTTTATTGATATTATTACTCCATATCTAAAGTGGGCGGAAAGGTGAATTTGTATGGGAGGTACCAGAAGGGGCGTGGCTTGACTTCCAATTTTTTTCCAAAACTTTATCCTGTAATAGCTTTACTAAGTACAGAATTTGGGTACGATCCCGTTGGGTGTATTGATATTATAACTCGATTTCTAAAGTGGGCGGAATGATGTATTTGTATGGGAGGTACTAGAAGGGGCGGGGCTATGTAGCCCATTTGCAATATCATAAGTAGTTTTGGGGAAATATTAACTCGTGCAAAATTTCAAGACATTTGGTTGCGTCTTTCGAAAGTTATCGTGCGAACCAGCCGGACAGCCACCAAACGGACAGACAGACGGAAATGACTTAAAAAGTCATGAATCGAATTTGGTTCTAAGAAACCTAGGGTCTGAAGTGGCTCCTTCTATGTGTTACACTTTGGCGTCGTATCAAATGATATATACCCTCATCCCTAAGGGTGATGGTATAAACACCATTATATATAAATGCAATGCATTGAATTTATATCTGCGGATATTTGCTATTTTATCGTTTAAATTTTTAAAACATCATAAAACAATTAAAACAAAAGCAATAATTCCTAATCAGTTGAATTCCTATTGAGGGGAAGGCCTTCAGTTAGTCTATTAAAATTACCGAATGCCGTTTTGATTTATGAGCGGAACGATACTTTTCTACTCCAGCTGACGGCCTTTCCCCCATTATACAAGCAGCTGACGATTATTATCATACTTATATATGTGTCAGAAGTCATGGAAAAAAATTTCATTCGGCATGCAATAAGTTTAATTTTTGAATTTTTTTACAAGTTCGCACGAGCAGCTGACGTGCAATCCCCCCTCCACGAACCAGCTGACTATTATTTTTCGACTCTACCTGTCATCAACAATTGATATTGTAAAATTCAATTGGCATAAAATAACTTAAAAAAATATATTTTTTAACAACTTTCAGGGCTCCCCACAGCCACCCCCACCCCCACCCCTACTGGAGCAGCTGACGGTCGTTTTAGATATCTCCGACGTAAAATCTATTACGACTCTTAAAATCGGACTAATATTTGTCTGGTTAAATCTTTGCAAAAGTGGTGGTTCTTCAGTTATACTTATAGAGTTAGTTTGTGTGTGAATCTAAAGTTAAAGTGTGTGAGTCTTACTCTAATGCGAGAAGCTCTTCCATATGTCATTCATGAAATGCAAGGAGTTACTTTTTTTGTGAATAGATCTAAATATTACAAATTATCCCATAATACTTTCTAACCAAGCAATATGAGATACATATCTGATTAGATAAAAGCGAAAATGTGAAAATATATAATATGAGAAAATTCTACATAATTTGGACTATTCTCTATATACAATTTATTAAAAAATATCATTCTGAAGAAGAGGTTGATATGATTTCGTACAGCGACAATATACATATGTGGAATGAAGTTGAGCAAATCTAAAACATTTGCTGACAAAAAAAACTCTTATTTTGATCACTCACCTATTAAATCATTATAATTAAGTTTTTGAAAAATCATCGGTATTTACCTGGAAGAAACGAGAAGAAAAATAAATAATTAGTATTTCGTCATAATAGAAATATACAGCTTAAAACAAAGTGAATTGCATTTCTTATTTTAAAAAGTACTATAAAAGTTTATGGCTCTAAATGAAAATAATTTTAAAGTTATTCGTGTATTATCTACACTAGATTTTATGTTGCCTCAAAGTAGAAAAACTGCGGTGTCCAACCACTAAGCTCGCTTACATTGGCGCTTTGCCATCACCACTGCAGACACTAGTCAGATGCAAAGGCAATGGAGAAATTTGTACTTCCAGAAGGGAATAGATGGAGATTTGGCTAAAGCATAATTTTTCACTCTTGTGTATCAAAGCGAAAATACAGAATCTATGTGATTGCGAACACCACACCATTATTGAAGATATTCAGACGGAACCACTCCGAAGTGCCAGGTTTTTAAACTACTCAATACAACAATTTTGGCACACCATCGAGCTACGCGACAAAATAAAATGAGGAAACAAATATCAACATAACAAAAATGGGTATTTACTAATCAACATCACAAGTAAAGTAATTGCTCAAATTCTCCATAAAAATCGAGCCGATGTCTTTAATATCGTTCATTTCGTGCAAGACCGTCATAACTCAAAAAACGTGATTTTTGAGTTAACCCATTAAGGCCCGACCATATTAAGAGACTCGATAGACAAAAATTGATATTATATCTGAAGTCCCCATGGTCTAATTTAGAAAAACAAATTGTACCTTAAACTTCCAGGTGCGTAGGAGGGCCTGGGTTGTGGTTATGCGAAAACGCATCACTGGGCCTTAATGAAAGGAACGTTGAAATAATTACAGAAATTATAAGAAAATAGGAAATACGTTATGAAAATAAGAAAAATTATATTTTATTTATGTCGAAAAATATACGTTAACTTACGTTTATTAACGTTTTTCCAGAAGCTGCAGAAATTTTAAGAAGTCAAAAAAAAAATCGCATTGGCGAAATTTTCCCATACATTTTTGTCCGAGATACAATCGAGTTACAAAGTGACACCTATGAGCAATATTGTAGTATAAAATCTAAAGTTTTTAGAAACATGTTGGTAATCGCTATAGCCCTAGCCGTTTTTTTTTAGGTTTCCTAGAAAATGCGATGCTATTTCGCATCGCTAGGCCTTAATGGGTTAATCATGTAGAATTGTTCGTTTCATCATACTCCATGTTGTGTAAAAAATTCATATTAATATATTTTATACACTCCGCCTGAGAGCTATTTGAATTCCTTCATTTCGTACAAGTTGGGTGTAAATTGAAAACTTTAAAGAGTTTATCTCGGAATCGATTTTTTTGAGTTATGACGGTCTTGCACCAAATGAGCACAGACAACGAATGGAATGACGCTAACCTCTCTTGTAAGCCTTTATAGATTTTGAAAATTCGTTTGATACCCTAGCACTTTCTGCAACTTGGAAGGTACTTTCTTGTAAAGGAACACCTTGGAAGATCTTTGCGATTATAAGGGCCAATTACACGAACGCAATTTGCCGCATAACACACTATTAAAGTGTCAGCCGTGTAGGCTGGAGTCAGAAAAGAATGTGTTATCTATTCAATGTTATAAGTACAATATTGTACTTGTCTGCGTACCGCAGCAAGCCTTGTCCACGGCAATAGGGACAACCTAGGATCGTAACAGGAGATTAGTAGACCTCAACATATGCCGATAACATCTGTCTTTTTGCTCACACTAATGCTGAAAAATGGGACTCAGTGTAGTTAAGACATCAAATGCAAATTTTAGAAAAATTGCGATATATTAAATCTACCGCATCTAGTCTCCAAATAAGCAATCAACATTTGGGGGACGTAACATCATACTGCTAAGTTGGAGGCATTTTTATATCTTCTGCTAGTCCGAGCGCGGACATAAAAACAAAATAAACGCCGGTTATCAATCATGTGGCCACCTTAACTCTGTATGGCGATCCCCACATATCTCTCTCAAGACAATTGAATATATTCAACTTGCTTAACTTAACAACTTAATTTCGCTTTTCACTCCATGAATAAGGTATGGGATGGCTTCTCAAGTTGTTGTGAATTAACAGGCTTCCTATTTTTAGATTCACAACTAACGGCACCTACTTGTTTATTGTATGCGTATGCGAAAGTCACTGTATGAGATACTTTTACTTATACATGTCAATTGACTCTATAAGACACTATACTGCGAAGCTGCTGTCGACAACATCGAAGGGGCCCGCAATGTAAGAAAAATGTAGATGATTGGAGACATGAATCGAACCATGGATCTTCCGCATGATAGTCGCGTGTTCTAACCATCGTGCCGGCGGTAGAACACATGAATGAAATCCATGCTTTTGTACGGATGTGAGTCGTTGAACGCAGCCACAGCAATTCAGAAACTCACAAACGGATGTTTGCGATGAATTTTAAATGAAACCGAAATCCTTAGTAGGATATTGAGATGTTGCGACAGACCGTTGGTGACATAACTAAAATTCCATAGAATACAACTCGCAGGGAAATAGAAGACAAGGTCGACTAACCCACATCTGGAGATGACAGATAGAGAAGGATACATTAGCATTGGATAGATCTCAATACAATGAATCGGTAATGGCTCTATGATTCTAACAGTATTCAAAGGAAACAATAACAATATAATTTTAATAAACCTTTCCTGGATTTTCGTATTGTTGTATTAGAAAAACTTGTTTTTTGGGCAAAACTCTTGATTGACAGGCGAAGTGAAGTTCAGAAATAGGTACCCTTGGGTTTTGTGATGACCCCATATATGCGAGTACTCAAGTGATAGATATTTTCAAGACGAATCCAACGGTGTATTATTCAAGGGTCCACTGGACAGAGTTTTACCTAATTTTGTTGAGTACCCGCACATATGTTTTAATCTTCAAAACCAAAGGGGTCCGTTTTTTGATCCCCAGGGACTTATAATCCCCGACGTCAACTTTGACCCACCATCCCACCGTCCGTTGACCAATGTTGTATACTTAAGACGCATGCGATCTACTATTTGGTGCACTATGTAGCGAATCCTTACCGATTTATTCGCCGTGAAATCAGACCGTTAAATACAGGGTGGAGCACGGTAATTTGCTTATTTGAAAATGAAATAAAAAAAGTAGGAACCTTAGAAATATTTATTTTATATTTTAATTATTTTCAACAGTAAGGAAATTTTTGAATAACATGGTTTTAAATAGTCTATCTGGCAAATGTCGACCTTTGCTAATGCAGACGTCTCTGGTGAAGTTCTCTGGGGTTTGTTTCACTCCAGTACCGCATATTTTGAGGTGAAAATGTGCCTCATCAGAAAAGAACACAATTGGGTGACGGGGTATAGTTGCAAGAATGTCTTCACAAAACGACCTCTCCTCACTTGTGCAATGCATGATGGCAACTGAAAGGCAGACGGATACAAATCTCCCGTCAGCCACTATAAGCCACGCACATTCTCCAGTCTCTTCGACCAACAGTGCCGCCACAGCCTGCAGTGCAAAAAAGCAAAATACCGTGCTCCACCCTGTATTAAGAGACAACCATCATCTGGCATTATGTTTCCTGTATAGAGTCTGGCCGATACAAAGCATATTTAAAGAGTAGCTTTTGAAATTGCCGATAATATACGAACCGGAAACTTACAACTGATTAATATCATATATATCTAAATTGCATTTCTGATATCCCTAAATCATAATATGTGTGTCTGTTATTACAACAATAAAGACTATGCCGATTGAGCCGATATGCTATGTCTTAAGGCACAACGTTTATTATTGGCTTAACTAAAATATCGTCAAAACATTTAAAATCTCCTGTAATGCAACTTTGCTTTATAACAACTCAATAACATAAAGATTTTTTTGAATATTTAAAAACTATTAACAAATACTACTAATTGCATTAAATTCACAGAAAAATCATTTCTTATTGGCATAAGTCAGCCGTAGGCACCCAACTACTCTCATACTACATACATACAAATGACATGAAATTCTAAAAATTGTTCATGTTTTGCTAATTCTTTTTAGAGTGTGTATTTCGTTTTTTTTCCAAATCGTTGCTTACAGTTGCTGTTTCCACAGAAGTTGTTGCTGCACATCACTTTTTACTCCCATACGAGCGAAACCACTGAAAGGATTTTCTTTCATTGGCAGGAAAGAGGAATTAAAAATATTAGATATGCAAAAAAAAAACATCAACTCCAGAGCAGTGTTTCTATAAAAACTAAAAACTCAAACAAAGTCCTTTACATATAGTTTAGTCGAATGCAGGCATTTGCGATTAAGTGTAAAATGACAGAGAAGGGTGAGGGGGGGGCATGATGGCGGTGATACGTTTATTCTGCAACGGACTGCAATTTTTATAACGAAAAATTGCAAACACGCCCAATATATTGCAGTAAAAAGCAACCAACTCAAAAGAGATAACCAACAGCAACAGAAGAAAATAGCAGCAGCAATAGCAAAAACACACAACAAAAATATCATGAAACTAAAATAATATAATAACATATAAACGTATGTAAGTATGTGTAGGGTAGTACAAGTAAATGCATGCATGCATGCATACACAATGTACTCGTATGTGTATATACAAGTGGATGTATGTGTCATAGAGAAAACCTAATCATATATGGACATGCACATATGCAATGCATACATGGCTTGCTACGTATATGATATGGGCCCGGTGGACTGACACATAGAATATGTGTTGCATACTACCATTACCGCTACAATAACAACAACTACTAATACAACTACAACAATGGTCACAACATACTGCAGCATAACTTTGTCTATATAGCTTTAGATACATCAACACACATACACTCGTCTATATTTGTGTAGTATGGCCAACACTTTTGCAGTTTTGTTGTTCTATCAGCTCCATCGGTTTTTGCTTCAAAACCTCTTTTGCATGAAAAACTTTCTAGAATTTGTACCCTTTTTTGTTCCCTCCCTCCCCCCCAACTACCTTTGTTATGTGTGTGCAGCAATATTTTTGCTGCATAGTTGTTTTTACTATAAAACAAATGCTTTAACGGGGAGCCTAGAAATTAAATGGTCAGAGAGGCAGGCTTTGGGGAACACCGGCAGGGTGCATGTTTAGGTTGAGTTTTTTTTTGTATTGTTTTGCATATCCTATAGACCGGTCGGTCATGTCAACTGTAGCTGAGTGAGTGAGTGAGTGAGTGAATGGGTAAATGAAAAAGAGTTAGATTTAAATTACCATCAGGCATTAGAGGGACAGTTGGGTATAGAACAGAACCTCAACAATGCCGTCTGGCATTACACAGAGAGAGAGGGGTAGAAATTAACAAAATGGAAAATAGCAAATGTGCATTTATTTCAATATACTCCAAATTAATAGTGTTGCAAACCCGTAACGAATCGATTGCATACAGGAGGTTCGGAAGAAAAATGCGTGAATGCAAATTTTATACGGACGTTAAAGGCTACATAAGGTCTGAAGGCACAAAATTGTTGCTTATTTCTTTATTGGAACCGACTGTAGCATGGGGGTAAGAAATCGCGACTATCAATCTAATGACTTGGGTTCAAGCCCTTTTACGGCATCTACATGGCAACCTACTCGATGTTTTCGACATGAACTTTTGAGTATTCGAATCAATCGGCATATCTAGTAGAAGCTTATCAATTAGCTGCAGTCAGATACGTCGATGAATTGTGGGTCTCATTGTGTGAGTCACAAATGAGGGAAGATCTTCCATATATCATTCATGATATCCAAAGGAAAACTACGTTTTTTTTAAAGCAATTTCCTATATGTCCTACATGTGCAAATGTTGGGAAGCCCTGATAATAAAGTAGAATTAGTTTAACCTTATAGTTTTGTGTCCTTTCAAGCGGCACTAAGACCTGACATACGATATAACATCAAAAAGTACTTAATTTTGCAATAGAATATGTGGATATTAGATCAACTATCGGATCTTTTGAAAGGACTTCATCTAAACGGATCTTTCAAGTAACGGATCTTTCGAAAAGCCTCCTTCTAAACAATACCTGTTTGCAGTATAGAAACTTTAAAAACTAACTCTAACAAGTTGTAGTATTTCTTATGACCCAACATCACAGTATTTTAACAAAACGATAACTAGACAACAGCATAACTATCAAAGCGGATGTTGACTTTTGTAAAACAGGAAATCACAAAACTGCACACAGAGAAAGCGAGAGAGATTACATGTGTAAGAGCGAGAGATAAGGTGGAGTAGTACTTTCCCACAATACTCCATATGCAGCACATCCCACCACCCCTACACACAATAGTATAAAATAACATGCAGTTGCTAAAAAGGACCTTTGCTTATAACTATTCTCCCTCCCCCCCTCTCCGTTCCCTGAACACGTATGTATTAGTTTTTGTACAAAAATGGTTGGAATTGCATAAAAACTATAAATGCATAAAATTCATCAAGCAGAGGCGAGGAGGATGAATAGAAGGCAGCATAAAACACATTTCTCTACTAGTATGTAGAGAGAATATGCATGTGTGCTGTGAAATATTCTGCACCACACCAAAAGCACCCATGTGAGATGATCAATCCTTTAGAGGAATGGGCAGCAAACGAGCTATGTTTTTTCGTTTTGTTTCCAAGCTCTGGTCAGTTTTTGTCCTTTTTTCTGAGTGGGAGAGGAGGTCGTTAGTGCTTTGAATATCCTTTCCCACTAAGACTATATAGAAATTTTTTTGTTGTTATATGAAAAATATGTTGAAATTGTCCAAAAATATTGCATAGTTTACGATTTTTTTGTTGGGCATTCTATTTTTTTTTTTTTTGTTAACGTGGCTTGTTTGATGGGAGTACAAATAATGGAAATGGAATGAAATTTTTAGAATATATAGAAAGAAAGAACGAAAAAAAAGATAGAGATATTTTATGGGCACTTTGCATAGAAGGCTTAATGCATTTCGAACAAATTTCGCGACAAACGGAAAAAAAGACTATTTACTCGTGATTGTATTGCAATTTAAAAGTTGCACTAGGGGAAGTGCTAAAAGTATTTTTGAGGCATTTGTTTTAGGTACAGTTGAACTTCCGGCTAACAAACTACATAGCAACTAAATGGGAAATTAATAAGGTCTTACCAAATGGACAAGTGAAATGGAAAAAGGAGGAGAAGAACAGGAACAAAGCAGAGAAAATGTCGTACACAGATGTGAGACTGAATTTGGATTTACAATTCTATTGAATTCCCAATGTTGTTTGTTTTATGTGTCTTCTATAATTTGTATATCCTATCCTGCTCGAGTAAATGTCTTTCTATACAAGAAAAAGGTAAGTTGAAATAAAATTCTTCTTTGAAAATTTAAAGACGATCGAGTCGTAGATATATGTCTTTCTGGCAGTTGGTCATGATAACTCCACTTTAACTTTACGCAGCCCAATTAAACCTTGTCACCATTTATATTTACAATACTGGTATGAGAATAAGAATGTACGGATAGTTCCATCCCTTCTGGTATATCTCATACATATTTCTCGTAATTTGTACTAAAGTCATTTGAGAAAGCTTAAGAAATCCATGTTCGAAGTTATCATTCACCGATTTTACTATCAAAATCTCAGCATGCCTACACTGAAGGTAGTTCAACTAAGACAGTTCTTAAATTTTGGGTGTGATGACTGGATGCAATAGCATTCGACAGATTATGTCAAGTATCCAAGGCTTATCCTCGACAGGAAAGTGTCTTGGAATTCCAATATGGGGGTGAGGGTCAAAAAGGCATCTATTGCACTCTAGTGCTGTAAAGGGACTGTAAGCAAACGCTGGGGACTGTCTCTAAAGGTTACTATGTGCAGTTATGCAACACAAGTTAAACCAATACTTTTCTATGGTATTGTAGTTTGGTGCAGGTCTCTCTATAAGAAATACGTTCTGAATTCATTGACAAAAATTTAAAGATCAATATTGCTTAGTGTTGGTGGTGCTATAAACACAACGTCAGCTATGGCACTTAATGCCATTCTAAACACCTGGACTCCTGATATCCTGGTTGAATCGGCTGCCAGTGTATCTCTGGTGAGAAACAGAGAATGTTGCGTTATAATATCGGATCATTCTAGACATGCTGAACTATTACACCGGATCAACTTAATTCCCGTAAAAGCGGATTACTATATCCCGTACCCATTACTAGTAACTACTCTAACGAGGGGAATACAAGTAGTATTCGGTTCGATTTTCTCGGATGAATCAAAGTTAGACAAGAGAGTAGGCCCTTAAATCCATTAACCAGACCTTAATACAAAGTTCAACCCCATTGCAGCGAGTTTGAGGTAGAAGTAACTTCTATACACGAGGTTGTTGAACTACACCACCCTTCGAATAATCTGCATCTTCACATTTAACCTGACCGCTAATAAATCCCTGAAAGCCGACAACGAAAGAAAATTTTTCTTTTAAGATGACTGGAGCCATGAGTTGAACATGTGATCTCACGCATGGTAGTCGCGTGTTCTAACCACTATGCCACGTCCGGTCCCAAAAAAAATTACGGCAAAATTTTGATGGGGAAAATATAGCACACAAAGAGTATTAATCTCTAATTTTAGTAGTTTCGCAATCGACTCTCTTCTTTGCGTGTATTTTGTTGTTGTATTTGAACACCAAACTGTGTAGTTATGAATAGTCCCCAAAAACTGATGCACTCACTAGACAGTGTATGGCAGAAATACTGCAACGCTCTTGATTGATTGAAAATAATACTGCGTGTCAATGATCGTACAGTTTAGGGTTGCTGTGTGACCGAATAGGAATTTTTTATGTGTGCACAGTAAGTATCAAAAATGATTGAGTTTGCAGTTCTCTGGTATAGATTCTTTCGGCAAAAGAATGTGCTGATATGACGATCTATACCTGCATTCTACACGTGGGACAATAAACTGATAATATATTCAATGATAAATGGAGACTCACTCCAACATGTAAACAAGCTAGGGTTATCTAGCCGCATTGAAGCAAAAAGAGGACAAAACAACTACTTTACTTGCTGAGAAAAAGGATCCGCAGTAGTAGAAACACTAACGCAAAATTGTATTGTAAGAAGTTACGCTTTTAAATTAGGCCGTAGAAACTGCATCGAGAATAAAGAAACTGCATGGAGGAGAATGAAAAACAACGAAACATCACCTCTGGACTAAAAACTACGTTTCGGACACCATATAGTGGACACCCAAGCCCTACAGCAAATATATGTGAATAGGAAATTCTTAGAACAGGCGAACTGCCTAAGTAGCTAGTCAACATTTTGCTATAGTAGAAATTGCTGGTTTCATTGGGTTATCTAACCCAATCAAACGTCTGAGGAGCCCATTTTCGATATCCGTCACCATCATGTCAACCAATTTCAAAGAAAAAATATAATTAGTAAAAAGATTTAATGGATTTCAAGTTCTGCACAATTTTATCCTCAATAAACCAGCCACCTGTGGTCCACAGTAAATCACAATTGGTCTTCATTTCAATACTTAAAACCCTTCATTATTTAAACAAAAACGACAAATTCTTTCTATGACTTCCTCTTGTCCCTTTAAAATCTTTTATCACAATGAATGTATACCCAACCTTTCTACAACAATATCACATTTCACATGCATTTCTCTCATCTTTGCTTTTAAATTAAATTCCCAGTAATTAACCACTTCCGTGGTTTACAGCACCGTAAAAAAGAACAACTTCCCCGGCTCAAACACACAACAAATCTTAACATTTAATTAGGTTGCTTCAAGAAGCTCTCTTCAAATCAAAATTACAATAACTCTTTCTCTAATGTTGAGGTTCAATGTTGTAATAACCCACAGAGGCAGCAACTGCAGCAGCAGCAGCAGCTTGTGTTTGTTTTCTGATAATTGTCACAATATGTGATTTAAGAATAGACGGTGAAATGAACTCAATGAGGGGTTCTTCAGGGACCAGTTAAGATACTAGTGGGGGTACGATATTAACCAAACGTCATTATGGGCCACAATGCATGATGCATGGCGACTACGACGACGGTGATGGCGACGTTGGGTCTTACAACACAATGTACTTCATTACAAGTCAAATAACTTCAAGTGCACTCCGGAAGCAATCTAACGATAACAACAACAACAACAATGTCAAAAAGAAACACCAAAAAACAACATAACACTGCCATTGTTGTTGGCCACAGTTAATAGCTGCAACAACAACATCAACTTGATATAACGTTATTGGCATCGTTTGTTAGTAACAAAAGGGGGTTACACACAAGAGAGAAAAAAATACGAATGTGTTCCCCCATTGTGTTCATTAGGTTTAGATGAAATGCAATGCATATTGCGCTCTTAAACAGCTCCATCATAAATGTAGCGTTAGTTGTGTTATGGGCCCGGTTGAGTTGTCGTGGTTTACATTTTTATGGAACTAAGTAATTAATCAAATTTGATATGAGAGATTAGTGTAAATATCGTGAAGTATGGCACCGACCGTGTTATGATCTTCAGAGCACGCGTTTATAATGCATTTCTTTGATCGGTGGCCACCTATATGTTGTTGGGAGCAACTTCATAGTTTATTCGGACTAGTCGTTAAACTTTAGGTCCCGTTTTGTAAGTCTAAAATGTACTAATCCTAATACAAGAACCTCTTTCATATCTCAGTCATGGGTTGGTAACGGAAATAAATTTTCTCCTTGTGTTATTTGGGAGAAAAAAGTGGTGCAATGAATTTAATCGTGGTTGTACATTCAAAATCGGAAACTATTTTTTAGTAAATGTGTACATCATTAACCGAAAAATGCCAGAGGTAATCAAGTAATGACAACTGGGCGTACTCTCTAAGACAAAATATATAAGCGAAAAAATTTATTTAAAATAATAATTTTTTTTTTATTTTTTTCATATCAAGGGTTTTTCAATTGTTGCCTGTGGCTTCCAAGTTGTTTGTGCGCGGTCTATCTTACCTATTGGTAGTTCTTCAGTTACTGATGCCAAATCACCATGACAAACTACACGATTTAGAAGCAATTCTAAATAACAAAACTTTATGATTACAAATAATGTTTGTTGCTACAAAAGCAATGGCGGTCGAACCCCATATTTCTCATATGATATTTAGCGATGAGGCTCATTTTTCAATAAATGGCTATGTTAACAACCATAATATCATTATATGTCACAACCCAACGCTTAGTAGCAATGCATACACAAAAAATTACTGTTTGTCATGCGGCATCATTGTTCCGTACTCTTTCGTCGTTGAGGCCGTCACCATCAAAGGCAAGATCTACAGAGTCCACGAGAGTTTTACTTGAGTCTCGCCGAGAAGGCCTAATCCATGGTGTGCTCAA
Source organism: Muscina levida (assembly GCA_964034835.1). Taxonomy (NCBI): domain Eukaryota; kingdom Metazoa; phylum Arthropoda; class Insecta; order Diptera; family Muscidae; genus Muscina; species Muscina levida. Next base: position 112,167,519 of record OZ035881.1, on the reverse strand, counting down.
CAGACTGGGCATATTATAATGCGATTGTGCTAGCCAGGGTACAGATCAGAGAACTACAACGGTGCACCGCCACCGTAAGTACACAGTTCCCAAACACAGTCTATCGTGCACAACTATTCTTCAAACGCATCAACATTCAGAGTGTGTGACACGCAGTAGTCAAGCTGGTCTCTGACACAGGGTGCCACATACACTGCATATCGTGGACAAGTGTGTCTGCGACACATCAGCGAAAACTGTCTTGCATTCATCGCACAATGAGCAAGCAGCTATTGCAAAAATATGATGGAAGCAAACACAGCACACAAATTTTGGAAATTAAATTTTGGAAGCAAGCTAACAAAATTGTCGGCACCTTCATCCAGCCAAAGGGTACTAAGTTGGGTACGACAAATGAAACATACCGCCCTTTGGCCAAGGTGAGAATTTTGTTACCATCTCTGCTACTGTATGGGTCAACAGCGTGATTGGAGATATACTGAACGATGATTACCAACATAATTTGACACAAATTGAACGACATGGACATGGACGACAAGTGTTTTAGCAGCACGGCGCTGTGTGCAACACATTGGTCGCAGCCAAGGACAAGCTGCAAGCAAAATTTGAGGATATGGTTATCTCTCTCTTTGAAGTGGCATGAATTTGCCATCAATATCGTGTGATTTGACTTATTCCACTATAGATTTGCCCTTATTGGAAAACTCTATTGTTCGTTATGAATGATAATAACACTCTCCTGATTTCATTTTTCATAGCCTAAAACAGTGCCAAGCTAAACCGAAGGCACGTACATACAAATATTATGTATTTTTGTATGCAAATGTAAAACTCAAGCAGAGACTGGTAATACACTGACTGACCTTCATCGAACATAGCTTGACGTATGTACCGATCGTGTCTGATTTCAAAAGTTTGATTACTGCCGGCCTCGCGATTCTATGGGATGCCTGACACTAGTCTAAAAGCACTAAATCGTGCAATTAGAAGATTTTACGTTTGATTTGCACTGGAATCCAAATGATTTCTCTGAAATCCCCTGAAAGGTGTAAACCACATTCATTTTGTTAATATTTAACAAATTGTTAATAAACTAATTCACTACAACCAATAAACCGGTCTCCCAATAAAAATACCCAAAATTGTTACCCAAAAAAATCCACAATTAGAACAAAACCTAAAAAATAACTCAAGCTACCATTCAAAGTTGTTGCATGCCCTAGCTGCCAATGACATTCCATCTTAGAGCCACGCAATATGCAACGAAAGTAATACTTCATGAATGAATCAAATCATCGTTTTGCTTTTTTTTTGTTCTCATACTTTACACACGTTTCCGTATTTAATGAATGACAACGACGACGACTTTCTTGGAAGGGGACGACAATTTTTGCTCCCCTTTGTTAAGGGCTGCAATACCTACTCTGTGGTCTCGTTGTTTGCAACATCATTTTTGATTTGTGGCATAGCATATTCATCTTCATCTTTAGGACTTGCAACAATTTCTACTTCACTACATCAAGTGTAGAGATGTTCGAGTAGTACTTTTGCATTGGATGCATTTGTAATTAAAGCAGGAGCTGAAGGAGAAGGAATACTTCTGCTGACTCACTCACAAAATTGCTGGAAAACTTTTTGGCCGTTTTTACCGGATCGTTAGGATATTTACTAGACGAGTGCACTTCAAAATAACAATTATATTTCATGCTATACAAAATGACGCAGTTATTGCGAATGCTGTACACTCACACCGACGAATCAACGCCTTCTTTGGATTATCTTTTCTGGTTTGCTTTTTTACCCTTTTGGGGGCAATGTATGTTTGTGAATCACTCATTGGGACCCAATTCTTTGGAATTTCATTTTACAAAACCGACCCGATTTTCAAGTTCTCTCTTTTTCCGCTTAACTGCAATTTGCTACTTCTATCTCAGGTTGGTGGTGGGGCTAGTAGCAGCAGTAGTAGAAATAACCTATCATATCTTGTATTTGTGGTGTACGTTATCTTGTAGTTAGTTGTAGTTGTTGTTGTGCTGTTGCTATTTCTCTTTACGGGAACTTTAACGATGCGTGTTAAACTAGTTGTAAGCCCATTGTCGATGATTGTTAGAGCGTCGTTGCACGGTGCACGGTACACTTACTAAGCCAGCCCTGTACTCATATGTATGTATGTATGTAAGCACTGCATAGCATTAGTAGATATTCACCCCAGTAAACCTCTATCGAGACTTCGTCATCATCAACATCATCTCAGTGGTAAGAGTAAAGTAATGCAGTTTTTGATTGTGGTTTAATGATAGTTTTAATTTCTAACCAAAAATAACGAAAACAAAACTTTTTCATGAGAAAATAGTTAATGTTAGTGTGTGAACAATGCATGGAATAGGGTTAACTGTTTATTTGCTACTGCAATTAATGTTAGATACATTGCGTGAGAATAAAAGAAAAACATGCTAGATTGTATTTTAGAAGTTCATGTAGAAATTTCAAGTTGAGATTCTTTGTGTAAAATAGAAATGTTGTCAACTGAGGCGTTTCTTTGACAAAAGGCGTAGGAAAGGTGAATGCTATAAATTTTTTTGAAATATAGTAAATATGACATTACAATATAGTTTTGCATTGTAATTAAGAATTTGTTGTTATTTTTTGGTAACTTTAAGTGAAAAGATGCTGAGATCATTGTTGGTAAAGTTAACAGAGAAGCAATAAGTTACTATAGACACAATGTGAAAGATTTCCGTTATTTGCTAAATTAAAAGAAAATACTTGTATAGGTTGTTTTTTTTTTTTGTTATACTTATGAAGTTTTATTTCAGTATACTTTGGCAAATCACCGTGCAAAAACTAACTATCACCAGAACAACAAATTGTGAGAATTTATTTCACAAATTCGACCTCTTAGGATTAGGATCATTTTTGGCTAAAGTATAATTGTCGCTTTTGGAGGTAAGTCAAAATTCTGGTCTACCCAGACCAGAAGCTAACATTCGACGCACTATTAACGAAATATGGCCGGGTATGCTCGAAAAGTGGTGCCAATTTGGAATGATAGGATATAGTTCATAAGGAGCAGTTGCGGAGGACATACAAATTATATACAAACCATAAATGTCATAAAATTTTTGAGGAAAGATCCGAAAAACCGCGTTTTGAACCGCGAAAAGTCAAGATTTTGTGAATGTTTGCGAACTTTGGTTTACAGATTCATGTTGTACTCGACTAGATCTACATTATGCACTAGGTTACTCCTCAAGTTCCAAATAACTGTAACAGTGTTTAATTAAATAAAGAGAATAAGTTTTTGTTAAATTTGTTTTTGTACTGATTCTTGCAAACAACATTCGCGTAACATAGCAAAACTATTGCGGTTTAATAAATAAGTAAATTTGGCTTACCTCCCTAAATTATTTAAATATATATTTTTTGATTAAATTTCGATATTTACCTGAAATGAAAGAAAGAAAAGAAAGATAAGTATATTTTTATAAAAGAAACAGCATAAAAGCAGTCAGCCTAGAAAATATATTGCGAATAAATCCGTAGCTGCATAGAACAGCGACAGCGGGTTGGGGAGGAGGGGTTCCGAGAGCAGCTAATAGGAATTCAGTGCATTGGTGTTGTTCAGCGGAGCATAACGTGCGTTCTGCTTACTCAAATACTATCGGAACAACAAAAATGTTGTACTCATTACAACAAACGGCATAAAAATTAAGTTGATTGGATTATGGGTGCAAAAGTTCAAGGTGACAGGTTCAACAATGAAGCAACCACGATTTGGGCGACCTAGAACTTCAAGGGATCCCGAAAACAAAGAGCGTGTAAAACCGTCTATTCGTGAACAACCTGGTCTCCCTATTCGCAAGCGGTCTTAAATGTGCTCCAACAATCAATGATCGAGTTTTGAACTATATGGGTCAATAAAGCAGAACTCCAATGCCTCATTGGATTTAATTCTTGAAATTTTCGAACAAAATGTGATTTGAAATAGGTAATATTTAATGGCTACCTCGTAGCCTAGATTGGCCCCCAGTGGTTTTTTCTTTAGGTATACCTTAAAAGTAATGTTTTTAACAGGAATTAAAGTAACGAAATAGCTGCCAAGCTATCACTAAAATGTTCCGCTCCAGGTTGCAGCAATATCGAAATAATCAAACATCACATATGGATGATGCCATTTTTAGAAAATGAAATCCCTCTTTGTGTATTCTCACAATAAATACGTACTTGTTATGTCAGTCAACAAGAATTTTTTTTACCATCTTTTTAAAAAAAAATTGATATGTGTCAGCGATCAGTTATACCAATTTTAATATTACACTTGGTAAGATCATTATCTTCGGCTATAGCGAAGCCAGTGTATTCACGATCATGAGTATATGGGAAAGTATTGTATTTGATAAATTTAGTATTTAAAGTACTAAACTACAAAAAAATCAAATGGCTCAAGATCGTGAACAACCCTATTCTCTTTAAATTATTGTTTTATACATTTCCTTCCAAAAAGGGGGAGTATGTATGGGAGGTCAAAAGTCGTATCTTGCTTGTCTTAGAACTTAATCTTAGCTTAGGGGATAGCAATTTGCACAAAAAATTTCAGCTCGATAGCTCTTAAACTGCGGGTATCGACTCAGAATTCCACGCTGATGGCGACAGCGAAATGTATGGACGATTATTTTTTGCGTAAATTTAAAAGTGCTTGAACGAAATATTGTTCCATTTGATGCGAAAAATACATGACGGAAATTTGAGTAATATCGGACAACTATTTCCCGTGCCTCAAAGATGTCAAAGGTCAGGTTCTTAGTAAACCCTTAGTAAATCCTATGGTTTTTTGCTAATGTTTGATTATGAAATAGTATTAGTTTGCCAACTTGGTTCCAAAAAGCAGGCTATTATGTTATATCTCTACTATACTGTACAATTTTCAGGACGATCATACTATTATTACGGCTGTTGTAGCGGTTTCCTTTAAATGGGACTCCGGCTGTAATTCATACTGTCCCAACAACACATGCCAAATATCAGCTTTATATCTCTCATAGTTCGTGAGATACAGCCTTTCAAATTGTATACCACGCCCATTTTTTGTTGGAGTTGTCCGATGGGACATTACCGAAAATCCAAAGTTGAATTTTCGCTGATACCCTAATGTATATGTATATCTATGCCGTTATGACAAAAGTAATATGTCCGTTTAAAAAAAAGTTTTTTGTACTTGATACGTCCATATGTCCTAATGAGATATCACAACTTTAAATCGGCGTCCTGTAACATTACGAAGATTGGACATCTTAATATATATAGATATAGTGCCATGCCTACCACGCCTCCCTATGGCCGTCACAAATGGAAGAACAAACTGAATATCACCTTCAGTTCGTTTGTGGGCGTTGTGAATAGTATAAATAACAAAATTTTCTTATGTATATGTGGCATACAAAATAATAGCAAGTATCTCAGCTGTAAAAAAATCATTTCCAAGACATCGAATGACTGGACTTATTGGAAGTTGCTGTTGACAACATCGAGGGGCCACCGATCAAAATAATTTAGATGGTCAACTTAAAACCTGTTAAAAGTTTATAAAAAACTAAAGCTTTTTTGTTACTGACATACACAGCATTAGAATGGCTCAAGAATGTATGGGATATTCAGATGTATTTTTTTTGTCTACACAAGGCCGCCAATGTTACATTCATCAAAAGATGTGTGCATACCAACAATTGGATCAATCGGGCAATATTTAGAGGGCGCTAGAAATTTCAACTTTTTCATACAGTTTATCCAGTTATATACAGTTTATAGTTTAAAATCGTAAATTTCTAGCGACCTCTAAATATTGTCCGATTTATATGAAATTTGAGATATACATTTATTTTGTCGATTGGAATAGGGGTAGCCTTATGGAGGACATTTTAATGTTTTTGCCAGTAGTCTAATAAGGTATATATATTATATCCAGAATTGACTTTTAAACTCCTGCTGAGCGCATTAATATATGTACCACGTTTCTGCTTTTTAACAAATAATATTGTTAAAAAATACATGACAAAAATTTGTTACAATGTAAAAATTATGTAAATGTGCTGATGTTTTTCATAAGAAAAATTAATTCTATTCCCTCTCCACATACACACAGCGAAAAGGCCTCCATTTTTATTGGTTTCAATTAAAATTCTTAGAATTCAACGAGTACAAATATTATGGCAAAACAAAAACCCATGTAGCGCAACCACATGATCTTACACAATAATCAAAAGAAACAGCATAAAAGCAGCGAGCTACAACAACTATTACAACAACATATAGGCCCTCACCAAAAAAATATAGCATTTAAATGCAAAAAAACACGCTTCACAATCTAACGCACAATTTGTTCGTCTATGCTGTTTTTTTTCTATTTCGACAAAAAAAGCTTATGTCAGCCTAACGAATACCAAGAACGAAATACTAAAAGTCACACCAATGAGAACATAGTGCTTTCAGCTCTTTTTTATATTTGTGGGTAATCAAAAAAAAAAAGAATCTGAAATGAAAACGCACACGACGATGCCATAACGCACTTGAGCGCATACATAACCCCCCCTCACAACACTGTGGACGATTTCAGCCTTTGCTAGACGTGTGCGAGAAAGAGTGCGTAAGTATGCGTGTGTGCGTGTATAGTAAACCTCAAAAAAGCAAACATTCATCCAAAAAGTGAAGGCCTACAACAACAAACGGAAAAAAACTATAGATGAAATAGAAAAAAAAAACCAAATACAACAACAGCGGAAAAAATGAGGGCGCTCGGTAGGCCTCAAACGTGGAATTGAATGGATGATTGGTTGGCTGGTGGGCCGGACGCATGAACTTAAATGGAACACAGGGGGCAGAGGAGAAAACGCACAAAATGCTGAAGTTATAAATGTTACTGCTGCTGCTGCTGCCGCTGATATTGCGTAGCATACGCACACACAGTCACACAACATACTTTACATACAAACTAATGAACGCTCAGCAACAAAGCACGAAAAACATGCGGAACCGAAAATAGTGCGTAAACTGTGACTATGAGCAACAACAACTACAGCAACCATAGAGCTTTATGATTGTAGGCCTACAAGCAGCAGCAGCAGCAGTAACACCACAAAACAGTGCAAGCCTATACATAGCAGCAACAATACAGCAACAACAACAGTGACATAGACAAATGTTTAAGCAACAACATAGGAACTGGAGAAGAAGAAGCAGCAGCAAAAAACCTTGAGCTCGCACAACATAATTAAAAATGTGTACTGTCGGCTCCCCAGCAGCAGCAGCAGCAATCAGCGGCGATAACAACAACAACAACCACATCAACAATATTGGTTTAATACGAAGTACTACAACAAAGAATAAGGAAACCATTGTGAACACTTGAAAAAGCTAAAGCTTAGCAAATATACACCAACACATGCACGAAGTTACGCATATTTAGGCGTATACGCATTATGCGTGCATATGTTTTTTTTGCTATGACACCACCAGTGCAGAGTCATCATTGTCATCATTATGATCATCATTATCATCCTCCTCATTAGTCTCTGTAAATTAATATGGAGCTTTACTGTACCCTTCCCCAACCCAACACATCAAGTTGTTGGATAATGACAGTAGAGTGCAAAAATTACCACAACCAGTGATTGAACACTTAGGCCTATTTGCACCAACTTTGTAAAGGTATGGAACTAAAATTTATCAGCGTAGCAAGTGGGAGGTCGTAAGCGTGGTAGAAATGTCATATCTTTAAAATTTCCTATCGACAACAAATTTTGTAATTCAAAAAAAAAAAAAAATTATAGACAATATTTTATTGGCTTTACCGTGTTGTTGTTTTTATGGTTAAGTTTATAAGGCAATATATTATTTTCCCCAAACAAGTTACAAATCATTTGCTATAAAAAAATCATCAGTGTTTATTCTTGTGCATGATCTTAAACTGGATCGTACATTTAAGTATGTATGTTGATATGTTAGCTTATAAATCATCGCAGGTTTTAGTTTTTTTTAATGTTAACTAAGAAATCTTTGCCAAAATCTGGGAAATTTTGTTGATTGCTCGCTAAAAAAAATGCGATGGCGATTTTAGACTTGGACGTACATTTATTGGGATGATTAGATATTTGGGATGTTGCCTCAGAAATCATTGCAAAAGTCTGAGATATTTTTTTTTTAGATAAAATAAAATGAGCCTGACTAGATGATTTTTTAGCCAAAAACTGGAATGCACTGGCAGTTCGTGTCTGTGTGTTATGTAAAACCTTTTATACGCTGCATCCAATTCGGTAGAAAATTGGGCAGGTTATGCTCTAGAAGTTTGCCATGGTTTATACATTATTTACATTGTTGTGAAAGGTTTGAATTGCGAATTCAGGCTTGGTCATACATTTATTAAAGATGCTATATTAATTGGGATGTTACCTCAGAAATCATCGCAAAAGTCTGGGATATTTTTTCGACAGATTGATAAGATATGTTAGAGTGTGCTGACTAGATTTGGTAATTATTTAGCCAACAATTGTAATGCACTGGAAATTCGTGTGTGTGTGTGTTTTATATTACCTCTTATACTCAACATTCGATTGTATAGAAAATTAGACAGGTTATGTCTGAGAGGTTTTCAATAGTTTATACAGTACTTACATTGTTGTAAAAGTTTAAAATTGCGCTCCACGACTCGCACAATTTTGGCTTATATATAATTAAGAATGATTTCCATATTTTACAAATTACGAATGAATTATTTTTGGATTGTTTGATAAGAAAAGTGCGTATTCAGACTTGGTCGTACATTCATTATATATGATTGGTTACTCTGGATGTTAACTCTGAAATAGTTGTAAAACTCTGTGATATTTTTCGACAGTTCGATAAGATAAAGAGCACTGATTTTATCTCCTATTTTTGTTAACTAGCGACTGTAATGCATTAGCAATTCGTGTCTGTGTGTTTTCTATATCCTCTTATATGCAACATCCGAATATATAGAAAATTGGGCAAGTTATTTACGAGAGGCTTGCTATGGTATATATAGTACCTACGTTGTTGTGGAAGGTTTGATTTGCGCCCCACTCATCGCATAGTATTGGTATATATATATAATGTAGAATAGGTTTTTAAAACCAATACAAATACTTTTAGGAGATAGAATACTTAAATTGAAGAGAAAAAGGTAAAATAGAATGATTTGTGACGATCCACATTTAACAAATTTCGGTTCCGTATATTTTATAAAGAGAAAGAGTCTGACCAGATGGCTTTAAAGGCCCTCATTCATGCCCTTGCTTTGGAATAATTAGAAAAATGATACTATTGCCTTAAATGCAGATACAAACAGTGTCAATTTTATAAAGAGGTCAATTATATCCAACTTACTAGAACTCCTCTTAAATAAAAGGAATTCTCCATAACTCAATTAATATAGACGGCCGCCAAATATTTTATATTAATTTTTTTTCAACTTTATGCATAACATAAGTTCTAACGCCTGGCAAAGAGTTTTTTTTTCGCCTTTTTGTCCTAAACTAGTTTTGCTCTACAACTGCCTCCTGATAAGACAAATTGTAAACGTTCAAAGTTTTATATAGGAAACTATTAATACGTTGATCAAGATCGATTAGACCCTGTATTTCAATCGCTGCTATATTCATTAATCACAGCTGTTCAAATATGTGCGGCTGTGCAAGGTTGTTATGTTGATATTCACACTTGAATGGTCTGAACAGACGAGAGCAAAAAAAAAAAAACAACAACAAATCGAATATTTTTAAACACTATGATGAAGCAATCATTTCATAGGCCGATTTAGCTTTTTTGTTGTATGTATTTCAAATTATATATATATAATGTACATACAACGACTATTTTTTACACGCACGCACTTTACATAGTTGCGAACACACAAACTCTCACACACACAAAAAACATAAACACTTACAGCAACAAGGCAAAAAGTGAGCACACAAAAAACTCACAATCAGACGAAGAGACGGATACAATAGGCAGATACGCATTGTTTTTGCCGCGCCGTCCGTCGTATCCATCCATACATTTGTATAAATACAACATTTGTTTGCCGATAACAATGGCAACGCGCAACTACTCTACACACATTGTGTGGGCCGCCGCTGAAGCTTTTTCCGGATTGTCTAAAAGTGACAAAGTGCGTTTCTTTTCGGCCGTCTGTCTGGTGATATTGTGTCAGGCCTATGAGCGTGGCATAATTTTGCAGTGCCTTTATGGTGATGATCTTGCCTAATGTTAGGGCCAGCCGTTGAAACTTTTTAGCATACATATTCACGTTATAGAATTCTGACGCATAAGATGAAAGATTTTATTAGGCTTATTGAGATTCATTATTAATTTTAGTATTTTATATTTATGCAGAAATAATATAATAAAACGTTTCTTGCTTAGTGCTTAGAAATAAAATTAAAAAAAGTGATTTGCATTGAGATTTGCATTTGAAAGTTTTGCAACACATGAGGAAATGATCGGCTAATATCTTCTAATGCGTCATGAATATATTATAAATATATTTTAGCTGAAACTGAGAACAGTTATTAGCTAGAAGTCAGAGTTAAGTACAGAAAATAAACTGATAATATACAAACATAAGACAAACCCGATATGGACATACGGAGGCCAACTATTTGAATGTATATTGCTAAATAATATCGCCGTTATGCAGGATAGACAGAATAAGATCTTTAGATGCTTTGTCAATGCACTTTAAGGTATGCATAGGGATTTTGGAAAAATAGTACAACATGAAATTGGTGACAATGCTGTAAAGAACAATACCCGGCTATAGATACATACTTGTATGTCTGGAAGTATCGTCCAATGTCTATCCCAGCGGGGTGACGCGACGGAAGTCATCAGATATTATTCCTACATCTATCTCTATCAATCTATATATATCTTTATATATAAAATTCTAACGTACGTGTGTTGTGACTGAACTCCTCCTAAACGGCTGGACCGATTTGCATAAATTTTTTTGTATGCGTTTGGGTGGCGCCCCGGATGGTTTAGATTTACAATTCGGTCCAATTGGACAAAGGGGCGTGGCACCGCCCATACAACTTGAAAATCAAAAGGGCTATATCTCATGAACTATCAGAGGTATGAAGATAAGATTTGGTATATATGTTGTTGGAGCCGTATTAATTTCAACCTGGGTGGAAGTGGGCGGTGCCACGCCCCCTTTTCAAAACCGCTCTGCAGGCTTTCCCAATAGACAGATTGATACGAAAATTTTACGAAGTGGTACTGATGACCTGTAGATAGTCCCTGGCTATATTTGGTTGTGATTGGATAAAGGGGCGTGGTACCGCCCACACTTCATGAAAATAAAAAGGGCTATATCTCATGAACTATAAGAGGTATGAAGATGATATTTGTCACATATGTTGTTGTTGCAGTATAAATTACAGTAAGAGTGGAAGTGGGCTGTAGCACACCCCTTTTAAAATAAACAGTTAAAACTGTCAAAATTCCACAGTATATTGCAGTTCGCCTAGAGACATGAACAGTAAGGTGGGCCAGTTTTTTTATTCGCAAAAATTGTAACCAAATCTACGATGAATTGTTAGAAAATGTCACCAATAAACTTTGTGTGTAATATCAATTTCTAGCTCGCGCTGGGAAAGCTTAATTTAGTGCAGAAAACTTAATTTTTGATAGAAGTGTCTTACTTCTAAAAGAAGCGCAAACTGGAGTAAATAAACGAAAAATCCTTTTATCTTAAAAAAAGTATCAGCTAGGATTTTGATTCATGTGGTTTTTAATGTACAACCCCCAACTCATTTACCGTTTTTGTTGCCATTTTAGGTCAACCAATTCGTCATTCAGGCGAGGTGTGTGAAGTGTGGTCGACTTTCATTGAGACTTTCTTTGAAAAATCACCATGTAAAGACTACACAAAAACAACGTTTACAAATCTTGCAAATTTATTTTCTAAATGCGCGTTCTGTTTGCCCATTGCAAAGTTTATGGTGCATATACTCATCCATCTGAGCAGCTAATAAAAGCCATCGACGCTGTAGACGTAAGTGTGACAGGGGACTCGAATTTATCGAACCGATGCCGTTCTCAGCAACTCGGTGTCTGCAAATGCTTAGGAAAGATCTTGGCCTATATTCAAATATCCAACTGGTAGAAGAACTATCATGTCATTGCACATTATTTGAAGGAGAAATGGTTCCAACACGACGGCGTAAAATGCCAAACTGCGCGTGGGATCATCACTTTGTAAAGCCAAACTATGTTGACCGAATTATCTCATAGAATGGTAATATGAGTTCAATACAAATATAGTATTCGGAAATATTATTGATCCATGAGAGAAGAAGACATGACAAAAGAGGGTTTTATTGCTAAAGGCATGAAGCTTCAAACGAAATTTAAATAATCGGTCAATAGGCGAAGAAGGCATGTCAAAAGTGTTTTTTACGCCCAAAGAGATAGTTAGTATACAGACGGTTACCGCTACTACATTAAATTTTGGTCTTAAACGGAATGTCTGATGAACTTTTTACTATCGTCATAGAGCCTATGATGTTTAGAATTTAAAACAACAACACTTAATTTGTTAACTTTCATGTTAAGGAGTTGCTTGAAATTAGTTACATAAGTTAATAAACACAACATATCATTATCGAGCTTAAGTACCGTTTTCAAAGTACTTTGTAGACCTAAATATGAAATATAATACAAGTTAAAATGCAATAGCAAAGCATTGCCGGGCCCACTAGTATATATATATAAATGAGTTTGTGTGTGTTTGATTGTTTGCATTTTTTATGTACCGTATAGATTCGAGAAATTACCTATGAGGTCTGTAGTGAAAATAGTCAACTAAAATTTTTGATATATCAAGTGGGCGTGGCCCCGCCTATTGGACCCAATTTTTGAAGACGCAATATCTGGAGGACTGTTTCACCAATCGCCTTGAAAATTTATCTAGATACATTTGACACCAAAAATCGTAATCCTACAAATAATGGGCGGGATCGGATCAGTGGGCGTTGCTTACATCTTGAAACTTTAAACGTATGTAGCTTATGAACTATAAGAAATACGAAGATGATATTTGGTATATATGTTGTTGGTATAGTTAGAATTACAGCCAGGGTGGCACGCCCCTTTTCAAAAATCGATCTGACTGCCTTTCTAATAGATCGATGATACGATACAAAGTGGTACTGATGACCTGTTTATAGTCCCTGGCTATACTTGGTTTTGTATTGAATAAAGGGGCGTGGCACCGCCCATACAACTTGAAAATCAAAAGGGCTATATCTCATGAACTATTTGGTATATATGTTGTTGGAGCAGTATTAATTACAGCCAGGGTGAAAGTGGGGGGTGCCACGCCCCTTTTTCAAAAATTGCTCTGCAGGCTTTTCCAATAGACAGATTGATACGAAAATTTTACAAAATGGTACTGTTGACCTGTATATAGTCCCTGGCTATATTTGGTTGTGATTGGATTAAGGGGCGTGGCACCGCCCATACAACAACAACAACAAAAGGGCTATATCTCATGAACTATCAGGGATATGAAGATGAGATTTGGTATATATGCTGTTGGTATAGTTAGAATTACAGCCAGGTCAGAAGTGGGCGGTGCCACGCCCTTTTCAAAAATCGCTCCGACGGCTTTTTTAATAGATCGATTGATACGATACAAAGTGGTGCTGATGAACTGTTTATAGTTCCTGGCTATACTTAGTTGTGATTGGACAAATGGGCGTGGCACCGCTCATACAACTTGAAAATTAATAAGGCTATATCTCATGAATTATCAGAGTTATGAAGATGAGATGTGGTGTATATGTTGTTGGTGCAGTATAAATTACATCCATGCTAAAAGTGGGCGGTGACACGCCCCCTTTTCAAAAATCGCTCTGACGGCTTTTCTAATAGCCGGATTGATAGGAAAATTTAACAAATTGGTACTAATGACCTGTTGCCAGTCCCTGGCTATACTTGGTTGTGATTAGATAAAAGGGGGTGGTGCCGCCTATACAATTTAAAATTTAAAATAGGTATATCTCATGAGCTACCAGAGGTAGGAAGATGAGATTTGTTATATAGTGATATATTTTATATTTACTTTACAGAACAAATCTTATGAATAGAAAATTTAAGCAATCTTTATTGGGGTTGGACTGGAAAACAGCATTTGTTTGGTTGGGGACACAATTTGAATTTTCATAGTATGTCAAAGGTAGCATTACCGAACATTTGGAAATAAACCATGTATGGGGTATTTTTTTGACGTATATACATTTTTTATAGGAATAAGTGTAAATCTAGCTGGCATACTAATGAAGTGTTTTAGACTTTCTTTCAGTATACTTTGGCAAATCCCCATACAAAATTTTACACTAGAACAACATTTACAAATCACCTTAACTTATGGAGCACTTTGTCAAGTTTATGCAATACTACGTAAGACGTTAGTTTGACAGGGGAATCGAATTTATCGAACCGTCGCCGTTCTCAGCAACTCGGTCTCTGCAAATGTTGAGGAATGATCTTGGCTTACATCCGTAGATCCAGTGGACGGTCAATTGATTTTTTTTATATCTCATGTCATTGCAAATCATTCAGAGGAGAAATGGTTCCAACTTAAAAAAAAACTTAATTTCCCTTTGCACCCCATGAATGAGGTATGGGATAGCTTCTGGCGTTGTTGTGAATTAACACGCTTTCTATTTTTAGATTCACAACTAACGGCGCCTACTTGTTTATCGACGAATGCGAACGTCACTGTTTGAGAAGCTCTTACTAGACACGACGATTGAATCGACGCTTAATGCTGCGAAGTTGCTGTCAACAACATTCGAGGGGAGCCGACAATGAAAGAAAATTTTATTTATTTTTTTTCTTTTAAGATGACTGGAGCCAGGTTTTAACCTGCGATCTCCCGCATGGTAGTCGCGTGTTCTAACCACTATGCCTCGGCCGGTCCCAATGGTTCCAACAAGGCAGCATTATATGCCATACAGCGCGTGAGACCATCACCGTGTTAAGCCAATTGTTTGGTGATCGAATTATCTCAAGAAATGGTAATACGAGTCCGATACAAAGATAGTACTTGGTAAATATTCAATGTTCCAAAATAAATTGATGCAATATTAATATGTATTCAACTCTAGTGTCCAAAGTGTTGGTTTAGTCCCCATCTTATATCTCTGGTGGTTGTTGTAGCACTGCCAACTACATTACATAGAGAATTATTTAGAATAGGAGCGGGTATAATATGCATCCTTGTCGGAATCCGGTTGTCACATAATTGGTACTACTCTGTGAGCCATCGTGTTTTACTCGGCATTTGGCGTTACTGTCCAAAACTAAAATGAAAGTAATAAGTTTTGTGGGCACGACTTTACAAGCTTAAGCGTTCCAAATGGCATGATGTCCTAAAGCGTCCAATGACTTTTTGAAATCTATAAGGAACATGTAGGTTAGGGGTAATTGGCATTCGACGAAGAGCACGATGATTATGCGTAACCTATTTATATGCTCTAGGCAGATCCAATCTTAGATCTGGAATAACAACATCCGCAATTCTTTTATTTAGAATGTGTGCAATTACCATATTGACTGAGCCGAGTATGATTATGCCCCTCCAGTTTTTATAGTTAGTAAGGTCACATTTTTAGGGATATTGACTTTGATTATGCCTACATTAAGTTTGTTAGTCTGCCAAAAATTCACAATGTTTGGAAAACAAAAGTTACGCTGTTTTTATGGCATCAGCTGTGATCATCTCTTTAGCAATATTGTCAGCACTAATAATTTAGGATTTTTGTGATGTCCTAAGGATATGTCCTGTTTCGCGCTGTTGGTTGGATTTATCCTCAATTTTGGGCGTTTACATGTAAATAACCTGAACAAAAACGTTTTTTCAGTTCTATCTGCTTTTCAATATCAAAAAGTTGCTTACTCAACTTTTGTAATCATGGTATAATGAATGTCTGCAGCACCAGAACAAACTATTTTTGAACTATTCGTCAACACAATGCAAAGTTTTCCAATTCACCTAATAAATTTATTAAATAATTATTTAATTAATCAATTTTTTTATTATTCCATTTTAATTAGTATTTAAACGTTAAAGTTTTACTCTGTTTTAACCAATCAGTAATTACTGCATTCCCTTTTCCTCACCCCTTACCCAGCGCTCATAATTACATTTGAAATTTTTTTATACGCATGATAATTACATATTTAATAGTTTCCTCTAGTACAATGTTCCGTATGTTTGTATAAATGAGTATGGTTACATTCATACCGATATACCAACAACAACAAAAAAAGAAACTTTTTCCAAGACATTTGAGTCACATTAATGTTAATTAAAGTACAAAAATGCACTACGCGTATGTACTACAATATTTTCCATAACAGCAAATTGTTACGCACTGTGTGAGCTCAGTGTCTGTCTGTCCGTCTGTCTTCCCCGGCTCTTTTGAGTGGTGCCATACATGCGAAACTTAAATCTAGAGGCTGAACACACAACAACCCTCCACCTCCCCTTTTGCATGAGGAGGCAACACAAAAATGCATAAATTAGATTTTTTTTCCTCCCTAAAAGATAAAAAGACGACGACGACGAAGAGGACCGACCGACCCAATATATTTTTGTCTACTTCTAAATTTAATGAAAATTTCTGGCAGAAAGGCCCGCAAAAGATAGGAGAAGAAAAAAGTTTACACAAGAAATATGTTGCGTATTTTGCTGGCGTAAAGTGCGTTTTATTAATGTCTTTTCGCGTTGTTGTTGTTGTTGCCACATACAGCGACAGCAACAACAACAACAATAATAAACAATTCTATTGTTGCTGTATGACGTTATAAAACAACAACAAAAACCAACAAAATGAGCTCATTGCGTTAATGTGACCTACTTTTATTTCTGGGTTGCGCTAGAGCAGTGTTTGCTTGGAATTGAGTACACTCGCAGCACAGCACACATTTTTCGAGGTTTTGGTCTATGTAGTAGCATTGGCGTTCATTCATAGCCCTGCTTTGCACACGCATGTGGCACAAATGCAGCAAGCAGGCAAGCAGACATTGTCAGCGTTAGCAACCACACCACACAACGCACATTCATAGGAGACCGACCGACCGAACCACCGACGAGCAATACGTTCGTTTGGCCTATCCCTCTATAAATGTATGTGAAGTACAGACAATCATCCAAAGCAGCAAATGCTGATTGTGCGGAGTAGTGTATTGTGTGCGCATTGTGTTAGTTTGTACTGCTTGCTTGTAAGTAGATTGCTTTGTTGTTGTAATGTAAGTACATGCACAAGCTTTTTGCGTTTTGGTTGTTACATTAGTGCGCACTTGTTTGGCCGATACGTAGGGGGGTATGGTAATGGTGGCGAAGGTTAATATATGTACTTGTGGATACATTGGTGTTTGTAGATAAACTGCAGAGATACATTACAGATCAAATTGCATAGAATTACTTTGTTGAAATGATATGTTGAAAATTCTAACTTTATTCAAGATGTGAAAAATATTTATGAAGGAAATTGTGAAAAACAAAAATATCTTCTCCATGAATTTTGGCCAATGAGCCGTGGCTAAAGAGTGTTTAGCTTGGAGATATAAAGTTTGGTATACTGATAGTATTCGAGACCACAGATATGAATTTGCAGACGATATTTTTGTTTTCGATCAGTGGGCGAAGGTGGCGTGACAAAACAAAAAAAAAAAATTTTAGCTATAGTTGGTATACAGATAAAAAACGGCACTACAGGTTCAAATTTGAAAACGAAATTTATATTTTCGATCAGTAGACGGAGTAGGCGTGGCATTAACTAATTCAAGGTCTGGATAGATATAAGTTGATATACATATAGTAGTCGGCACTAAAAGTACAAATTTTAGGACGAAATTTTTATTTATGATAAGTGGACGTGTAACAAATTCAATTCAGCCCTAGAGAGATAAAATGTGGTATACAGATAGTACTTGGCATTACAAGTTAAATTTTCAATCAATGAGCGGATTTTACTTTAGAATATTATTTAGTATATTCATAGTATGTACTAGGCGCTACAGTTACAAATTTGCAGCCGCAATTATTTTTTTTCGAGGAATGAGCAAAGTGGGCGTGGCAAAACTATTTTTATTCCTAGAGATATAAAATTTGATATACAGACACTACTCGGCACTATAAATTTAAATTTGCAGACGAAATTTTTCGATTAATTGGCAGAGTGGGCGTGTCAAAACAGTATTAAAGCCCTAGAGAGAAAATTCTTACTTGTTATGGGAATTATAAACTGGGAGTCAAAATATTTATGTTTCTGTAGTGAGCGGAGGTGGAGTGTCAAAACTTTAAGATATAGAGAAGTACCATTTAGTATACTGATGCTTGGCACTACAATTACAATGTTCAGTCGAAATTTTTATTTTGGATCAGTGGGCGCATAAGGCATCGCAGAAGTGTTTTCTGCTCTGGTAGTTCTTTTCCCTACAATTACAATAGGAGAGATAAAATTTGATTCACAAATAGTTATCGGCTCTACAAGTTTAAATTACCAGACGAAATTTTTATTTAGGCTCAATGGGCTGAGGATGCGTGGTATATTAACCCTGGAAAGATAAAATTTGATACACATCTACGTGACAAGTGTTTATAGTTCAAGAAAGCGAAATCTCAGAAACAAAATATCAGTTGTCTACAATGCGTTTAAAGTTTTAAGTTGAGGCAAACAAAGTTTGATTGCCTCAAATATATTTTAAAACAGTGTTTCATTTGGAGGAAATGTAATAAATTAAATATTTTAAAAGCGTAATTGTCGCAAACAAGCGCATAGTTTGTGGCAAACTCAAAAATAAATTCGTCATAAACAAAAAAATTTGGTAGTCACTCTAATCATACAAAAACTTTAGAAGGAACCGAAAATATCTTGTAATAAATGTTTTTTTCGGTTGCCACAAAAGAAGAATGTTCATAAAAACTTAAAAAAATCGATACTGACTCATATACAGAAAAAAGTTGTGTGAACTGCTCGATAGTTGGCAAAATATCTCATCAGCACCCTTTCGAGGTACTTTTTGGCTCTATACTACTGCAGAAAGGCAATCGGCCTAAATTGAGGAATTAGACCCAAAAACGTAAAGTGGTTCTACCAATTTGTAGGACGTAGCTAGAAACGGCTTTCCAACAACTAAAATTTGAGCACATCATAAGACTGCTGACAATCATGATAACAGGAGTACTGCTAGCTACTTCAACTAAGACACTGCTCACGAACGTCTCTGTTTAAGTCTCTGTTTAAGAGGAAGAACGGACTGTGGAATCTTTTCAGAGGAGTTTAATTTGCACCAGTTAGGCTTCCGAATCACTGTGGCATAGTTTTGGCCGAAATATGAGCAATTGGAATAGCCGCTAAACATATTCGGTATCATAGGATATTGGGCGGTAATATTCATTTACTTACTGATAATAAAGCGGCCATCAGATCCCTGGAGAACATGTTCATCACCAAGAGAAGTGTTCTAGAACGCCGGTCGTCTCTGGAGGAGATAGTGAGATATTCGACGACAGTGAGACTAGCGATGGCTACCCTCTCATGGGTTGCAGGACGTGGAGACATATTTGGTGATCAAGGGGCCGATGTACTGGCAATATCCGCCACCATGGTGAATTTGGGAAAAGTTTACTACGACGGTTGAATTTTATGTTTCGGAATTAGAGAACAAAAACAAATATTAATCATATATAGATTTATACACTTTTTCATTCGTTTGAACCAATTGTCAAAACATATTTGCCTCTCTTCTTGAGGTATCTTCAAAAAATGCATTCTAAATGCAGCGACAGCTTCTTCAGATGTGTTTTACGTACGGGAAAAAAAGAAGTCATTCGGTGCCAAGTCAGGACTATACGGCGGATGACCCATCAAATCGATGTGTGAGAGCTCGCATTGTCGAAGTGAAGAGTGATCCGTCATCGGCGGTTGGTTTTCCTGATTTCTTGGAAGACGACTGGCAAAAAAATGGTGGTGTACCATTCAGAATTCACTGTTCTACGTTGTTCTAGTGGTACGGTTGCGACATGTCCAGTTTTTCCGAAAGACAGGCGATCATTTGCTTAAAAGTGCTTCGGGCGCGAACAACTTTTGTTGGAATTGGCTCACCTTGAAACACCCACACAGTTGACTGCTGTCTACTTTCGGGCTCATGCCTATCGAACCATCCATACGAGCCATTTTTTGAGCGATTGACAAATTGTGTGGGATTTAACGCGAACAAATTTTTTTTAACAGTCAAATGTTTATGCAATATTGAATGTATGCAGGTCCCACTTATACCTAAGGTTGTCTCAATCTCCTGATAGGTCACATGAAGATCTTGCAAAATCAATTTGCGAACAGCATCAATCGTTTACGGAACAACGACCTTGATGGAGCTTCATCGCCATTGAATTCAGTTCATCCATGCGCTGTTGCTGAGTAAATCCACGTCGAAAGTTGTAAAATATAATCGCACGAAAATTTTCACAATTTAATTCCATTTTTGAGCCGAGATGAATCTTTTAAGTTACTGTAAACAACACAAATAGCGCTCGTATGTCAAAACGTTCTGAGTACGTATAACCTCAAGGCCCAAAACATTAAATTCAACCCTCGTGTCACATTATGTAGTGTTCTTCTTACAAGGGGGGAAGAGCTAATTGCGTAGAAACTTATTTCTATGGAAAGGTGCAACGATGAGGGAGAAAAGGAGACCACACAGAGACCAAGAGACCACTGCTTTTGGTGACCTGAGATATTAGAAATTCGGCCATCGGGCACTTATGGATAACCCCTGGCTATCAGTAGACGATCTGTTGAACATCCACACCATTATCAGAGCAGAGAAATGCCTTGAGAGTAGTGCTCTCTATATCACGGAAACGATATTCATGGTTTTCCGAGATACCGGTTCAAATCAGGCGGACTAATTGAGAGCGACTTTGACCAATATAAGGACCGAAATGGGCTATGTCGAAGGCGGCAGCCAAATTAACCTAACCTTCGATGGAAATTATAAACTTAAGCAGCTTAGTTTTACTAAAATGGAAATTTGAATTCAATTAATTTCCCAGTTTTTAGGCATATATTTAACATTTTTTTATATGTATTCCCATTTACCCGAACTTATCGCACCACTCATCGTCGTCATCGTAAATATATGTGAGGAAATAATATTCAGCTAAATCTTGGTCTGTCTTATTAATATATGTCTTTTTATATTGTATTTAATGATAATCTAATAAAATCACGTGTAGTTATTTTAAAGTTTTGCCTTTTATTCCGTTGTCGCTTTATATTTTCATTGTAACTGAAGAACAAAACATCAAATTACATACCGCAATTTCCTAGAACGCTATGAAAAGAAAATCAAAGTTGCTATGATGGGTTGGCCGCACTTAGAAAAGGTACACAGACAGACAATTTGAGCGTCACTTGGTAGAAATCGTATGGAAACGGATATCGCTCAAATGAAAAGAAAAACAAAAACGAAATAAACTAAAATTAACGCTAACGATGTTGTAAACATGTTCCACGACTATTGTAATAGGGAATACACAAAGACAACAACAACAATAACTACAACAATGATAAAAGCTTATTTTTCCCCTTTTATTAACAACAAAAGGCGGCAGCAAATATTACGCATTTCCTGGGCTTACAAAGAATACCGAAAAGTAAAATTTGAAAACGCATTTAAAAGTTTCTTTGCGTCGTCACTTCACATGCTGGCTTTGGTAAATGCCATTAAAGTGCTAGTATTTAAGCCTATTTAGGTGTTAAATATTTGCATTTGTGGTAACAAACCTCACCCGTTTTGCTGTGTTTGTGTCAATGTCTTAGGTGCCAAAATTATGAAAGTGTTGTACTAACATCTTAGTTGAGAAAATTGTCCAACAGTTGGTGTCTTAGAGAAGGAATTTATAAAACAGTACGGTTTACGCAGAAAAAACTGTCTCAAACTACAAGATTAGTATTTAAATATATCACAAATGTTGTTGACCGAATTTCAATTAAAAACATAATGGTGTTTATGAAATTATCTTTTACTATGTAGTATCGATAAGAAATCAGTAGTTGATGAATGTCTTAAGATTTGTGATACGTTGAGTTTGATGTGATGCGTTCATTCACTAGAGTTTACAAAAGGTCGGCAAATGTACGGAAAATAGTGTTCAAGTAGGACAGAAAGTCGCATAGATTCGTATATATGCAACTTCAACTTGTTATGTATGTATATAAAATGGCAAAAAAAATGACTATAAAATCAAATAAATTTTTACACAATTTTCCAATAATTATCATTTAATTGAATTAATGACAAATTCCATCAATTTAATGAATTTAACGAATTGTTGTTAGAAAATGAGAAAATGTTATATCAAATTGATGAATTTTCTATTCAGTGAATTTTTATTTTCCTAAATTTTTTTAACTTTGGCAAAATTTTATTTTAATTAAGTTACATTTTTTTAAATTAAAAAAAACAGTATTTTATTCTAATTTTTTTTTTAAATTGTTCATAACTTACCTTTTAATTTAAGTCACACTTTAAATCCGTAAACGTTGGTTAAGTTTCCTTTTTCTTTCCCAATTTCGAAAATATTTGTTTACTTCAGCGTTGTTGTGTTGTGTTGTTTGAAAAAGTTTTTCTTTTTGTATGTTTATGTTTATGTTTTAATTTGTTTTTTTTTTTTTTAATTTAGTTGAGTTGTTTTATTTAAAAACTTTTTTAGTTGTTTTGTTTAAGATCGAAACGAAATTTTTTTCAGCAAACTTTTTACTTGTATCGTTGATAGCAGATAGCAAAAAACGTCGTACAAAGTTTGCTTTTAGTATGTCCAAACCAATAATTTTGAAAATAGGTCCCAATTTTTGTGAAAAGTTCTTTAGTTATTGTTGTTTCATTTGTGGCATGATTTTATCGATTAGTTGTTTTAATTTAAATGTTACTTAATTGTGAAAATTTACACTTTGTTTAGGTTTTAAATATTTTCGTGGATATTTATGTGATGATAATATTACGTTTTAATACGAAAAATGTAAAAGTTACATTAAAATATTTGTTGGATTTTTGTTTTGTTTTAAAGATTTACTTTGTTTTTGTGATAAAAATTGTTGTTGTTAAGAGATAATTATGATGATTATTTTATATATATTTTATTTATTTTGTTTGATAATGATAAGTGATAATTTATATTACATAATTTGATAATATTATTATTAAATTGTTATGCCGAAAAAATGTTTATTTTACAAAAAACTTTTTTTTACACTTCTTCAAACTTTTCTCCGTTGTTTTGTGTGAAAATTTGCCAAAAAATTGTTTGTTTTTTTTTATGTATTTATTTTGTTGCCCTCTTAGCTAAACTTTTTTCCGAAAATTTTTCTTAGTAAAGCCAATTATTGGGTTTAAGTTGATTTTTTTTTTGTATTTAAGAAATTTTGATTCTTTTAGATTTTATGCCAAAAATGTTTATTTTCATAATTTTTTTTGGGGGGAGATTTTTATGTTTTCTGTGTAATTCTTTGAATTTCACATTACAACCATTTTAGGTTTTCCCATAAGCTTCATATGTTGGTGTTGCTGTTGATTTTTAGTTGTTGTTGTTGTTGATGCGGTTGTGGTAAATGCATTAGAATTTTTAATGCTTAATTGGAGCATTTCCGTTGACATTTTGTGGCCACGTTAATCAAACTAAACGATCTGAGAGATATGAGGACAATCTGAAAGAGAGAGAGAGAAATTAAAAAATTTGTATAAGTAAAATTTTGAAAAATGTATTTTAATAAAAATTAAGTTAACGCAGTAGTTCGCTCTCAAGTGATTAAAAGTTAAGTAGAATATTTTACTTGTAAGAGTTGCTTAAAATTTGTATAGGATATAAAATTATTAAAAATTTATAGAACTCTTTATCTATGTATATTTGTTTATATTTGGTGTTCTTTGGTTTTTCGTAAGGTTTTATTTTTCCCAGTGTATTACAAAATTTATAGGAAGCCTTAAAGTTAATCCCTCATTTGGTTCCGTCTATTTTTTTGCAAATTAAGTTTAACAGTCTTGTTTTTTAAGCATTTTATAGCTGCAGTTGTAAAGCTGCATATGACGATGGACTGACTGGCGAGCTTTTAGGCCCGCCGCCATGATTTGGTTATAGAAATACATGCTCGATGATTGGAATCTGAATGTTCTATATCCTGTGCTTAAGAAAGGCGACCCAAGTATGTGCATCAACCACCTCTAGATGAGTCTTTTACCCATTGAACCTGATTGGATCTTATCAGTGCGGCTTTAGATCTGGTTAATCAACGACCAACTAGAAATTCACTCTACGAAAATTACTGGAGAAGCCCCAAGAAATTCAGATCGACACTTACCATCCGTTTATCGAATACTAGCTTTCTAGAATTGATAACGTAACATTCTACTGGTGAAATTTTTCAAATCGGATTTGTGTTTTAGGAGGTTACACCATACATACAAAAAAACTAACAAACTCACAAACATTTTCTCTTTATAATATTTATATAGATAAAGCTGTATTCGACACTCCGAGACGACACAAACTATTAGATGCTATAGCTGTGTTTGGTATACCAGCGAAGTTCATACGACTTTGCGGGTTGATACTGACCGAAACGAGGTCTTTAGTAAAACTGGTCAAAAATCTGACAGAACTACTTTCAACCATGCGAGACTTTATAAAGATGTCTTTGAACAGCGACTGCGGGATGTTACTGCAGCATTTTTAAGCATTGAGAAACAGTCGGCAGCAGTGGTTCTGAGAATAAATGAGAACAAAACCAAGTTATTTGTTTCAACGAACATAGAGTCTACTCGTTTAGGAAGCTGCGTGAATGTTGACAAAAATTATAACTTCTGCCTGGAATTCAAGAGACGAATATTGAACGCAAACCGTTGCTACTATGAGCTGAGAAAGCGATTTAACCCATTAAGGCCTAGCGATGCGAAAACGCATCGCATTTTGTAGGAAACCTCAAGAAAAAACGGCTAGGGCTATAGCGATTACCAACATGTTTCCAAAATATACAATATTGCTCATAAGTGCCACTTTGTAACTCAATTGTATCTCGGAGAAAAATTTATGGGAAAGTTTGCCAATGCGATTTTTTTTTTCGATTTCGTAAAATTTCTGCAGCTTCTGGAAAAACGTTAACAAACGTAAATAAATCGTATATTTTTCGACATAAATAAAATATAATTTGCTTATTTTCATAATGTATTTCCTATTTTCTTATAATTTTTGTAATTATTTCAACGTTCCCTTCATTAAGGCCCAGTGATGCGTTTTCGCATAACCCCCCCCCCCTGGCTCTCCTACGCACCTGGAAGTTTAAGGTAACATTTTTTTTTCTTAATTAGACCATGGGAACTTGAGATATAATATCTATTTTGTCTATCGAGTCTCTTAATATGGCCGGGCCTTAATGGGTTAATGACAAATCCCTCTCTTGACGAAAAAAGATCCATTGTTATCAGGCATTGATTCTACCTGGCTTGCTGTACAAAGCACGAAGTTCAGTGAAAATAGGCAAAAATCTGATAGAACCAGTTTTTACCATACGAGACTTTAGACAGGTCGATAGTCTGTCATGCGATCTCTTTAACCTTCTAATGGATGTTAATCATGCGAAAGTCTGTAGTAAACACGACTGGTACCATCTTTAATAAAAGTCACATGCTGCTTGCGTATGCCGATGATATAGATATCTTTAAACGGGGACTGCGGAATGTTACTGCAGCCTTTTTAAGCATTGAGAAGCAGTCGGCAGCAGTAGGTCTGGTGACAAATATTATGACTTCTGCCTGGAATTCAAGAGACAAGTAATGAATGCAAACCGCTGCTACTATGCGCTGAGCAATCGATTTAATGACAAAGCCCTCTCTCGACGAAAAATTATCCAAAACTATCAGACACTGATTCTACCTGTTTTGCTCTACAATTCAGAATACTGGAAGTCCTCGAGGGAAAATACTTCGCAAATTTTCTGGACCCATCATCGTTAATAGCAACTTACTTCGTCGAATGAACCATGAGCTGTATAAATGCATCGACGTAGTCAATTGCGTACACACATAGACACAGGAAAGTTTCAATGGGTGGCTCAGGAGGGGTGTCCAAAACTTTGTTGGATGGACCAGGCTATCTTAACTTTGTGTAACGATCTTAGTATTTACGGAGCATTAGAAATCGAAGCACTTGGAATACTTTGCTAAATTGAAGCATCACAACCCACCTGATTTCATCTACGATTACTTTACAGTTATTTTTTTCAGCATATTCATAACACAGTATAACACATGATTTTGGGACTCAATTCTGAGAACTGCACGTGCAAGTAGACCCAAAAAGAAGAAGTACTGCATCATTCGTTTTGTCAAGTTTCATGCCGTAAAAACTTAATATCGATTTGTAGTTAGTAAGTATCGTGTAGGGGAAATTGTCACGTTTTAGGCTCTTTTGTTATATTGTTATATGGTGGCATATGATTATTATAAGTAATATTCCACATAATACACACGCCACGGAGTACAACAGTTTTATTGCAACTGCTACAAAATAAACTCACTTCAAAATCATTTGATGAATGGAAAAGTACAACAGGGAAACGTTATATGGACAGATTAAAGGAATTGCAATTCTTAATTTTTTTAAATTGGTTTCAGCTAAATCGCACTAGTGGTTCTCGAGTTATGTCAAGCAAAGGAGCTAAAATGTGACAAATTCCCATATACGATACTTAATAACTTCAAATCGATTTTAAATTACTATGGCATGTAACTTGACAAAACGAATGATGCAGAACTTTTTGGGCATACTTTCTCGTGCAGTTTTCAGAATTGAGTCCCAAATCAATGGACTGAAAAATGTTGTACTGCGTAATTGATCTATTCTTTATTGAAAATCAAAGAGGACGTTCTGATACTGTGAATATAGAGATATACAGCAAGACGCACTAACATGTTTCATCTCCAACGGCTCATTGGGTGCAGTTTGATAATTTTTATAGCAAAAAGTTATATCCAAAAGTGGTAACCTCTACCTTTTGATATGATAACATTGTTGTAGTTTTTGACATGACATTTTTTATCAGCATTCTAGTAAATTGTATCAATTAGAGGCAAGCCTACTGAGTTGATCGGCAAATATCTGTATAACGGCTATGGGGCTCTGGGTAGGTCATGACATTATACAGACCAAAAAAGGATAATTAGGGCCGCAACAGACTCTTAGAAAGTACAACATTGGAATTGTCTCGAAAATATATTTCTTTTGAGTACCCGCAAATAGGGGGAGATCATTGAACCTAAGGGAACCATTTTTTGACCCAACAGGCCCCCATGACATGATACAGACATTTTAGGGATGGTTAACGTAAAATGTTGTCCTAATGCAAGACTTTGATCATATAGAGTGCATACACAGTAGAGGGTACACATTAGGGCTGCTCACAGGCTAGTTTAATAATGGGAAAGAGGCATATCTGCCGGATTCTTTCCTCACCCTAGTAAGAGGCCTCTTTGTAGGTCTCATTTTAGAAGCGAAATGTGCATGGGTATGAAATATTTTTTTAGGCTAAGGCAAGGACTAATTATAGCCTGTACAAAGTATGGCATACTTGAATGTCAACAAACCGCCTTTGAATGCATGTTTACAGGCCTATTTTTACAATGCATCAGATATTCCTCTGCTGCGTCCTTAATTTTCAGCCCACTAATCAAGTACATCATCTATGTAGGTATTAATTAGCATTTTAAACTTTTCTTTTTACTTTATTCTAAAAACCTATATGTCAATGCATCTATCCATCAATTTTAGCTCTCCATCTCTATTTGCCAAGGGATAATAGAAAAAAAAATAGTAAAACAAAATAACCGAGCAACAACAACCCCCACCCTGCTGCTTACAATTATTCTTATCAGAAATCACAAAAGTATCCCATTGTAACGGACGAAACAAAAGGACCTTAGGATTAAATGGCATATTCGCATAGTTAATTCCAATTCCTGGCTCTTTTAGCAGAATGCAACATACAGCTGTGCTCTGCATATGTACACATTTCAATCGTCTATGCACAAGCTAGAAAATCAGTCACAATGACGTTGCAAGTTTCAATGATTGAAAAGATGTCATATCTAAGGGTAGTAGTGATGGTGGGGTGTTTGATTATACAATGCATGGTGGTATTGAAGTTGAATCCTTTCGAATTATGCAGTATTGCATTTTTACTTAGAACTCACTGCTATCGGACTAAACTCAAATGAGGCGAATGCAAGTCACTGGCTTATGTTTCAATTTGATTTTGTTTAGCTTTCTCATATCTGAGAATTTTGCGAATTTACATCGTATTCGTTTTTAACTTAATGGAGTAATTCATTAACATCATTATCATTTTTCTTTTCACAATCGCAATCATCATCACCATACACTTGGCAGGCGGCTTAGTTCGCCCGAGAGTGTCCTTTTTCAGAGAGCGACGAGAGAGAGGGAGAAAGAGAGCCTTAATGCGAGAGAGAAAACGTAAATTTGTAGTACCATTAGAGCGCTATACAGGAAGAAAGGAAGGAAGGATGTAGGGGGTTGCATTTTCTATGTCGTTTTTTATGATTTATTTGTGGTGGAAAATAAAATAAAATTACTTGATTTCATTTCTTCTGCACAGTTGTGTGTGTGTTTTTTTTTTTTGGTATCGTCGTTCTCTTTTACTACTGTTTCTTTGTGTTCTGTATTGTTGTTTGTTAAAAGTTGTATATTTTATTTTTTATTTCTTAGGTTAATGCAGTTTCGCATTTTCCCCTGCCTGCACCACCATGAGAGCGCCGCGATGAGAGCGTGATCAGATGTTGCGACTTGCCAGTCTTGTGCAAGGATTCATCACAAAGATGAGTAAGAATGAAAATGAAAATACTTTAAACTTGATGTATTTAATACTAAAACTGTCATTTAAGATAAGTATCAAAAATGTTTACGTTAAAAATTTTAATTGTATGTTGTTATGCGCTCTGTTAGATTGATGAACTGATACAAAGTCAGTAAATTATTGAAATGGGTACCTCCATGATTACGATATTGAAAAGTGTTAATATATCACAATATGCTAATGACAACAAAGAATTGTGAATAACAACAACTGATATGCAGATATTTGAATTGATAATATGTGGGGATTGCATGACAAATTTCAATGGACAGACAAATTATCACCTTATTATAAACTACAGTGGTACATATTTGCTTAATTTAAATTATTCATAGTTTCTGGGGAAAAACGTTAAGATAATATAAGAAAACAAGTAAACAAATTATAACATAGAGAAAATATCAGTGGATTTTAACAGAAATAGGTAAAAAGGTATTACACCATTTTTTGTCGTATTTAAAAAAAAAATATGTATAATTACACTAGGCAACAGCCATTTTGTTATTTGGTTCTAGCATACTTTTTCTCATGGATTTGGACCTACTGAACACGAAAATGAATTTTAAAAATTTTTCTGTCGATTGGTTTGCGAGATACAAATTTTTTAATTTTTTTTTTTTAATTTTTGGAGGTACACTTACTATGTTGAGCATATCTTTAGTCTTCTTTGACCTATTTTATCCTACTACTACTCAAATTAAAGACAATTGAGCCGTCTACAACTTATTTTCAGAAAATTTTCAAATCGGGTTAGTAGTTTTGATGTTGGCGGCTTAAAAAGGTTAAAAAACTGGGTTTTTTTAGTAAAAATGTGGCTGAAAAATTCATATAAAAATTCATATAAAATATAAAACGCGATGTTAACAGCGATTTTAATTTTTTTACGTATAGCTGACACTTTTCCAAAGAAAATAAGCCCTTACTTAACAAAATCTGATGACAAATGGCCGACTTATTATTTTTTTGGTAAACGACCGAAATTCCTCTATTTCACGATTTTTTGATTTTCATTATTTGCACAGCTTACCTACCCAACGCAAACGAATAAATACATTTGAACTTAATTTAAAATAAACAAATTAGTCTTCGTATATTATTTTTTAATTTATTTACAGCACTACATGCTCATACATATTTAAACATAAGGAGACACGGTTATCAATTGCATTTCAAAACTGTCTGTGAAAGTGTAAAGAAGTTAATATTTAGAAAACGCAAGGAAGACAATGAGTAAAAGACTACGTGTGTTCGAGTGTTTGAACGATCCAGACAATTTCTGCAATGTTTGTGGCCAGTTTATAAAAAAAAATCACGCACACAAGTTTACTCCAGCAGTACAATTGCACTATTTGAATTATTTTGGTATTTCACCAAATATCACAGAACCATGGACACCTAAGTCGCTGTGTGATCTTTGCTATATAATCTTAACCAACTGGGCAGCTGGCGGAAGGTAAGAATTTTTATTTAAACACATTATACATAGCGAATATAGTAATTTATTTTAATTTTAGCCGCCATATGAAATTCGATACACCAATGATGTGGAAAAAGCCGCTATGCCATTCCACAGACTGTTATTTTTGCCTCACCACAAACAGTGGGGTAGGAAGATTTTTTAAATGGAACTACGCTCAAGTGGGATCGTTTGCGCTTCCAGTACCACATTCGCATGATGTGCCATATCCAGTGTGCCCTGGTGCATCTCTTCAAAAAGCAGAATCGTCAGAAGAAGAGTCCGAGTCAAATGCAAGCGAATTTGAGCCGGGTGCAAAGCGAAAATTACTGTCACAGGCCGAACTAAACGATTGGGTGCGCGATTTTGGTCTCACTAAGGAGAAATCCGAACTTTTTGCGTCTCGGATGATAGAGTGTGGATTTGCGGCTTCAGAAGTGAAAGTATCAACGTACAGAAACCGTCACAAGGAGTATGCAAAATTTTATACAAAGAAAGACCAAATATGTTTTTGCAGCGACATTTCAGGCTTGTTCCAAGAGCTTCACCAAATTCACAACCCCAACGAATGGAGGTTGTTTATTGACAGCAACAAAGAGAGCTTGAAGGCAGTTCTCTTACATAATGGGAATGAAAAGCCATCTGTTCCTATTGCTCATGCGGTTCATTCAAAGGAGAACTATGAAACTATGGACATTTTGCTGAAATGCATAGAGTATAGGAAATACAATTGGAAAATATGCGCCGACCTTAAAGTTGTGGCCATTCTGTGTGGACTCCAAGGAGGCTATACGCGACATTGCTGTTTTCTGTGCCTTTGGAATAGCCGCGCTGATGATCAGCATTATAAAAAAAAAAAATGGTCGGTACGAACGAAACCTGTAGTTGGAGAAGCGAATGTTCAGCGCAAACCACTAATAGAGAACCGTGAAAATATAATACTTCCGCCGCTGCACATAAAATTGGGTTTGATTAAAAATTTTGCCAAAAAATTAGACAAAGAAGGTGAAGCTTTTGCCTATTTACGGTCAATTTTCCCTTACCTTTCGCTGGCAAAAATTAAAGAAGGAGTCTTCGCAGGACCCGAGATAAAAAAAATTTTGAAAGATGAAAAATTCCCAAAGCTGTTATCACCCATCGAAGCCGCAGCATGGAATTCCTTCAGGCTTGTTGTGGAAAACTTTTTAGGAAACAACAAAAGCCCGAATTATAAGGACATAGTTGAGGATCTGGTAAAGAACTATGAAGCCATGGGAGTGCACATGTCACTTAAAATACACTTTCTGCATTCTCATTTGGATTTTTTCCCTGAGAATTTAGGAGACGTGAGCGACGAACACGGCGAGCGCTTTCATCAGGAATTGAAGGCTATGGAACGACGCTATCAGGGCATGTATGACACGGCTATGATGGGTGACTATATTTGGACCCTAATACGTGAGACCGATTGCAGCGAATACAAAAAACAAAGAAGAAGTCAGCAGTTTTTCCACATGGCATAAAATGTACACTTATATCATATACGAAGACTAATTTGTTTATTTTAAATTAAGTTCAAATGTATTTATTCGTTTGCGTTGGGTAGGTAAGCTGTGCAAATAATGAAAATCAAAAAATCGTGAAATAGAGGAATTTCGGTCGTTTACCAAAAAAATAATAAGTCGGCCATTTGTCATCAGATTTTGTTAAGTAAGGGCTTATTTTCTTTGGAAAAGTGTCAGCTATACGTAAAAAAATTAAAATCGCTGTTAACATCGCGTTTTATATTTTATATGAATTTTTATATGAATTTTTCAGCCACATTTTTACTAAAAAAACCCAGTTTTTTAACCTTTTTAAGCCGCCAACATCAAAACTACTAACCCGATTTGAAAATTTTCTGAAAATAAGTTGTAGACGGCTCAATTGTCTTTAATTTGAGTAGTAGTAGGATAAAATAGGTCAAAGAAGACTAAAGATATGCTCAACATAGTAAGTGTACCTCCAAAAATTAAAAAAAAAAAATTAAAAAATTTGTATCTCGCAAACCAATCGACAGAAAAATTTTTAAAATTCATTTTCGTGTTCAGTAGGTCCAAATCCATGAGAAAAAGTATGCTAGAAACAAATAACAGACAAAAGTTTGTTATTTGTGACCTAGTGTTATATTAAAAAAAAAAAAAAAAAAAAAAACTTAATTTCCCTTTGCACCCCATGAATGAGGTATGGGATAGCTTCTCGCGTTGTTGTGAATTAACACGCTTTCTATTTTTAGATTCACAACTAACGGCACCTACTTATTTATCGACGAATGCGAACGTCACTGTTTTGAGAAGCTCTTACTAGACACGACGATTGAATCGACGCTTAATACTGCGAAGTTGCTGTCAAACAACATTCGAGGGGAGCCGACAATGAAAGAACATTTTATTTATTTTTTTTCTTTTAAGATGACTGGAGCCAGGTTTGAACCTGCGATCTCCCGCATGGTAGTCGCGTGTTCTAACCACTATGCCACGGCCGGTCCCATAATTATATTAAACATACAATATATGTAATGTAACTGTTGCAGAATGATTTTTAAGGCGTTCAAAAATGTTGTTTGTCTTCTTTAAAATTAAATTTTTTAGAGATTTAAGCAAATTTATGGAGTAACATGAACAACTATAAGTTTTTTTTTATACTAGACGAAGGTAAAGTAAAATCTACACAAATAATGAATTGACAAATTGAGAACAATTCAACGACCCATTATATCACAAGTCGGAAAGTAACAGAAGTAGGTAACATTGCAAAAAGAACTAAAATTAAAAAATAATCAAATCAGACATCACTTGCTATAAAATCTCATGTGTTCCACTTGTGGACTTGTGTAGGTAAAATAAAGGGATCTGGTGTAAAAAAATCTTTATGGACTGTTTATAAACATAGAAAACCAGATAATTGATGTCTTTTATGATATCGGATTTAAACTGCAATAAAAAACAATTATTGTCACCTTGAGAATTATAGGTAGAATCGTCCTCATTATTATATATGTCGTAGTCACGTCGAATCTTTGTCTTTTTTCACATCGCAGATGCCGTTTGTGAGACCACATACGACTCCTATCATGTTCTTCTTTATCATATAATGAGAAATTCTCAAAGCTAAACATTTCTGTTAATAATAACTTATTTTTTCCAAAATAAAAAAAAACAATCGAATGTTGTTGAAAGTCGACTACGGCATTCGTAATAAGAGGGCGTGATTCAAATTGTTGATATTTCAGAATATGCAAATATTTTTGGAATAAAATTCTTTAGGCAAACAATCGGAAATTACTTTAGGTACTTTTAGATACATAGATACTTCCTATCAGTCTTACTGCACACAGTACAATATTTTTCAATTCATTGATTTGGGACTCAATTTTTAGAATTGCACATGAAGGAAGCCCCAAAAATAAACACTTCTGTATCATTCGTTTTGTCAAGTTGGCTGCATTAACAATTTACTGGCCATGGATATTTCAGCTAAAATTAAATTTCATACCAAAGTAAAAAAACACAGGCCATTAGCTAAAAAATAAACAGTGTATTTACCAATTTAATTGCATATACTAGTGTCCCACTAGCTGCTGTTTTATTGTTTTTAGAAGTGATTTATTGATGCTATTGCTAGTTTCAACTTGATTCCCGGTTTAACATACAATGACTTAAGGTTAGCATTATGACTTAAGTTGTCATAAAATTAGATTCCAATAAATCTAATTGATTTTCATGTTATATCGTAAATTGACTTACGGGAATGAGGGAATCTAAATAGTTCCTGTTTTGATGTAGCTATCAACAATTAACAATAAGCTATGTGTAAAAGTTGGGACCAGCCGTAACATAGTGGCTAGAATACGCGACTACCATGCGGAAGATCCGTGGTTCGA
This sequence comes from Muscina levida, assembly GCA_964034835.1. Lineage (NCBI taxonomy): Eukaryota > Metazoa > Arthropoda > Insecta > Diptera > Muscidae > Muscina > Muscina levida. Next base: position 112,133,144 of record OZ035881.1, on the reverse strand, counting down.
TTCCCGGCTTCAGTCATCTACATTTTTCTTTCATTGCCGACCCCCTCGAAAGTAAAAGCTCGCTAACAGTGACGTTCGCATTGATCGATAAAAAAAAGTAGGTGCCGTTTGTTATGAATATAAAATATCTATACCATTCTAAGATAAGCGGAAGTCGATTAAATGGCTATATAGAAACAGATTCGCCCTTCACAACTTTGAATCAGCTTCAGGTAAAATTAACAAAATTGGTATAAAAATAATAGTCAACATATGAACATAACTGCTTTATGTGTTTCACATGGGAATGATAAATCTCGTATTTAATCACTCAATATGTATTATTCTTAGTGTACTATTTGAGTTATTTTGAGATAGCAAAAAATTGTTATTGAAAAATGCTTTTTGTTTTCGAAAATAGAAACTATTAATATTAGGGTAATTTCACTGAGACGGGTGTGACAGTGATACTGCTGATTCAAAATATATGGTGTCGCAAACGATGGTTTTAAATTGTTTAGCTTACTATAATAACATATTGAATGAGTGGGGTGCAGGGGTATACCAGTAAGAAGAGGATTGGGACCAGCATTGGGAATTTAGTCACTATGAAGCGTGCTGTGCTTGAGATAATTTTACAAAACTGTGATTCTACGACTGTATTGCATAAGAGATTCTGCAGAATTCAAGGTTTCTGTCAAGTAAATAATGCGCCAAGCATTCTTCTCATTGGAAAATGGGTCAACAGATTTGGAGAGACCAATTCAGAATTAATAAACTCAAAATAGGGGCGGCCAAGGTCATTGAACGGAAAAAAAACGTGTAGAGAGGAAATCATTCGGTTCGTTAGGATTCCATTTTTCAATTCGAAAGCGCTTAAGTGCTTTAAAAGTGCATTGGTCATCATGAAACCATATTTAGCATAAAGATCTAAAATCTCATCTGTTTAATTGTTGTAAGAATTATAACCCCAGAATGGAAAATTCCCTGGCAAATTGATATCCAGGGAAGGCGACATAAACTGGCCTTTAGCAGTCCTGACTTATTTAACTGCTCTTTGAAATTTAACTGCTCGAATAAATGAATGTCGTGAAAGGTTTACATTTAGACGATATTATTTTTAAGAAATAAACTCCCAAATACACTGCGCTTTAATAATCAATAAACAGTTCTTTGAAAGACATCGTATTTTTTATTATATCGAAACTTTCTTTTGAGACACCCTGTATAAAATGTACTATTAAAACCAAGTCTGCGATTCTAAGGGATATTAATCTTAAAAACTTTTAAAAACTGGTAGAAATATTAAAAACATGACTTCTGTTCAATATTGCCATTAGAAGATTGCGACGAGTGTGACCTTACGTGGAATCGCCCATTAACATTAAGGGAATTAAATATGAAATTGCCAAAATTTAAATATTTGAATATGTTTTCATCGTTCGGTTCAATGTCTATTCTATTATTGCTAATAGAATTTGTTTTTCAAGAGTTGTGTGAAATGGATTATGTGACAGCTGGCAGGGCAGATATTTATTTCGATATGTGCCAAACTATCTCATCAGCACCCTTTGCTGTGACTCCTCCACTATCATCACAAACCTTAAGTGTTAAAAGCTCCATAAATTTTGAATATTTAATATATTTAGTTATGTTTACATGCTAACATATTTACCCATATTTGATCAAAAATACTTATTAGCAGGCCAAGACTCATACTACCAAAATTATAGTTAAGCAGATATTGAATCATATGAATCATATGAATCACAATGTTCTGAGTTCTCGGTAGATTGAGGATGTAAATCAAAGATATGATTGGGAAATTAAAACATATGCCAGAAAAACAATTCATATCAAGTAAGTCCTATTTATATCAATAATATACTTATATAAAAATATATAAAAATATAATATAATATACGTTGGCATGGCACGGCCTAAAAACTAAATGCTTACTTTGACATAAAAACTTGAAGTCAGCTTAGTTTAACATTAGTTTACCAACAAAACATTGTAAAGAAGCTTGAGCTTTAAAGTAAAAAAGGAAACGTGGGTATAAAATATCCTCCATTCTCATGTTTGAATATTAACAGTCAAATTCGAACTATAATTGGTGCTGGACATTTTCGGCTGATATCTACTTCGCATGTACATGTTTGACATAATTGTAGATATATATACAACTGGTGATGTACCATTGTGCATCAGTTTGTCACAAAGGGGTCTGAAGATTAACTCGTCATGGAGTTCGAAACGCGTCATCCTAGTGCGTGACACACTGAATTTGACCAAAAAATATCAAACAATAAAAAAAAAACAATTTTCTGATCGTTAGCCGAATTTTAATGTATCATACACTAACGTAAATTGTGGTATATCATCAATACGATCGACTAAGACTTACAAACAATACAGTTTAAAAAATATAAAAAATATTTATATTTTTATATATTTTTATATATATTTATATTTATATATATAAAAAATATTTATATTTTTTGGTTTATTTTTGAGAAATTTGCTCTTTACGTATTCTTTTTTATATTTTTAAAGAGCTACAGTGTTCATTGTTTGAGCTAAGATTTGCCTTCTAAGGTTAATATTTGCTTTGCATAATGTTTGGCACAATTCTGATATCTAACTAACAATATTCGAATTCTCATCGTCAACATTTGAATTATTTATATCAATGTTTTTGATTTAAATTCAATTGTACTTTTTGAACATTGAAAAGTGCATATTGATAATGCGAGTAGGCTTAATATTTCCAATAAGAATTTGAAAATATTTGTTCTTTGCTGCATGCTTTTGCATTATTCAGTACATACTTCCTCGATAGTATAGTGGTTAGTAGGTTCGCCTATATACATTTCTATTTTTTTATATCAATTAGTATTTATAAATATTAATCGTTATTTCCTCAAAAGCATTCAGCATTTTTCAACAACAAATAAGTGACTCTCATATAATTTTTGTTCTTTAGAGAAATTAATTTTAACTTTTTTTGTATTATGAGAACCTATGAAACTTTTTCATTGTTGTTTTCTTTTTGTACTAATAACTATAATACTTAGCCTGACTGTAACGATTAAATTAAGCGTTTTGAAATCCTTAGCAAGTTTACAACTTGGTGGAAACCAAATAATCCTTTTATTAATGCTATGTAATCCAAAAGAAGCTGTTTCCATGTTGACGTTATAACAATTTTGTATTTACAAATGATTGTAGTCATTAAACGGTTTACTTCACTATTTAATAATTAATACACTGGGAGAAATTTTTGTTTGTTTATTTTGTATTTTTAGTTGCATTTAGGTGATTTTTTGTCAATGTTTATTTCAATATTGCATTTAACAGTCCACTGATTAAAAGATATAGCCGTTAAGGCATATTATTTTGCAAAAATTGTTTTTTAATATCGAAATGATTGTTTTTTTATTATCACTTTCAAAGGCCATAAGCATGTTGTCAAATGCAATCACTCAGTCTTATTTATAATTAATAAAACGTCTTTCTTCAAGGGGACAATATGATAGTTTAAACACATTTCTAAACTTAAAAAATAACTATTTGTTTTATTTGATTAGCTTTAAATTTAAGTTTCAATTTTTTTTTTGTTTGGTACACTATGCACTAGATATGGTCCCGGTTGTCGTCATACGATAATTTCACAAAACATATTGTTATTTTTTGCATTATAACACATTATTCATTATTACTCTGCAAGATATACAAAGTTTTAAATTTCTATATGCAGTTTTTTCTGTTGATTGTAGATTGCACTTAATTTGCACCTAACTGTCACTTCATGTGTTCTTTCCATTAAGGTATGTTAATATTAATTATAACTATTTTTTATAAGCGTTACATTAAAATTATTATTATTTTGTACATATTTGTTTTTTTTTATTTTTTTTTTTTTAATTATTAACTTTTGTTTTCAGAACTTTATATCGCAGAAGTGTAGCTAAAAATAACAAACATAAATATTTCCTTGTGTTTTTGTGCTAAATATTTTTTGTTATTGTTTTCCATTAATTCAATAAATTTTCAATTTTTTTTCATAATTGTTATTTTTACATTTTCTATAAATTTTCACATTGTTCCGTTTTTATTTCACTTTTAAATTTTTCTGTTTTTTGTTTCTTCTTAAATTCAAATTTAAATTATTACCGCTTTTTCTTCCATAAAATCTCGTATGAGGAGCAGTAGAGCTGCTTCCTTTTCCACTTGGAATCTATCGCGTACGACGACGACGACAACAAGATGCACTCTTATTTCTGCGCGTTTTTTGTATCTTTCTTTTTGCTTCGTTCGCTTTTACTCTTTACTCTGGTGTGAAAAATTTAAAATTTTACATTTGCTGACTTTTCTTCAGATGATAAAAGTTAGAACAATTTCATTTATGATTTCTTCATTTGCTGCTACTTGTTCTCCGGTTAATTTTCTATTTTTTTTTCTTATTTTGTTTATGATTTCTGTTGTTGTTCGGGTAACGAATTATTATTGTTGTTGTGGTTGTTTTGCAAAAAAAAAAAGTTTGGTAGGTATTTATAAATTGATTTTGTTGTATTTTGATTTGTTTCTATTTCGGTATGGTTTGTGGAGTTGTTGTTACTGTTGTTGTTTTGTTATAAATTTATTATTTTTGTTTTAATATATATTTAAATTTTTTATAAATTTTGTTTTTTTATTTTGTGTTGTTTGTTTGTAGAATTTTGTTGAACCAAAAACTTAAGAAAAACCGTAACGAGACGTGTAGTAGTAGTACTCTATAAAATGTATATAGTAGTAGTTAGTGCACACACTGCGACGAGCGAGCGAGCACCTCCGAAACCTAGGTCCGAATAGACGAACATGAATTTTGTGAATTGCGTTTCTGGCCCACCAACCACCAAACAGCACTGTGAGTGTGTTGTGCTTTGTGTCAGTCAGTTTCAGCAAATACACACATATACACACGACGTACACACTCAGCGCGCAAACAAACGGCAATAACTACAGCAAGAACCGCAGCGACAGCAGCAGCAGTAGCAAGCAAAAGCATTTCAATTCACATGAAGTAGATTCGCTGAAAAAAAAGAATGCGAGTGGTGGCAGTGGCAGCGCATTTGAAAGAGCATTTGAAAACGACGACAAAAACACACGCACTTACTCACACACACACACACACACTTAGTCGCTTTCATCTCACATACCCCCCAAATACTCATAAAAAGTTTACTCTTTACTTGGCCATTGCTTTTGTGCACACAAAACATTAGAGAGAGAGCTTACTGTATACTGCCAGACGCAGCAAATGCTGCTCGCAAAAGGTGGAATTGAAAACAATAGGCGCAAAACTGCCTGCAGAGTTCACAGAGAGAGAGACAGAGCGCAGTAAGCGCAATTTTTTTAATTCAGTTTTCACACAAACAAAAAATAAAAGAGAATCTCTTGAAACAGTCACAACGGTTTTGCACTCTGTGAGTAAACTAGAAGAAACATCACAAACACATCAACCACCATCACCAACACCACCACCGTGATAACAACAACAACAACAACGCTGAGTTGGGTCGGCAGAAAAGTGCAAATCATTTGAAAAAGCCCATCTAGCAAATGCAAACGCATTAGCAAAAGCGAATGCGAAAGAATACACACACTTTAACACTTTAGCTCAACCAAAAGGCAAAAAGGGGTCAGAGTTGCCATATCAAGCCTTAAAAAAGAGCTTATTGTAAAAGGCACACGAAACGGATAATCGTCTAATTGTATCTATATGATCGGGTAAAATTAACCACTTGAGTTAATCTTACGATTACGGTCGGTGAAGAATACTTAAAGTTGCAATAAACTGCAATATGTCGAAAAACTTCATCCAGTGGCATAAGATCAGGTTTGTCATGCGTAGAGATGTCAATGCATGGAATACGTATTGGAGCTTCAGTCTTAACAAACCAAAAGAGACCATAAAGTGTAAAGGATGTGAAGTACATTCCACAGGATCACCAACAAACTGACCTAGAGCCCTAACGAAATACCGAACCTTATCGATTTTTTCTTTACGAATAATCTGTTGGCGCCATATTTGGAGCTAAAAAGTGGTTATAATGTACACTCGAGGCCGGTAAGGCACGGTCAGAAATCTGTACGACAGTCGGTAAAATATTCCTATATCGGATCCGAAATCGAGCCGAAGTCGTTACTAAAACCGTATGGAGTGTTTGACACGAGGTCTGACCGACGCAGCTGAGGGAAATCTGATCTGTGTCTGACAAGTCGTAACGACGTCTGAACGATTTCTGAATGTAAATGGAGGGATAAGAGACTCGTTGTTACAAATTCAGACCGATATCCCACCGATTATCTAAAGTAATTCGGATGTTCTTGCCGACGCGTCGTACCGATTTCTGGAGAAAGTGGTTGACAGTATGTCTGACCTACGACCAGCTGAGGGAAATCTGATGTACGACATGTCGTACCGATATCTAAAAGATTTCTGATTGCAAATCGTAGAAAAATTTGAAGGAAAATTCCTTGTTTCTTCAATAACAATTTGTTGTTTCCTCCGACACAGAGTTTCGAAATAGCTGCAAACTCGATCAGATATGTCGGAGCAAAATAAATAAAATTTTTCTTCAACGAGATATATGGTAAGAAGATTTCAGACAATGTGCAGACGTGTCGGATATCAGCCAATGTCGGAGCTCGGATTGCTGGGTTAGAACACACGACTATCATGAGGGAGGACCAGAGAGCGATTCCTGCCTTAGTCATCTACATTTCTTTCATCGGCGTCGAACTCTATGTCTAAGCAACTTCATAGTTAAAGTCTACTTAATCGATTTTTTCTTTACGAATAAGCTATCGGCACCATATCTGGAAATAAAAAGTAGTTATGATTTACACTCGGGGACGGTCGTGGTTTGATGGCTAGTACACGCGACTATCATACGGGATATCCAGGCATTGATTCCTGTGACAGTTATCTACATTTCATTCATAGATTTAGTAAAAGCTTCTCAAATAACTTTCTTTCGCATTCGACTATAAACGGTAGGTGCTGTTATTTTTGTGAATCTTAAAAAAGTAGCGTGTTACCTCATTCTTGAGGTGTATATCAGAGATCGGCATAACATAGCCCATGGGGGAGAGAACCATACATTCATTCTCCGTCACATTGAACGAAAGCAAACAAAGTCATTCACTCTCTCTCTCTTGACCATTCGTTCGATGGAATTGTATCGACGGATGTTTGCTTGCATGACACTAAAAGATAATGTAGGATGAAACTTAGGAATACGATTTCTTGTTTGCAGGAAAATTTTTCGGTAAAGAAGAATTCTAATATGTACGTTACTACGCACACACCGTTATAATTTTGTAAATTATTTTCCGTCATTATATAATCTAAATAGGTTTAGAAAAAAATATGTACGATTTACGAGAGAAACTCAAAAACACAAAGACATATTATGGTAGTATGCAGCTGCCGGCCACTGGTATAAATGGGAATGGAGATAGCCGTTCCTTGCCTTCCAGCTCAAAATCACCACTTTCAAAGTGACCAAACTATATGCGACACAGTTGTTCAGATAAAATATTTTAGCCGTAAACTTTCACTAAGGTTCAATGATCCTCGGCCGCAATATTTGTAAGCTAAGGTAATGAAGATGGACATCCTGCATAAACTCATTATCTGATACGAATTTCGACAGTCACTATGTGACTTTATAAGTAATACGTTCTAAAATGCTTGACAACAATTCAAAGAATAATAATGATTAAAATTAGCGGCGCAGTGGACACAACGTCAGGTGCCATTCTAAATATTTGGACTCCTGATATTATGGCTGAATCGGCAGCCACTAGATTTTGGCGTTAAACTATCGGGATATTCTAAACTACCATACCGAATCAACTCGATTTCTGTGCAATTGTATTCCGTATCTATTAGCAGTAACTAATTTATCGAATATCGAATAGAAATATCTGGAAAAAGTCACTAAAGGAGAATACCAGCAATATCCGTTTTGTCACGGATATATCAAAGTTGGACAAGATACCCGCTTTTGGATTGCCCAGCATTTACTTAATTTTCCTTTGCACCCCATGAATGAGATAGCTTCTCGCGTTGTTGTGAATTAACACGCTTTCTATTTTTAGATTCACAACTAACGGCACCTACTTGTTTATCGACGAAAGCGAACGTCTCTGTTTTGAGAAGCTCTTACTAGACACACCGATTGAATCGACGCTTAATACTGCGAAGTTGCTGTTAACAACATTCGAGGGGAGCCGACAATGAAAGAAAAATTTATTTCTTTTTTTCTTTTTTTTAAGATGACTGGAGCGTGGTTTGAACCTGCGATCTCCCGCATGGTAGTCGCGTGTTCTAACCACTATGCCACGGCCGGTCCCAAGCATTATATGGACTAAGAACTAGAGTATCCGGAAATCCTATAATGTGCACCGAAGGCTTAGTCTAAGCCAATTCACAGGGCTAGACCCGAATATTGTTGCCAGAAAACATAATTCTCTGCCACACATACATGTAAATCCAGAAGCATCGTACCTTACATATCACAGCTTATATTACATTATGTCTTAAGAAAACAAATTCCTCACCATAATTTATACATAGAGTTTGACTTCTGGCCAGACTGCACAGTACATAACCTGATTCGTTAAAAGATTGTTTTTTTTTTTTTTAGTTTGCGTAGCCGCGTCAAACTAATATTGTCTTGCCGCTGAAACGATAAAAACTATATTTACCACCATGCAGTATTTTGTTGAAGCATTTGCCGCGGAAACAACATTTGGCATAAACAAATGTCACGTTGGCAACTCTTAACCACATCACACATTCTCCCACAAAGAGCGACTAGTAGCCTGAGATGAGAATATATGTGGCAAACTCTGTTAGCTTTGATTTGTTTTGTTTTCTTGTGCTTCCTTTGCACAATACATTCAATGTGTGTTTTCGTTTTTGTTTTTTTTTTGCTGGCTTCCCTCGTAATGCAAATGCAGAATGAGTTGTTGTTGTGGTGTATTTGCATTTCCCCCTTCTAACGCAAACCATGCAAAGACAATAATCATTTCCTCTCTCATCACTACACTCTCGGGCTCTCTCTCTCTCTGCTAGTTTATTCTCTCAGTATGGTTGCAAACACTTTGCTCCCTCTCTACGCTACGCGAGTGATAAACCAACTCTCAGATTAATCCAATTGGAATTCTGATTTTTGTCTATTACACCATTTCTATGCTGCCCTCCTCTCTGCACTGCCTTCGCAACGCAACGCATTTGCAATATGCAGCATTTTTACTGTATACTGGACTGGCCTGATTGCTGTGTGTTGTGTGCTGTGGCCTGTGTTAATAATGTTATATGAAATTTTCCTTCTTCAATATCCTTTTTTTTGTCTTCCCCTATTCCCAATTCTATGTCTATTCTCTATGCTCATTGTCTTTTGCTGGATATCCTTTTCTGCTAAAAGTTCAGTTTCATCAAATTCAATTACATATTCCACATTGTGTCATTCATTTCATTCTGTATGGAAATCTCTCTTAAAGGGTTAAATTGCATGTTTTATGTCATATTGTTCGTCCTGTGTGCGTGTGTGTGTGTATGTGTCGTTGTACCCATTTGCAATGCATTATCCTTGTGTCCCTTTATGCGGAGCCCTCGCCCTCTCCGGCCATTGCTCGGTATGGCAATGGGGTGAGTTCTTGTGTTTTAGGTTTGATAGGCATAAATCCTTTTTTGTACTTATTTTTCTGATTCATGTTTGTTCCTCATATCGCAGTCATATGCAAATTACACAATTCGTTGTTTTTGTCCCTTTTGCCATGCTTTGTGAGCGATTTGTTCAAATCTCGTTTTCTACAGCGCACAACGTAATGCATAATATAATTTTATTTAATAGTTTTTGTTTGGTCATAGAAAAACAAAAATCTATTATCATTTGTTTGTTGTAGTCATAGCTAAAAATGCAATCAATTTCTATAGAAAATTTCAGATTTTCCTTAGGAGCATATGAAAACTTAACAATTAAAAATAATTCATAATAAAATTAATTATAAATTCTAGAGCCATTTGTTTCGAATTGAATGTCAAGTTTAGTGGGAAACATTTCCGGAAATTGACATTAGTAAGCGTGTTCGTGATCGAGTTCTAAGATTAGAATCTATGAATGAATATTTGAATAAGATCGAGTTTGTCAAGAGATCGCTTGTATTTTTATTTGTTTAAAATGATTTCTGTGGGAAATTAATAATTTGGTTACAGAATAGGAACAAATTAAGATGATAAAAGGTAACACTTTTATATTTCTGTGACTGAAGTTATACCATCGTCATATGTAATTCAGCCAAAAAACTTGTGTGTCGTTGAAGGATATGTTCTAATCATTAGTTTCAGTGGTTTGGTTTTACAAACACATATAAGACAAAGCATTGCAATGGACGTTTCTGTTAGTGCGGTTTTCATTTCGCTTATAAGTGAATGAATTCTAAAATGTGTTTCTAGTGACAACCGCAAAAAAGTTCAAAATGTATGATATTCTCACCCAAAAGTTAATCAACAGGACAAAATGTCCCATGATGGATTCAAATTTCGACAATTTCGACTTTTATACTGTCGAGCGGAAATGTTTTTATCCAAGAAATATTCACAACCCTGTTTCGGTTATTGTCAAACCGATCGTGGGAAAACGGACCGAGAATCAACAGGACAAAATGTCCCATGATGGACTCAAATTTCGACAATTTCGACTTTTATACTGTCGAGCGGAAATGTCTTTATCCAAGAAATATTCACAACCCTGTTTCGGTTATTGTCAAACCGATCGTGGGAAAACGGACCGAGAACCATGACAGGAAAAATTCACAAACCTGCATATTAGGGCGGCAGCGACTAAGGTGCCGTACTTGTACCAAAGGGCTACCAGAGCCTCATTACTTTGACGAAAACAACAGTTTGTGGCAGTTTAAGAAAAAGTTCCTGCTTTGGTCCATTAAAACTTACTTAATTTACCTTTACACTCCATGAACGAGGTATAGAATAGCATCTCATGTCATTGTGAATAGACACGCTTCCACTTTTAGACTCACACACCTGGATCTACAACATCTAGGGGGTCGCCAAAGGAGTAAATGTAGATGACGGAGGCAGGAATCGAATTCTTGTGTCCCTCATAATGGTGGCGTATTCTAACCACCATGGCCAACCGCCGATCGTGGCAATCGGTCCAGATATCTCAAAAATTGAAGGTAATTGCATAATCGTCATCATTCTACCGAACTTTTAGCTGCCTAAAGTGTTCTCCATACGGGCGGATCGACGTTGCTATGGAATAAAACTAGATGCGTGTGAGATTTTAACGAAATTTTCGTTCTATTTGAAAGGCTCGAATATGGCATTACGTGTGAGATATAACATCGTTCAAATGTCCGCCGAGGTTTCTTACGGTGGCTTGGGTCCAAGCTAAATTTGAATACTGGCCTGGGTTATGCTGACTTTAAGAACTTCCATAAGTTGCAGTTTATTGGACGTAGCGCCGTTCTGTTGGAAGTGCACATCGTGCATGTCCATATTCTCCATTTTGGGCCAAAATAAACGTATCTGTCTGTGAACCTCATAAGAATTGCCGTCGTGTCATATATGGCAGTTATCCTTGTTAATATTGCCTTACTTACATACTTAGCTGGCCTTTCTTTGCAATCCTATTGGATTAGTCACACCAAGATCTATAAGGTTCTCAGTCAGCTGGTCTTTCAACGGAGTTTTGGCCGCCCTCTTCTGCGCCGTCCATCGACTTCATTGTCGAAGGCTTTTCAAGCTGGATAATTTTCGTCCATGCGTACATGACCTAGCCAACGCAATCGCTGCACCTTAATGTGTCTGACCACGTCAATGTCAGTGTACAGCTCGTACAGCTCATGATTCATACGACGCCGATACTCTTCGTTAACGATGATGGGCCCATATATTTAACGGAGTATTTATCTCTCGAATACTGCCAGAAACGATTCATCCGATTGTGTCTTAACCCAGGATTCTGAACCGTACATCAAGACAGGTAGAACTAGTATCTGGTATATCTGAATTTTTGTTCGTTTTTATTAAATCGCTAGCTTAGTACGTAGTAGCATTTATTAGCAAGCAGGATTCTTCCCTGGATTTCTAGGCTGCCATTATTTGTTTTGTTGATGGCTGAGCTTAGGTAGATAAAATTATCTACCATATCGAAATTATAGTTGTCAACGTTAACGCAGTTTCCCAAACGAGTAGATTCTTTGTTCGTTGAAACTAATAACTTACATTTGTCCTCTTTCACCATTAGACCCATTTTCGATTATTCCTTCTGTATACCTGAGAAGGCTGCAGTCACATCCCGCAGTTTTCGACCGATGATGTCTACATCAACAGCGTACACGAGTAGCATGTGGCTTTTGTCGTGCTACTTGTGCTTACTGCAGCTTTTCTCATTAGAATCTCCATCACTTTGTTGAAGAGGTCACACATAATGGCTCTGTAAGGTCTTTGCCAATCTTCACTGAAGACTTCGTTTCTGTCTTCGGTGGAATACCAAACTCAGCCATGGCTTCGACTAATTTTTGCCGTATCTGGCTGTAGAAGGCAGCTTTATAGTCGACGAAAAGATGGTACATGTCGATATGTTTCTCTTGGATTTGACGAAGTGTAAATATCTGGTCAGTTGTTGATTTATAAGGTCTAAAGCCACACTGATAAGACTCTATCAGATTGGATAACACTGGATTTAGTATTTCACATAGCACACTCGACAGGACCTTATATGTGATGGGTAGAAGGCTGATCCCGCGGTAGTTGGAGCACACATTGGAGCTAACATAGCCATTCATCCTAAAATGAGCTATTCATCCCAAAATGGGCCTCGACGCTTAAGCTACCTTTTCAGCCGAGATTGGGATACTCTTCCAAATGTTTCGTTCTTGCACTCATATTAAAATGATTTTACTATCCTCCTTAGTTAAGGAAATTTGCCAGAGTCCTTCACTGTCGTTATTGATTTTGGATAAGGGTTCGATCGAGATTTTTACGAAGAAGTTATATAATGAATTTTCCATTTTACCGTAATCATTGTATTACAGCAAATATATCATCATGATCGCGTAGAAACTATTAAGCAGATTCTTCGTAACTTTTCTAGTTTGCAAGAATTCTCTATAACATCCTGTGGCATTTACTTACTCATCCATGTAGCTCTTACTGCCTCAATTGCGCTGCGCTGCTTTTGCTGCAAAAGCACATAGCACACATAAAAGATTGCATAGCCAATATTCTACAATTGCTCCATCGCGCAAAGTAAAACAAAGTCAGAGACAGAGAAAACACACAATCAACATTGCAAATACACTTGATAAAGCTTTTGCATTTGCCTCGAAACGAACTGAGTGCTCAGCACAATCACTACAATACATATAAACAACACAATACGATTTGCATTGAAAGCTTTATGTGTTGTGAAGGGGAACTAATGTTTTGTATGCGTTATAAAATAGAGAGAGCTGAGAAATCTACTTACATTCTCTCACACACACTCTCTCTCTCCCATTCTCCCTCTCTTAACAAACATAATGATAATTATATCACAACGAGAGATTATAAAGCGGAAAAGCATTCCATTGGGGTGGGAACTCTTTGCATTGAGAATAAGTAAGCTACACAAATTGTGCATAAACTTAAAGCGAGCGACGCGAGATGTGAGTGCAGAGTTTACGCAATTTTTCGTAAAAACACGTGTAGTCAACAAAACCACTGATATGTATATAGAGAGCGCGAGTGATTGTTCGCCCGTCAAAGCAATAGAAGGGTGCAGGCAGGCAGGGTATTGGTAGCAGCAGTACAAGCAGCAGCAAGTGTTCAAAAAGAACCAGCGGAAGCATAAAGCACAACACACATCTCTTCAACTGCGTACGCGTATAATGAGTGTTGTCATAATGATGTTTTGTACCATGAATGAGAATGGACCAAAAGGCAACGGGGTATTTCGGGTAAATTTAGTTTGTCTCCTTTTGTGTACTCTGCTATGGTGGCTATACACTGGAAACTATGCGTGTTCATGTTTGTACTAGAGTGTGTAGTATAGTATGTGTACATAGTAGTTGTGTACGGCCTATATGCGAAAAAAGCTTTTGTTAATAACTACTGCATACAGCCATACACGCTGTAAATAAAGGGAAATTGCATGTGGTGGCCAGTCCGAAAACTGAATGTCACTGGGTGTGTGTGTGTGTGTGAGCGTATGCTTGTGTTAAGGGAGGTGTCACACACACGCACACATGTGGTGATAGGCTCGATTGGGCTGGTGTTGTTGTTTTCTTTTTTTCGGTGCAGTGTTGCCACTGTCGTTATATGCGTAATGCAAATAATTGCATTTTTTTTTGTTGAGGATGTGATAAATTTAAACACTTAAAATGTTGATATTTTTTATTAATTGTTTCTTGAAGTGTGCGTAGTTCAAATGATGAGTGATTGTTAAACCCTACTAAATTCAATATTTTTAAATTTGAGTATATTTTTTTATAATAGATGAATTTTAGAATATTGTAGGATTTAGATAAATTACACAGTGCAACAGCCTAAAAAAACATAATTTTCCAATTATATGCATTTTTTAGCTTCTAAAATACCAATTAGTTTACTGAAATAAAAACTAAAAAGCTTCTATTGAATTATAAATAATTAACGTGTAACCTTTGACCATTTCAATTCACAAAAGAAAAATATATTTTTAATGTTTATACTAAGTCTACAGTAAGTTACATTTCAGCATATTTTGTCATTAAATTTTATATGATGAACAATACAATACATAAGTCAACATATCAAACGGTAAATTATCATATTGACAAAATTTGCTCTTTTTTCTTCATATTTGGACTGTTTTATTTTTTGAATTTCGGCCAGGAAATCAAGATGTACAACGTATGAGTAACATAAATGTTATGCGAATTTCATATTAATCATACGCATTTCGTTCCAACATTGTAGATTTATGGTAAAATTAAAATTATATTGTTAAAAGTTTTTATTCGATGAAGTTAGTCCAACTTGATATTTTGCATGGATATATTAATATAAATTATTTATTTAAGCCCTAGCTACAATTCTGCTGAAGAATGATATGAAAAACCAGTAAGACAGTTTCAGTCGGGAAACTCGTCTTACATATACCCTCACCCTCCGTAAAACATCAAATTTTCTATTATATTGATATTATTACTCGATTTCTAAAGTAAGCGGAGTGATATATTTGTATGGGAGGTACCAGAAGGGGCACGGCTAGCCTTCCAATTTTTTCTTCAAAACTTTGTCTTGTTATAGCTTTACTAAATACAGAATTTGGGTACGATCGCGTTGGATGTATTGATATTATTACTCAATCTCTGAAGTGGGCGGAGTGGTACATTTGTACGGGAGGTACCAGAAGGGGCGGGGCCATGTAGCCCATTTGCAATACCGTAAGTAGTTTTGGGCAATTATTAGCTCGTGCAGCTAGCCATCCAGACAGACAGACAGACAGACAAACATGGCTCAAACGACTTAAAAAGTCATGAATCAAATCTAGGGTCTAAAGTGACTCCTTCTATGTGTTACACTTTTGGGTCGTATCAAATGATATATACTCTCCTACCCGTAGGGTGAAGGCATAATCATCAATGGTTCTTGAGTTATAGGTAAAAAACTATGCGGAAATATTAAAATAAGCAAATATGTAAAAGGTCATAAAAAAAGTTTGGCCAGAGAACATCAGATCCTTTGGGCGTTTTACTATACTAACTTAGTAACATCGCCCTGATTTGGAATTTCTCACCCCCCAGACAATGACCTAAACCTGTGATATATTATATATTAAAATCAGTTCAAGTCGTAGCATTAATGGCCTTATTATAAAATTGTTCTGCGCCACGTATTCCTTGGGCATCCTGGTCCTCAGCTGCTTTGTTGGTTCTGTTCTAGAGCAGCTCTACCCAAGGGCGTATCTGATTTTTAAGTAAAAGTACTTTTGTATTGTTATTGCCATGCTTGTGCAGTGGTGTTGGCCAGAAGTTTCAAGCATGTATCAAAGCTGTAGAAATGGTTACAGTTTAGAAAGTGCAAATGAAATATTAAGAGTTCCTCCTTAAAATTGTTGAAAAAAATGTAGACTTCCTTGAATTAGAAGTACTAATACGCAGAACGAGGCCCTTTTTTTATTCGTAAGCTAACCTTCAATAAGCGATAACATTGTTCAAAATTTGAACTGTATTTAGTGCACTTGCAAGAAAGATACTTAGTATGTATGTAAATGTACCTAATTGAAATATATTCCAGAAAAAGTACTTTTAATGTACTTTTCCGTACAAAGTACTTTTTTTTGTACCAAAATACTTTTTAATGCCAAAAAGTACTTTTATTGGCCGAAAAGCACTTTTCTGTAGCACAAAGTACTTTTTTTTGTACCAGAGTACTTCTTTGTATCAAAAAGTACTTTTAAGGTACTTTTCTGCACAAAGTAATTTCTTTTGTACCAAAATACTTTTTAAAGCCAAAAATTACTTTTATTGGCCGAAAAGCACTTTTCTGTTGCACAAAAGACTTTTTTGTACCAGAGTACTTTTTTTGTACCAAAAAGTAAAATTTTTGTGTTTCAAATGGCTCGCGAGCCAAATGCTCTTTTGCAGTTTTGAGGCTCATGGCTCGCGAGCCGAAAATTACACAATTTTTTTTTCTAAAATATCTCTTGATCTAAGTGCGGTTATATATATATGTAAGCATTTTTTTTAATGTTTTTTAAAGTACAATATTAATCTTATTTACAAAAAAGTTATTGGCAACTCTGGTTCACTTTGCAACCTTCTTGTTGAATCAATAGATGGATGGAGGCAATTCATTGCGGAAGCAGTGAGAGAGCATATTCAAGTGTTGCTGCTGCACACACAGCCATTGAAATGTGCGTGCGAGTGCGTTTGTGTTGGTGTTGCTCGTGTGTGCTTTTGTGTTGCGTGTATTGCGTATCATAAAATGGCAACTTTACGAATATACATTGCAGAATTCGCTGTGATGCGACGACGTCTTCTGTTATGTTTTTCCTACCGCTGCCACGATTTGTGCGCTTTGATGGAGTTCTTCGGTACTGCGTGTAGTGCTGTGCGTTTTATGCTGTATCATCAGTTCTCATCAATAGTTGAGCTGTATTGTATATGCTCCACTTTGCACACATACGCAAGACGCACACAAATGCATGCACAACGATATTAGCACAAGCGAAGCGCCATCATTCTTTTGCTTTTGCGAGTACATACAGTACAGTGTCCTGCCAAATTGTGCTTCTAAATGTTGCTGTTGCGAAAATGTGTTACAAACTAGTTACATAATTGTAGATTACCTACTCGATTTTGTGGTGTGAGAGTGATATTTTAAACATGCTTAAGAAATTAATATTTCATATCCTGCAATTAGCTAATTTTGCAATTTAATACCTGAAAAATGTCTTAGCTACAATGGAAATTAATTGATTATTGAATTGAAATATATTGTTTTCCCTATAGGATAGTATTTACAAATTACATATTTGTTTGATCATTCCTTTGCAAACAATGAGCTCACGGTACGTCTTTGTTTAAGTATGTATATTAAATGTCAGTGTTATACATATCTTGGGTACAAAAATATTGGGTCCAAAAATTACTTTGTTCTTTGGGACTTATTGGCATTCCTTTTTGGTACATTGGGATCAATATACAGTGCAACCTCGCCTAACGTTGGAAAGGTCTGGGATTCTTCTTTCCAAAACCACAAAGAATTCAAAAATCGGTTATTTATTGACTAAGTACATAATAAGTTTACAAGTGAGAAAAGTAACGATCCGATTTTTTAATGGTACGTCATGCTTTTAAGGGCGTTAGGGAACATGCACTATGTCACTCCCCATGTTCCGACTAACTGTAGCACGATATAATGAGATATGTCGTCTTTTCATATTCAATCATTTATTTCTTCATTTCAAATCTCTGGATTGATATCATGAAGGAGTTCAGCTCTTATACGTTCAGTTGCAAATAATATTCATCGGTTCAATGGTTTTTTTTAGGAACATTAAAATATTTTAGTATTTTCAATCATTTGATAAAAGGCAAACTGATCATTTTGAGAGAAAAGTTGCGACAACAGAGGTTGTTTTACTAACTCAACAATACTAGGTGACATTGAATTGGTTTTAAATATCAGCTTTGTAAATTGCAATGGCAATTTACCCGTACGTCATGACATAACTTCTAATATACCACGACCGAGCCTCTATTTTATGAACCTGAAAAATAATGAACTATTACCATACATTTTCGCATTTTCTAATTCCATGCCAAGTTACTGTTATACCACAAGCTTATCGGGCCTTCCCTTTTAGTTAAGCTGTTTTTCTCTTTTGTGCTCGTTATTCTTCCATACAATAGGTTCGCACTGACGTTGAAAGACATTTCTATGCGTGCAAACGCACTTTTGCAGAGTTGATTACAGCACGAACACACACACACACACACACACTTACTGTCACACAATCACGCTCTGAAACAAACGCATTGAGCGAATGTACGCACAGCAATTACTGCGTGCTGCGTATACGCTATACCAGGTTGTGGTATTATGGCCCCCCTCGTTTGCATTGTATTTCTCAGATCGCTCACACTTTCGCAAGTTAAAATGTTGCTTTTCCGTGAGCGCTCTTGCGTTTTCAACACACGTACTAGTGTAAGTAGGTACTATTTCGCAATAGATTCACACTGCCTACCACCAACCACATCATAGAGTGGGGTCCAACATCATCGATACCGCCACCGACACCGTCATCATCGCCTTTGTTGCCTAGTTGTTGTTGTTATGCGTTGCCTGATTTTTTGTGTCTTCTAAATGCGTTGTTACTTCATTTGGGTTGGGCTTTCGGTTTTCGGCATTTTTGCCTTTGCTTGTTCCATGTTGGTTTTGGCTCCACAGGGCTTTTTGGGCCTGTGAGTGCGGGCTGCATTATTTTTTCTACTTCGCATTGCCATCATCATCATCATCGTCTTTGCTACCATTGTACTGTGCTGCCTGTGTCCATGACTTTGTAGTGCGGTGCTGTATGCCGCCGCCACCGCCACCACCTCTTATGCCCCTTGTGATTGTGCGTGAGTGCTGTATGCGTTGCGCTGTGCGTTTGGGCTGCGATGATGGCGATGATGACGATGACGCTGACGATGAATTGTGCGTTTGTACTATTTTCTGTTAATAGCAATTTCTGTTTGCTGTTTTTGCTTTCATACTCGTTTTATGTACCTACTAAGCACACTTAGATATATACAAACATGCATACATATCTATGTTGTACCGTGTAAATATGTATTTTTGTAAACATGTTTGTATGTCACACTGTATATACTTGGATTTTTTGGCATTGCACACTGTAGCAGTAAGTTGATGTGCCTATGTACGTATGTTCGTAGTTGTAGTAGTATATACTTAAACTTTTTCGTACATAGTTACGCACTATGAACCAAAATGTGGAATACATACAAAATTTGGGTTTTACATTAGTTTTTTCTTTTGTAGTTATTTTTGCTGTTGCTGTTGTTGTTGTAGTTGTTGTGGAGCTGCGTATTTTGCTGCCTCTTTGCGTTTTAATAGGAAATGGGAATTTTGTGGGAACAATTTATTTTTTTTGGATTTTTAGAAAACTTTAAAATACCGAATTTGAGCTGTTGTCATTCAGAACTTTAGGTACATTTTATATAGTTCAGGGAAATTGTATTATTTTATATGCCAATGCAGTTTTTGTAGCATATAGGTATGTATAAGAAAAATTACAATGTTGCGCTCAAAGTTTTTACTACACACAGACTTCTTTCGCTATATTTTATAACATTTTTTTTTACAATTTTTAAAAACAAACTGACTCAAATTCCCGGGCGTCGGGAGTGTGATTCAAGGTAAAGCTAATCGGTTTAACATAGCAAACCCAGAGTGATCTTTGCCAATTGCACTTTAAGTCTACTCACAGAGCTCCGTATTCGTAGTACTACTGCGGACGGAGTACCTCCACGTGGTGACACCTGGAAGCGTGCCTTTGACACCCGTCAGAGCACGACTAACTGTGAGGGGCGAAACCTAAAATCCAGGCACGTCTGCTCAGAGTGAGCGGTACCCTGGTCAGCGTCTGACCCGGAATGGGCGGCTGTAATAAAATCCTGGCAGGAGGAAAAAACTGCGACGTAGTGCGCTGGGCTTGCAACCCGCCACTGACGTTTAAACTATTGCAATGAAAAGAAGTAAGATAAGAATAAAACGGACCCCCCAAAATGTTTACGACCACCGCAAACGAATTAAGGACCATGATGTAAGGATATGTTAGAACACTGCATTGACCAGGTGCCTCCATCCAACTGACGGAAGTCCTCGAAGAATACAAGACTGACATAACTGCTTTACAGGAAATCCGGTAGACGGGACACGGTTGCTCGCGCATGAAGACGTGCGACATCTACTATAGTGGCCATGCGGACAAGCACGAGTTTGGATGTGGATTTTTGGTTGGCAAGAGACTGCGACACCTAGTCTCAAGGTTCAACCCGATGTGTGAACGTATAGCCACCATAAGAGTCAAAACAAAGTTTTTCCACATAACAGTTATATGTGCTCATGCTCCGACAGAAGAGAAAAGCGATGAGGACAAAGACGAGTTCTACGAGAGCCTAGAAAATGTATACGACCGTAGCCCGAACCATGACATTAAAATTGTACTAGGTGATTTTAATGCTAAAATAGGCAGGGAAACCGCATTTGAGCCTACCATCGGAAAATTCAGTCTACACACCGAAACGTCGAACAATGGCATCAGACTGATTGATTTCTCTGCGGCAAGAAATATGGTAGTTAGCAGCACTAGATTTGACCATAAAAATATTCATAAGGCAACATGGTTATCTCCAGATCAATTGACGAGGAATCAGATAGATCATGTGGTAGTCGATGGAAGGCACGCATCGAGTGTTCTGGACGTACGAGTGATTAGGGGTGCGAATATTGACTCCGATCACTTCCTAACCGCAGTTAAGGTACGCAAAAGGCTAAGCATGGCGAAAAACGTACGTAACCAGGCACAACGAAAGCTGGTCATCGGTAAACTGCGGACCACAGAGGTAGCGGACGCCTACTCCAACTACCTAACTCAACTGCTGCGGAATGCTCCAACCTCTGATAATATAACCTCGCAGTGGCAAAATATAGCCGACTCCTTAGAACGGGCTGCGAGAAGCGTACTTGGGTACTCAAAGCCGTCTCAAGAAGATTGCTGGTACGATGATGAATGTCGCAATGCCACAAGAGAGACGGTTGCTGCTTACAGGGCGAAACTGCAGCCAATGGCAACGCGAGCTGTTCGTGAACGGCACAGGGAGAAGATACGAGTCTTTTTAGACGGAAAAAGAAGGAGCTGAAGAAGAGGCAGGATGAGTGCACAGAGTTGCTCCGAAGTAGAGGGGAAGCCCGAAAATCCTACAGGAGAGTTAAGGCGAGAATGCGTGGAACAGGGTTACCCTCCTGCAAGGACAGCGATGGCCAGCTAGTAACGGACCCGGATAACGTTCTGAAGATATGGATATATCATTTCAGGAATTTACTGGATACGGGCACTACTCCAGAGGACCACGCTCCAATCCATGAAGATTGTATTAACTGTCCACCTCCGAGCCAGAGCGAAATAGGTGTCGCAATATCCCGCCTTAAAAACAACAACGCGGCTGGAGACGATGGTCTTACTGCTGAATTGTTTAGGGCAGACGGGGAGGAGCTGATTAGGAGCATACATCAGCTCATGGATAACATCTGGCTGGAGAGGAGTATGCCAGGGTATTGGAGTATCAGTCTGTTATATCCATATATAAGAAAGGAGATCGTAGTGAATGTAATAACTTCCGTGGAATAAGCTTATTACCAATTGCGTATAAGATCCTTTCAAGCATATTGTGTGAACGTCTTAAGCCAATTATAGAAAAACTAATTGGGGCTTATCAGCGCGGCTTTAGACCTAATAGATCTACGACGGATCAAATATTCACTTTACGACAAATCCTGGAAACAACTCATGAAAACCAGATCGACACCTACCACCTCCTTGTCGAATACAAACCTGCAAAGCTAATTCTATTTTGCAGATGTACCTTGGAAAACACCTAATCCTCGATTAATATTGGCAAGGATCACTCTGATGATATAGACATCATTGGCCGAAATCTCCGGGATAATACTGCAGTTTTCACATCACTAGAAAAGGAGTCAGCAAAATTGGATTTAGCGGTCAACGAGGACAATACAAAAAATAATGATTTCAACGATAAAAATGATTTGACGGGAACGCACCATCAACGTTGAAAATTATGTTTTGAAGTAGTAGATGAGTTTACCTACCTCGGATCTGCCGCCAACAGGAAAAATAATGTCAGTCAAGAAATCATGCGGAGAATAGTGCTTTCCAAAAGATGTTCTTACGGACTTTGGCAGCACTTTAGTAACACCACCTTATCTCAGGATACTAAGAAATAGCTATACCAGGTGTTAATTTTATCAGTTCTGTTGTATGCTACGGATTGTGAGCGCTTACGACAACGGAAATACAAAACGTGGGAGTATTCGAGAGAAAAGTACTCCGAAAATATATGGACCTATCTGTGTCGACGGCGAGTTTCGCCATCGGATGAACCATGAGCTGTATGGGCTTTATCACTACATCGACGTAAATAAAAGAGTCAGAATCCAACGACTACGATGGCAGGGACATGTTGCCAGGATGGATGTAAATGCTCCAGCGAGAAAGGTGTTTGAAGGCGAACCTGAAGCGAGCAGGGAGACCCAAACTTTGCTGAAAGGATCAAGTGTTTGGCGTCGTGCCACTATCTGGTAGTACTAATTGGAGAACGCACGCAGAAGACCGAAGCGTGTGGAATTCTTTAATACTTCAGACCTCTAATTTATGAATTACGTTAGTAAGTTGTAATGGGTCACATTATTAAGTAAGTAAAAGCCACACTGATAAGGCCCGACAAGGTTGGATAACACTGGCTTTAGTCTTTCACATAGCACACTCGACAGGACCTTATATGCGATGGGTAAAAGGCTGATATCGCTGTAATTGGAGCACAAACTTGGATCACCTTTTCCAGCTCAGGATATATTACGCTTAGGCTCCATTCATCGGGCCTGCACTCGTTAAGCAGTGCGTAGCAGCAAATGCATGCTCGTTATCATCTCATTATTGCCGGCTGCTTTATTATATTTCAGCATTTAAAAAATGTACAGTTGGTAAATATCGATAAACCTAGAAAATTTGGTTCACTGTACGTCGACAGCAATAAGAGTAAGACCTTCACGTGCGCTGCCTTCCGTGACCAGCGAATGGTGGACGTGTTCTCTCCATATATGTAGAACGCTCTGCGTATCTGAAATCAGATTTCCACAATTTTCTTTATAGGAGGGTAGCCCAATACTGTAGTCTTTTACATTTACCTTTTTGGAAGAATTTTTGGGCTGCACATTAGGGCGTTTCACCAAACGCGTTTTTTGCGATTTTTGCAACTCTTGAAGCGGAATATTAAGGCTTGTGATCTAAAAGAATTTCGAAAAAATTTTTGGATTTTTTGAAGATGGGTATGGGGTCGCTGAAATAGATTTTATCAAAAAAATGAGGTTATGGAGAAAAAAATTTTATATTATTTTTTTTCTGGTGCTTTTTGTTCATACAACTAAACAATTCTCTTCTTATGGATCCGATCCCACGACAAAAAATTATTGGTGTGAAAAATTATTATATTATGGACCATTTTGATAGTCTTAAAAGTGAAAAATTATTTTTCCTAGATTTCAAACCTCGATAACTTGAAAAGTTTTCAACATTTTTTCAAGATGTAAAATGCGTTGGAAAGGTCTTTAAATTACCTTTCATTCGGTACATAGATTTATTTTTACTTGTTGGAAAAATATAAGAAAAAAATTAAAGTTGGAGAATTTTTTTTTATTTATCAAATTTTATGAAAATTAAAAGAATTTCATTATGTTTCGTTCTTGGTTAAGTAAAAAAAAAACTTCTAAAATACATTGCTTTAATAAAAATATCAAAAATATCATCAATATATTTGTATTCCCATACAAAACCAAAAGATATTAAATAAACAAAATCAACATATTTAATGAACAAATTAAAATTAAAAAGTAAATTTGTATCTAAAATTACAATACATTAATCACTAAATGTGGAACAACTGTGGAAGTATTTTCAAATTGGTTTCTTAAGAGCTTTTTCAATAACATTTTTGTTAACATTAGATATAATTTTTTGATTGTTATCAACTCTAAACAATAAGTTTTGAAAATCATCCTCATTCTTTGTAATTTTTTTGTTATATATTGTAGTCGACGCCACGCCTCTTTCTGATTAATCATTCACAACACATAGTTTTTCTAGTTTTTTCTTTGAAGAAACAAAATCATCATCATTTTCCCATAAAAGTGTATCTTTCGAAAAAAGGAAGTGGGCAACTTTAATTCATCAAAAACCCTTTTTATTGTTTGAGGTTACAAAATTATGCATTATGAATTTTGTTACATTTTAAAAAGGGCCTATTTCCAATATTTTAAAATTCAAATAGTGTGAATTTAAAAATAAAAAATATCTTTTTTTGTCTACTTTTTATTTTTTGCAACATTTTTCACAAGTAAGATATAAACTTGTATATACCAAATAAAGGTATCTAAATTATCTTTCTAACGCATTTTACATCTTGAAAAAATTTTGGAAACTTTTCAAGTTATCGAGGTTTAAAATCTAGGAAAAATAATTTTTCACTTTTAAGACTATCAAAGTGGTCCATAATATAATAATTTTTCACACCTATAATTTTTTTGTCGTGGGATCGGATCATTGCTAAGAGAATTGTTTAGTTGTATGAACAAAAAGCACCAGAAAAAAATAATATAAAATTTTTTTCTCCATAACCTCATTTTTTTGATAAAATCAATTTCAGCGACCCCATACCCATCTTCAAAAAATCCCAAAAAATTTTCGAAATACTTTTAGATCACAAGCTGTAATATTCCGCTTCAAGAGTTGCAAAATTTTTTTAGTGAAACGCCCTACTGCACATCTATCTGTGCACCTCTGTATATCCTCTTTGTCCCGTTACTTTATCTGATTTTTTTTTTGCTTAAACAACTGCCACACTTGTTTAACAGTCTCCTTGTGTGGTTCCCTAACAGCCCGGGTTACATTTGCCCTGTATGTAGCATATTGTTCCTCAGAAGCTATTCGACATTCTTCATCGTACAAGCCGTTTGACAACCGTTTTTCGTATTCAAGCACAATTGTTGCGGCAATTGCCTTGGAATGCGATATGTGCTGCCACTGTGTATCGTCAACGTCAGAAGTAGAGGCGTTGTGTCTTATTAGTTGGAAGAGCTGGAGGCTATCTCTGCAGCTTGCAATCTTTGTGATTGGTTTTCGTGCGTACCTTAGCTGCAACCAGGTAATGATCCGAGTCAATGTTAGCACCGCAGATCACGTCCATGACACTAGATTCATGCTTTCCATCGATTACCACATAATCAATTTGATTTTTAGTCTTATGATCGGGGGTTGCCGAGTTGTCTGGTGCATATCCTTATGCTGAAATCTGGATCCACTCACTAACATATTCCTTGACGCTGCGAAGCTAACCAGAATAAACCCAGTGTCAGACGTGTTGGTATGTAAGGAGAAGTCACCCTGCAGTTCTAGAGGTATCGATTGGGCATGCTAGAAGTACCTAGCCCACTACTCCCTACATGGGTACTTACCCAGCGGTATAAATATCCATTAGTTAATCGCTGATATCAGCCATATTTAGTACCAATCAGAGATGATTCTTTCGCTGATGTTCCTGCATAAATTTACAATAGGAATGTCATATGCCGTGTAATCGGTGCGTTCTCGCCTACAAAGTAAGCGACGATGTCAGTTAGTGAAATTTCAGTTGCAATTACGTTGCTTTGCTTAGGGTTTTAAATGTAAGTACAGGTTGTCCCCTAGCAATTAGTGATTTCACCACCCACGAACAAGTTCCCAGTTTGAGAGGGTACTGATCGATGTACCAAGTCTTCTCGCCTTCCACTTTGGAAATTAAAAGTTTCCATGGCAATATTAATGTCGCAGCCAGAGCAGCGGTCGTATGTTTCCTCTAGTCTATCGAAGAATGCATCTTTATTCTCATCCACAAATCGATTCGATTACTTATAGGATTAAATCGCGAAACAAGATTTCTGAGTATCTGAACAATAACAAATCCACAACCAATTTCGTGCTTTTCCACATGGCAGCTGTAATAGATGTCGCAATTTTTATGACGCAAGCAAACCCTGTTCTGTCTATCTCACCTTTTTGATGGTGGTGATTTTAGCCTTGAATTTTTTGTGGATATCCACCAGGCGGATAGTAGCACCATCTCTATAGATAGTCTAGATGTTCCAGGTGCATATCCTTAAATCATGGTCCTTATAACGTTTGCGTTGGTCGTCAACATTTCGGAGGTTCCGTTTGATATGCTTTTTACTGGCAAATGACTCCTTATCACATGCCTGTTAGATGCATGCCAACTCGTTTTAATTCCATTGCAACTTGTAGGGTAGTCCCTAGTCGTGGTAGCTCATCCGCTCTGCAGTTAGCTGGAATGTCCCTATGCCCTGGCAACCAAAAAAGTTGAATGTTGTACTGCTGTTTTATCTTATTAAGATCTCTGCGGCAATCTTAGGAAGGAATTATGATTGCAATGATTTAATTTGATTTAAGAGTATTCATCGATTATAGCTCGGATGTACATTTGCGAATCAAGACAGACACAATTTATATCAATTATTAGTATTTTCCTATTAGCAAATTTAAACAATTACTTTTTGACTCTGCTATTCACATAATTTCAATTCATAACAATGGTACACCCTCTAACGCCACAAAACCTCTAAATACCGCAACAATGCCTATCAACAATTTTCTTAATTAGCTTTGTCATTATTATAAGTTATGAAACTTTAAATATTCATAAAAGAAAACATTGTCAAAGTAAATATAAAATTCTCGTAACACTCGAATATCTCATGTTTGTCAACAATAAAAGCATGAGATGCTATCTATCGAATGCATCTCAGTGGGATTTTTAATAGAGCTGCGGCGGCACGTGTAGATGCATCAGAGCATATGAACGAACGCATCTATCTCTGTAGCTATGACATCAAAATTGGACCATCAAATAGAGCGGCAACAACAACAACAATAACGTAGAAATTAAAGTGAATTGGAGCAAGGCATGTTGGGGGTTACAAAAATTAGGTCACGCAACAACAGCGGCAGGCAAGCAAACGCATATTCCAAATTGTATATTCACATCCCAATAGACAGATGGACGGATGGAGGGACAGACCACCATCAATGAAGTCATTGTGCGTAGAGAGTAGCCGGGTGCGTGTGTGTTTGTTTGTGTATGCATCATGTACAAATAAACAGATTCATGTATCTAATCAAATGTATCTACAGAAAAACGGCTTACATTGTTTTATATATACATACATATGTATGTAGAAATATGCGTAAGCTCGTCGTTCGAATGTGCTGAATATGCAAAATGAAAACGCAGCAAATTTTGTGATTCAACTTTTACTCTATTGAGAGATAGATGTAGAGGCGACTGAATTTGAATACAATCGTACATATTCATTGAAATAAGTAATGAACAAATCAATGTATATGAAGTTGGCATTGTATGGAGAGCGAGGGAGGTTGGAGCATGTGGAGTAGGAGGAAAGGCGTTAAGTTTTGGGGCATATTGAAAGTTAAAAGCGCATTCTTTACTTAGTTAGCGGCAAACATTGCATAGTCTTAGTGTCTGGTAGTGAAGAATACATATGAAGTTGGGATATTGTGTACACGCATTGAGATTTGTTGCGTCATACGTTACCAAATGTTTACATGATGGCGATATTGCAAAGTTTTCATTTGGGGGTATGTACGATGATTGTATCATCCCATAAGATAGCGATAAATATCATTTGATTTTTTAAATTTTCAAAAAATTACATGTAGTGTTAATGTGGTTGAAATGATGACAGTTTATGCATCAAACTCTGCGGTAAAGTGTCTGCGATGGACCAATACACATGAGAATACCTTTATGATCACACCGATAACACAGTACAACAGCTCAATTTGCAAAGAATAAAAAATACACAATTTTGAAGTACATACTAATAATATACATATTATTAAAGAAAAAAACACAAGGTCTACCATATTCAAAGAAAAAGTATCATGATCGTCGCAATGCTCTAAGGACCATTTCGGAAGACGGCAATGCAAACAAAGAGACATGCTTTGATATTACTTGTACGTTGAACGAATTGCCACCATTAGAGTCGAGACCAAGTTTTTCCATACAACACTCATATGTGCCCATGCTCCGACAGAAGAGAAAAGCGATAAGGACAAAGACGAGTTCTACGAGAGCCTAGAAAAGCCTCAAAATTTTACAAGGCGATTTTAATACTAAATTAGGCAGGGCACATTTAAGCCTACGATCGGAAAATTCCGTCTGCACACCGAAACGTCGAACAATGGCATCAGACTGGTTGATGCCTCGGCGGCAAGAAATATGGTAGTTAGCAGCACTAGATTTGACCATAAAAGTATTCATAAGGCATCATGGTTATCTCCAGATCAATAAGCAAAGAATCAGATAGATCACGTGGTAGTCGATGGAAGGCACGCATCGAGTGTTCTGGACGTACCAGTGATCAGGGGTGCGAACATGCGAACTACCTTACCGTAATTAAAGTATTCACAAGGCTAAGCATGGCGAAACACTTACGTAACCAGGCACAACGAAAGCTGGACATCGGTAAACTGCGGACCACAGAGGTAGCGGACGCCTACTCCAACCACCTAACTCAACAACTGCGGAATGCTCCAACCCCTGATAATATAACCTCGCAGTGGCAAAATATAGCCGACTCCTTAGAACGGGCTGCGAGAAGCGTACTTGGGTATTCAAAGCCGTCTCAAGAGGATGGCTGGTACGATGATGAATGTCGCAATGCCACGAGAGAGACGGATGCTGCATACATGGTGAAACAGCAGCCAATAGCAACGGGAGAAGAGACGAGTGGTAACTCCTCTTTTTAAAAGTAAAAAGAAGGAGCTAAAGAAAAGATAGGAAAAGAGCCGATGGTCTCCCTGCTGAATTGTTCAAGGCAGGCGGGGAGGACCTGATTAGGATCATGCATCTTGCTAGAGAAGTGAATGTAAGAACTTATGTGAATAAGCCTATTATCAATTTCGTGCAAGGTCCTTTCGATGCGGCCCATATCAGTGCGGCCTTAGACCTGGTAAATTTACGACGCATCAAATATTGACCTTACTACTTAAAAACTTAATTTCCCTTTACTCCCCACGAATGAAGTATGGGATAGCTTCTCGCGTTGTTGTGAATTAACACGCTTTCTAGTTTTAGATTCACACCAAACGGCACCTACTTGTTTATCGACGAATGCGAACGTCACTGTTTGAGAAGCTTTTACTAGACATGCCGATTGACTCGACACTTATACTGCGACATTCCTGTCAACAACATCGAGGGGGCCGGCAATGAAAGAAAAAAGTAGATGACTGGAGGCGGGAATCGAACCCGGGATCTCCCGCATGGTAGCCCCGTGTTCTAACTACTATGCCACAGCAGGTCCCACCTTACTACAAATCCTGGAAAAAACTCATGAAAAGCAGATCGACACCTACCAACTCTTTGTAAACTACAAATCTGCCTTCGACTGAAAGCTAATTCAAAGCTAATTCGACTTTGCAGATGTACCTTGGAAAACACCAAATCGTCAGTTAAGGTTGGTAAAGATCACTTTACGATAGCTTGTCCTGTACACTATTTAATATAGTTTTTTAAAAGGTGATGATAAAGGCTCGTGTCAACATGTCTGGCACCATATTCCACAAGAGCGACATGCCACTAGCCTACGCCGATGATATAGACATAATTCGCCGAAATCTGCGGGATGGTACTACAGTTTTCTCATCGCAAAAATGGTTTTAGCGGTCAACGAGGACAAAACAAAACCAGTAAGAAAGATTCAGTTGGGAAACCCGACTTACATATACCCTCACCCTCAATAAAACATAAAATTTTCTAGTATATTATTTCTCCATCTGTAAAGTGGGTGGATTGGTACATTTGTATGGGAGGTACCAGAAGGGGCGTGGCTAACCTTCCAATTTTTTCTCCAAAACTTTATTCTGTTACAGATTTACTTAATACAGAAATTAGGCACGATCACGTTGGGTGCATTGATATTATTACTCCATCTCTGAAGTGGGCGGAAAGGTATATTTGTATGGGAGGTACCAGAAGGGGCGTGGCTAGACTTCCAATTTTTTTTCAAAACTTTATCCTGTTACAGATTTACTTCATACAGAATTTGGGTACGATCCTGTTGGATATAAAAGAGGACCAAATGATGTATTTGAATGGGGGGTACCAAAAGGGGCCGGCCCATGAAGCCAATTTGCAATAACGTAAGTAGTTTTGGGAAAATATTAACTCGTGCAAAGTTTCAAAACAATTGGTTACGTCTTTCGAAAGTTATCGTGCATACCAGCCGGACAGACAGTCGGACATGGCTTAAACGACTTAAAAAGTCATGAATCGATTTTGGTTCAAAGAAAACAAGGGGCTATAGTGACTCCTTCTATGTGTTACACTTTTGGGTCGTATCAAATGATATATACCCTCCTACCCACAGGCTGAGGGTATAAGTAATGAATATTGATAGCCAATAGATGTTTTTACGGACTTTGGCAGCACTTTAGTAACACCACCTTACCTCGAGCTACTAAGAAACAACTGTACCAGGTGTTAATTTTACCCTTTCTGTTAAATGCTACCGAATCGTGGGTGCCTACGACAATGGACATACAAAACGTGGGAATATTCAAGAGAATAGTAACCAATTGTTTTAAAACTTTGCATAGGTTAATATTTCCCCCAAAACTGCTTACGCTATTAAAAATGGGCTACACGCCCCTTCTGGTACCGCCCATAGAAATGTACCATTCCGCCCACTTTAAAAATCAAGTAATAATATTAATACACCCAACGCAATCGTAGCCAAATTCCGCATTTAGTAAAAGTGTAGCAAGATAAAGTTTTGTAGAAAAAGCTGGAAGACTAGCCACGCCTCTTCTGGTACCTCCCATACAGCTGTACTTTAGAAATGTAGTAATAATATAGTAATAATTCTGTACAATGTTAAGCTATAACAGTATTAAGTTTTTGAGAACAAATTGGATGTCTAGCCACACCCCTTCTAGAACCTCCCATACAAATGTACCATTCCGCCCATTTTGAGATATAGAAATAATATCAATACACCCAACGCGATCTTGCCCAAATTAACAAATTAGCTGTAACAGGATAAAGTTTTGGAGAAGAACTTGATCCTGGTACCTCCCATTCCGGTTCCTCTCATTCTTTAGAAATTAAGTTATAATATTAATACACCCAAAGCTGGTAGTACCAGCTATTAGTACTTCCCATACAAATGTACCATTCCCCCCACTTTTGAAATCAAGTAATAATATCAATACGCTCAACGCAGTCGTACCCAAAATCTTTATTTTGTGAAGCGAACTTTAAGTTTTTACTGAGGGTGAGGGTATATGTATGTCGGTTTACACAACTGAAACTTTCTCACTTCTATTTTTTAAATCCGATAGATCGCATTCATTGATAATATTCCATAGGATCATTTTACCATTTCGTTTGCTTGACTATTTGCAAACAAGCAAATGAACGACTTTAATATGTGCAGATTTCGTAATTCTAGCCCACTGTGCTTCGTTGCATCTTCGTTCAATGCCGAATGCATACCACCAAGTGCTAGCATAGTTACTACTGCTAATACAAATGTTACTACTCACAACTCGTTTAACTTATTGTTAAAAACCTACAAATAATACATACTGTGTGCTGACATATATGTCGATCATAAGTAGGTCACTGTAACAGTGACATGATTTCTTTCCGCCCAATTTTTGTTTCAAGCAAATCAAGTTCTTCCCAAATTGTGTCAATCTGTAATAAACCTTTTTTTGTTGTTTCGTCAACGCTGCTAAGGTCCATTCATCCCTTTAAGTTGTTGCCTGTTCACGCTGTTGTGGTCTTGTGACGAAAATGAACATCATTTTCTGGGTACATTTATGGATATTTTCATTAAAATGTTTGGGTTGTTTTGTACCATTTTTTGTTTGTTTTCTGTTGGCTCCTGTTGGTTGGCTCGCTGTTGCTCGTTTTCCTATAACAAATTAGGTCGTTTACCTAATAACTGTTATTATGACACAATAAGATACTTTGCCCGTGTTCCTTGAGCTCTGCTGTTTTTGTTGTTGTTTCTGTTATTGTCAGTCAACCTACCTTATATTTGGGTTCTTGGACTGTGTCGTCGTCGTCGTCGACGTCGTCTTCGTTTTCGTCTTCCACCTTGGCAGGCACCGGGTGCTGTGAGATGTTATGATGTTGCGTATATCACTCATCCACGTGTTTGTGTTATATATCCTTTGTTTTTATGGCTTTCTTAGTGCGATGTTTTGCTTGAGATTCGCTGAGAGCTATCTGAGTATAAATGAAATTTCTATGAAATGCTGCTCCGTGTAGTCAGTCAACCATTCATCCGTCCAAAGTATTGCGTAAGGGGATGGATTGCCAGGATGGTAAAGACACTGTCACATGCACACACACACACACACTCATATGTACGAATAGTCCTTTGTTCATGTTGGTTTGTGTGTAACAATAAGGACTACGTTATATTATTACGTATTATATTCGTTAGCCCTCCTTTACCTCCCAAAACAATTTTCATTGTTTGCGATTGTTCTTTTTCATTTTGGTCTTGATTCGGTCGCTTTCTATCGGTTGCCTCTTGACGATTTGCAAGGTAGTAAAAATTATTTTTATTCTTTAAATGTCCTTGAACCCTTTTCTGACATTCCTTTGCATTTCGTTAGCGATTTCTTTCACTTTGAGGGCGAAAAGTTTTTATCAGTCGTTTTTCACGTCTTTTTTTCTTGTTGTGGTTTTTTTTCACTTCTCATGGCATAAGAAGTGTAATATTATGTGGGTTATACGACGTTGTATGTATGTACGTGGGTTTTCCACAACAGAACGATTGTTGACTTTTTCCGGCAATTTTCCTATATTATCTGTATGGCTTTCAAAGTGATTGATGGAGTTATAGCTTTGGCAAACAACCTGTTAATATGAAATTGAAAACAATAAGTGGAAGTAGCGTCGCATGGCGTGTAAGATGATGGCTGTGAGGGTAAATGTCGTGGTCCAAGTTAAAAATTAGCAAGTGCGTAACAAATTTATTAAATTATTGAAGTTCGCCTTGAATACATAGATTCACAGGCGTTTTTACATATTCCGGGATATTTCTCAAATTATAACAAGTAACAAATGCATAATTTGGGCACTATGGCGTTGGGTGTATTGATATAAGTACTCGATTTCTAAAGTGTGCGGAATGGTACATTTAAATGGGAAGAACTAGAAGGGACGTGGCTAGACTTCCATTTTTTTTTTACAAAATATTATATAGTTATACCTTTACAAAGTATAGAATTTGGACACGATTGCTTGGGTGTACTTATTTACATACTTAAGTGGCCCATTACAAATTACGAACGTGGTTCATAAATTAGAGGCCTGAAGTATTAAAGAATTTCACACGCTTCAGTCTTCTGCGTGCGTTCTCCAGTTAGTCCTACCAAATGCTGGCATGTCGCTAAACACTTGGTCCATTCAACTAGGACCCTGCTCTGCGCCTTCAAACACCTTTTTACTGGATCATTTACATTCATCATGGCAACATGTTCTAGCCATCGTAGTCGTTGAATTCTGAATTTTTAGCTACGATGTCGTGGTAAAGCTCACACAGCTCATGGTTCATCCAATCCATATATTTTTCAGAATACTTTTTTCTCGAATACTCCCAGGTTTTGTATGTCCGTTGTTGAAAGCACCCACGATTCGGCAGCATAAAACAAAACGGGTAAAATTAATACCTAGCACAGCTGTTTCTTAGTATCTCGAGAAAAGGTGGTGTTACTAAAGTGCTGCCGAAGTCCGTAAAAATATCTATTGGTGAGCACTATTGGCTGACATTATTTTTTCTTGTTGACAGAAGATCCGAGGTAGGTAAACTCATCTACTACTTCAAAACAACAATTTTCAACGTTTACGGTGCGTCCCCATTGAGAGAACTCTTTGTTCGTCGAAATCATTATTTTTGTTTTGTCCTCCCATTTTTTATTACTCCTTTTCTAGCGATAAGAAAACTGCAGCGACGTCCCGCAGATTTCGACCAATGATGTCTATATCATCGGCATAGGATAGTGGCATGTGACCCTTGTGGATTATGGTGCCAGACATGTTGACACCAGCCTTTCTCATCACCTTCTCCATATTAAATAGTGTACAATACAAGCTATCACCCTGCCTGAGACATCTTTGCGTGTTGAATGGTTCAGACTGATTCTTACCAATCTTAATAGAGAATTTAGTGTTTTCCAAGGTACATCTGCAAAGTCGAATCAGCTTTGCAGGAATATCAAACTCAGACATGGCCTCATATAGCCTATTCCTTATCGGAGAGTCGAAAGCAGCTTTGTAGTCGACAAACAGGCGGTTTGTGTCGATCTGCTTTATATGAGTTTTTTCCAGGATTTGTCGTAATGTCAATATTTGATCCGTCGTAGATTTATCAGGTCTAAAGCCGCACTGATATGGTCCTATTAGTTTTTCTACAATTGGCTTTAGACGTTCCCACAATATGCACGAAGTAGTTCTTACATTCACTACGATCTCCTTTCTTGTATATAGGACACAATAGACTGAAACTCCCATCCCCGGGCATGCTCTCCTCAAGCCTGATGTTAGCTGAAGCATGCTCTTAATCAGCTCGACTCTACCTGCCTTAAACAATTCTGCCGTTAGAACATCGGCTCCAGCTGCTTTTTTATTTTTAAGGCAAAATATTGTCTCACGTATCTCGCTCTGGCTCGGAGGTGAACAGTTAATACCATCATCATAGATTTCAGAGGGGTCTTCTGGAGAGGTGTCCGTATCCAGCAGATTTCTGAAATGTTCACTCCATATCTTCAGAACGCTATCCGGGTCCGCTACTAGCTAGCCATCGCTGTCCTTGCAGGAGGGCAACCCTGTTCCACGGATTTTTGCCTTAACTCTCTTGTAGAATTTTCGGGTTTCCCTTCTACTTCGGAGCAACTATGTGCACTTATACTGTGTATTCCTCAGCTCCTTTTTTTCTGTCTAAAAAGTCGAGTTGCCTCTCTGTGCCGTTCACAAACAGCTCGCGTTGCCATTGGCTGCAGTTTCGCCCAGTATGCAGCATCCGTCTCTTTCGTAGCATTGCGACATTCATCATCGTACCAGTCATCTTCTTGAGACGGCTTTGA
This sequence comes from Muscina levida, assembly GCA_964034835.1. Classification (NCBI taxonomy): domain Eukaryota; kingdom Metazoa; phylum Arthropoda; class Insecta; order Diptera; family Muscidae; genus Muscina; species Muscina levida. The sequence goes on along the minus strand of OZ035881.1, from coordinate 112,097,571 downwards.
CTACGCAAGTACGCTTCTCGCAGTCCGTTATATGGAGTCGGCTATATATTGCCGCTGCGAGGTAATATTATCAGGGGTTGGAGCATTCTGTAGCAGTTACGTTAGGCGGTTGGAGTAGGCTTCCGCTACCTCTGTGGTCCGCAGCTTACCGATGCTCAGCTTTCGTTGTGCCTGGTTACGAACGTTTTTCGCCATGCTTATCTTAGTCATTGTTCGCACCCCTGATCTCTCGTACGTCCAGAACACTCGGTGCGTGCCTTCCATCGACTACCACGTGATCTATCTGATTCCTCGCCAATTGATCTGGATACGCCCATCTTGCCTTATGAATATTTCTGTGGTCAAATCTAGTCCTGCTAACTACCTAAAATAAGCGTAATTTTTTAGGCTCTCGTAGAGCTCGTCTTTGTCCTCATCGCTTTTCTCTTCTGTGGGAGCATGGACACATATAAGTGTTATGGGTAGCAAGCCTAGCGCACCACATCGCAGTTTTCTCCTTTTATTACAGCCGCACGTTCTGGGTCAGACGCTGACCAGGGTACCGATATTATTACTCAATTTCTTAAGTGGGTGGAATGGTACATTTGTATTGGTGGTACCGGAGGGGGCGCGCTTGATATCCAGTTTTTTCTCCATATGTTAACCCTGCTATAGTATTACTACATAAAGAATTAGGACACAATCGCGTTGATATTATTACTCGATTTATAAAGTGGACGGAATGGGAGAAAACATGAGGAGAGCCTCCAATACAGTAAGTAGCTATGGGGAACATTAACCCATGCAAAGTTTCAAAATTATTGGTTGTGTCTTTCAAAAGCTATCGTGCATACCAGCCGGACAGACAGGCGGACATGGCGACTTAAAAAGTCTTGAATCAAATTTGATTCAAAACCAGTAAGAAATTTTCAGTCGGGCATCCCGACTTACATATACCCTCACCCTCAGTAAAATATCAAATTTTCTATTATATTGATATTATTACTCGATTTCTAAAGTGCGCGGGGTGGTATATTTGTACGGGAGGTACCAGAAGGGGCGCGGCTAGACTTCCAGTTTTTTCTTCAAAACTTTATCCTGTTATAGCTTAACAAAGTGCAGATTTTGAGCACGATCTTGTTGAGTGTATTGATATTATTACTCCATCTCTAAGTGGTCGGAAAGGTACATTTGTATGGGAGGTACCAGAAGGCACGTGTACAGACTTTCAGATGTTTTTCTCAAAAAATGTATCCTGCTTGGGTTTTACTAAATACGGAATAGCTTAAGCTTTACTAAATAAAAATTTGGGTACGATCGCGTTGGATTTATTGATATTATTACTCCATCTCTAAAGTAGGCGGAAAGGTACATTTGTATGGGAGGTACCAGAAGGGGCGTGGCTAGACTTCCAAATTTGTTCCAAAACTTTATCCTGTTATAGCTTTATTAAATACACAATTTGGGCACGACCACTTTGGGTATTTTGATATTATTACTCGATTCCTAAAGTGGGCGGAATGGAACATTTGTATGGGAGGTACCAGAAGGGGCGTGGCCATATAGCCCACTTTCAATACCGTAAGTAATTTTGGTTAAATATTAACTTGTGCAAAGTTTCAAAACATTTGGTTTCGTCTTTCGAAAGTTATCGTGCGTACCAACCAGACAGACATGGCTCAGACGACTTAAAAAACCATGAATCGAATTTGGTTCAAAAAAAACTAGGGTCTAAAGTGGGTCGCATCAAATGATATATACCATCCTACCTTATATTAATAAATTTGTATTCTAATCTAAAAAAAACTGAATAAGTAAAAGTAAACCAAAAAAAAAAACTTTGGAAAATTTTCTTAATATTTTTTTATGGATCTTAGAATACCGCACTGCATAAGCAGTTGATCGTGGCTTTTGGACACAATGTCTGTAAACCAGTCCAATAAATAACTTCAATTTTTTACTTCATTCTTAACATTTATGTACAATTTATTAGCTTACATAATCAACATTTCCGACTACAGCTTTGCGACAAACCCTTGACCTTGTTCACGCTTATTAGTTCAGTTGTTCTTTGAGATTACACATTACAACAACTCCAACAAGAACTTGTTTTGACTCAAATCAACAAAGCATTATTAATCTAAAATGTAAAATAAATGTGTAACTAATTAATACTCATACAAGGAAGACCTTGTATATAAACTTTTGACGTTATTCGATTTGAATTTAAATACAATAAAAAAATTCTCAAGATTAGTGGACAGACAAAACAAAAATCAAGTTTATATTGTAAGAAAATTTTACACATAACACAAACAGACTCATAAATTCATATATGTCAGTGGCATAATTGTGAGTGTGTAAGTTATTTTTTTTTTCTTTAGTAGTAAACACTATAAATAAGATTAATGAAATGTCGCACTTAAGGGTCATCATGAGATTCTAATGATCATCGATCTGTCTGTCTATCGGTTCATCTATCGCAGCCGCAGTCGTATTTCAGCCATTATATGCTAGTCTATAATTTAGCTACTTCTACTACATACTCGTGAAGTGACTAGAAGCAGCCCGTCAAACTAGCCACTAAAAGCTTTGCAACTTAGCTGAAAGTCGAGAATATTTGTTTGTTATCAGACACATATTATTGTTTGCATGAGTGAGCGAGTAAGCGAGCAACTGACCGATGAAATAGTTGTATTTTATAAGAACCTCACGCATCTTTTATAATAGGAAGCTCCAACAAGGGCAACAACAACAACTACTACAACGTAATCGCTACAACAACAAATGCGTTTGTTACATAGTACATTCTTGTTGTGGCTGCTGCTGTTGTTGCTCGCATTTATAATAAATATGTATACAAAACTGCGTGACTTGATTACCTCATCGCCCAAATGATTTCTTGCTTTCAAAACATCGACCACCATCAGCACCATCGACCACTGCTACTGATGATGATGATGATCATCATCATCATCAACGTCAGCGATCAATGTGAACTATTGTAGGGGCGGAGAATTGGAGGGGCAACAAAATAGCAGACTGTACTTACACAGTGTCGCAAATTGAACGATGAACGCACTGTTGGTAAAACAAAATAAAAAAACAAGACGCACCGCACCACATGCGTGCGGTTTTGGTTCGTTGCTGTTCTACTAGAACAGCTTAATAAGTTAGATAATATTTTTGCCAAGAAATATGTATAATGTTCTATTGGCTAGTGGACTGGGGACTGGTGTAATTTCTCGACACCTGTTTCACTACTTAATGACTAATATCAGTAATTTGTATATATATTCAGATTTTGAGTTTTATAGCCATATTTCTCCTCCAGGGCGTCGGGAGTGTGATGCAAGGTAAAGCTTCTGATCGGTTTAACTTGGCAAACCCAGAGTGATCCTTGACAATTGCACTTTAAGTCTACTCACAGAGCTCCGTATTCGTGGTACTACTGCGAACGGAGTACCTCCACGTGGTGACGCCTGGAAACGTGCTTCTGACACCCGTCAGAGCACGGCTAACTGTGAGGGGCGAAACCTAACCCAGGCACGTCAGCTCAGAGTGAGCAGTACCCTGGTCAGCGTCTGACCCAGAATGGGCGGCTGCAATAAAATCCTGGCAGGAGGAGAAAACTGCGATGTGGTGCGCTGGGCTTGCAACCCGCCACTGACGTATAACCTATTGCAATGAAAAGAAGTAAGTAACGGACCCCCCAAAATGTTGACGACCACCGCAAACTAATTAAGGACCATGATTTGAGGATATGCACCTGGAATGTTAAAACACTGTATAGACCAGGTGCCTCCATCCAACTGGCGGAAGTCCTCGAAAAATACAAGGCTGACATAACCGCTTTACAGGAAATCCGGTGGACGGGACACGGGTGCTCGCGCAAGAAGACGTGCGTCATCTACTATAGTGGCCACGCGGACAAGCACGAGTTTGGTTGTGGATTTGTGGTTGGCAAGAGACTGCGACACCTAGTCTCAAGGTTCAACCCGGTGTGTGAACATATAGCCACCATAAGAGTCAAAACTAAGTTTTTCCACATAACACTTATATGTGCCCATACTCCGACAGATGAGAAAAGCGATGAGGACAAAGACGAGTTCTACGAGAGCCTAGAAAATGTATATGACCGTAGCCCGTGCCATGACATTAAAATTGTACTAGGCTAAAAATAGGCAGGGAAACCGCATTTGAGCCTACCATCGGAAAATTCAGTCTGCACACCGAAACGTCGAACAATGGCATCAGACTGATTGATTTCTCTGCGTCAAGAAATATGGTAGTTAGCAGCACTAGATTTGACCATAAAAATATTCATAAGGCAACATGGTTATCTCCAGATCAATTGACGAGGAATCAGATTGATCATGTGGTAGTCGATGGACGGCACGCATCGAGTGTTCTGGACGTACGAGTGATTAGGGGTGCGAACATTGACTCCGATCACTTCCTTACCGCAGTTAAGGTACGCACAAGGCTAAGCATGGCGAAAAACGTACGTAACCATGCACAACGAAAGCTGGACATCGGTAAACTGCGGACCACAGAGGTAGCAAACGCCTACTCCAACCACCTAACTCAACTGCTGCGGAATGCTCCAACCCCTGACAATATAACCTCGCAGTGGCAAAATATAGCCGACTCCTTAGAACGGGCTGCGAGAAGCGGACTTGGGTACTCAAAGCCGTCTCAAGAAGATGCCTGGTACGATGATGAATGTCGCAATGCCACGAGAGAGACGGTTGCTGCATACAGGGCGAAACTGCAGCCAATGGCAACGCGAGGTGTTCGTGAACGGCACAGGGAGAAGAGACGACAGGCAACGCGTCTTTTTAGAAGAAAAAAGAAGGAGCTGAAGAAGAGGCAGGACGAGTGCACTGAGTTGCTCCGAAGTAGAGGGGAAGCCCGAAAATTCTACAAGAGAGTGAAAGCGAGAATGCGTGGAACAGGGTTGCCCTCCTGCAAGGACAGCGATGGTCAGCTAGTGACGGACCCGGATAACGTTCTGAAGATATGGAGAGATCACTTTAGAAATTTACTGGATACTGACACCACTCCAGAAGACCCCGCTCCAATCCATGACGATGGTATTAACTGTCCACCTCCGAGCCAGACCGAGATACGTATGGCCATCTCCCGCCTTAAAAACAACAAAGCTGCTGGAGCCGATGGTCTCCCTGCTGAATTGTTTAAGGCTGGCGGGGAGGAGCTGATTAGAAGCATGTATAAGCTCATGGAGAAAATCTGGCATGAGGAGAGCATGCCCAGGGGTTGGAGTCTCAGTCTGTTATGTTCCATATATAAGAAAGGAGATCGTAGTGAATGTAAGAACTACCGTGGAATAAGCCTATTACCAATTTCGTACAAGGTCCTTTCAAGCATATTGTGTGAACGTCGAAAGCCAATTGTAGAAAAACTAATTGGACCATATCAGTGCGGCTTTAGACCTGGAAAATCTACAACGGATCAAATATTCACCTTACGACAAATCCTGGAAAAAACCCATGAAAAGCAGATCGACACCTACCACCTCTTTGTCAACTACAAAGCTGCCTTCGACTCTCCGATAAGGAATAGGCTTTATGAAGCTATGTCTGAGTTTGATATTCCTGCAAAGCTAATTCGACTTTGCAGATGTACCTTAGAAAACACCAAATCCTCGATTAAGATTGGTAAGGATCAGTCTGAACCATTCAACACGGAAAGAGGTCTCAGGCAGGGCGATAGCCTGTCCTGTACACTATTTAATATAGTTATGGAGAAGGTGATGAGAAGGGCTGGTGTCAACATGTCTGGCACCATATTCCACAAAAGTCACATGCTACTAGCCTACGCTGATGATATAGATATCATTGGCCGAAATCTGCGGGACGTTACTGCAGTCTTCTCATCCCTAGACAAGGAGTCGGCAAAAATGGGTTTAGTGGTAAACGAGGACAAAACAAAAATAATGATTTCGACGAACAAAGAGTCCTCTCGATGGGGACGCAGCGTCAACGTTGAAAATTATTGAAAAATAATATTATAAGAAAAATAATGTCAGCCAAGAAATTAAGCGGAGAATAGTGCTAGCCAATAGATGTTTTTACGGACTTCGGCAGCACTTTAGTAATACCACCTTATCTCGGAATATTAAGAAACAGCTTTACCAGGTGCTAATCTTACCCGTTCTTTTGTATGCTGTCGAATCATGGGTGCTTACGACAACGGACATACAAAACCTGGGAGTATTCGAGAGAAAAGTACTCCGAAAAATTTATGGACCTATCTGTGTCGAAGGCGAGTTTCGCCATCGGATGAACCATGATCTGTATGAGCTTTACCACGACATCGACGTAGCTAAAAGAGTCAGAATGCAACGACTACGATGGCTGGGTCATGTTGCCAGGATGGATGTAAATGTTCCAGCGAGAAAGGTGTTTGAAGGCGAACCTGAAGGGCGGCGCAGAGCAGGGATACCCAAACTCCGTTGGAAGGACCAAGTGGTAGGCGACGTGCCACCATCTGGTAGGACTAACTGGAGAACACACGCACCAGACCGAAGCGTGTGGAATTCTTTAGTACTTCAGGCCTCAAACTTATGAACCATGTTTGTAAGTTGTAATGGGCCACTTAAGTAAGTAAGTATTTCTCCTCCAGATACCGCCATTAGATATTGAATCCATTATCCTAGATCCTTATGTATTTGCAGCTCTTAGTTTTTGTTAAAACATCCAGGAGGAGTTTATTGTTGACCCGAAAAATATAATAATTTAATTTATAAATGTTTAATGTTTAACCAGTGTCCGCAGATCAGGGATGGAACCTAGTACCTACGAATTGCTTATATACCTATCACGGAACAATTTTCCAATGGTTGTTGGCTATGGGGCACGTGGCGTTGCCTGGTGTATGGCATCCTCTTCAACTTTTTGAGAAAAAATATCGCTAGGCATGTTACGGTAATGACAGCTCCTTGCCCATTTTCGAAGGAACATGGGCGCATGTCTAAAATCGCATCAGTCATTCGTTGTGGATTCATCGACTTCTCCTCTACGAGTTGCTAAATCCCAAATGTGACAAAATTGTTTGTTCTTCTTCGAAAAACATGATTTATCGGAAAAAATACTGATCTTCGGCAAAACGATATTTAGCTTATTACATAAGTAACTGAAAACAGGGAGGCGTGGGACAGATTTTTGGATTCAAGAGGAAATTTTACATCAAAATCAGCGGCAATAGTGAAAATAGGAATAGTTGTTCCTCTTATCGATTTGAAGTCAGATAAGTAGAGATTTTTTGGAATTCGGGTTAAAAAAAGGGGAAAAAGGGGTTGGTATAGTGTACGATTTTTCAATTCGATTTGAATCACCCCCTTATTTTGTGTGGTTGAAAAAAAGGAATGAGTCAAAATTTGGAGGGGGTGGGGTGTGGTTAAATGCCAGCGAATCGAGGTCAATATTGGGGGGAAGGGGCAAAATCCTTATCAAGCCCAGCAACTGCCTTGGAGTCGTCCCTAGAGGGGTCACATGTATGACCAACCCCAAACATTTTCCCATCCTAATATTTTTCCCAAACATACCTACCCCCCTTTTACTCCCTAAGGGGGCTCCTAAACAAAATTAACATTTTTATAAATTTTGCTCCCACCACTCTAACTGCCCCAATCGTGGCTCCTAAAGGAGTCATATGTATAACCGACACCCAAGGGTGGGAGCAAGTTTTATAACATTTTGTTAGGAGGGAAATACTAGTGAATTATCTAATATCAGACAAAATTTAAGGTAGATTTTTTCTTAAAAATAATTATACCCTCACCCTACGGGTAGGAGGGTATATATCATTAGATACGACCCAAAGGTGCAACACATAGCATGAGCCACTTTAGACCTTATGTTTCTTTGAACCAAGTTCGATTTATGACTTTTTAAGTCGTTTGAGCCATCTGTCTGTCCGACTGGTACGCACAATAACTTTCGAAGGGCGTAACCACGCCCATTCTGGTACCTCCCATACAAATATACCATTCCGTCTACTTTAGAAATCGATAATTATTACAAAACACCCAATGCAATTGCAATCGTGCCCAAATTCCTTATTTAGCACAACTGTAGCAGGATAAAGCTTTGAAGAAAAAACTGTAAGTCTAGCCACGCCCCTTCTGGTACCTCCGACACATATTTACCACTCCAACCACTTTAGAATTTGAGTAATATTATCAATACACCCAACTCGATCGTGCCCATATTCCGCACTTTTTTAATCTATAACAGGATAAAATATCTAAGAAAAAAATTAAAGTTTTGACACCCCGCTTATGGTACCTCCCGTACAAATGTTCGACTCTGCCCACTTTTGAAATGGAGTGATAATATCAACACACCCAACGCGATTGTGTCTAAATTCTGTAATTTGTTAAGCTATAACAGTACAACGTTTTTGAGAAGAAATTGGAAGTCTTGCCACGCCTCTTCTGATACCTCCCATACAAATGGGATAAAGCAGGTGTCTATATGGGCCTCCTCTCTATAAAATTAGAGAGCTGTACGAATGTACTTTTGGGGATACAAAATGGCCCAAAAAGGGATAATATTGGTACCATTACCCAGACCAAACGTATGTAGATGTTTACTCTAGCCGCTAGGATAAGACCGATATTATCATCCGGATCAAACGACGGCATGTTCCCTATAGAATTATTAAGCTGTACTATTTCTTGAGATCAGTAGCTATAGGGTAAAAAAACCCGAAAAGGAGATAAAACTGGTACTATCGCCCAGACAAAACGGCTAAAGGTAAATTCTCAAAAAATGAGGTGTCCATATATTTTTTAGAGTAGTTACGCGATACCAGAGCTGTAAACTAATCATTACAATTTGTACTCATTACTGCTCAATTACAAATACAAGTACATCTAAAAAAGAATTGAAAGTTAACTACAATTCTAATTACATGAGGAATTGGAATTGAAACTAAAAGTCTCAACTACACAGGTAATTGTACTTGAAAGTAATGATTCCTAATTACTTTTCAATAAGCTCAATTACTTTTTAATTACAAGGAATTGAAAGGAATTGACGGAATTGGGAGGAATTGGAAGGAATTAAGAGGAATTGCTGCAATTTGGAAAGGTCCGTTATGTTAAAATATATTGCTCCCACTCTCCTTTTCTCTTTGTGACGACACACTGTGGATCTTACAATTTCTACCCCTTATTTCAAAATTATTTCAATACCTTTCCAAATTGCAGCAATTCCTCTTAATTCCTTCCAATTCCTCCCAATTCCGTCAATTCCTTTCAATTCCTTGTAATTAAAAAGTAATTGAGCTAATTGAAAAGTAATTAGGAATCATTACTTTCAAGTACAATTACCTGTGTAGTTGAGACTTTTAGTTTCAATTCCAATTCCTCATGTAATTAGAATTGTAGTTAACTTTTAAATACTTTCGAACATGGTAGGTAATGATTACTTGTACTTGAGTTTACAGCTCTGCGCGATACAAAGAAAGCTTTCGATATTCGAGGAGTAACAAATCAAACGGTTGAAAAGGCCGAAAAGGGATAAAAGTACCCAGTACGAAAGTGGTACCCTGTCCTAGCGGCTAAAGGTACTTTCACAAAAATTGGGTTAAATAATTATCTTTTAGAGCAGTTGTGCGATATGAAGGCACTTTTATAAACAGATCAAACAACTCAAGATAGGACTATAGAATTTGGAGTGCATTTCCATGTGGGATATTGCAATCCAAAGGACTACTTTTGTCGTTTGGTAACCGTAAACAAAACAATAACCTAATCCAATACACTAAAGAAGTCCTAGGATCAGTCAAAGCAGTAGTGATCTCTAGGTGAGCATGCATCAAAGTAGGTCAAGGGTATTTAGCCATTTGCATCCATTTTATATTTCTTGGTGTTTTTATTGCCGGTAAAAAATGAAAACTCACAACCAAAAGGTCGCCATGATATTGCTTACATCAATCCATTCCTATGAAGTATATTTGATAGACTAAGTCTGCTGTCTGTGTGACATTGCTACGGAACCCTTAACAAGTTTCCGGAAATGGGATATCTTTACGATACACACATGATTGGCCTTTGTTCTACCTACAATTTACAGCTTCGTCGTATGTAAACTTAGCCTTCTCGGTGAGGATCGCGCTTTGTTTGTGTCGTACCTACTCTGTAAAATGATGTAGAGAAACTATATTATGTTTTTAGTATACATAATAAGAATTGTTTCTATAGATTTCTTTTTCAGCCATACCCGATTCACAACAATTTTTCTCCTTTCCCTACTACTCCCTTCCATTACGTCTTAGTCACCATCAGTGTAAACCTTAATTCCTTAACTCGCCTCTGCATTTTGTTTTCATTTTTATCTGCGCATATTTATTTTTGGTTTTACTATTTCTTGCGTTTCTTATTCTATTTCTTGTTTTGTTATTATTATTTCGTACTCAACAAAGGGGTGCTCTATGCAGAGGGAAGAGCTTCACAGTGGAGACCGGCTGGCCCTTGGGACTTCTAATGCCTGGAAAGGCACAAAATACGCGAAGGAAGGTAGTATGCGTGCGATCGCAGAAGTGGTACAAACTGGTATGACAACATTTTAATTAATGATCTTTTCTGCGTTCAACATAACAAAGTGTAATCGACAAACGAAAAAGAATAGCGAACAAAAAACGCACAATGCTTAAAGAATTGCGTATTCTCTAGCAGGCGATTTGTTGGTATCTAAAGCTTCATCCAAAAGTTTGTATCGTAGGTCGGCCATACATGTGTACAACTAACTGCTGCGTACACTCACTTTATCATTTGGACAGACTGTGTGCAGACCATCATTAATAGACGATTTTTGGTTTGTTTTATTTTATACTCAAGTGATCCACAAGTACTTGCGAATAGCGTCTTTACCATCTTGATTCATTGACTTGGGCAATAGATTGGTTGTTTGGGTTGTACTCGATTATTTATGACTGGGCACTTTGTACACAGCATATTCTGGGTACAAATTTGTATTATTCGGCAGTTTATATGCCATTTGGAGATGTTAGAATTGCTTTGGAAAATTAGTCACTGTTTTTAATATGTTGTAGATATTTGAATGAAATCAATGATATAAGTAAATACAAAAAGGTGTGATAGTAAACTTGCCTTTGAAATTGATACAGATATAGCAAATTTATGGACAATCCAGAAACCAAAGATATATAATATGGGAATTTGTTATACCTGTTTGGAGAATAGCTATATCCAGAATCATTGAAAATATCCATATCGACGTTTACAAAACATATTTTACTAAAAATATTCGATTTTGATATTATGTGCTTTTTAAACATGAACGTTATAAAACAATCAAACCAACATTTAAAAATATTCATTCACTATTTATACTAACATCCCGAAGGTGGGATATGACCAAAAATTTAACAGCCAGAAGGAAATGTAGCAAGTATCTTTAGAAGAAATGTATTTCATGACTTTTAAAGCCAATTGTGCTTGGTCCGTCTATAGGGCTTTGTATATAGGGGGTAATCTTCTATACTACTTATCCTATTTAAAAATCCGATTTCAACAGTGAAATTCGTACTTTTAGGGCTAAGGCCCGAAAAGGGTACTACCACCCAGACCAAACGGCTAAAGGTAGCATCGTGAAAATCTATAGGGCTTGCTTCCTATAAAATAAAAGCTTATTTTTTGGGGTAGTTGTGAGGTTTGAAGGGATTTTTCGAAATGCGTATTTTTAGCCGCACAAGGCCCAGAAGGGGATAAATTTGGTACCATAACCCAGACTAAACGGTAAAAGAAACGCGGACCGTCCCGAGAAAACAGCTGATTCTTGTGCTAAAATACCTCCTAAGTCCGAATATAACCCCCTTTTTCCCTATCACCCAATTTATTTTCGGGACTTGTCCCATTTCTTTTGCTTTACTTGAATGTCAACAAAAAGTGAAATAAGTAACTGAAACTGGAGGATAAGAAAGTGTCCCGAAAAACATGACATCTAGAATCCGATGGGGACATATGTCCCATCGCACACCGATTTTTCTCGGGACACCTCTTACTTTACTTTTGTTACCATTCAAGTAAAGCAAAAGCAAGTGAGACAGTTTCAGTCAGGTAAACCGACTTACATATACCCTCACCCTCAGCAAATTCATACAATTTGCTTAACAAAATACAGGTGTATTGATATTTTTACTTGATTTCTAAAGTGGGTGGAAGGTACAGTTGTATATAAGTTACCAGAAGGGGTATGGCAAGACTTTCAGTTTTTTTCTCCATAACTTTATCCTGCTGTAGCTTTAATAAATACAGAATATGGGCACGATCGCGCTGGTTGTGTTGATTATATTACTCGATTTCAAAATTGGGCGGTATGGTACATTTGTATGGGAGGTATCAGAAGGGGCGTGGCTGGACTTACAATTATTCCTTCCAAAGCTTATCCTGCTATAGCTTAACAAATACAGATTTCTGGCACGATCGTTTCGGGTGTTTTTATATTACTTGTCGCTTTCTAAATTGGGCGGAATGGTACATTTGTATGGGAGGTACCAGAAGGGGCGTTGCTAGACTTCCAATTTTTTCGCGAATACTTTAACCGGTTAAAGGTTAACAAAATACTGAATTAGGGCAAGATCGTGTTGAGTGTATTGATATTATTTCTCTATCTATAATGTGGGCGGATTGGTACATTTGTATGGGAGGTACCAGAAGGGGTGTGGCCATGTAGACCATTTCCAATGCCGTCATTAGTTTTGGGGAAATATTAACCTGTGCAACGTTTCAAAACAATTGGTTACGTATTTCAAAAGTTATCGTGTGTTCCAACCGGACAGACGGACATGGCGCAAACGACTTAAAAAGTCATGAACCGAATTTGGTTCAAAGAAACATAGGGTCTTAAGTGACTCCTTCTTTGTGTTACACTTTTGGATCGTAACAAAGGAAGAAATCTCAAGGGGGTAATAGTGTCAGGCTCAATTTTCATGCCGAGCAGTGTAATCCGTCGCATAATAAAGTTAATATTCCAAACTTGACATAGTCATAAAGTTTTGGATTGTCTTATAAAATTTGTTTTTATACCCTTTACTACGCGAACGAACAGAGTGAAGGGTTTATTAATGTTGTTCTTCCATTTGTAACGGCCATAAGTAGGCGTGGTAGGTATGACATTATATATGCAACTATATATAAATGATCAGCGTCGGATTCTGACGCTGAGGCATAATTGAGGTTCTATGCCGTTAATGTGCCGATTTACCTCATCCTTTAACTCTTAAATTGTTGCTGGTTTATCGACGTACATATTTTCTTTCAAATAACCCCAAAGAAAGAATTCCAACGGTGTCAAATCACACGATCTTGGCGGCCAATTGATATCGCCTCTTTTGTCACGCAAAAAAGGCATTGTTTCGTTAGCTGTGTGGCAAGTGGCACCGTCCTGTTGTAACCACATATCGTCCACATCCATATCTTCCAATTCGAGCCACAAAAAGTTTGTTATCAACTCATGATAGCGAACACCATTCACAGTAACTGCCTGCCAGGCCTCATTTTGGAAAAAATACGGCCCTATGATGCCGCCTGCCCATAAACTGCACCAAACAGTCACAATTTGTGGTGCATTTGTTTTCCGACAATCACTCTTGGATTATTATTCTATCATTCGCCCAAATGCGGCAATTTTGCTTATTGACGAAAATGTGCCTCATCACTGAAGATGAATTTCTTCGAAAATTGATCATCCACTGTTGCCATTTCTTGCCACCATTCTGGTCATTGACGACGTTTGGAATAGTCAAGAGGCTTTAGTTCTTGAGTCAATTGCACCTTGTAAGTGTGTAAATGCAAGTCTTTGTGCATAATGTTCATCAACGACGAGCGTGAGAGGTGCAATTGTTGGGCACGACAACGAGTTGAGGTGGACGGCTCTTCAGCCACACTATCGCGAACAGCAGCAATATTTTCTGCAGTACGAGCTGTACGCGCATGCACTGGTGTTTTCACATCTCCTACAGACCCGGTTTGCTCAAATTTTTACACGATTTTTCGGATTCTACGCACATTTGGACGATTAAATTGACTGAACAAATCACGAAGTGCCAATATGCATTTTCATAATTAGCCCGAATAACTTTAACACGTTGCTCGATTGTGTATCTTTCCATGATTCAAATTGAGTTAGTCTGAAATTGAGAAATGTCAAATGAAATGCAGAAAAGAACTTAACGTTCAGGTGTGGTTGACATTCAACATCGGCCCTTACAATTTAAATACTCTTTACGATAAGCAACAATACATTGCTTCTTATTCAAACTTGAAGTACATCTGGTAGCCAAGAATTTGTTAATATGTAACCTTTAAATGTTGTATTCTTCCAGGAGTTTGTCACTGCCTTCAAAACGTCTCCGCCCGCCTTGCTAGACTCGCCTGTGATTTAATGTTAGCCTCATTCTTATACCATCAAATACTCGTATAATAACCGCATAGTAATGTAGGTCCTTTACATTACCTGATTACCATTAATGACCAGGACAACACAATTAAATCATTTAGAGTTGTTATAGGCGTACGCCTAATTTCAAAATGAAATTCCGTTCAAAAACCATTATCATTTTCACGATTTTTTGCTTCTAGTTAAAATTCAATTTCTTACTAATAACGAGCGTATAAATATGTGTATGAATTTGCGTTCGTAAATCATTTGAGGTGTGTGCATATAAAAGTTGACGATTTTAATCAAAATATTGTAAGAATTTGCATTTTTTTCCCTCCACACTGTGTAGAGAAACATGTTCGCGCACCCATTTTTATGTTTATATCTCATTTATATATATGAGGATATCCTTTAGAAGTGAGACGTATACGTTCTATAATATTAAATTAATTACGTATTTTTTCTAATAAGTATTTTGTTACAATAAATCAAAAAGAATCGTTTAGCATGCAAGCCAAAAAATATCGCAACTCACTCAACACGTGGCCAAAAGAACCGCTCCTGTTTTTTAAGGTGTTGATTAGCAGTGGGACGAAATGAAAAAAACATATTGCAAAATACTTCACTTACAAAACGAATATGGTAAAATATTTTCCTATTATTATTTATGGTTTCGCTATCGTAACTTTATATAAGGATTTACTTTACATTGACTATCCAACATTGCACTAGTTAATTTGTATTTGAGTTCGCCTTATATGGCCCACTGTAAATCACTATAGTTTTCACCTTAAAACAAATATTACTAAAAAATATGCGCTGCTAATACCCAAAGGAAAAGTATGATGAATATAAATCACACCAACCAAAAGTATAAATGTCAGGCAGAAACAACAACACAATATGTGACATGTCAACGGACACGGTTATGATTCAAACGAACTGAAAGAAACAGGGAAGTTATGACTGAAGTGTGATTAAAGTCCAAACATTAAATGAAACTAATACTGCTTTGAACACACCGTCGTAGATATAACACATGTGCAAGGGTATGTATGTACATATGAAGATGTTTGTAGTTATATACGCTGTGTCAACACAACTACCCCATTGACCGACCATAATAATAAGGTCAATTTTCTTGACTTATTAAGAATTTTTCAAAAAAAACCCGAGTAAGAAATATAATAAACCTACATTTTATTGCAATTTAATGGAAATTTACGATATGTGCATAAATTTAATTTGCTACACGTAAACTGGAGAGTGGGTTGGGGGTGGAGAAATTATGGCTCCCACACATATAGCAGTGGCATCAAGTACACACGCCATATGAGAAAACAAAAACAAACCAGAAAAAACCGACCACCTCTAGCGTAAGAATGTGATTTTTATGTAATGTGAATAAACAAATGACTGAAATGAATGAATGAATGAATAAGTAGTAAATGATATTTTTATGATTTGGCCCAAAAATGGACAATCCTTAGTTTTGCCTTTATCAACGCCCTGAAAATTGTATAAAGCAAATTCTTTTATTTTTGGCGTGGGCCTGCCTAGGCCTAAACGCATACATATGCAGTAAACGGGTGTGTTGCCAAGAGTGTGCGGAAAATGTAACTAATTTTTTTTATAGATAATTAAATGCTAATTATTTTTGATTTCATAATTTTCACATTTCGTTGCCGGTTGTAATGACACGTTTTACGTTTTTTTCTAAATGTAACTTTTTATCGTAGGAAATCGTGTATACGCCTGATATCCATTAAGGTATTGTTGTGCGCCGCCAAAGTTTCTCATACGAGAAGGCATAATTTTGTTTCAAATTTGCCTACCATGTTCCACATTATGTTGCCATTAATCATATTTGTGGTTTTCTATTATGGCAAAATTTATGAATTTCATTAATACTGCTATATGTTTTCCTATATGTTTTCGTTTCAGTTTAATTAATTAATTTTGAGTGCTATAAGTTAAGAAGAATATGAAGAGAGACAAATATATATATTTAGTTTACATCAATCTACTAAAATTAATTCATTATAATTCTTTGAGGGGAGGTTGTTGAATATATTGTTGTAAAATTTAGTGTTATTAATAGTTTATTAATAATCATTTAGTTGGGCAAGAGAGAACATAATTAACAGGTAACAGTAAATGATGTTGTAACGTTTTGGCAGACACATATTTAAGTAAAAATACGTTCAGCAGAGTTTTCAATATCAATCTTTTGTGTTATTATATATGATTGGTATTAATATATTTTGGTATTAGTATATATTTTGGTATTAATATATAGACAGTGCCACAAATTTTTGGGGTGGAAAAATAAAATAATTCATGGCCCGGTAAAGTTTTCAGTAACCTAAATAGAGTTTAAAATAGGTCCTGAAAAACTAAGTTTTATATTGGTTTATTGCATTTTCAATATCAGATGTCTTCAATGATCTATAACGAAGATTTTTTTGTGAAAAATATAACTCTCTTTCTCGACTCCTTACGTGTCCATTTCGTTTTTATTTCGAGAAAAACAGAAAAGAGTATTTAAATACAAAAATTTTGCTCAGAAAATTCAACTTGGTGTGCTCTTAGACCAAAAATCAACGTCTCCAACTTTTATTTTGTCTCTTTTCAAATGCTCCTTAACGATAAGAAATATATACTCTGACTGATTAAGAGCGCTATTCATACAGTGCTTTGGAAAGAGACAACATAATTACTAAAAGTTGGAGAGACTGATTTTTGGTTTTAGAGCAACCCAAGCTAAATTTTCTGAGCATAATTTTTGTATATACATTTGTACATACATTATATAATATTTGAATGTTGTGAAGTCACATTTTAAGCAAGGACGAAAAGGACACGTAAGGAGTAGATAAAGTAAGTTAAAATGTTCCGAAAAAAAATAAATCCTCGTTATATTTTGTTGAAGACATCTAATACCGAAATGCAGTTAAACAATAAGTATCATATATTTTTAGGACGTATTTCAAACTCTATTTTAGTTTAAACTGAAAAATTCACAGAGAAAACAGAAAACCAGTACAGAAATTTTAGTCAGGTAAACTGACTGATAAATACTATCACCCAATATAAAATATTGTTTATGTCTTGAGTTTTTGAAATAAACCGATATAGGAAGTACCACTAGAGACAAAGTGTCTGATTTTTTTTCCTAAATCAACATTCAATAATCGCTTACCTTGGCAAATTTGACTAAATTTCAGTGGAAGGTGCTAGAAGGTGTAAATTACGGCGTAGTGAATATGGGCCCTAGACAAATTTGGGGCCTATTTTCGCTTTTTGGGGCGCTGTTTCATATTTTTTGGGTGGGGTGCATTTTCATCATGAAATTGCGCCCCAAATAAGGAAACGAAAGAAAGCCCCAAACAAATTTTGGGGCCGAATTTCATTTAGTTTTAGGGATTGCCTTCATATTTTGCGGTTTGTTTTTATTATTCACACATGAAATATTTTTGTTCTTTAATTTTACTTCATTTGGTTTTAAAACAAACTTTAAAATTATTTGGTCAACAAACAAAAATTTAGCAAAACATAAAAAAAATTATTTTTAGAAAAAATCTTCGCGATTTTTTTAAAAATAATTTATTGCCTGCGGCGCTTTTGCTGCCATCACATATCACTCTTATAAAATATTTTTCCTTTGTAAGTTTGTTCATTTTGGTTTTAATACAAACTTTAAAATTATTTGGACAACAAACAAAAATTTAGCAAAACTAAAAAAAAAATAATTTTTAGAAAAAATCGCGCGATTTTTTTAAAAATACATTTTTGCCTGCAGCGCTTGTGCTTCTTTCATTTACCATTCCTACAAATTGTTTTTGTTTTTTAATTTCAACAAAAATTTACTTGTCAAAACCAAAAATTAATCAAAACTAAAAAAAAAAATAGAAATCGCTTGTTCCATTAACAATAATTATAAATTCGTATAATGATATTTTTTCATAGTTCAGTTGAAGATCATTTTATTGTTAATTATTATTATTACCAATAGGTTCATGTTCAAGAGTTGTGAAATGTAATATGAGACAGCTGTTTAATTTTAAAAAATTCAAGAATTGTAATAACTATTTAACTGCATTTTAACATCACGCAAATGTCAACACTTACCAACAACCAATTAGTTTTACATTGCAAAACGATCCATTCCATTTCCATTTCAATTTAATACATATTTCAATAAACTAATTTCCTTCATTTATGTTAAGTGAGCCGCTATATGCAACAAAGAGTCATAATTTTAATGACAATTTATTTTTAATTTAAATATTATTTAGCATGCATATAAATGGAAAAAATACGATTCTCATAGATAAATATGGGCCTCTCTAATTTTGCGCTCATTCTTTAGTACAATTAAGATCATTACATCACAATTAGTTTGAACAGCAGATTTATAATTATGGTATTAAATATTCATAATGTGGCCCTATTTAATACTTTGGGGCGCATTTTCATTTATGTCATTGTATTGCAGACTTATTTTGAAAATAATGTTTACGAAATTGAACCCCAAATAAAATTGGGGCTCTGTTTCATAATTAATTAAAAAAAACGGGCCGATTTTCATTATGAACGTGGGTCCCAAATTTGGGGCCCATGTTTTAATTGGGAGTCAAATTTTCTGGGGCCCATATTAATAGCGTCGCCTATTACAAGACAAATTAATTGACCATATTTCGTTATCCCCTAGGTGCCCGTTTTGAAGTTAAGGGAGAAATATTAATTTTCCAAAAATAGGTCATTTCGTATGGGAGGTACCAGAAGGGGTCAACCGATATAGTCAATCTTCATTCCCCAGTAAAATTTTCATAAGCGTACATTTTGCGCAAAATTTAACTGATTCCAGTCAATTGTATGGTAGGTACCAGAAGGGGTGTGGCAAAGGTTTCGGTTTTCTTAGGGTTTGTCCACTGTGAAAAGATAATTAAACTGACCAAATTCATAGATCCTCCAGTTTTCCGTTTGAAAGTTATGACAGAAATATTAATTTTACAAAAATAGGTAATTTTATATGGATTGGGCAATTCTGCCTATTTACAATCCCATTACTTCGTTTTGGAAAATATTAACAATATTAAATTTAAAAAGTTATCCTGCTCACCAGCCTTCCAGCCAGACAGAGGGGCATAACCCAATCTTCCTTAAAATCCTGGAACGAATTTGGTCTTAACTCGTCTGTTTTAATGCGTTACACTTTTACTCGAATCAAACGATATATACCCTCATTCCTAAGGGTGATGGTATAAATAGGTGGAGTTTTTGTCCGATATTTCTCAACTCAGCTCGATAACTCTTAAAATGCTGCTGTAAGCGATGGAACAGATAGACTCAACCCCAAACTAAAGTGAGTTTCTGTGGGAGAGTTTAGTAGCTTGCTTAGAGTATAGTACTTGTATTCCAAATTTCAGCTCGATATATATTAACTACTGCTGTAATCGCGGGGATATAGAGACGGAAACCCCCAAAAAGGGGGTGTTTGTTTGAGAGTTGGGAGTATTTTTTCCGAAATTAACCTCCCCATAGGGAATTGAAGCTTGCATTGATAATTGCAGAAACAGGCTGACGAAACCCCTAAAAAGGTAGAGTTTTATAAGGAAGATGGGAGTAGTTTTACCCAATCTTGCTCATCTTAGAACTTAACTTCCGTTTAGTGGATAGAAGCTTGTATACAAAATTTCCATTTAATTTTTCATTCCAAATTTCAGCTCGATATCTCTTAAACTACGGCTGTAATCGTTCACTTGCTAACCCATTGTATGCTATGTAAATGAAATTAAGCCTTTCATGTTTAAAGTAGGAGAAAAAAACTAAAATTTTGAAGCAATTTGTATCCAAAATTGCAACTTAGTCAAAGGTCCTCTGCGGAGGTCCTTATGCAGTTCACAACGTTCAATTGTTCATGTATTTTCCGACAATTTCACTGGACATCTGTTCTGTGGTAGCAAATGTGAAATGGGAAATGGATGCTAAATACAAGGCAAAACTGCGGCCAATGGTAACGCATGCGGTGACGAAACGATATAATGAGAAGAGGAGGGAGAAAGATGAAACATCTTTTCAGGCGGAAATGCGCCTATTGAATAAAAGAGAGAGCCAGAATATCGAAAATTACAGGGATATAGGTGAATCCCGAAAGTTATACTAAAAGGTAAATAGCAAAGGTTTTGGAACAAGGATTTTCACCTGTAAGGATAGAGATACAAATCTGGTCGCGGACACCCAGAGTGTGCTGAAAGTATCAAAGAAACATTTTTGTACTCTGGTCATTCCTGAAGACAGCGTAAGTGACAAAATCACGCCAATCATCGATGAAGGAGTATATTGTTTGCCACCCAGCCAAAACAAGATCTTAAGAATAAATAAGCCGGCTAAGTTTCATAAGAACGGTAGCGTTGTGCTGATACCGTGCATGTACTAGGTTATAAACAAAATTTAGCTAAAGGGTACATATCCGACGGTTTCGGTGAGAGTGTTCTATGTCGTGTGCTTAAAAACAGCATTCCAAATGTGTGCACTAACTTCCGCGGAATATACCTTTTGCCCATCGAAGGTCTTGTTGATTTTTTTTTATGTGAAAGACTAAAGCTCGACTTAATGAACTTTATAGAACCTTATCAGAGTGGTTTTAGAGCTGGTCAATCCACAAAAGACCAAGAAAAACTGATCGACTTAAAAATAAATAACATTTACTTGCCATGAATTAAGTATGGGATAGCTTCTATCGTTGTTGTGAAATAACACGACATTTACAGAATGGGCCACATTTATAGGCCAATCCGAACGTCACATTTTAATAGACTTTTTCTGCCAAGTTGCTTTCGACAAGATAGAAGAGCCGACCTGAGACAGAAATCGAAACGTTTTCTTTTCGTTAAGGATGCTGCGTGATCGTTGATTACTGAACCAGTTCAGAAATTTCAGTCAGGTAAACTGACTGATAAATACCATCACCCAATATAAGATATTGTTGAAGTCTTGAGTTATTGAAATTAATAGTTTTTTAATTAAAATAAAATTATTTATGTATAAATGCCTCTGCTTGTGGTGCAAAATCGTCCAAAACTTTACTTATTTGTGTAGAAGGTATAGGTGCCGGTTTGGAATTTATGTGAGAAACATTAATTTAAAAAAAAAAATTAATTTTGATAGGGGTACCAAAAGGGGTGAACCGATACAGTCCTTATTCATTCCTGACTCAAATTTTCATACGTACAACTTACGAAAAATTTGACTGAATTCAATGTATTTACAAAAAAAAATATGTAGGTAAGACTATGGGGGCGAGTTCGGTCCTTTGTATGGGAGGTACCTAAAAGGGGTTAGTTAGGTTTTCTGAGATTTTGCCTCCTATAATATCATAAATTAATCGACCAATTTTCATTACCCCCCAAGAGTCCGTTTGGAAGTTATAGGAGAAATATTAATTTTCCAAAAATAGGTAATTTTGTATGGGAGGTACCAGAAGGCTTGAACTGATATAGTGCATATTCATTCCTGAGTCCCATTTTCATAAGCGTACAAATTACGCATAATTTGACTGAATTTAGTGTACTTACAAAAAAGATATGTTTGTAAGACTATGGGGGTGAGTTCGGTCAATTGTATGGGAGGCACCAGAAGGGGTTTGTCAAATAGTTAGGTTTTCTGGGGTTTTGCCTCCTATAATAACATAAATTATTCGAACAATTTTCATTACCCCCAAGAGTCCGTTTGGAAGTTATAGGAGAAATATTAATTTTCCAAAAATAGGTAATTTTGTATGGGAGGTACCAGAAGGCTTGAACTGATATAGTGCATATTCATTCCTGAGTCCCATTTTCATAAGTGAACATCATACTCAAAATTTGAGTAAATTCAGTTTACTTACAAAAAAGATATGTATGTAAAACTAAAAGGGTCAATTAGGTCATTTGTATGGGAGGTACCAGAAGGGGTATGTCAAAGGTTTCGGTTTTCTTAGGGTTTGTCTATTTTTGCAAGATAAATAAACTGACCAAATTTAAATATCCAACGATCGTCGGTTTGGAAGTTATGAAAGAAATATAAATTATCCAAAAATAGGTAATTTTGTATAGGAGGTACCAGAAGGTGTGGGGCTATTTTGCCCATTTACAATCCCATAAGTTCGTTTTGAAAAATATTTATACTGGTAAATTTACGAGTTCGAGTTTTCATGCTGACCAGCCATCCAGCCAGCCAGCCAGACAGACGGACATAGCTCAATCGTCTTAAAAAGCCCTGAAACGAATTTGGTCTTAAGATAAATAGGGTCTAACTCGTCTCCTTTAATGCGTTACACTTTTTTTTCGTATCAAATGATATATACCCTCATCCCTAAGGGCGTGCCCCCCACCGCATTCGTCTTTTAATAATGCTAGATTTGTTTAGAAGAATATTTTTTTGGGGTTTTTTTTCATAAATTTTGTGGATTATTTTTCATAATTTTTGCGGAAAAATTCGTTCTTGAGTTTTGGGTCTTTTTTAATTTTTTTTCGCCCAATTTTATTTTGGGTAATTTTTGTTTTTTTTTTTGGCATTTTGCATTAGGGGCATTTTTGATAGAGCCCTCTGTGTGTACTTTGTTGCTTTCACAACGCACAAGCAGAGATGGATGCTTTGAATCGTTTATTTACCATCAAATTGAAAGTGCATTTTGGGGAACCACCGAACTATGCAAATGGAATCATTACCATCCCTCACATTTCTTGCAGTCGCTATCAGTTTGCCTTTGCATATCGCGATACATACTGTGTTTACTTCTCTAAATGTATTAGAAAATTT
The DNA here is from genome assembly GCA_964034835.1 of Muscina levida. Taxonomy (NCBI): domain Eukaryota; kingdom Metazoa; phylum Arthropoda; class Insecta; order Diptera; family Muscidae; genus Muscina; species Muscina levida. The sequence goes on along the minus strand of OZ035881.1, from coordinate 112,074,352 downwards.
TATTGAAGAAGAAAAGTGGAAAAATTTACTTCAAACCAAAGCAACTGACTACTACAAATAAAAAATGTTAAAAGGAACAAAATAGCGAATTTTCTTTATATCGAAGTAAATATCCAGTCCCTTGGAATGCGTTATAGAGAGTTTCGACTGTACCTATGTTCTACATTTTACAGATTTAATGTGTTTTGTAATGTGTTTTAGTATCTTTTTTGCTTCTTCTGATGATGTAATGTATGAACCATTTAGATTACCGAGGTATTACTGTACATTCATACTATTACACATTGAATTTTGGGTCGTGATTTGAGTTGATAACTACATTGTAAGCTCTTATGCATGAACATGAAAACAATGCATGTAATTCCAATTTAATGCTTGATTTTTATAAAATTTTACAAATTCGCCTAAATTTTTAAACATTTTGAAATTGCCTATTTACCATTTTGATTACGCGTAACACTGCCTATTGTGTTAATGTTCTGCTGCGACGTAAGACAACAGTTGGACGGTCATTAATCATCTTTTTGCGTTTTATTTTTGTTTTTGGTTTTTGCATTAACAGCATTACAAGGAGATTTCTTAATTACTATTTTGTTTTCTGATTTCTATTCGCATTTGAATTTGAACTAAAAATTTTTATGTCGAGATGTAAATTTTGTAATCTTTGTTTTTTTTTTGGGAGGTAGGTAATTATATTTTCTGCCTTTTTTCGTTCTAACGTAAAGATACAAGACTAATAGAAATCATAATGATGGCTGGGAATAGAAATAGAATTTATGTCTATTTTGGTTAAAAACAACAACAAAATAAAGACAACAATACTTAAAACAAAAACTGTATCCTGTATATGAGTCATTTCACACCAAACTTATCGGCATGACTAATTTATAGTACATAGTATTACATTTAAGTTTGTCAAATTAACAATAGAAACAAGAAAAACAAAAACAGAATGGAAAATTTTTAAAAAAGTGGCTCATATCATAACTGTTAAGTTTAAATAAATTTTTAGTCATTTAAAATTGTAAAATTATTTTTTATACATAGATGCAGTAATGTGAAAAGAAAATAATTTCTATTTCTTGAGCGAAAATCAAGTAATATAGGAATTTTTTTTTTTAATCGTATGGAAAACATACATTTGCTCACATGCATTTGACTACATACTAAACTCTTTTGAGACATACTAAACTCTCTAGCTACCAGTGTTTAGTGAATCATAATTAAATGTATTGTTTTGCCTGCACTCTCATAAAAGCGACTTCATTGTTGACTGACCACATTTGCACTGAGAATTTGCAAAATGAAGATTCTTAGTGCGATCAGCCAATGATGCATTTTGTGCTTTTGTGTTGGTTGATTGGGGGCGTGACTTGTTTGTGGATGTGAAACAGGTTCGTTGCGCAAAAATGGAGGCAATAAATATGATGCAGTTTGCACTGATCATGAATTAATGCTGTCGGTTGAAAACAAACTTTTGTAATTTTTTACTGACACTTAATATCAAATAATAGAGTAGATGTTGGGTGTCTAAAATTAATTAAAACATTATGTATAAAAAACCAGTAAGAAAGTTTCAGTCGGGCGACCAGACTTACATATACCATCACCCTCAGTAGAATAAAAAAAATTGCTATTATATTGATATTATTACTCGATTTCTAAAGTGGGTGGAGTGGTAAATTTGTATGGGAGGTACTAGAAGGGGCGTGTCTAGACTTCTAGTTTTATCCTCCAAAACTTTAACCTGTTATAGCTTTACTATATACAGAGTTTGGGCACGATAGCGTTGGATGTATTGATATTATTACACCATCTCTGAAGTGGGCGGAAAGGTACATTTGTATGGGAGGTCCCATAAGGGGCGCCGCTAGACTTCAAATTTTTTCTCCAAAACTTTATCCTGTAATAGCTTTACTAAGTACAGAATTTGGGTACGATCCCGTTGGGTGTATTGATAGTATAACTCGATTTTTAAAGTGGGCGGAATGATGTATTTGTATGGGAGGTACCAGAAGGGCGGAGCCATGTAGCCCATTTGCAATACCGTAAGTAGCTTTGGGGAAATATTAACTCGTGAAAAATTTCAAGACAGTTGGTTGCGTCTTTCGAAAGTTATCGTGCGAACCAGCCGGACAGCCACCAGACAGACAGACAGACGGACATGGCTCAAATGACTTAAAAAGTCATGAATCGAATTTGGTTCTAAGAAACCTAGGGTCTAAAGTGACTCCTTCTATGTGTTACACTTTTGGGTCGTATCAAATGATATATACTCTCATCCCTAAGGGTGATGGTATAATAATGTACATAGGTACATCTAACATTGCATGGATTTGACTGAATTTAGAAAGTTGGCTAGGAAGAAAGTTGTTTATTAGTTGCTAACTTTCACTTAAATTTGAAGTAGTGCTACAAATTCAATACTAAGATGTTCTTAATTAGTAAAGTAATTTAATTTTTAACCATATAAAATATGTACTTTTAAAATTCTTTTATTTACAATAAAATGTTTTGTTGGTCAAATTAACGTCTGTTTTAATACAATAAAGAGTACATTGTGGCACAATAAATTTTTTTTGGTATAATAAAAGTACTTTTTGGAAAATAAACGTACCTGTTGCTTTTTTATTACATCAAGTGCCTATTGATATAATAAAAGTACTTTATAGTCCAATTAAAGCACATTTTGGAACAATAAACGTACCTTACGGTGCAATAAAAGTACTTTTTGGTACTATGAAGTATTTGTCTTTACTTTTTGAAAAAGGTACAAGTACTTATTGGCTCACAAGAGTATTTTGTTACATAACAATTAAAGTGCTTTTAAGTCAAATAATTGTAAATTTTAGAAAAATATAAGTACTTTTTGTACAATAAGAGTACTTTTTAGTGCTATAAAAGTATTTTTTGGTGGAAAATTTTTACTTTTTTGTACAATAAAAGTACTTTTTGGTGGGACAATTCTACCTCATGGTACATTGTAGTACTTTGAAGAACAATTAAAATACACTCTCGTCTAAAAAAGTACTTTTTGATACAAGATAATACATTTTTGGTGCAATACTTGAAACTTTTGGTGTAATAAAAGTACTCATTGGTACATAAAGTTATTTCTGGTACAATAAAAGTACTTCTTGGTACAATGAAAGTTAATTTCGGTACAATAAAGTTTATTTTAGTTATTTTTGATACAGTAAAATAACTTTTTGGGACAACGGATGTACTTGTTGGTACAATTTGTATACAATAAAAGTATATTGTGGTAGAACGAAAGTACATTTCTCTGATGATTGTCTAAAGTACTTGCAGGTACAATAAAAGTACTTTTTAGTACAATAAAAGTTATTTTTTGTACAATGAAGGTACTTTTCGGGACATCACTTCAATAAAATACAATACAATAAAAGTGCTTTTTAGTACAATAATTGTACATTTTGGAAAAATAAAAGTACTTTTTGGTGGGAAAATTTTACTTTTTGGTACATTGTAGTATTTTGTAGATCAATTAAACTAAATTTTTGGTCAAATAAAAGTACTTTTTAATACAAGATAATAAATTTTTGGCGCAATGAAGACGTATCAGCTTCGCTGGAATGCCAAACTCAGCCATGGCTTCGAGTAATTTCTGCCGTATCGGGCTGTCGAAGGCAGCTTTATAGTCGACAAAAATATGGTAAGTGTCGATCTGTTTCTCTTGGGTCTTTTCCAGGATTTGCCGAAGTGTGAAAATCTGGCCAGTTGTTGATTTTCCAGGTCTAAAGCCACACTGATGAGGCCCGATCAGGTTGGATAACACTGGCTTTAGTCTTTCACATAGCACACTCGACAGGACCTTATATGCGATGGGTAAAAGGCTGATCCCGCGGTAGTTGGAGCACACACTTGGATCACCTTTTTTCAGCACAGGACATAATACGCTTACATTCCAATCGTCGGGCATGCACTGTTTAAGCCAAACCGTGCGCAGGAGCTGGTGCAAGCTCGTTATCAGCACCTCGCCACCGGACTTGAAGAGCTCTGCGGGCAGACCGTCGGCACCGGCTGCATTGTTGTTTTTCAGCCGCGATATTGCTCTTCTTACCTCGACTTGACTTGGTGGTGGGCAATCTAAGCCGTCGTCGACAATTGGCGTGATAACTTCCGGTGCGCTGCCTTCTGGAACCAGCAGTTTCTGAAAGTGTTCTCTCCATATGTGCAGCACACTCTGCGTATCCGTGACCAGATTTCCATCACTGTGCTTACAGGTGGGGAGGCCATTACCGTATCCACTTGCTCTTACTTTCTGGTAAAATTTTCGTGCCTCACCTCTATCCCTGTATCGCTCTATATCCTCGTTCTCCCGTTCCTTCATCTGACGTTTTTTTCGCCTAAATAGCTGTCTCGCCCGTTTTGCTTTCTCCTTATGCCGTTCCCTAACAGCACGGGTTACAATGGGCTGTAGCGTTGCCCTATAAGCAGCATCCTGTTCCTCAGACGCTATGCGACATTCTTCATCGTACCAGGACTCGTCTGAGCGCCGCTTATCATATCCTAGCACGGTTGTTGCCATGGAATGCGCAATATGCTGCCACTGTGTATCGGGAACGTCAGAAGTAGAGGCGTTGTGCCGTAAAAGTTGGGAGAGCTGGTTGGAGTAGGCAGTAGCTATCTCTGGGGTTTGCAGCTTCGCAATGTCCAGCTGTCTTTGTGTTTGGTTACGTGCCTTTTTCGCTCTGCTCAATCTTGAGCGCACCTTGGCTGCAACCAGGTAATGATCCGAGCCAATATTAGCACCACGGATCACTCACTACCCGCTGCGAAGCTAACCAGCCTAAACCCGTTGTCTGACGTGTCGGTATGCAGGCTGAATTTACCGATCGATGGACCAAGAACATCTTCCCTTCCTATTTTTGCATTAAAGTCTCCCAGAACAATTTTAATGTCGTGGCCAGGGCAGCGGTCGTATGTTTCCTCTAGGCGCTCGTAAAATGCATCACCCCGTCCCGTCCATCTCATTTCCTGTAGGACATCCGCCAGTTTGATAGAGGCACCATCTCTATAAAGAGTTCGGACGTTCCAGGTGCATATCCTTAAATCATGGTCCTTATATCGTTTGCGGTGGTCGTCAACATTTCGGGGGTCTTGTTTTATTTATTCTCCGTGTTTTCATAATAAATTTTGTTTAAGGAGAATGGCTTATTAGGCCACCGCTCCCGATCCTAGTTTCTTGGGGCTGCCAAAGCCACTAGGAGAGCCTGTGTTGAGCTTCAGTAACTTCTGTTACCTACTTCCTAAGACGCATCGGTGGTAGCGTGCCGATTAGGTTACTCAACGTTTCGCCTTCTAACTCTAGCTAACTTCTAAGCGGTTGCTTTAAAGTCATTGCCCGGGGAATACTTGGTCTAAGACCGGAAGTAGTTAGCTGCTTGGACAGTGCCACAAAGGAATCGCTTCTGGTCACTCCCAAGTGAATGACAATCAGTAACTTTCAACCTCTGGGCAAAGTCCCATTCCGGACATACATCGGATATAAAAAGTAGGGTCAAAACCGCAACCAAAAACGGCACTAGCTACCCACCGGATTTGGAAAAGTTAACATTTTGGATTACGTCAAAAGGTTTATACTGGAAATGTTACACATAATCAATATACCGAATAAGAGAAGAATGAACTACAAAACGGATATTGAGAGCTTGCCAATGAACTACAGACACATTATCTAAAAAAACAGTAGATGTAAACTTTAGTGCAATTTTTAAATTTGTATGTAAATAATGTCTTAATAATTGTTACTCGTAATGTAAAGTAATAATGAACCAAACAATGAGTATTTTTTATTGTTTAAAGACTCCTGAAGATGCTATCCGACGGATAGCAAAATATCAAAATAAATATAAATATAAAAAATTAACGTCCTTCACCTTGACAAATTATATCAATAATATGAAAGAGTGCGATGCAAGGTAAAGTTTCTGATCGGTTTAACTTGGCAAACCCAGAGTGATCCTTGACAATTGCACTTCAAGTCTACTCACAGAGCTCCGTATTCGTGGTACTACTGCGAACAGAGTACCTCCACGTGTTGTCGCCTGGAAACGTGGCTTTGACACCCGTCAGAGCTGGGCTAACTGTGAGGGGCGAACTACCATTAGATTGACTACAGAAATATCCATAAGGCAATATGGTTATCACCAGATAAATTGACGTGGAATCAGATTGATCACATGGTAATCGATGGAAGGCACGCATCGAGTGTTCTGGACGTACGAGTAATCAGGGGTGCGAATATTGACTCCGATCACTTCCTTACCGCAGTTAAGGTACGCGCAAGGCTTAGCATGGCGAAAAACTTACGTAAACAGGCACAACGATAGCTGGACATCGGTATACTGCGGACCACAGAGATAGCGGACGCCTACTCCAACCGCCTAACTCAACTGCTACGGAATGCAACAACCCCTGATTATATTGACTCGCAGTGGCAATATATAGCTGACTCCATACAACGGACTGCGAGAAGCGTACTTGGGTACTCAAAGCCGTCTCAAGAAGATGCCTGGTACGATGATGAAAGTCGCAATGTCACGAGAGAGACGGATGCTGCACACAGGGCGAAACTGCAGCCAACGGCAACGCGAGACGTTCGTGAACGGCACAGGGAGAAGAGACGAGAGGCAACTCGTCTTTTTAGACGGAAAAAGAAGGAGCTGAAGAAAAGACATGATGAGTGCACAGAGCTGCTCCGAATTAGAAGGGAAGCTCGAGAGTTAAGGCGAGAATGCGTGGAACAGGGTTGTCTTCCCGGATAAAGTTCTGAAGGTATGAAGAGATCATTTCAGAAATTTACTGGATACGGACACCACTTCAATCCATGACGATGGAATTAACTGTCCACCTCCGAGCTAGAACGAGATACGTGTGGCAATATCCCGCCTAAAAAACAACAAAGCGTTTGGAGCCGTTGGTCTCCCTGCTTGTTTAAGGCAGTTGGGGGAGCTGATTAGGAGCATGCATCAGTAAATGGAGAACACCTGGCTAGAGGAGAGCATACAAGGGAATTGGAGTCTCAGTCTGTTATGTTCCATATACAGGAAAGGAGATCGTAGTGAATGTAAGAACTTCCGTGGAATAAGCCTATTACCAATCACAGAACCAAACCCAATGTTGTTAAGTAATTAAATAAAATTGTTAGCATTCAATTTTGATTTATATCAACTTTTCCTTTTGAGAGTGGTTGTAAATTGTCAGATTTACAAATTTTCTACCACTGTTCAAATTCAACAAAAATAAAAAAATTGTAAATGTGACAACACTGTTTATTGTTTTTACTATTTCGGTTGTTGGCGCCTTTTTAATTAAATATTTAATTGTTTTGACGAAATGGTATTTAATATGACAATTCATTTGTCGTAATTTTTTTTCTGTGATTGCGTACAAGGTGATTTCGTGGATATTGTGTGAACGTCTAAAGCCAATTGTAGAAAAACAAATAGGACCATATCAGTGCAGGTTTAGACCTGATAAATCTACGACGGATCAAATATTCACTTTACGATAAATCCTGGAAAAAACTCATAAAAAGCAGATCGACACCTACCACCTCTTTGTCGACTACAAAGCTGACTTCGACTCTCCGATATGGAATATGCTATATGACGCCATGTCTGAGTTTGGTATTCCTGCAAAGCTAATTCGACTTTGTAGATGGCCCTTGGAAAACAGCAAATCCTCGGTTAAGATTGGAAAGGATCACTGTGAACCATTCAACACAGAAAGAGGTCTCAGACAGGGCGGTAGCTTGTCGTGTAAACTATTTAATATAGTTATGGAGAAGGTGATGAGAAAGGCTGGTGTCAACATGTCTGGCACCATATTCCACTAGAGCCACATGCCATGAGCCTATCCCGATGATATAGACATCATTGGCCGAAATCTTCGGGAATTGTGGGTGCTTACGACAACAGACATACAAAACCTGGGAGTATTCGAAAGAAAAGTGCTCCGAAAAATATATGGACCTATCTGTGTCCACGACGAGTTTCGCCATCGGATAAACCATGAGTTGTTTGAGATTTACCATGACATCGAAGTAGCTAAAAGAGTCAGAATCCAACGACAACGATGGCTGGGACATGTTGCCAGGATGGATGTAAATACTCCAGCAAGAAAGGTGTTTGAAGGCGATTCTGAATGACGGTGCAGAACAGGGAGACCCAAACTTCGTTGCAAGGACCAAGTGGTTGGCGACGTGCCACCATCTGGTACAACTGACTGAAGAACGCTGGCAGAACAATAGTCTAACTATATGTCTTGTCTGGCCATACGACCGAAAGTCCTATCTCCAACAGTCTACGCTCCACAAGCAGGCAAATAATAATGCACAAGTAATTTCATTTAAAAATTTTAATAACTCAAGAATTAAAACAAAATCGAAATGGGGTAAGGGTATTTATCAGTCAGTTTACCTGACAAAAATGTTTACAACTGGCTTATGCTAAGCTCTATATTCAATGTACATGAGAGTAACTTACTACTTCCTGTGACCCTCTCTTACTGACCCCAAACAATGCATATTAACTTCCTCCCTATAACATGAAGTTCACTTCCATTACAATCGTTTACACTAAAAAACATTTTTTATAATTTAGTTATATCATTTTATATTCTTCTTAACAATAAATGCAATCAAGATTGCAAATAATTTCCTACAAATTGCTATCAAATATTCTACAAAATGTCTGATAATGTGTCGTAGACATAACGTCTCCTAAGGCTTAGAAATTACCGCTCAAACGTAGGTGGCTCGACCCCATGATGACAGGACAAGATTTATTTTGAAACCCCCCTTCCCACACACACAAGAACTTGAATGAATTGTAAACTATAAAAAGGCAATAACTTTTCACTAATAATCGTAAATGTTGCCATCTACAATCAATGATATTTTTAGCAATAAAAAAGTAGATTTTTTTACTACAAATTTTATGACTTTATTTTTTAGGCCTAAATTGAGAACAACAACAAAAATGCTAGCTAGCATTACATTGCATGTCCTGGTGGGTGCTCATGACACACTATGCCGAGGAAGGGGGAATGAATGTCACTTTCTTTTACTTCATTTGCAGGGTTGGAGAGTAAAGGACTTTAAAGGACCTTAAAAGCAAACAAATAAAAGAAAAACCAGTAGTTATAACTAAACAACTTTAGAGTAGTGGCGTCATGTTAACATTAACAATTGTATTGCCAACATGACTATTGGGCCAGGCGGCCCAGGGTTGAGAGAGAGCTTAATCGAAAGAGGAAACACAAACAGGCATCACAAAACTTATCAGTTTAATGGCCAAGTGGCGTCTTTTGATGACGTTTAAGAAATTAAATAAACGAAATCAAAAAGGAACTCACAGAGTTATAGGAATTGAACAAAACAAAGAAGATGACAAAAAGAAACAACAAAATCATATGAAATGTGACAAAAACATACGAGAAAAGATATACAAACAGTCTTCCACACACATAGTAAGACCAAAAAAGGACATCGTCGTATAAATGAGCAAGCTTTGACACCGACACAGTGGGAGAACATTTATGATGATATGTTGAGGTAGAAGAGAAGAATTTGAAGGCGAGTTAGGTGTAATTAGTAATATACGATTGTATGTGTGTGAAAACTATGACTATGAAACTATGAACAAAAAATTTTAAAACTATAGTACAATTTTAAAAGATGACATTGTGACTTAATTTCCTCTTGGTTTAAGATTACTAAAAACCCAAAAATTTTCATGTCCGCGCATTCTAATTTAAATTCTGGCTCGTTGTTACAAATCAGAACCTTATATGTGATAGGTGAAAGACCAAATCTAAAGAGGTCATCACCAAAACAAACCCCCATTTGCTTAACAAAACATATTATTGGAAGAAATACAAAATTGCACATACAATGGACTAAATTTATCAAACAAGAGAAAACTATGTTGAAAAATAATCGATTTTTTTGCCACTAATTTAAAGTGTTTGAGTTTTGGATACACGTTCAATTACTTTAAAAGGTAAAAAAATTTATCATTTACTACTTGGCTTTCTACAAATTATAATTATAACAAATTTAAATGAATGTAATTCAACGTATTTTTTTAAATTCCTCCTTGATTTAAATTACCTATTTTATTTATTTATGCCTCTTATCATGCCATTTTACCTATTTATGTCTGAATATTATAACCAAATTTTTCTAATTATTACCACCCACTGTTCGATCTCATGACATTGCAGCGCAAAACTAGTACATTAACAAAATGAACAAAATGAAATCAAACGGTATTGACATGTGCTGTCTTTTTGCTTTCTTGTCGTGTTGAGTATGCCTGGGTATGTATGTATTTAAAGGAAATGAAATTTATAAACCAATGATAATACAACTTCATATACACACACACTTAAATTGATAACACATACTCTCATACATACCCTTTAGCCTAGACACATACAAACATTCATAAAGAACATTTTTATTATTGCTGTTTGGAGCCCATAAGAGACGCCACTGTGCAATATTTTAGGCTGACTTCTCATTTATTTGGCCTCATTTTCATGTTTGCAAAACACACACAAAGTTTTCCAAAATACCAGAAACAACAACAACATAAAACAGGTCATTAAAATGAAAATTTTGTATTTTTTGTTGTTGTCGTTGTCGACGTTTTCTGTTAGGAACCATAACTTAACCATGAAAATCTGTTTGTAGGCTCTTCGACTACTATAATTTCTAGAACTATTTCGTAATGTCATATGCAGGAGGGAAGTATGAGGGAAAGGCGCAATATTTAAAGGGCCTTAAGGATAATAAAAATGTGATTAATTGGTTATAAGCTTTCAGTAATAAAATATGTTATATATAAAAATTAATTGTTGTTCGTTGGTAAGGCAACCACTTGAGAACGCATGGACCGATGCGACTAATTTTTTTGTTACAATGTTCTTAATAGACCGAGCATGGTTTGGCCACGCGCATTTCTACGCCCAATTTTTTTAAAAAATCAAATATTCCTATAAAACGCTCTTAAAATTAAATTTCTTTACAAATTTAGCTGTATAATGTTCTGTATGGAAAATATAATAGGTTCTATATTTTTTTTTAAAATTTTGATTAAATGGGCGGAGTGGGAGTGTCAAAAATTTTTTTTTAACTAGTGACAAAATTGGGTGCACAGATAGTACTCGGTAAAACGAATTCGAATATGCAGCCGCAATTTTAATTTTGAATCCGTGGGCGGAGTGGGCATGGCCAAACTTATTTTCAGTCCTAGAGAGATAAAATAGTGATAGTACTCTGCTACATAATTATGAATATGCCTATAGAGTTACAATTTGGAACACAGATAGTTCTCGGCAGGACTGGTTTAAATTTGCAGCCCAAATTTGTAGAAATATAAATAATCCAAAAAGAGTTAATTTTGAATGGGTGGTACCTGAAGGGGCGGGGCCATTCGGACCATTTACAGTCCCATTTCTTCGATTTGCAAAATATTAATACTATTAAATTTTCATAACGATCAGTTAAGGTTAACTCGAGTTATCGTGCCCACCAGCCACACAGACGGACATAGCTCAATCGTCTTAATATTTCCTGAAACGAATTTGGTCTTAAGATACTGGGGGCATTACTGGTTTTCTTTAATTCGTTACACTTATTATCGTATCAAATGATATATACCCTCATTCCTAAGGGTAATGGTATAACAACAGCTTGATAACATTTGTATTTATATCTTAGTGTCTAAATCAGAGTCCGAAATGAAAAGGGATGTTGTGCGCACCGTCTCCAGTCATTCCTTTCAAGCAGCGTCAGTGATTCCTTTACCTAGTGCTTCCCATGTAATCGGGGTTTCCCTCTTTTGCACCGTCCTTCGAGGTCTTGACAGAATACCTTTCGCGCTGGAGTTTCCTCATCAGAGTAATCATTGCACTTTGATTCGCTTGACCATAACTCGTACAGCTCATAGTTCATCCGAATCCTGAACTTGCCGTTTACGCAAAGAGGTTCATAAATTTTGCGGAGTATTATTCTCTCAAACACCACCAGATGAGCTGAATCCTCTTGTGTAAGCACCCAAGATTCGGAGACATACAGCAGGACCGGTAGTATCATTACCTGATACAGTTGGACTTTGGTGGTTCGAGATAGGGCAGTGTTTATGAAGTGATGACATAGCCTAAAGAAACACTTGTTGGCGATCACTATTCTCCGTTTTATTTCTAGGCTGACACTGTTGTTTTTGTCCATGACCGATCCGAGGTAGATGAATTCATCCACTACCTCGAAGCATTAGTTCTTAACGTTCACGCTGCATCCCCAACGGGAGGACACTTTGTTCGATGACACTATTAACTTCGCCTTGTCCTCATTCACTGCCAAACCAATTTTCGCTGACTCCTTTTCCACAGATGTTACCTCTCGCATCGTTCGACCGATAATGCCGATATCAGCGGATATTCGAGCAACATGAGGCTCTTATTGAATATGGTGCCAGACATGTTTAATGCTGCTTTTCTTAACACCTTCTCCATCACTTTGTTGAACGGATGCATGACAAACCATAACTCTGTCCAAACCTCTCGTCGTATCGAATGGCGCAGATAGATCCATGTCAATCCGAACTGAGGATTTTGAATTCGTAAGGGTACATTGGCAGAGTCGAATTACACAGTGCAACACATAAATTGGTGCCGCCTTCGTACCCAGCTATTTTTGAAGTATATACCGAGACTAAAAAAATCCCGAAGGATTTGGCCCCATTACATCGAAACATTTTTTTATGGATACTCCAATATTTTTACCTCAATACGATTTTTTGAACATTTTTAGGGAGTCCATATTTCATAAACAAAGTTCGGCAAAGTTGTAGATCTAAACCAGAGCAAAAAAAGTCTCAAATAGACCGACCAAAAAAAATTGCATCTAGTGTATGAAAATTGTAAAAATATGGGAAAAAAGGCTATTTTTCCATGATATTTTCACCATAAAATTATGATTATAATAAGTAATATTCCATATAAATCATACGCCACGGAGTACAACGAACTAAATTTTGTGTGGAAAATATCATGAAAAAATATATTTTTTTCCCATATTTTTGCAATTTTCATGCACTGGATGCAATTTTTTTGGGTCGGTCTATTTGACACTTTTTTTGCTCTGGTTTAGATCTACAACTTTGCCGAAGACGAAAAGAAAAAATTCGGAACAGTTTATGAAATATGGACTCCGTAAAAATGATAAAAAAAAATCGTGTTGGGGTGAAAATATTGGAGTATCAATAAAAAAAATTTTCGATGTAATGGGGCCAAATCCTTTGGGGATTTTTTAAGTCTCGGTATATACTTCAAAAATATCTGGGTACGAAGGCGGCACCAGACGTTGACCTTAGATATGTTGTACTGTGTTATCTTCGCAGGGATACTGAACTCAGTCATGGCTTCGTATAGTTGATTCCTGATGGGACTATCGAAGGCAGTTTTGTAATCGGCAATGAGGTGGCAAGTGTAAATTTGCTTCTGATGGGTTTTCTCCAGAATCTGCAGTAGTGTTAATATCTGATCCGTTGTGAATTTGCCTGGTCTAAAGCCGCACTGTATATATTCTCAGTATGCACTATGAGTCGGTGACGAGATTACCATCCTTGTCTTTACAGGAGGGAAGACCTGTTCCATGTACCCTACTATTTATCTTCTGATAAAATTATCGGGGTTCACCTCTGTTCCTGTATTCTTCAATGCACACATTTTTCTGCTTCTTCAGCTTTCGTTTTTTGTCGAGTCGCCTCCCGCCTCTTCTCCCTGTACTTTTCATAAATTGGCTACAGTTTGGCCCTGTATGCAGTGGGCTGCATACAGGCATTGCTTGATCCCGAGTGGCATTGTGGCATTCGTCATCTTACCAGGCATTATCGTGTCAGGGCTCTACATACCCCAGAACGGACAGCGCAGTCCTTTTCATCGAGCGGGCAATATATTGTCATTGCGCGCTAGTATTTTCGGGAGTTGGAGCACCGCGAAGTAGTTAAGTAAGTTGGTTGGTATAGGCGTTGGCTATATCAATGGTCTGCAGTGGTTTTGCAGAATGTCCAGTCTGATATAAAAAAACAATTTTACCAGAAAACTATGAATATTAACAATTATTGTTAATAAAAATGTTAACACTTTTGTATTAAAATATATTATATTTTATATGTTTGAATATTAACGGTCAAATTCAAAAAATACAACACTGGCGCTGGACATTTTCGGCTGATATCTACTTCGCATGTACATGTTTGACATAATTGTAGATATATATACAGCTGATGATGTAACATTGTGCATCAGTTGGTCACAAAGGGGTCTGAAGATGAACTCGTCATGGAGTTCGAAACGCGTCATCCTAGTGCGTGACACACTGAATTTGACCAAAATATTTAAACAATAAAATAAAAAACACTTTTCTGATCGTAAGCCGAATTTGATGTATCATTTGATACACTTAACGTAAATTTAATATTTTATATTGAAATGTGTTTATGAACAAATCCATATAATTGAGGGCCCTTTATCTGACTGTTCGCCCTACTGCAACCCTCTATTTTGCAACTTTCATCTGTTTTCGGTTAATGTTTTTGTTTTGGGCCATAACAGAGCCAGTGACAAATTTTATTGACTTAAAGATTTGGCACTTGGCGCCAAACGTCTGGGAGAAATATAACTTTCACTTTCAAAAGTTTTACATTCACCCTCTGATGCCACTGTTCTAATGTTTTGCACAAATTGCAAACTTTTCGATTTTCAGTTTAGGACAAGTAACAACAACATCAGCATCATCATAGAGATATCTTTGTTTTATATTCATATCCCCCAAAAAATTATCCTTACACAAGTGCTAGAGACGAGGGAAAATAGAAATCTTAGCGACATGGACCACAAGATTTTCGCAAAATTGTTTTCATTTCTTATTTAGGTCTCTGTGTTTCAGTTAATGCCCTCCATGGCAGTGGCAGTGGCAGTGCGACAGTGGCCGTCAAGTTGACACATATTCCTTATATGTATTTGTCTTTGCTGTTGTTTCATACTTGTCGACTTCTTTATTGTTAGTTTTATCTGTTTTTACTTGGTTAAATTGCTGTTGTTGCTGTAATGGCTTTTGCGATATTGCTGGGTAATGTTGTTATTGTCAATTGCTGCGCTCCCTGTTTTTGTTGTTGCTATTGCTATTGTTTTGCTTGTTGGCGGATGTATTCCTGCGGAAACAATTTATTTACCAATAGGATTTCGTTAAGGGTCATAAATATCCATAAATGTTGTTGTTCTTTGGTGTTGTTGGCCCCTCTTTGCCACAAACATGTACGAATTACACATTAACATCGTAACGATGAGCTTGTTTCGTGGATTTATTTTTATATATGCAGTGTGCATTTGTTTGTTTGAACCGTTAAAATGTTACTTAACTTCATTGCAGATTGGAGCCTATTGATAAATTGTCATAAATTGATTTAAATCGCTTGAGTTTTTGACTTTTCGCAATGAAATTTTGGGTTATACGTAATATAACCTAAGATGACTTAAAACCTTAAGTGTTTAATTTTAGTGTAAACATTGGGGGAGTGGGCAGATGGATATTAATGTCATGGACGTACAATAGGATATATAGCACAGTACAGCATTTTTCAGCTCATTGATTTGGGACTCAATTCTGAGAACTGCACGTGAAAGTAGCCCCAAAATGAAGAAGTTCTGCATCATTCGTTTTGTAAAGATACATGCCATAATAATTTAATATCGATTTGAAGTTAGTAAGTATTTGTTACGTTTTAGGTTTGACATACGAACGTTTGACATAACTCGAGAACCACTAGTCCGATTTAGCTAAATAAATTTAAAAAAACCAGTAAGAAAGTTTCAGTCGTGCAACCCGACTTACATTTACCATCACCCTCAGTGAAACAAAAAATTTTCTATTATACTGATATTATTACTCAATTTCTAAAGTGGGCGGAGTGGTACATTTGTATGGGAGGTACCAGAAGGGGAGTGTCTAGACTTCCAGCTTTTTTCTCCAAAACTTTATCCTGTTATATCTTTACTAAATACAGAATTTGGGCACGATCTCGTTGGGTGTATTGATATTATTACTCCATTTCTAAAGTGGGCGGAAAGGTACAATTGTATGGGAGGTACCAGAAGGGGCGTGGCTGGACTTCCAATTTTTTTCCAAAACTTTATCCTGTTATAGCTTTACTAAGTACAGAATTTGGGTACGATACCGTTGGGTGTTGATATTATTACTCGATTTCTAAAGTGGGCGGAATGTACCAGAAGGGGCGTGGCTAGACTTCCAATTTTTTCCGAAACTTTATCCTGTTATAGCTTTACAAAGTACAGAATTTGGGTACGATACCGTTGGGTGTTGATATTATTACTCGATTTCTTAAGTGGGCGGATTGATGTATTTGTATGGGAGGTACCAGAAGGGGCGGGGCTATGTAGCCCATTTGCAATACCGTAAGTAGTTTTGGGGAATTATTAACTCGTGCAAAATTTCAAAACATTTGATTGCGTCTTTCGAAAGTTATCGTGCGTACCAGCCGGACAGCCAGACGGACAGACAGACGGATAGACAGACAGACGAACATGGCTCAAACGACTTAAAAAGTCATGAATCGAATTTGGTTCAAAGGAACCTAGGGTCTAAAGTGACTCCTTCTATGTGTTAGACTTTTTTGTCGTATCAAATGATATATACCCTCAGCCCTAAGGGTGATGGTATAATTAAGAATTACAATTCCTTTAATCTGTTCATATAACGTTTCCCTACATAAGCAACAGTTTTACTTTTCCATTCATCAAATGATTTTGAACTCGGTTTATTTTGTAGCATTTACAATAAATCTGTTGTACTCCGTGGCGTATGATTTACGTGGAATATTACTTATGATAATTATGATTATAATCATACGCCACCATATAACAATTGAACAAAAGAGCATAAAACGTGACAATACGATACTTACTAATTTCAAATCGATATTAAATAATTATGACATGGAACTTGAAAAAACGAGTGATGCGGAACTTCTTCTTTTTGGGGCTTCTTTCGCGTGCAGTTCTCTAGTCCCAAACCATGTGTTGTACTGTGTAATCGGCCACACTGATCTAATCAGTTTTGCTTAAATGGTCTTTAGTCTTCAACATTACGCACTCGACAGGACTTTTTATACAATGGGTAAAAGACTGATCCCAGATAACCATTCTTAACCACAGGACATAGATCACCCAGATTCCAATCATCGGACATGCATTCCTCTATCTAAATCATGTTTAAGAGCAGAGCGCGAAAGTGTTTCATCCTTATTTGCAACACACCATGAGTGTCCGTGATCAGATTTCCATCTCTATTCTTACAGGTGGGGATTCCTGTTTCGAAACCTTCGCTTTTTACCTTTTGGTAGAACTTTCGGGCTTCACATCTATCCCTATAAGCTTCGATATCTATCCATAGACGCTTTTTCCGCCTGAAAAGGCGTTTTATCTCCCTCCTCTCCTTATTATATCGCTCTATCAATGTGCGCGTTGCCATTAGCTTCAGTTTTGCCTTGATTGCAGCATTCATTTGTTCGGAGGCATCACGCGACATTCTTCATCGTACCAGGATTTGTCTGAGCTCAGTTTTTAGTCCCATTACGATCGTTGCGGGACCGGCCGTGGCATCGTGGTTAGAACACGCGACTACCATGCGGGAGATCATAGGTTCAACTCCTGGCTCCAGTCATCTTACAAGAAATATTTTCTTTCATTGTCGGCTCGCCTCGAATGTTGTTGACAGCTACTTCGCAGTATAAGTGTCGAGTCAATCGGGAAGTCTAGTAAGAGCTTCTCAAACAGTGACGTTCGCATTTGTCGATAAACAAGTAGGTGCCGTTTGTTGTGACACCATCGCCAGTATTATTCAATACTAGATAAAATACTAGTTACCGGCCGTGGCATAGTGGTTAGAACACGCGACTACCATGCGGGAGTTCTGTTTTCGATTTCCACCTCCAGTCATCTACATTTTTCTTTCATTGCTGGCCCCCTCGATGAGGTGCCGTTAGTTGTGAATCTAACAATAGAAAGCGTGTTAATTCACAACAACGCGAGAAGCTATCCCATACCTTATTCATGGGGTGTAAAGGGAAATAAAGTTTTTTTTTTTAAGTACGATCGTTGCGGCACTGATCATAGAATGTGTGTCGGGAACATAAGAATTAAGAGAATTTGTTTGCAGTAATAGATGCAGTTCTTAGGAGTAGGCAACGGCTATCTCGGTGGTATGCAGCTCTGCGATGTCTCGCTTCCTTTGTGTTTGTATCACGTGATGATGACCCGACTCTATATAAGCACAGCGCATCACACGCACGTCCATAACGCTTGAGACATGCCTTCCATCAATTACACTTTGCAACAATTAGAGGGTCATTGTCTCGGGGGTGAATGAAACCAATATCAAACGATAGCACTTGACCTCATTAACAAAGCCATAAACTCCATTCTGCTCCACTACGTCACAATTAATCAAAGAATATTACAAATCTTGTGTAAAAATTAATTTGGGATAGTTCATGTCTTCGGCGATCTATATTAAAATTTTACGGGGAATATTTCCTCGGAACATTTTAAACCTCTAGCACCCACCCGTATGGGACAGTTTAGGCCCAATTTTGAAAACAGCTTAAAATACAACTTTGGAGAGAGGTCAAGGTTTAGAATATTAGATAGAAATATTCTCCGGATAATTTCACTAAGAGTCACCGAAGACAAATAACCTCTATCAGTCAAAAGTAATAAAATTAAATCTAAAAAAAATGTTTATAAAATGTTAAGGAGTCTATTTTTGAGTAAAGAGTGCTACACACACGGCAGTGCACAAAACCAATATCAAATGGTAGTATTCGACCTCAGTAAAAAAACCTAAACCTCCAATTTGCCTCATTATGTCACAATTTTTTTTACAGTGGTTTAAAGTTTGATATTTCTGGTCAAAAGTCGAATCAACGAATATGAAAAATCATGTCTAAAAATAAATTTCGGATAGTTCATGTCTTCGAAGACATATATGTATTCACATTGTCAGGCGAATGTTTCCAAGCATTAATCGCTTTAGGTTTGTTTGCCTTTCACACAGTCTTCGGTTATTGCCCATTTCAAGTAAGACACTTTGAAAGCCAACAACCTAGCCTAGCGAATGACCTCTGAAGTCGTCCACTTTACAAGGAAGAATGACGGGGAAAAAACACGACATATTGAATTTCGCTTCAACAAATTAAAATTTGTGCGTGGCTCGTGTTGCGAATGCTCCACATATGCGCACGATTTGTACGCAGTTCAATGATGTTGACTATTGATAAATTCAACTAGAATGACAAGCTGAAAAAATGTTCCAAACAATTTGTTTGTTAAGCTGTTACGAGTTACCAATTGTTCAACAACCACAAAAAATAGCAATAAATTATTTAAAGTTAAAATGAAAAATTCAACAGGTATTAAAAAAAATTAACGCGCAACTATATAAATAAAACAGATACAAACTGTAGACTTCATTCAGTTGGTAATAAAAAAAATTTTGCATGCTACAGTGCGTATTACGCATTATTTTCTGGAAGCCACTATGTTCAATTCTGTGGTGATTAAGTGTTGTTAGAATTTTAATGTAGAAATACCTCAAAACAACATTTAGAACTGAATATAATTTGTCACTTTCATTTAAAAAAAAAAAAAACAAAAAAAAAAAAAAACATTGTTATGTCTCTACTGAGTTCGCTTAATTGCCTAAAGGGGTATTCGGTTTTCATACGCAACAACACTCGAAAAACTAAAGTCTGTTAAAGACGATTTAAATACAATATTATAATATTTTACAACATGAATATTTTACATATATGAATATTTCATTATGTGAGTATTTTCCTCTAGTGTTGGCTTATTTTCATTTTCACTAGTTTTTAGCCTTTTCGCTAAATCTACGCACGCACACACACATATTTGTTTTGTTTATAAATTTAGCTCACGCATTATTTTTTATGTTTGTTTTTCTCGCGTTGTTGTTGTTGTTGTTTTAGTTTTCGTCAACATTTATGCTGCGTGATTCTAGTGTTGTTTTTGTTTGCTGCCAGCATAATGTTACTAATGTTCTAGACTGATTACAAAAAATGTGAAGTGTTGGTATTGAGAGCGTTCAGTTTTATGATTTTTTTTCTAACATAAATGTCATTAATTTTATGTTGTTTATATATTGTCAATGACAATATTTTTTTTATTTTTTGGTATCGCCGATAATTATAGATAATTGTTGAGATATTATGAAATTGTCTGGGCATTGTTTTCTATTTCATATGTCATAATATTGATGTAAAGTTTGTTATTGTACATAATTGAAATGTATATCCGCTAATGATGCAATTATGGAGTGTTTTAGTTTATGTTACAATCATTTACAGGCGATGGGCTATTTAATGTGGTTTAAAAGATCGAATTGGTTTCTATGGTAATTTCGTCGGCAAATTTTTTGTCTTGTTGTAGATTGTGGCTAATTGTGATAAATAATAACTACACATTTTTGAAAATGCGGATTAGATTACATGTTTGTCTTAAGACAGAAATAAATCTGAATCACATAAGCTAATTGCCCACATTTATCAACTTATTTTGAATTTTGGCCTCTTAATTTGTGTTAATATTAAAGTAGATTTATTTTTACTGTTACTTGATTTGACAGATATTCTGACTGCTCAGATCACTTAAAATCACTTTTTGTTTTTGTGAAAAACTACTTTTTGTAGTATACTATAAATCTTACACCTTTCCGCATCGACAATTTTCTTAAAAACATATCACATGCGGAATTTTGTAAAAACAATGGAAAAAGTGTTATTGTCCAATTGAATAAAAAAAAAGTTTTTATTTTAAAAATGTATGAAAAGCTATATGATATATCGATATATAATATACATATATATATATATATATATATATATGATATTGTAACTACTGTTTCTAAAAATACTGTATTTATTGAATTATGAAACTACAAGCATTGAAATTTAAGTTTTGTGGTGACAGAGAAAATTTTTATTTTTGAGGAGTCGAGAAAAATTCTGAAGTCGAAAGGAAGTAACAAAAAAATTTGAGACGCTATTCTGTTCGGAAAAATTTTATAAAAATAGATAGAATATCGTGAAAGAGAAACGGCAACGGATTACAGACAATATTGAGCAGGAAGTTCCGAAGCGGAATTTTTAGAAAAGGGATAACAATTTCGTTCCCTTCCTTCTTGGATATTACTCAAAAATCCTTTGAATGGTGTCTGAGGGATTATAAGCTCCATCAATCAACACAATTCATGTTGCTGCAACAGACGGCAGAATCCAGCTTCCAATTATGCCTCAATCCAACTTATGCCATTACCTATTAATACTATTGAACAAACTCTTTCTTGGATGTTACTAGAATGTATCATTGGTCTAAATCAAGACAGCATCCCCATCTGAATTTCATTAAATTACAACTATTGAATTACATAATCTAACCATTGAAGACGTCTTCGTAATCGCAATTAATATTCATTAGAAATAAGTATTTTTTTTTTTTGTACATAACTTCGGATCAATGAGCAATACAAATTAACTCATTTCAATAATTTAGCTGTATAAAGCAAATGGAATCAAAAACCTCAGTCAACAGGCCTGTGGACAGCGGAGGAAATTGTGGTGAGTCCAAAATAATTTACTAAATTTGTATTTGCTCATGATTCCCTTTGATATTATAATATATGATCCATGAATTATTAAAATTTTTTAATGAATTACACAGTGCAACACATTTTTCCGCGGGTGAACCAAACCAACATCAAACTCCATTTTGCTCCACTACGTCACAATTTTTTTCTACAGTGGTTTGAAAATTGTTATTTTTTTGGTCGAAAGTGGAATTAAAGAATATAAAAAATCATGTTTAAGAATACATTTAGGCTAGTTCATGTCTTCGGAGACCTATATTAAAATTTTCCAGGGAATATATCCTCGGTTCATTTTAACCCTCTAGCTCTAGCATTTTGTATGAGAGTTTTTGTCCGATCTTGCTCATCTTAGAGCAAATTAAGATCATTTTTTCGATTAGGCACTTAGTTTACGAGAAAAACGCGTTTAAAGATTGCCGTATAAAAATCCACCATCGGCCATCCATTTCATAGTGATATACCCACCTATTACTGGTGATTTTTCATTTTTTTATAGTGATCACAAATTAAGCTCCTTTTTTTGATTAGACGCTTAGTTTACGAGAAAACGCCGTTTAAAGATTGCCATATGAAAATCCACCATTGGCCACCCATTTCATGGTGATATCCCTACCTATTACTAGTGGTTTTCCGCTTAAACTTCGGCCCAAAAAGGAGGAGTTTGTATGGAAGGTGGGAGAAGTATTCGTCCGATCTTGATCATCTTACAACGTCAGCTCCTATTATATGATAAAAGCTTGCATATTGAATTTCAGCTCTATATTTCCTAACCAACGACTGCAATCGAGGGGAAAGTTAGGCGGACACCCCATAAAAGGGGGAGTTTTTATTGGGGTTGGGAGCAGTTTTTGACCGACCTTGGTCATCTTAGAAGGTAGCCTCCGCTTAGAGGATATAATCTTGCGTATTAAATGTCAGCTATATACCTCTTAAAATACGGCTGCTATCGCAGGGACACCGATCGGTCTCATCTTAATACTCAATCTCCGCTTGAAGTAGGGAAGATTGCATAAAAAATTTCAGCTTGATTGCTCTTAAACTACCGCTGTAATCGTAGGAACAGACGCCAAAAAGGGGGAGGTTGTATAGGAGGTGGAAGTAGTTTTTGACCGATCGGGCTCATCTTAAAATTCAACCTCCATTTAGGGCAGCAAAGCTTGCATACAAAATTCAGCTTGATTGCTCTTAAATTACTGCTGTAATCGCAGGGATTGACATACGGACATACGGATTTTGTATGGGAGGTGGGAGTAGTTTTTGACCGATCGGTCTCATCTTACCACTCAACCTACGCTTTGAGGATAGCAGCTTGCATTCCAAACTTTCAGCTCGATATCTCTTAAACTGTGGCTGTAATCGCGGTGACGGATCAGACGGTCACCTTTAAATCTACTCAGATTTCGATGCTTATCATTTATATTATATATATATATATATATTAGCTTTCCTGGGTCGCGTTGCTTCACCAATACTTAAAACCTACCTTCTTATGAGTTTAAGCAATACAGGTTCATAAGACGGACGAACACCCCACTTATGTGATTGTAGCTTTATCCCACTGGTCTGAGTGATTGTACCGCTTTAGTCCCTTTTTATCCCTAAAAGTACGAATTTTAAAAGATACATTCGTATCGCACAACTTAAATGGACTGGTACCCCCTCTAATTCTATAGGAAGCATGTCCATATTCGATTATAGCTTTAGCCGTTTGGTCTGGGTGATGGTACCAGTTTTATCGCTATTCGGCTATTTTACCCAAAGTTATTGAATTACTAAATACCCCATCTCGCGGTTCTCTAATTCAATAGGAAGCAATTCCATATACATTTTCGTAACTCTACCTTTAGGTATTTGATCTGGGTGATATCATCAGTTTTATCCCTTTTTCGGTATTTTTACAACTAAAGAAAGAATTTCGTAAATTTCTTCACATCGCACAACTTAAATATTCACTTCAATTTTTGAGACTATACCTTTAGCCGTTTAGTACAAATTTTTTTCCCCTTTTCGGCCCTTTTTTACCCCTATATGGTAAGAATTTCGAAAACCCTCCTTGCTTCGTTCTAAGTCCATAGGGAGCAAGCCTATATAAATTATTATGATTACATCATTAGCCGTTTGGCCTGGGCGATAGTAACTTTTTTTTCCCCTTTTTCGATTTTTTACACAGATATGTCGGATTTAATAAAAACAATTTCAATTTGATAGTAAGCATTTCTATATTAATATTCGCGATTATAGAATTAGCCGATTGGTCTGGGTGGTGGTATAACTTTTATTCATTATTGGTAATTTTTACCCCCTAAAAGTACGAATTTCCAAAAATCCATTCTTAGCTGACGTTTAATCCAAAAGGGGAACAACCATCCCAAATTTCGTCATCTTATCTACAGACAGTGGACAATTTTATTAATATGACCGACATAACAATTATTTTTCAAAAGGGGTGTGGCACCGCTCATCTTCATACAAAACGTGGCTCGTAAAATATGAACGATTGTAATTGTGGTTTGTGTGGGCGGTGCCACGACCCTTTGTCTAATTATGTTTTCTTGTAGCCTATGGTAGGGGCCCTACGGACAGTACTAGACAGTGCAACTTTTATTGCGATCGGTCCATTTATTTTGCCCATATATTTTTTCAAAAGGGGCGTGGCACAACCCATTTTCCAGCGAAACGTAATCCTCTTTATATCAGTAACATATGTAGCAAATCTAATCTTCATACCTCTAATGGCTTTTGAGATAAGACCGATTGAAATTTCGGTTTGTGAGGGCGGTGCCACGCTCTTTTGTCTAATTATGGTTTCATGTACCCTATTTTAGATGCCCAATGAACAGTATCACACATAGAAAATTTAATTGCAATCGGTCCATTTATTTGACCGATTTTACCATTTTTAAAAAGGGGTGTGGCACCGCCCTCTTTTCACAAACAAATTATTTTTTCTTATACGACCGATATTGGTTCCAAATCACGACTTCGTGCCTATTATGGTTCAAAGATACAATCATTTTAAAATTCTAGTTGTATGGGGCGGTGCCACGTCCATTTTGACGCCTTTCAGTCCGAATTTCCAAAAATCCCTTCATAGTGCGCGCCTACGTCATAAAAAAACTTACATTCTAAATTTCACGGTTCTAGCTTTAGCCGTTTGGGCTGGGGAGTGATCAGTCAGTCCCAAAAGCCTTTTATATACATAGATATAAATCGTCATACCTACCACGCCTCCTTATGGACATTTCAAATGGAAGAACAAAACCAGTATAGAAATTTCAGTCAGGTAAACTGACTGATAAATAATATCACCCAATAATAATCCCTATTGCAAAATAAATTAACTGACCAAATTTGATTATCCTTTAGGTGCAGGTTTAGAAGTTATGGGAGAAATATTAATTTTCCAAACAAGGTCATTTTGTATGGGAGGTACCAGAAGGAGTGATACGATATAATCCATAATCATTGCTGATTCATATTACCATATCCGTACAACTTACGCAAAATTTGACTGTATTCAGTGTACTTACAAAAAAAATATGTATGTAAGACTATGTGTGTGAGTTAGGTCATTTGTATGAGAAGCACCAGAAGGAATTTGTCAAATAGTTAAGTTTTCTGAGGTTTTGCTTCCTATCACAAGATAAATTAACCCACCAATTTTCATTAACCCCCAAGTGTCCGTTTGCAAATTATGGGATAAATATTGATTTTTCAACAATAGGTCATTTTGTTTGGAAGGTACCAGAAGACGTGAACCGATATAGTACACATTCATTCCCAATTTTCATAAGCAAACATCATACGCAGAATTTGAGTGAATTCAGTTTACTTACAAAAAAGATATGTATGTAAAACTATGAGGGTCAATTCGGTCATTTGTATGGGAGGTACCAGAAGGGGTGTGGCAAAGGTTTCGATTTTCTAAGGATTTGTCTACCATTGAAAGTTAAACAAACTGACTAAATTTAAATATCATCCGCTCGTCTGTTTGAAAGTTATGAAAGAAATATTAATTATCCAAAAATAGGTAGTTTTGTATGGGAGGTACTATTCTGTCCATTTACAATCCAATTAGTTCGTTTTGAAAAATATTAATACTGGTAAATTTTCATACTGATCCATTAAGGTTTACTCGAGTTATCCTGCTGACCAGTCATCCAGCCAGCCAAACAGACGGACATAGCGCAATCGTCCTAAAACGAATTTGGGCCTAACTCGTCTCCTTTAATGCGTTACACTTTTTTTCGTATCAAATGATATATACCCTCATCCCTAATGGCGATGGTATAATTATTATACCCTTCACACTGTTCATGCACGTGGTGAAGGGTATAAAAAGTAATGCCGAGTCGATCGATATATGGTTTGACTATCTAAACTAAATAGTTTTACATCTTATGAGCTTCATCACAAACAGAATACTCGTAGTACTACTGTGTTAGTAAGATATAAATTTGAATACAAATGTAACGAAAGCGGTAACATACATGACTCACATTATTATGTTGCAGAACACAGAAAAAAATTACGACAAACTAGTTGTCATATTGAATACCATTTCGTCAATACAATTAAATATTTAATTAAAAAGGCGCCAACAACCAAAATTGTAAATACAATAAACAGTTTTGTTATAGTTACAATTTGTGTATTTTAATTAAATTTTAAAAGTGGTTGACAATTTGTCAATATGACAATTTACAAACATGTTCAAATGGAAAATTTGTTATAAATCGAAAATGAATGCTAACAATAATATTTAATTACTTAACAACAGTTGTGTTTTTTTTTCTGTGAATAAAATCAAATATAGTCATAACGTTGCACAGTGGCATTTCGGCGGAAAAATAGAGTTTTTTAACTTTCCAATTTCAGAATTTTAATGATTTGGTTTTGTAGAGAAGTATTTGGGTAAGAAAAATTCCACAAGGTTTTTTTTGAAAAGTGAAATTTTATAGTTAAAAAAACTAACAGAAGTCAACGGAAATTTGTTCAATGAAATTAAATTAAAATTATTGTCCAAATAAAGAACTTTTTGTGTGTGTAAGTTTAAAGCTATGGCTTTTGTTTTATTTTGTAGTTAAAATATATCACTTACTCTTTTATAAAAAAAAAAATTATTGAGATTGGAAAAGTAAACTAATTATTATAATTTATCAAAAATTATATTAAAATATATCAACTTTTCACTTTTTGACTTTATTTGCTTTGCCTTGCTTAGCCCTCTAACTATAAAAAAATGAAAATCCGAGTCTGTACTTTCATTTAAGAAAAAAAATAACCGCCAAATACCGTCCCTTTTAGTAACATCGATTTTATTGTATGCATTTGTGCGATATTTTCGGTGTATTTGAGGCTAATATCTTTCGCGGAGGGTTGTTAGGAAATTCTCTTCTTTTGTATGGAGACAACACAACATTTTTTAACTTAAATGAAATTTTCATATGATTCTAGACAGGGAAGAAAAACACCTAAAATCTACAACTTTCAATGGGCGTAAAATCTAAAGTAGGCGTGGCATCCCCAATACGTTTAATTTTTTTTCATAAGGAGAACTCAATTAAGAAGTGTCCCTAGGTCCAAAAATAAAATTTTGGCAAGTGCAGTTATATGGGAGGTGGGTGTGGCAGTAGGCGGTTTTTCAAGATTTTTTCAAAATTTCTTAATTTAGCCCAGAGAAGTGTTTCTGCAAAATTTCTTTGCTGTACGACCACTCCTTCTATTTTGAGCTTTATTTGTTCCCCTACGAAATTACTGTTTTTCAAAATATTTCATATGTCTGAACAATCTATTTCTTGTTGGAGATCATTATACATGTTTTATGCAATATCTATGAACACAATATTGAACATTAAGTAGAGCTGGTCAAAATGTATAGCAACTTAATTCGACCGAAGGAATCATGAAAAATATGTCAAATCCTCTCCTTCATGCGATTACAAAAATACTGCATTTTTGTTCTCTACTGTATTCAATGTCCCCAACCAACTTCTTCATACCTCAAATATAAGTCTCTCGAAATGTTAATACAAAATGTTGGCCAATGTTTGATAATGGCTACAGCCAAACACAACTACAACATGCATATGAGCATGCACTACAATGTATCTATACAAGAGCGGCGTTCAGCGAGCGATCAGACTAACAAATACATTTAGTTGTTTGTTGGCGAGAGTGCTCCACCAGCCAAAAGTATCTTTCGTTAAGTGCAGACACATACTATTCGTTTTTCGTTAAGTAGCATTGCAGAGATTCGTTGAAATATTGTATTGTGCAAGAGGTTTGCAGCTTGAATTTAGGTCAGTTGAACGCATTCTAAGAGTATTTTCATGTTAATAGCAGAGAGATAACGACAGAGTTGCCATTTCCTAAAACAACGGAAATCGAATTGAAACCGAAAGTGGCGGCGACGGCAGTTTCATGATAACACTTTAATTGCAGGGAAATTAATCAATTAATTATAATAATGCGGAAGTGATTATGATTACAGCCGCTGCCGCCTTTGCTGTTATAAAACTTCCAAAAACCATCCATCTATGTATGTATGTGATTAACAAACGTCGAGTAAACGTGTAGAATTTTTTTGTGTTTGTTACCTTCTGCAGCGTCATTTAAACTTATAATTACCGGTTACTGACTGTTGCCACTCTACGCATACTAATGCGACCTTACGCATTTTTTTCCAGTTGCTTCCCCCCTCACCTCCCCAACCTGAACAACAAAAAGATCCATTTTGGAGGGTTTTTATTGTTAACAACAATGGCAGCAGTCAGCAGCAATGGCAACAGCAGCAACAGCGACAGCCAAACAAAATTGGTTAACAAATAATGCTGATCTCATATTTTTTTTTTTTTTGTTCACTTCAACAAAAACAACCACGTGAACGGCCTAAAACACATTTAAAAAAAAATACAGTTCATGTCATTGTTGTTGGAGTCTACAACAAATAGGCTTATACGTGTTTTTTGTTTAGTTTGGCTACAAACAGAAAGCAACACGTTAATAAAGCATTGAATTTGTCTTCCTCACTTTGGTCGTGGAACCATAAAAACGCACAATTATGCGTTAGATTGCAAAGTCGAAAATCTCGTCAGTTTCGGTGGAGGGGCTGCTGTTAGCGTTAACGTTGCGAATGAGTGTGCATGTGTGTGTGCGTAAAAAAGTGTTGCCTATTTAATAATATTTCAAACAAATACAAAAAAAAAACAAAGTTTATATACACATTGCCGTAATAAAGTTTTTTTTGTTACCTGTATTTTGACTGCATAAGTTCATTTTTAACACACTCACATTCGCAGATATGATTAGTTTTTTGTTAACGCATGTTTTTGTGCGTTAATTCCCTTTTGTGTTGCTTTTTCTCTTTGTACTTTTTGCTTCCATTCGCGCTTCTCGCATTTTTTGCTTCAGTCGCATCGGATAGAAATTCAAACATTTAAATACTAAAGAAGGAAGGCAGCAACTAAATTAACCTAAGACATTTTTAGACGGGTCGTATTTTAAAAACGAGATGCGTAAGTTATCGCACAATCCGAAGGCGGCAACAGTGTGTTGAGATATACCCTTCATATGCGATTTAACGTACAAAGGTAGATAGTTATAGGCAATATTTTCAAAAATTTGTTTTTTAAGAAATAAGAAAATAGTAATAACACAGTAGCACATTTTCCTACTTCAAACTCTTGAACCAATTGAAACCCACAAAATCTGAAAGCTTATGATAGTAGAAGAAAACCCCTAACTGGGTTTTAAATTATTAGCTAAGGTTTTCTTTTAATTCATTTTTGAAGTTTTCGACTGAGAGGAAGTTTTTAGTAGTCTATATCTCGTGAACTATTCCAAATATAGCTTTTCTCTCTTCAGCTAATTTTTAGCTTTTAATCAGATCTAAAAATTTTGCCTTGAGATAAAATCAAGAAAACAACAACATCTTACTCAAAACAGCAAAACTGTACAGAAATCACTTTCAATTGTACGTATATCGAAATTAAAAATGCTATGCTTTTTAAAATGAAATAGATACAAAATAGAAATAAATCAAAAAACAATAAAAATCTATGATGAAATTTTACAATTTTTTTACTTTTTTGTTGTTTTGAGTGAGATTATGTTGTGTTTTTGATTTTATCTGAAGGTTAAATTTTTGGATCTGATTAAGAGCTAAAATTTTACCAAAGAGAGACATCCATATTTTGAATAGTTCACGAGATATAGCCTTAAGAATCAGTACATGATTTTTGAACTTTCAAAAATGAATAATAAAAAAACCTTAGCTAATAATTCAAAACCCAGCTAGGGGTTTTCTTTTACCATCATAAGCTTTCAGATTTTGGCAGTCTCAATTGGTTCAAGTTTAACTGCTGCACTGTGTAATTATTTAAAATTATTTTTTAATTAGCCTAGTAACATACTAGTATTCCGTGAGCCAGGAACAGATTTTCATGACCAATTTCCTCCTGGACGGAAACTCGTTAAATGATTAATAGAGTTGTATAATGATATAACCTTGAACATGCATAAGTATCGTGAATATCTATATGAGCAAGCTCTTATACAGTTAGAGAAGTTCGTACTCTTTGGGGTAAAAAAGCCCCAAAAAGTGAGAAATCTGGTACCATCGCCCAGGCCAAACGGCTAAAACTACAATAGCAACAGCCAATAAGGGCATGATTTTTATATAATTAGAGAACTGGGCATACTTTTAGTACTTTCAAGGGTAAACAAGGCCCCAAAAGATACAACTGGTAACATCAGACAGAACAAAAATCCACATGGGCATGCTCCATATACTAGAATCAGTGAGCTGTACAAAGTGATTTTTCGAAGTTCATACTTTTAGGGGTAAAGAAGGCAAATCTAGTAGTATAACCCAAACTAAACGACTAAAGCTATAATCGCAAAAGACATTTTCAAAATTCGTACCTTAAGGCCAAATAATACCACAAAACGGATAAAACTGGCACCATCACCCAGACCGAAAATCGGCTTAAGGTAGAATGGCGACCATTTATATTGGTGTGCTTCCTATAGAATTAGATCGGTCTAATCGGCCTATATAGTTCATATTCATTCTAGAGTTAGATTTCCATAAGCGTTTTTCTTACGAAAATATTACTGAACAGTTAAATTATACAAAAACAATATTCATATTAAACTATGAGAGAGAATTGGGTCATTTGTATGGGGCGCACCCAAAGAAGTTTTGTAATTGTTTCGGTTTTCACAGGATTTGATTAATTTTATAAGGTTACCAGTGGACTCGGCAATGCATTGCTATTGCATACTTGCTCAATACTTATAATATGTTTGGTTTTCTTACTTAAACGGCTAAGTTAAAGCGTCGATCTTATGTTGAAATGTTAATAAGGTTAGGTTAGGGGACCAGAGTGTATCAGCCTTTTGTCTCTTAGTTTGGTGGCAGGGCTGCTGCCTTCTGTAAAATCTGTTGTTGTTCTGATTCATGGCCTCCAAACTTACCACGAATGCACTGCATACTATTGTCATTTCCAGCGCATGGTTATTGCACCGTTTGCTCGGGCAACAGGGCCTTCTCTGTAGAAACAGAGAGTGCCACGTGAAGGCTGGAGTTGACAATAAGGTCGCAGAGGCTGTGTGTGAAGCGTTTCGGCTCCTTACACCCGTCGATCTTTTACGCTCTGCAAACAATTCGTTACCCCATGTTACTCCTTAACCAGATCAAACTAACAACGTCTCACTAACTGAAATTAAAAAAATCCGTCTGCAAATTTATATATTTAGCGCAAGTTATATCTGTATACAAATATTACCTTATATAGTCTTAAAAATATATATCCTTTATTCCCTTCTGTCCTATGATTGGAACAAAAATGATCGCCCACAAATTCTGCATCGCCGAGTACTATTTATAAAGGCTCATTTAAACTACATCATTGTCAGTATTTCCCTTCAAAATCTGTCACCAAACTTAACTTAAAAACTTAATTTCCCTTTGCACCCCATGAATGAGGTATGGGATAGCTTCTCGCATTGTTGTGAATTAACACGCTTTCAATTTTTAGATTCACAACTAACGGCACCTACTTGTTTATCGACGAATGCAAACGTCACTGTTTGAGAAGCTCTTACTAGACACGCCGATTGACTCGACACTTTATACTGCGAAGTTGCTGTCAACAACATTCGAGGGGAGCCGACAATGAAAGAATATTTTTTTTTAAGATGACTGGAGCCAGGTTTGAATCTGCGATCTCCCGCATGGTAGTCGCGTGTTCTAACCACTATGCCACGGCCGGTCCGCAAACATGTTGTCAAAATGTTGAAAACATTTAAAAAAAAACCTTTGTAGTCCTTGCTTTTTGCTTTAACAACAGAACTTTTGGATAAAATAAAAGTACTTTTTGATACAATAAAAACAATTTTTGGCATAATACAAGTACAAGAACATTTAAGTACTTTAAAGTACAATAAAGATACACTGTCGTACAATTAATTGTTCTTTTTGTGAACAATTAAAGTACCTTTTTATGCTAAAAATAGTGCATTTTAGTACAATAAATTGTACTTTTTGGTACCAACGAAGTACTTTTGATACCATAAATATACTTTTTGGTACAATAAATTTTACTTTTTGTAAAATAAATGTACTTTTTATTACAATAAATTGTACAATAAATGCCCAATAATAGTACTCATTGGCACAATAAATTGTACTGTTTAGTACAACAAATTGTAATTTTGATCTAAAATATAAAATTAAAATGTATGTAAAATAAATGTACGTTTTAGTACAATAAATTGTACTTTTTAGTACAATAATTTGTACTTATTGGTACAATAAAAATACTTTTTGATAAATTAAATTGTATTTTGTGGTATTAAGCACTAACTGTGTATTAAATAATATCGCTCTAAGGCTAAAATACAGTTTTTCCTTCGCCAATTGATTGGCAATAACAATTTCGTCTGCAAATTTGAACCTGAAGTGTCGAGAAATACTAAATTGTATTTCTCTGGGGCTAAAATTCAGTTTGGTTACTCCCCCTCCGACTACTGATTCAAAATTAAAGTGTCGTCTGATAGTCCGTCTTAGTGTAGCCGTGTGCTATCTGGGTTTCATAATGTTATCTCTCTAAAATACAGTTTCGTCTGCGTATTCATATTCGTATTGTCATGTACAATCTATATGTAAAATTTGATCTCTCTAGGGCTTAAATACAGTTTTGCCACGACCACTCCGCCAACAGACCCAAAATTAAAATTTCGTGTGCATAATCATATTTGTGTTTGGGTGCCAAATTGTATCTCTCTAGGGTTAAAATACGTTTCTGCCAACTCCGCCCTCTGATCCTAAATTAAAAAGTCGTCTGCATATTCATATTCGTGTTGGTGAGTACTATTTGTGTACCAAATTGTATCTCTATGGGGCTGAAATAGAGTTTGGTCATTCCCCCTCCGCCCACTGACCCAAAATTATAAAATAATTTTAATTTTGTTGGACCCACATATCTAATATTAAAATGTCGTCTGTATACCTATTCGTATTCGTGTTGTCGTGTACTATTTGTGTACCAAATTGTATCTCTATGGGGCTAAAAACAGTTTGGTCATGCCCCCTCCGCCCACTGACCCAAAATTAAAATGTCGTTTGCATATTCTTATTCGTATTGCCCATGTACAATTTGGGTTTCAAATTTTATTTCTTTAGGGCTAAATTAGAGTTTACCACGCCCACTCTGTCCAGTGACCCAAAATTACTTCTGCATTATCAAATTTGTGTTACCGAGTGCCGAGTAACAGATAAAAGGAACTTTACTAATCTTGCCAATTGTACTTACCTTATCTCATATCTCCGATTAAAATACAAGGTAATCCCTCGAGTTCATATGTTCCAATACATATAATCGATGGTTTCTTACCCAAACCCTCTTTGAGTGCATTTACATGTACCGCCTTCGCCACAACGTACATCTGCTGTAGGGTACTCAGCCAAATCACTTTACTATGTGGTATTAACAAAAGCGAAAACTTGTATAAATCCAAAGGCATAGTAAATTATGTTGGGTATAATAAAAATAGATAAAATACAGAAACTTTGAGCATACTGAGCTAGTACCCACTGCCGTCTTCAAGGTTATGTTCAGGGCTATACGCATCGAAATTAAGCAGTGCGTTGTCGTTGTCGTCGTCGCTTTATTTTTTTCTTCATCCAAATCTTATTCCGATGGTAGCGCCCTCACCCCTCGATACACTCGACGCCGTGTCTCCTACTCGTCATTCTATTGTGCGTTTTGAATGCGTGAAGTGATGGAATGACGGACTGACTGCCGCCGTTTTGCTGGGCTCTTGGAATAGTTAATTGTGTGCGTTTTTCGGTTCTTGTTGTTGTTGCCATTGTAGTTTAATTCGGTTGCTTTGCTTATCGCTGTGTGGCCTTTTAATATGCGAGATTTCTTAGTTTTAGGCTCTTGCTTTTTTGCAGTTATAAATCAAATGGCAAAAACTTGTCTTAATACTATTTCTAGGGGTGTGCGATTTTAAAGTTATATATTGTTGGTCGTAGATTTCTTTAGAGGTAATTTCGGTTAGCTTAAATTGTCCATGTGTGCGTTACGCATTATTTAGACAATTGTTTTAAACACTTAGTTAGTTAACTGACTTCAAAGCAGCGTATACGAAATACCATAAAATATGTATGCAATGTATTTGTCATTATGTAGTCGATGTTGGAGCTCTCTTATTTGCATATTATAAACATAAGTTGCTTTATGGAGATATGTATCTCGAATTCACACCAAGTATTTCGTAGAGTTGTAGGCTGTTTGCTTAATGGCAAGAAGCCATATATTAATATTAACATTAATTTGCTAATAATATACATTGTGATATGAAAAGCTTTCACCTGGTGACATCTAAAGCGCTTGAATTTAATTTTATTTTTACGAAATGCACAAGAAAAGTGTATCTTTCTTTGTCGCTACTTTCAATATATATTATTGAAGAGAGTTGAAGCAAGAGTGATCACTAGGTTACAGTGATCGATGTACCGAGGTATGACATCACCGAAGTATGGCTGCATCTGTCAGACTTACTCTGCATTTTGCGAAAGAGGTAGACGATGTACCCTGATACTAGATGAACATAGACGGTCTACTACAGAATATGTGGTATCAGGTGCAATGAATTTGCTTTGCCTTTTCAACCCCTGATAGGCCAAGTTCTTACATACTCATCAAGACAAATGTAAAGCTTTTTTACTTCACAGCTTTGATACTACTGCCATCAGCTTCTTGCTAGGAAAAGACCAGCGGAATATCTTGTTGGTATCATCCTACATGGCGCACGACCACAAAGGGCCAAAGTCTCTGAATCTCCTTTTATTTTCATTATAATTACCTCTTTAAAAGAGGCGAGGAACTCGCCTTCATAACATCAGTTAGTATGGAGGTCCTAGTTTTTTCTCTATTACTCAACTACAACAGTGTAATTGTCTGATCACTCGTTTTCTGATCACAGATATTTACAGTTCCACACAGACATAGAACGGCTGAAAAAGGTGGCCTTTTAAAATTTTAAGGAAATAAGCCTATCGACGGCGGGCAACAGCAGATTGACACCTCAGGGAGGAGTTCTGTCTTTACTTTTAAGGTTAATCTCAGTCAATGAACTGCTTGTGGAATTAGAGAAGACGTAATGCCTTGTGTTTGCCTAGACCAATGATCACCTGTATGGGTATGAACTTCAAATCACTTAGCATTAGCACAACCCGTCTTCTTAATCTAGTACCAAACCTGCAGCCGACAGCGGTCTATCGCGAGCTTTCCCTTTTTTTGGAAATTTAAAAAACCCAAATTTTAACTTCCGTCACTTAATGGTGTGCAATTACAGTTGACAGAGCAAGTCAAGTATCTATTGATTATCCTGGACAGGAGACTGTTTTGAAAATCCAATGTAGAGGACAAGATCAAAAAGGTATCTGTCGCTCTTTACTGCTGTAAAAGGGCTATAGACAAACTATAGGATATGCCTTCAAAGGTCACTATATGAATTCATATCATTCATCACAAAGGATGATATCTGAATATTTTCACATCAGGTTCATCTGGCTCACGGACTCAGCAATTTTCCAGGCAATTGCTTAGCATATGAACTAGTTAGATGGAGTACTACGGCACAGATTCTTCCGGCCAAAGAAAGTGTTTGTATGCCGATCTCTACATTACATTTGCACATCAGTCAATGGGCCGATAATATATTCAATGATATATGAAGACTAATTCCAACTTGAACTATAACGAGATATTGTCTTGTTAGATTAGGCTCAACTCTCTGTCCTGATGATGCAAGAAGGAGATTAAGTAAACAACCAACTAAGGGTGTGAGCTGTGTATTTTTATATCAGGCTCATCTGGGTACCGGGATGCAGCGACATTCCGGAAATTGCTTAGCGGATGAGGTACCTATATACTATGGCATAGATCCTTCCGGAACACTAACGGGACGACATAGAAACACCACTCTATGAAGATGCTGCATGTAAGAGGATGAATAAGCAACAAAACACATTCCCTTAAGCTGACAGCATTATCTAGACTAAGACCTATGGTAAGAACTAGTTAGCATCGAAGCCCTGCTGGAAATACATGTAGGACTGATCAGCAAATTCATAGAAAAAGATAATTAACCAGATAGCAAGTCAGTATTTGCTGTAGGGTAAATTGCTGGTATCACAATGGGCTTCATTATCTTAAATGCGTTAGACAGTGTGCTGTCTTACAACCTTTCTAACCTAACGTAATATATAGTGGTATATTTATTTCCAAAAAAACGACATATGAATTCTTAGATTCTTAGAAGACCATAGGTTAGGTTACGTGAATTCGGCAGCCGCGTTTGGCATAGCTCACATGGGTCCTAGTTTAGGTCGCCTCGGTTTTTTTTCGCATCAATTAGTTGCTCTGATGAAGGCATGGATGTTCCTCAATTCGCCTACTGATAGACAGAAATTTTCCACAAGTGTCCCATGGCAAAACAGAGCAGAGCAGGGATATAGAAGATGCTCGGTGGTTTCCTCTTCTTCCTCATCATTGCAGCTTCTACAAAAATCGTTGTAGGGAAGTTTCAACCTGGTGGTGGGGGCCACTCTTTTCGAAAGAGTATACACGTTATCCAGGGATCTGATAGCCGCTTTACTATCAGTAAGTATATGAATATTGCAGCCCAATATCCCACCATACTACATTTTCTCCACGGCTATTCTAATGGCCGCTATTCTGGCCTGAACTATGCTAGAGTGATCCGTTAGCCTGTCAAATAGTTACAATTTCAACTCCTCCGAAACGATTCCACAGTCCACTCTTTCTCTTAATTTCAAACAGTCTGTGAACTATTATTATCATTATAGTAGGATCTATACAGGATGTTCCTCATAAATCCCGGATCGAAAACAAGTTCTGGTGCAGTGTAATTCGTATGACAGCAACCATGCCCTCATGGCGTCTAAGCACTCATTCCGGTGTTCGCTGCTATTTTTCTCGCCTCAATGTCTGGGGGTAACCAGTTTAGGATCTTAAATAGTGCCAGTCTTTAGACTGTTCTCTCCAGCGCCGGTCAACAAACTCCCGATCCGTTAAATAAGTTTGATTTGACTAAAAAGTCGTATAACCACTTTACATTTTTGGTACTCATTCCCCATTTGAGGCCTATTGCCCTTTTGCAGCAGTATTGCTAATACTGACCTGAGCGTTCAGATTCCAAATCCAGTTTACTTTCCAATATGAGGGTTTGGCAAATTGAGGGATTTTGTATCTTTAAGTGAATAGTTTCGTTTAACACCCGGTCCACAGTTAGACACCATTTTGGCAGATATTAGTGATACGTCATCCGCATATTCAATGCGCGATTGTGCAGCACATTTTTTCCATCGCCTTCAGAAGAGTGTTAATGTTTAGTTTTTATAGGAGGGGAGAGAGTACTCCTCGTTGTGAAGTACCACGAATCTACACCTCATAAATATTTAACACGCCCAACAAGTGAGTGAGATGACCGCTGAATTTATCTTCAGATGTTTCATTGAGTCAATTACAGATTTAGGTTTGATACTATTGGAAATTTCCTCGTTGTCCAGGAGGGCGGCGAGTGCGAATTCCATGTAGTTCAGGGACATTTCTTTAAGACTGGTTATAGCATGTAAAACATTTTCCGTGAATTTATCCTTCGTGTAGGCATGTTGAGCCTTAGATAGGTTTAAGAGATGATCTGATATATAATTGAATGTTTTTCTTAATATGTAGATTAAAACTTCAAGACCATACTTGTATGTTTTTTAACTATAATTCGACCTTCTATAAAGTTTCTATATGATGATGTTCTTTGAAGAGCGAAATATTGAAATTTTAATAATAAAAAATTGCATTGTAAAACACTAAAGCCTTTGGTCAAAAACGTTGTTTTTTTTATATGTTACATTTGGAATAATAATAATATAATAATATTTTCGCCAATCCTCTGTCGCCTTAGGTAGAGAATTTCAAATCCTGCGTATCTAAAGTACATATGTAGTACATTTCATATTCCTAGGGCTAAAAAATTTAATAACAACAACAGACCTAGTAAAATTTTGTTTACATCGAAACAGTCGTTAACATGCGATTATCATACAAACAAACAAACAGACTAACAATGACATTGATAACACATATAGGGATTATATTGTATCACCTTACACTTAAGGCCAACACTTAAATGCGTTGTTTTATTTAAATTTATTCAAACACGTGTAAATGCAGCTGCACCAAACACGTTCAGATTAGTTTATAAGACCAATATACCAACTTGTGAATATTACTACGAAACTGACATTAAACAACATAGATATTTTTCATTAAGGCCAAGAATATTTATGTCATAGTATATATAGCATCGATCCCTAGCACCTCAATTTAATCGTCTCTATACTGTACAATCGACGATTTCTAGTTTATAACTATTATAGTGATTATGCACTTTTTACAATGCTCTTTTATCTATCTTCAAGTTACACTATCAAGGTGACCTTCACCAAACTACTCAAATTGTTTTTGTTTGCGTGTGTTTCACTTCAAAACCCTTTCAAACAAAAGTTTGAAGAAGCTTAAAACTCAACAACTTGAATCAAGCATTGTTAGAGCCCAAAATGCGTTCATTAATACATAACAAACGCACTACTGTACTAACGCAACCAAAAACACATTCAACCATACATTCTTACAGCAAATGTGCGTAAGTATGTGCGTCGTTATCGCTATATTCGGCCAGGCGTGGGGTGGGAGACATTTAACGCACTCTAACGCAACGCAACAACTATGGTAGCTAAAGCGGGCAAGCCGACAGCGTTATGACATGACCAAAAAACTAAAAACCCAAAAAAAAAAAACAACTCTAAAGTGATATCGTTAACCTTGATAGTCACTGCTGCGACTGTGAGACGACCGAACGAACGCACTGTCAGCCAACAACAAGAATATAATAATGCCAGCACCAACAACAACAGAATTTGTTAATAACAAATGTTAATAACAAATGTTGTTGTTGTTGGTGGAAAACAGATAAGTACAACACGTCGTTGTTGTTGTTGTTGCCAGCATTGTACTGGCCACGTTGGAGCACTAATAACAAATAAGGTTGTCTGTCGATGCGTACAATTACAAGTGCTGGTTGTTGTCGCTGTAAAGGGCTTAAAATACTTGACAGTACTAGTCGTATCATTAAAGGTGTAAGTGAATGATAGCTCACTGTTTGGCGAGTAACAGTGTGTGTTTGTGTGGGTGAGCTACGATTACAGCACTGTGGGCTATGGGTGCAGGGCATAGGGTTTATGGAGGACAAGAGAGTGAAGCGACATTTGCTCTTAAATTTTTTTCACAAATTTTATCAATAATGTCGTTTTTATACCATCACCCTTAGGGTACTTAGTAAAGCTATAACAGGATAAAGTTTAAAAAAAAAAAATTGGAAGTCTAGCCACGCCTCTTCTGGTACCTCCCATACAAATTTACCTTTCCGCCCACTTTAGAGATGGAGTAATAATATCAATAAATCCAACGCGATCGTATCCTGCTATAGCAGAATACAGTTTTTGAGAAAAAAAACTGGAAGTCTAGCCACGCCCCATCTGGAACCTCCAATACACATCTGGTACCGCCCACTTTAGAAATCGATGAATATTAGTAATATACATAACGCGATCGTGCCCAAATTCTGTATTTTGTATAGTTCGGGCAGGATAAAGTTTTTTTTCTGGTACCTCCCATATAAATGTATCACTCCGCCCACTTTAGAGATGGAGTAATAATATCAATACACTCGACACGATCGTGTCCAAATCCTGTATTTTGTTAAGTTGTAACAGAATAAAGTTATGGAGAAAAGTTCTG
The DNA here is from genome assembly GCA_964034835.1 of Muscina levida. Classification (NCBI taxonomy): domain Eukaryota; kingdom Metazoa; phylum Arthropoda; class Insecta; order Diptera; family Muscidae; genus Muscina; species Muscina levida. The sequence continues at coordinate 112,034,176 of OZ035881.1, read as the reverse complement.
GAAGTCTAGACACGCCCCTTCTGGTACCTCCCTTACAAATGTATCGAGTAAATCGAGTAATAATATCACTATAATAGATTTTTTTGTTTGACTCAGGGTAATGGTATATGTAAGTCGGGTTGCCCGACTAAAACTTTCTTACTGGTTGACTGTAACATTGACAACTGCGATCGCTGCACTATGTAGATTTAAGACATTTTTATTCCGCAGCCTACAGATTTCTTTGGATGTGTCTCAAAGATCACACCAATCTTGCAGGCTTACACCAAGCTAAGCCTAATCCGCGCAAGATGACTTTAACGGATTTAACAGTTGTTCGTAGCCATTTTTTTGGAAGGAATAACTTAAATTTGTATGCCCTCATCCTACGGGTAGGAGGGTATATATCATTTGATACGACCCAAAAGTGTAACACATAGAAGGAGTTAATTTAGACCCTACATTATGCTGATTTGTGCACACGGCCCGGACGGATGATAAAGACGATGAGATTAAAGGTGCATTTTACAACTTGGCTATTCCCCGATCGAAACACCAAAAATGAACTTGAACATGTTGTAATCCATGGAAGGCATGTAACTAGAGTCATGAAAGCGCGGATGACGCGTGGTGCTAACACTGGCTCGGATCATTACCTGGTTGCAGCTAAGATGCGCGCAAGATTGAGCAGAGCGAATAACGAACGCAACCAGTCAACAAGAATGTTGGACATCGTAAGGTGCCTCTACTACTGAGGTTCCCGATGCACAATGACAGCATATAGCTCATTTCAGGCCAAGCGCTGCAAGAACCATGCTTACATATGAAAAACAGCTCTTAAATGACAGGGTTCATGAAGAATGACGCATAGCGTCTGAGGAACAGGATGATGAATACAGGGCAAGCCTACAGCCAGTTGTAACCTGGGCTGTTACAATGGCTTAGAGAACGACACAAGGAAACAGTTACAGGCGAGGTAGCTATTTAAGCGCAAAAATTCAGATGAAAGAACGGTAGAATGAGGTAAAAGAGAGGACCAGGGATGGAGGTTAAGCCCGAACATTTAATCAGAATGTTAAAGTTAAAGGTTAAGATACTGGGCTCCACTTCTGTAAGGACAAGGATGAAAATCCAGCAATTCCTGGTTCACGTCAATTGTCGACGACGGCTTCGATTGCCCACCACCAAGCCAAACAGAATTAAGAAGAGCAATATCGCGGCTGAAAAATAATTAAACAGTCAGTGCCAGTGTTGAGCTGTTACCGAGCATGCACCAGGTCCTACCCATGATTTGGCTTGATTAGTGCATGCCCGATGATTGGAATCTGAGCGAATTATGTCCTGTGCTGAAAAAAGGTGATCCAAGTGTGAGCTCAAACTACCCATTGCATATAAGGTCCTTTCGAAAGTGAAAGACCAAACCCAATGTTATCCAACCTGATTGGGCCTTATCAATGTGGCTTTACTTACTTACTTAAATGGTCCATTACAACTTTCGAATGTGGTTCATAAGTATTAAAGAGTTTCCCACGCCCCGGTCTTCTTCGTGCGTTCTTCAGTTAGTCCTACCAGATGGTGGAACGTTGCCTACCACTTGGTCCTTCCAACGAAGTTTAGGTCTCGCTGATCTACATCGTCCTTCAGGTTCGCCTACAAACACCTTTATCGCTGGAGCATTTACATCCATGCTGGCAACATGTCCCAGCCATTGAAGTCGTTGGATTCTGACTCTTTCAACTAGGTCGATGTCATGGTAAAACTCATACAGCTCATGGTTCATCCAATGGCGAAACTCGCCATCGACACAGATAGGTCCATATATTTTTCGGAGTACTTTTCTCTCGAAAACAAAGTTATTAGTTTCAACCAACAAAGAATCTACTCATTTGGAACGCTGCGTGAACGTTGACAACTATAATTTCGAAGTGGTAGATGATTTTATCCACCTATGCTCCGTCATCAGTAAAACAAGTAGGGTAAGCATTGAAATCCGCAGGAACTTAACAAGATATTCAATGACATATTCCTCTTTCGACGAAAGAAAATCCAGCTATACCAGATACTGGTTCTACCTGCCTTAATGTATAGCGCAGAATCCTCGGTTATGACACAAGCGAATGAATCGGTTGTGGCAGTATTCAAGAGGCAAAAAATCCTCAAAATATATGAGCCCATCATTGTTAATGGGGAGTATCGACGTTGTATGAACTATGAGCTGTATAACGACATCGACGTAGTCAAGCGCGTTTAAATAGCTTGAACACATTGTACGAATGGATAAAAATGTTCCAGCATGTAAAGTCGTCGGCAATTAACTCGATGAGCGCCGAGTAAGAGGCGGCCAAAACTTCGTTGGATAGACCAGGTGAAAGAGCTGTTACCTAAAATAGTTGTGACGAAATATCTATGGGACGCAAAAGACTGAAGAACTTGAAATTCTTTTCTACGTGTTTCTGTTGCTGCTGCCAAATAATAAGAAGAAAACACTTCATATTTCAACACATCTCTAGAAAACTGCATCATTAGATATTAAAATTTCAGTGATTCAAAAATGCGGCTTCTGATGCCAAAAGCCCACTGTGCGACACCCTTCGAATGTCGCCACCAACATCATTATTACAATTCAGTGACATGTTATACTGAATTCGTGAAATGTTGTTGGTTCGAACACCAATTGCAAGCCGGTACAACTTGATTAACACGAATTTCAGACATTTGAAAATTGGTATATTACTGTATGCTTCTATAAGCTGAATTTCCTAGCTATAGCCACGTTTAGGCTTTTCAGCAACGACAATAACAACAACACTAGCGGAACATCACTATGGCAGCAGTGAGCATAAAAACTGTTGGAAGTACTCACAGTTTGGCTATCATCATTAGCCAAAGCCCTTAAGTGTTATTAACCAAAAATATATGTAGATACTTGAGTATATACATATGTGTGTGTGTGTGTGTGTGTGCAAACATCAGCACCAAACACGGCCGTAGAGCCAGCAACCAAAAATTTACGCAATGAAAACTTTCAAAAATGATTGAAAGTGAGTTTTTTTTTCAACTAAACTCGATCTTTATTACAGGCGATTCAAGTTATTGCTACCCGGTCTAGGGTTAGGTATAATACTGGTAAGTTAGTGAGAATGAAATTTATTGTTGATTTCTTAGTTTTAAAGTTTGTTATAAAATTGCAAACTAGTTATTGCAAGAATTCACATTCACTTACCTCATGCAGATACTTAAATAAACCGAGTTTTGGTTGTTCGAAGTTAATAATATTGAAATATACATCTGTTTAAGATTTCAAATACTCAATTGTTTGTCAGCAAAATGCAATTATAAATTCAAACATTTGTTGACATTTTTTTCACTTTCCATTTTTCATGCATTACAATACACATTCACACCTTTGATTGGAAATATCTGTACATGAATGTTGAATGGGAGGGACCTCAACAAATTAATTCCCATTTGACAAAAGACCATTAAAGTCACGTGTAATGGTGGGAATGCACATGTGAAACGTCTGCGATAGCCTCAAAAATCATTAATTTTTCGAAGACAAGAAATATAGGTTATGTTTGATTACAGCATTTTACAGACAGTTAAACTCACGCACTCATAAGCCCTTTAACGCCAGCTAAACAAACAGACGGACCGACACCTAGCAGCTACATTAGTGTGTGTGCGTTAGTTTTTTCGTTCGTTCGATTGTCAGGGTAACATATCTGCATTTACAATCTTACGATATTTTCATATAAAATATTGAATTTATTTAATGTTAGCTTTTGTTGCTATTGTAAAGACAGACAGAGCGACAGACAGCGAACCCAATAGTTTGGGCCCGTGTGAATGTGTAAAACTGATTAGGCCCAAATTTCATTTTTTGATTCTTCTTTCGTTTTCATTTGTATTTTCAAGGTTAATTACATGGTTATGTGCGCTCACAGTCTTACCTATTAGCGATACATACTACTTCCATGTATGCGATCGTGTTTGGACCCTGTTTTAACATTTCTTACAGCGCCCATAAACTGGCAGTTTAAAATTCGTTTATGATGTGTCTTCCGTTAATGTCTCAGGCATAGTTTTTTTTTAGCTATATATTTTATCATCTGATGATGTGTGCATACAGTTTTTGTTGATGGCATTCGTACGGTCTTTTTGTTTAATTTATACGGTTATCAGTTTGAATTGAATTGATAAGCAATAAATCATAATATTGTTACATTCCATCACTTATTGAATGTTGTTGACGCTTCGTTTTATAGACTCAACGAATAATGTCGTAACAGCGGAGACAAGAGATGTAACATAGTGGTCTCATGAATATGTACAACAGCCATTTTTTGTTTTAAAAATGGGGAGAGAGTAACAATCATTTTACAAGGTATAGTACATATCGCTACTAGCAGCTCCATAATCAAATTGGCGTAAAGTTGAACTATTACATATTAAAAAGTTATAGAAACTAATTTAATATCATATTAAAAAGATTCGAATTTTTTTGTTAGTGTTGAAAAAAGTTTTGTCATATTTTTACTTTTTGTTATAACATTCTAAACGTATGTAATCTAAGATACTTTATTCTTTTTTTTTCAATAAAATAATTGTTTATACAATAAATTGCATTCTGGTTAAGATTTTGAGTAGGTAAGAACTACGGGAAATCCCGGGAATTTCGGGGATGAATTGCTTCACCTGTACTTATTGCCATTTACGATTATAGTTTAAGCCGATTGTTATGTGTGATGGTACCAGTTGTATCCTTTTTAGGCCTTTTTACCTTTTTACCGGCCGTGGCATAGTGGTTAGAACACGCGACTACCATGCGGGAGATCGCAGGTTCAAACCTGGCTCCAGTCATCTTAAAAAAGAAAAAATAAATAAAATTTTCTTTCATTGTCGGCTCCCCTCGAATGTTGTTTGACAGCAACTTCGCAGTATTAAGCGTCGATTCAATCGTCGTGTCTAGTAAGAGCTTCTCAAAACAGTGACGTTCGCATTCGTCGATAAATAAGTAGGTGCCGTTAGTTGTGAATCTAAAAATAGAAAGCGTGTTAATTCACAACAACGCGAGAAGCTATCCCATTCCTCATTCATGGGGTGCAAAGGGAAATTAAGTTTTTTTTTTTTTTACCTAAACATGTTAGAATTTCAAAAACCCTATCTGGGTTATTCTATAGGGAGCAATTCAAGTTTTCAATCCAATTTGATAGTGGGCATGCCCATATCAATTTTCGCGATTAACGCATTAGCCGATTGGTCTGGGTAATGGTAATAAAAGTTTTATTGGTAATGTTTACCCTTTATAGTACGAATTAGCAAAAATCCATTCTTAGCTGCGTTTACTCGATAAGGAGAACAACCACCCCAAATTTTATCAAGCTATATACAGCCAGTTCACACAAACAGTTAATCAAGCGATCTTAAATAAATAGAATGTGAAAATGTTATAATAAACGTTCTGTTCATATGACCGACAAAAGAGGCGTGGAACCGAACATTTCCCAGCGAGACGTAATCCCCCATGTACTATTTACATATGTAGCAAATCTCATCTTCATACCTTACATGGCTCGTGACATATGACCGATTAAAATTTTGGTTTGTGTGGGCGGTGCCACGTCCCTTGGTCTAATTATATTTTCATGGAGCCTATGATAGAGGCCCTAAAGATACACAGTAAAAATTTTATAGCAATCGGTCCATTTTTTCCCATATTCTTAGTTTAATGGCTCGTAAAATATGACCGATTGAAATTTGGGTTTGTGTGGGCGGTGCCACGCCCCATTGTCTAACTATGTGTTCATGTAGCTTATGAAAGAGGCCATAAAGACAGTATAATATAATTGGAATCGTTATATTTATTTTTCCCATATAACGATTTACTAACCACTTTCCACAACTGTTTTACACACTATTTTTTCACTATTTTTCGTACCAAATCTCAACTTCGTACCTTAAATGGTTTAAAAGGTACAGCCATATCAAAATTCGAGATGTATGGGGCGGTGTCACGCCGATTTTATCACCATACAGTCCGAATCGCCAAAAATTCCATCTTAGTACAAGCATACGTCACAAAAGAAACCTACATTAAATTTACGGTATTAGCTTTAGCCGTTTGGGCTGGGAAGTGATCAGTCAGTCACCCAAGCCTTTTATATATATAGACCGTAGAGTTGTTCTTACTTACTTACTTCAGTGGCTTATTACAACTGACGATGGTAGTACATAAATTAGCTGCCTAAGGTATGAAAGAATTCCCCACGGCGCCAACCACTTAGTCCTTCTAACGAAGTTTGGGTCTCCCTGCTCTGCGCCGTCCTTCATGTTCGCCTTCAAACACCTTTTTTGCTGGAGCATTTATATCCATCTTGGCAACATGCCCAAGCCATCGTAGTCGTTTGATTCTGACTTTTTATGCTACGTCGATGTCGTTCCAATGGCGAAACTCACCGTCGGTACAGATAGGAATATATATTTGTCGAAGTACTTTTCTCTCGAATACTCCTAGGTTTTGTATGTCCGTTGTCGTAAGCAACCACGAATCGGCGGCATACAACAGAACGGATAAAATTAGCACCTGGTATAGCTGTTTCCTAATATCCCGAGATAAGGTGGTGTTACTAAAGTGCTGCGAAGTCCGTAAAAACATCTATTGGCAAGCACTATTCTCCGCTTGATTTCGTGGCTGAGATTATTTTTCTTTTTGACAGAAGTTCCGAGGTAGGTAAACTCAACTACTACCTCAAAACAATAATTTTCAACGTTGACGGTGCGCTCCCATCGGGAGGACCGCTAAACCTATTTTTGCTGCCTGTTTTTTTAGTGCTGAGAAAACTGCAGTAACATCCCACAGATTTCGGCCAATGACGTCTATATCTCCGGCATAGGATATGGTATGTGGCTTTTGTGGAATATGGTGCCAGACATGTTGACACAAGCCTTTTTCATCACCTTCTCCATAACTATGTTAAATAGTGTACAGGACAAGCTATCGCCCTCTCTTAGACCTTTTTTCGTCTTGAATGGTTCAGAGTGATGCTTTCCAATCTTAATAGAGGAATTGGTGTTTTCCAAGGTACATATGCAAATTAGAATTAGCTTTGCAGGAATACCAAAGACAGACATGGCCTTATATAGCATATTTCTTATCGGAGAGTCGAAGGCAGCTTTGAAGTCGAGAAAGAGGTGGTAGGTGTCGATCTGATTTTTATGAGTTTTTTTCCAGCATTTGTCGTAAAGTGAATATTTGATCTGCCCTAGATTTATCAGGTCTAAACCTGCCCTGATAAGGTCCAATTAGTTTTTCTGGAATTGGCTTTAGACGTTCACGCAATATGTTCAAAAGGACTTTGTATGCAATTGGTAATAAGCTTATTCCACGGTAGTTCTTACATTCACTACGATCTTCTTTCGTGTGTATGGGACCATAACAGACAGAGACTCCAATCCCCGGGCATGCTCTCCTCTAGCCAGATGCTCTCCATGAGCTGATGCATGCTCCTAATCCGCTACTCTCCACCTGACTGAAACAATTTAGCCGGGACACCATCGGCCCCAGCCGCATTGTTATTTTTAAGGCGGGATATTGCCTTACGTATCTCGCTCTGGCTCATAGGTGGACAGTTAAAACCATCGTCATGAATTGAAGCGGGGTCTTCTGGAGTGATGTTTGTATCCAATAGCTTTCAGAAATGTTCTCTCCATATCTTCAAAGCGGTATCTGGGTCCTTGACTAGCTGTGCATCGCTTTTGGGCTTTCCCTCTACTTCGGAGCAACTCTGTGCACTCATTCTGTCTCTTTTTTAGTTCCTCCTTCATCGTCTAAAAATACGATTTGCTGTACTCCATATGCCGTTCACGAATAGCTCGCGTTGGCATTGGCTGCATTGTCGCCCTGTAAGCAGGATCCGTTAATCTCGTGTCATTGCGACATTCATCATCACACCAGGCATCTTTCTGAGATTGCTTTGAGAACCCAAGTACGCTTCTCGCAGTCCGTTCTATGTAGTCGGCATATATTGCCACTGCGAAGTAATATTATCAGTGGTTGGAGCATCCCGTAGCAGTTGAGTTAGGTGGCTGGAGTAGGCGTCCGCTACCTCTGTGGTCCGCAGATTGCCGATGTCCAGCTTTCGTTGTGCTAGGTTACGTACGTTTTTCGCCTTGTGCGCACCTTAATTGTAGTAAGGTAGTCAAAGTTCGTACCCCTGATCACTCGTACCATGTGATCAATCTGATTCCTCGGCAATTGTTCTGGAGATTACTATGTTGTCTTATGAATATTTTTATGGCTAAATCTAGTGCTGCTAACTACCATGTTTCTTGCCGCAGAGAAATTAATCAGTCTGATCGCATTGTTCGTCGTTGCTGTGTGCAGACTGAATTTTCCGAGTGTTATGTGGAAAAACTTTGTCTTGACTCTTATGGTGGTTATTCGTTAATCCACCGGGTTGAACCGTGAGACTAGGTAACGCAATCTCTTGCCAACCACAAATCCACATTCAAACTCGTGCTTATCCGCATGCCCACTTAAGTAGATGTCGCACGTTTTCATGTACGGGTGCTCGCATGCAACTTCCGTCCACCGGATTTCCTGTAAAGCGGTTATGTCTGCCTTGTATTCTTCGAGGACTTCCGCCAGTTGGATGGAGGCATTATGTGTAACTTAATTTATAACAGGGTAGCTCCAACGTGAACATTTTACACTCTTTTTTAGAGATTTTGGGGGTAGAACTTTGGAAATAAGTGGCAAAACCTCCCCAATGGCAATAACGAACTTTAAAGAATGAGACCACTATTAGACCTTTTTTTCAGAAAATTACTAAGTTTGCAATGTTCCAAGCACATGTCAATTGACGAGCAGATGATCCCTTTTTTTAGGAAGTTTTGAATACCGCCAAAATATCCAATCCTAGCTTAATCCACTAAAAATATGACGGAGGCAGTGTTGGGCCCAATTTTTGGGATTGCAGTATTTGTAAAATACAATGACTATTTATTTATGTTTACTGTTTGCCAACTATCATACTGTTAAACCAATTGTACGTCACTAATCAGATATTTAAACCTGAAGTACACATATGTGCACCTCCTTTTTCTACCACTTTAAATAACATAAATATAAAAATAATATAAACGATTGCTTTAATTACATCTCCTAAGATAAAAAATTAGTCAAAAAAAGAGGCTATACAGTGTTCTATCATTCCAGGTGCATATCCTCAAATCAATGTCCTTAATTCATAATTTTGAGGGGTCCGTTATATTATTTTCTTACTTCGACTACCATGGGCAGATCACAGGTTCAAAACCTGGCCCCAGTCATCTTAAAAAAAAATAAAAAAATGTCTATCACTGTTGGCTCTTTTCGAATGTACTTCGCAGTATTAGTGTCCAGTCTAGTAAGAGCTTCTCAAACAGTGACGTTCGCATTCGTCGATTAACAAATAGGTGCCGTTAGTTGAGAATCTAAAACTAGAAAGGGTGTTAATTCACAACAATTCGAGAAGCTATCCCATACCTCATTCATGGGGTGTAAAGGGAAATTAAGTTTAAGTTTCATTGCATAAGATCAAACGATGGTGGCGGGTTCCAAGCCCAGCGCGCCACTTCGCAGTTTTCTCCTCCTACCAGAATTTTATTTCAGCCGCCGTTTCTGGGTCAGACGCTGAACAGGGTATCGCTGGCTCAGAGCCAACGTGCCTGGGTTTTAGTTTTCGCCACTCACAGTTTACCTTGCTCTGACGGGTGTTAAAAGCACGTCTCCAGGCGTCACCACGTGGAGGTACTCCTCCGTCAGTAGTACCACGAGTATGGAGCTGTGTCAGTAGACTCCCTACGGGAAAATTAACCAGTACAGTACCAGTTACGGGACCGGTTCTCTGGGGTGCATGAACCGGTTCTAGTTCCGGAACTTTTGTATGTAGAGAACCGGTACGATTTGTATGGGGTTGGCCACTAAAGTGTCAATTGACACCTAACTGATACTTTGTGATGTGTCTTGAACCGGTTCAACAGTACGACAGGTTCAGTAAAAACCAGTCACCTAACTATGATATCTGTTTTTTGGTAATACGCCCCAAAATAAGGCGGAAAAATTTAATGAAGCTTTTTGATAAATTACTTAGTTGTCTAGAGTTAAATTATATATAATTTTTTTTATATTTTTCTGACTTTTCTAACTATTTATAAACAACGCCGCACAGTGGTTCCTTTTTGGTTTTTTTTTGGAATTAATTCTGTAACTTTTGAACGGATAATGCTATCTTGATGAAATTTTAAATAGTTAAAGTTGTGGTGTTTTCGAGATGATTTGGAAATATTCGGCTCCGTAGGGGGTGTGGGGGCCACTGCGTGGCCCTCCAAAGTTGGTCACCTCGGGTGTTTCAAAATTTCAAATGCTTGAGGAATGTGCATTTATGAACCGATTTAAAAGATATTTTGCATTTAGATAGTGCTTCAAAAAACCATGCTAACATGCTAACATGCACATGTTATCTCATTTATGTCAAGAGATATTTGAGAAAATTGTGTCATTTTTGGACGAGGTTGATTTGGTATTTTTAAGGGTGTGAGCTCAGTTTTTCCTTGATTTTAAAGATATTTATATCGTTAGTTAGCATTGACTTTGGAATTTATCTCAAGCTCAAGACCAATTGTTTTGAAAGAAGTTAGCAGAATGATATTCTCATAATGCCAGGCAGTCTGTACAGCTGTTTCGGATCCAGCCACGGATCCTCATCAGCAGACTTTGGTATAATGATTGCAAAATGTTTATCAAGTCTTATGCACCAGAATTAACAAGAAAATGAGAATTCTTTCTTGAGTGCATAGACTCGAAAAACTTCACAACCATTCACTATGAGAAACCATTTGCTTAACTTCTTTCTTGTTCGTTAGTTAGCTTATAAAATTCTGAATGAAATTGCTAAAAAAATGATGCAAATATTTTGTTCCAATCAAAAGTTATAAGCATCGCAAGTAAAAGTTTCCAAAAAAAGGCATATTTTTACTGTTTTTTTGCAAAAAGGCGACTACATTCTTTCGTTTTTAAAAAAAATATTTCTTCCGGGAAGTGGCAATTTCTTAATTATTCCTCATAGAAATGTTGGTGCAGATGCATTTAATGCTAAATTTGAATAAGTTCAGCAAAATAGTTCCCCGGCAAGGGAAGTCAAAAATACCCCATTTTTAAAAAAAAAAACTTTTTTGTTTTTGAAAATTCTCAAATCGCAAAGCGCCAACGTGAAAGCTCATTATATGTTATTTTGACCACATATGTGGACTAGTTAACCGTAATGTATTTCAACATCCCTGCCATAAACAAAGACAGTGTGGCCATTTTAGTAAAATATTCGGAATTTTGGAACATATTTTTCCCGTTTTGGGAATTTGGGTATTTTGTTATAAGATATGGCAACATATTGTTATTCGTTTTTTAAGGACAATTTTATGTATATTATTCCAATATTTCGTTATGATATTCCATTTCGTTATGATTGCATTAACATATCCAGCAAAATTATTTTTTAAGTTATAAATTTGATTTTTAATGCAATATTCATATGTTTTTGTGGCTTTTGTGTGTTATTATTACAATTTTTAACAAATTTTGAATAAAATTTGTACAAGCTCAGCTACAGTGTAGAGGGACTATATAATTTTAAACGGGAAAAAGTTTAACACAACAGAGAATATAACTGAGACCCTTGATTTCTTTAGAAAAAATAAGTTTTGGAGCTTCCACTTGCCCCGCCCCTTCTGGTACCTCCCATACAAATTAGCATAACCTTTTATAGATTATTGTAGCCAAAAACCAAATTTGTACTCTGATGTTAACAAAACTTTGCACATCTTAGTTTTTTCACACTATTCTAATGTGGTAACAAAACTAAGCATATCGGTTCAGATTTAGATATAGCCCCCATATATATGTGTGTTTCATGATATATACTTTTTTTACAGAGGTAGTGAAGTTTGATTATAATTATAAGCAATAATTAAACTCTTGCCACACAAGGTATGCATATTAGGGTAATAACTTTTTGCATTTTTTGCAAATATCAAATCTCCCCAGACGAAATCGTGTAGGGCATGGTAAAATATTAAGAACTGCGTTTTTAGTTTTTCGCTATCGTTAAAAAAGGTTACGCACCAAACGCGTTAAAGTTCCGAATCAAACAAAGTTTAAAAAAAAAAATTATTGAAATAAAAATAGTACAAGATATATATCCGCTTTGTAAAACATCGCGTATTTTGAACCTTAAGTTTATATCTAACAATACCTACTTTTAATCATTTATTGTTATTATTTGTTTACATACCTACAAATGTATAAACCATATTTAAAAAAAAATTTTATGAAAAAAAATTGAAAAAACCTATATAAAAGGCATTTTAGAAATCGCTGTCGGTGCGTAAGGTTTTTTCAGCAAATTGAACTGAAATAGTTTTTTTTTCATTAATACAATATTTGCCATTAGAAAAGCCCTGGGGAGAATGTTGTCCAAAAAAAGTTATTACCCTAATGCATATCGTTGGAAAGGTAACGACATGAAGTTTAATAATTTGCAAAATTTAATTAAAAGCACATTTTATTTTGGGTATGATTCTGAGTCAAATATAAAATTTGGTCAAAACGCAATTTTTGGAGAAATAATATCTTATATGAAAAACAGCGTAAAATTCAAACGGACTGGAATATCTTAACGAAATATTGGAATAATATACATAAAATTGTCCTTAAAAAAACGAATAACAATATGTTGCCATATCTTATAACAAAATACCCAAATTCCCAAAACGGGGAAAATATGTTCCAAAATTCCGAATATTTTACTAAAATGGCCACACTGTCTTTGTTTATGGCAGGGATGTTGAAATACATTACGGTTAACTAGTCCACATATGTGGTCAAAATAATATATAATGAGCTTTCACGTTGGCGCTTTGCGATTTGAGAATTTTCAAAAACAAAAAAGTTTTTTTTTTAAAAATGGGGTATTTTTGACTTCCCTTGCCGGGGAACTATTTTGCTGAACTTATTCAAATTTAGCATTAAATGCATCTGCATCAACATTTCTATGAGGAATAATTAAGAAATTGCCACTTCCCGCAAGAAATATTTTTTTTAAAAACGAAAGAATGTAGTCGCCTTTTTGCAAAAAAACAGTAAAAATATGCCTTTTTTTGGAAACTTTTACTTGCGATGCTTATAACTTTTGATTGGAACAAAATATTTGCATCATTTTTTCAGCAATTTCATTCAGAATTTTATAAGCTAACTAACGATATAAATATCTTTAAAATCACTATCTAAATGCAAAATATCTTTTAAATCGGTTCATAAATGCACATTCCTCAAGCATTTGAAATTTTTAAACACCCGAGGTGACCAACTTTGGAGGGCCACGCAGTGGCCCCCACACCCCCTACGGAGCCGAATATTTCCAAATCATCTCGAAAACACCTCAGCTTTAACTATTTCAAATTTCATCAAGATAGCATTATCCGTTCAAAAGTTACAGAATTAATTCCAAAAAAAACCAAAAAGGAACCACTGTGCGCCGTTGAAAACACAACGCCGCAGAATACTACAGATCAGTCAAATTGACTTTTCTTTAACTCTTTAGAATCAGTTTGGTGACACATCCCCTCTTCACCCGTCCTGAGATAGGTACACTCAGGTAAATTAACACCACTTTCCCCGTAGGGCTTGAAGTGTAACTGACAACGATCACCCTGGATTTACCAAGTTAAGTTGCATCACACTTCCTACGCCTAGTTGTCCTTACGTATGATTAATATTTATGTATCCTATATAAATAATATAACTCATACGTGAACTAACACCTGTTAATAATTTTCTTCTTTTCTACAACGATTGCGTGTCTAATTTGGTACAACCGTTTTCAAGTTTTAAGCATCCGAACAAACCACGATTCATTTTTATACATATAATAAAGTTTATTTATTTTAAAGTTTATAAGTTTAAGAAAATTATCAATATTTTCGTGTTTGACGAGGTGCTACTTCTCAAGTGATTGAAGTGTATTCTTTATGAAAGCGTGCCCAATTCAGAGGTGGTTTAGATATATTATTTTCCCTCAAATGGCCGAGTTATTAATAAAACCCTGACGAAAGTCGATGAAAACATTACAAATTTAAGCTTTGATAGAGAATATCTTAATAACGGTAAAAGATACTCTGCAACACTAAGCGAGTTTTTTGTTTACCTTACATAGGAGATTCTTAAAAGTAATAATCTTCATAATCGGCCTATAATTGTAGAAGTATCAGGCTTTGAAAGTTTCAGCAGCACCAAAGTGGTCAACTTTAGCACCCTGTATTGCCAACTGTGTTGAAACAGGATGCTTCTAAATGCAAAAAAACCTGACTCCTCCACTACAAATGTCTAGAACATTTCAAAAATATCAGAACAATACTTTAACAGTTGTGATATTAATACCGGGATTTTTATAACATTTTCATTGTGCTACAGTAGACCCTTTAGGTAACTAGCTGACGATCATTCCACCAACGTAGGCCAGCTGACGTTTATTTTTCCTAAATAATAACTTATTAACTTTCATCTGACTAAGTTTCAGCCGAGAGAATATGACTGAATAATTTTAATTTTTTTACATGTTTGGCGAGGTGCCACTGTTAAACCCACCAACGGATCGCCAGCTAACTTTTACTAGGCTTCATTATACAACTCCATTATGCTTCTGACGAGTTTTCTTCCGGGAGAACATGATTGACAAAATTTGTCCATGGATCGCGGTCTAAAAGCTAAGGCAACTATCACAATGGCGACTGGTGGCTGCTGGTCATAGAACAGTGATCGAAAATACTATGGACAAACCGATAGGGGTTTCCAAATATATATAGGGGCAAAAGAAAATCATCAAACGTAAAAAAAATAGTGACAAAAAAAAATCCAAAAAGTTTGCAATTTTGAGGCAAAAACAGAAACGCAAGTTATCCATATAAATATATATAATGTTGGAAAGGTCTAAAATTCATCTTTCCAAATTCGTTAAGAATTGACCGAGTCATAAGCTAACAAGTGAGAAAAGTAAAGAAAACCGAACTTTTTTAACTGTTTATCAAGGTTTTGATGGTTTAAGAAAACTTTGGTAAACTTCGGAATACTGGTGTACTCGACCAGAACTACAACATGAACTAGGTTACTGCCCAAGTTCCTCAGCAGGGGAAATTGGAACAAAAAAAAATAATTTAATTTAAAATTTTCAGAGGAATTTTGGGGACACATGGTCATTATAATAAGTACATATACAATCTATAAGCATTTAAATACACTGTGGTCATTGCCTAGGGGGTAAGAAATTTCAAGTCAGGGAGAAGGTACTAGACCAGTATAGTAAAATACATAAAGGTTTCGACATTCTCAGGCCAAACTTTGGTTATAATTTTAATTTTCCAGTTAATATATCACTGGAATTTCCTCAAAGATTTTTTTTGTTCTATACTATTTTGAGCCGATTTTACAGGCATTCATTAGCTTACTATTCCTTTGCTAATAAAACTACGGACAATTTTAATAACAGCAAAAGTTTCACATATAATAAATCAAATAATTATCTCTAATCTTGAATCTGTTAAATCATTTTGAATGGTTACACGTTTGAAATTTTGTATGATCAAGTTTTATTTTTTTTCTTTCGATTTCATCAGATGCGCGTAGCTTCGCACAATTATATACATACAAAGCTCAATATGTACATATCTACATAGCAATCTACGAGAATTCGTTACTCATTTCAATTTCGACATTTTCAAATCGCACTACGGGACGCAATGTATTCCCACCATTAGTTTTGTATTTCAGTTCGAAAAAAAGCTTCAATCGCATTATTTGGTTTTCCTACACACAAACATAAAAAAACCTCAAGCATTTGCCTTTTAATGCAAAATCAAAAAAAGGCAAAGCTTTTTGCGGAGTCCAACAACAAGTAGACACTGATGATCATTAATGCGTTCGTTTGCCCATACGCACTTGTTAGTTGAAGTTATTTGTCCGCCATTGCCATCGCGTTCTTTGTTGCGCGTTTCTTCACTAGTTTTGCTGTGAATGTGGATGGATGGCGTAGTTTATTATTAAAACTTGTTGTTGCTTTCATTTACAAGTGGCTGTGAGAGAGGGAGCGAGCATATTGTATTGGTTTAGAATACTTCTTATGCTGTTGAATTGTTCTTTTTGATTCATTTTTGCTCACTATCATAAATTGGTTGCTTTTAAATGTTCTTGGCGCTCACACGATCGCGCTGTTTTCATTTCTTTTTTAGCTATAGTTCGGTTTTTGTTTATTTATGTTCGCACAGTGGGCGAAAAGGGTAGTACTAGGTAGCATTAAAATGAAAAAAACGGCAATATAGAATTTAGATATAAAGTATAGATATCAGTAATAAACTTCCTGTGGTACATAAAAAATGTTTCATGTCACTTTAATAGCTCAGTACAGCACATAATTTTAGGACTCAATTCTGAGAACTGCACGTGAAAGTAGCCCCAAAAAGAAGAAGTTCTGCATCATTCGTATTATCAAGTTACATTCCCAAATAATTTAATATCGATTTGAAATTAATAAGTATCGTATAGGGGAATTAGTCACGTTAAGGCTCAATAAACCCAGTTCAACATCATTTGATGAATGGAAAAGTGAAACTGTTGCTTATGTAAGGAAACGTTATATGAACAGATTAAAAGAATTGTATTCTTAATTTAAATTTGTTTCAGCTAAGTCGGATTAGTAGTTCTCGAGTTATATCAAAGAAAAGAGCCTAAAACGTGACAATTTCCCCTATACGATACCTACTAACTTCAAATCGATATTAAATTAGTATAGCATGTAACTTGACAAAACGAATGATGCAGAACTTCTTCTTTTTGGGAAAACTTTCACGAGCAGTTCTCAAAATTGAGTCCCAAATCAATGAGCTGAAAAATGTTGTAATGTGTGAGATTCCAAATAGGAATATGTTAGCAACTAATCTCCTTGAATGACAAGTGCCACGCCCACAAATTCTTGTAAGATCATTGTTTTCGTAAAACTTCTCAAAGTAGTGAAAACGTCGCCAACAGCTCTCACATTCACAGGTATCTACATAGCCGCACATACCGACTCAAACAATACATATATTGTGTAACCGAAAAAATCTGACTGCTGGATCATTGATCGTACAGGATCTACAGAAATCAGCATGTTTGACCGCATTACAAATGAATAGCGAGGTTAACAAATTTTGATGCCTGAGGAAATGGTTGGTGCTTTTTAAATGTATACCTCTTTCGGGATTGGAAAACGTGGTTCACTTGAAACTAGAGGACTAAAGTACACAATAACGACTCTAGTTACCATTTAATAGTAGAAGTTTACCACAAGCTTTTGAAACATATCTCCAACAAGGACTATCTACTCTATGTTCAGGTAATTATCTCGTTTTCCCCCCAATGTGCTTCGTAGAACACACATTTCTATACCCCCACGTCTTACGTTGATTGTTGGAATTTTTCCACCACTCAATTCTTTTTCTTAACACAATCAATTGCGTGAGTATGCGTAACATCACATACATGCCGTAATGAATTTGTGCCGCCACACATACGTACACTCGCTCGCATGTACGTTTGAAACGTCTGTCTGTACGCCTTTGTCTATGATTCGTATGACAAATAGTTTCTGTGATATGCGTGCGCTATTGCTTCCTTTGCTCTTTGCTTGGTTAATATTTTGTGTGGGCACACTATTTTTTTTTTTGTATTTTTAGCTGGTTATACCTTGAACTTCACCGAGTTTGTTAGACAGACTTTTATTTTTTGCACAATCTATTTATCTTTCCTAGGTAGGTTGTTGTTCCCCTCCACCACCCTCTATGCTTGTTGTTACCAGAAAAACTAAAACTACATAGGTATATACCCTAAAGCACACAGTGGTGCGGGGTTCGTATATTGAGTTAATGCTAGGCGCGTTGTGAATAGAACTAGAACTATTGGACCTAGACCCACCTCAATAAAACTACCAGTTGACTCAGAATAAGTTTTTTTTTAATCAATTTTGCCGTGACCGTCAATATGGTGTTGTTCGTACAAGTTGTTAAAAATAGCGTAATATTTAAATGAAACCTATGGCAACAATTGAATGAAGCTTAGTTGACATATGCATGTAATGCCCAGAGAGCTTAGAAGTTGACTTTCTAATAGATAATTCTCGCAGTTTTGCTCAGGGTAATAGTATGCGAGATATTGTTATACATTGTATTCCCTTTGTTATACCCTTCACCAGGCGAACGAACAGAGTGAAGGGAATATTAATTTTGTTCTTAAATTTGTGACGCCCATAAGAAGGCATGGTAGAAATGACAATACAAATATATAAATGATCAGCGTCGAATTCTGAGTCAATCGAGTTGAAATTTGAAACATAAGCTTATATCATCAAAGCAGAGGTTAAATTTCAAAAAAGGTCAGATTAATCAAAAACTACTTTCACTCCCATACAAACTTCCAATTTTTGCTATACCAGTTTAAGAACTTTCGAGCTGAAATTTGATATGCAAGCATCTATGCTGTAAGAGGAGGTTATGTTTGAAGGTGAGTAAGATCGGTCAAAACTACTTACATCTTCCATAAAAATTGTCACTTTTGGGGGTCTGTTCCTGCGATTACAGTCGCAGTTTAATAGCTATCTAGCTGAAATTTGGTATGCAAGCTTCTTTTATCTAATCGAAGGTTTAGTTCTGAGATTAGCAAGATCGGCCAAAAGCTACTCTCATGTTCCCATTTTGAGGGCGTCCGTCTATCTGTCTCTACGATTACATAAGTAAATTCTTTCCTCTAATCAGAGGTTATGTTCTGAGATGAACAATATCGGACAAATACCACTCCTATCTTCCATACACACTCCCCCTTTTGGGAGTATACGTTTGTTTCTCCCCGCGATTATAGCCTTAATTTAAGAGTTATTGAGCAAAAACTTAGTACTTTTATCCTCTAATCGGAGGTTAAGTATTAAGATGAGCAAGATCAATCGAAATATTTAATTATTTTGAGTTAGTACTTCAATATGACTTGGCCTAAAAAAAGTATGTTTTGACACTGACATTTTGCATAAAAAGTACAATAAATTGAAGGTTCGCAGGTAATCGCAGTTCATTTTGGACATTTTCGACACATATTGGTTTACTTACTTAAAAATCTTAATTTCCCTTTATACCCCATGTATTTGGTATGGAATGCTTCTCGCGGTGTTGTGAATTAACACGCTATTTCTTTTAGATTCACAACAAACGGCACTTACTTGTTTATCGACGAATGCGAACGCCAATGTTTGAGAAGATTTTACTAGACATGCTGATTGTCTCGACACTAATACTGAGAAGTTGCTGCCGACAACATCGAGGGGGATGGCAATGAAAGAAAAAATGTAGATGACTGGAGGCGGAAATCGGACCACGAATATCCCGCATTTTTTAAGTTATACTCTACGAAAGACAGGTATACGCTGCAATGGGCGAGTTAAATACTATTACGTGTTATAAATAACACTATTGGACACGGCAATGCTTCGCTATTGCACACTTGCCGAATACTTATATGTTTGGCTTGCTTTCTTTGGCTTGCTTTCCCTAATATAGTCCTAAAAACATTTTTCCACGTTTCCTTCGAGTTCATTAAAGGCTCATTTACATTACTGACATAAATGTCAATATTTCCCATTAAATTGTGTCAGCACGAGGAAATTACGTTGTTTTGTCAGAATTTATCGACATACTTTTTTCTGACGAATTATTGATACAAGTAACTGACGCCGTGTAAATAGTCCTCAAACTTTACAGCAAATAATATTCACAAATATTATGAAGTTCAGAAAAAACCATCATAGACATTGTCTTTTGCTGCAACAACAGCACATTTGGATAAAATAAAAGTACTTTTTGATCCAATGAAAATAATTTTCGGCACAATTAAAGAACTTTTTGGTACAAAAAAAGTACTTACTGCGGTACAATTAATTGCTCATTTTGTGTACAATTAAAGTACTTATTAGTATAAAAAACTTAACTTAATTTCCCTTTACACCCCATGAATGAGGTATGGGATAGCTTCTCGCGTTGTTGTGAACAACATTCGAGGGGTGCCGACAATGAAAGAACAATGTATTTATTTTTTTTCTTTTTAAGATGACTGGAGCCAGGAGTTGAACCTGTGATCTCCCGCATGGTTGTCGCGTGTTCTAAGCACTATGCCACGGCCGGTCCCATATTACACTAGTTTACAGCCATTTTGGTCTTTGGATACCACTATTTTTTTATGATAGAGGACGGGTTTCTGATTAAGAAAAAAAATTTAAAAAAAATTTTTATGGAGTGGATTTTTTTTTAAAAATTTTTTTGTAAAATTTTTTTCTTTGTTGACGGTACCTTTCGATTTTAACCTATATTTCAAGTTCTAGACGGACGATCAGGACAAAAGAGGTACCAAATTAATTAGAATCAAATGGCCAACAAGAATTATGCCACTTTAAGTCAACAAATTCCTTTATTTTGCCCTACTGCCTGAATTCACTTGAAAAATTGAGCTTTTTTCATGAAAAATAGCGTCTCCTTTTTTAGTTTTTAAATAATGAAAAATCGAAAACTCGAGATAAAATTTTTTTTGAAACCTTCTGCGTATAGTGAACACCTTAGCAAACAAATGTAGTATTGCAGAAGAGAATCTATGGACTAGTTAAAAAGTAATGGTCTCTGAAAGTTGGCATACAGAAATTAAGTTTTTATAAATATTTGAATTTTTGCATTTGTCGGAACTGCAGAATATGGTCCGAAAGCCCGAACAACAACAAAAATATACCATTCACTTCGTCTTGGGCCCATAACATCGAAATAGTAGGTCAAAATGGGAGCCGAGGCCCATGATGCACTTGGGGGGGTCAAAAAAGGGGCTCCTTGGATTTTACAATGACCGCCTATGTGCGGGTACTCAAATGAAAGATATTTTCGAGACGAATACAACGGTAGGACCCATAGAGTCTTGAAATTGACACCACTGGATTGGTCTCAAAAATAACTTTTATCTGAGTACCCGCACATAGAGGACCGAAGGGGACCCTTTTTTGACTCCCTAGGTCCCCAATAAGTCTTAAAAATTACACCATTGGATTCGGCTCGAAAATATCTTTCATTTGAGTACCCGCACATAGGCGGTCATCATTGAATCCAAGGAGCCCCTTTCTTGACCCCACCAAGTGCATCATGGGCCTCGGCTACCATTTTGACCTACTATTTCGATGTTATGGGACCAAGACGAAGTGAATGGTATATTTTTGTTGTTGTTTGGGCTTTCGGACCATATTCTGCAGTTCCGACAAATGCAAAAATTCAAATATTTATAAAAACTTAATTTCTGAATGCCAACTTTCAGAGGCCATTACTTTTTAACTAGTCCATAGATTCTCTTCTGCAATACTAAATTTGTTTGCTAAGGTGTTCACTATACGCAGAAGGTTTCACAAAAATTTTATCTTGAGTTTTCGATTTTTCATTATTTAAAAACTAAAAAAGGAGACGCTATTTTTCATGAAAAAAGCTCAATTTTTCAAGTAAATTCAGCCAGTAGGGCAAAATAAAGCAATTTGTTGACTTAAAGTGGCATAATTCTTGTTGGCCATTTGATTCTAATAAATTTGGTACCTCTTTTGTCCTGATCGCCCGTCTAGAACTTGAAATATAGGATAAAATCCAAAGGCACGGCCAACAAAGAAAAAAATTTTACAAAAAAATTTTTTAAAAAAAATCCACTCCATAAAAATTTTTTTTTAATTTTTTTTCTTAATCAGAAACCCGTCCTCTATCATAAAAAAATAGTGGTGTTCAAAGACCAGAGAAAAAATAATTATTTGTAAAGTAGTGTTATTAGTATAATAAATTGTAATCATTGGTACAAATAATTACTTTTTTGTGTAATAATAGTACTTCTTGGTACAATGAGTTGTACTTTTTGGTACAATAAATGTACTTTTTGGTACAATAAATTCGCTAAAATAATATCGTTCTAGGACTAAACTACAGTTTTGCCACGACCCTCCCGACCACTGATTGAAAATACAAATTTCGTCTGCAAATTTCAACCAGTCCTGCTGAGTACTATGTATCTGCATATGAAATTTTATATAATTAGGGCTAAAAACAGTTTTGCCACTACCACATCACCCAAAGATCGAAAATGTAAATTTCGCTTGCATATTCATAAATGTGTTGCAAAGTACTATTATGATATCAAATTTGTATCTATGTAGGTCTTACATACAGGTAAGCCATGTCCTTTCAGCACAATGATCGAAAATAAAAATTTCGTCTGCATATTCAAGTTTGTGATGTCGATTACTATTTGTGTGCCAAACTGTATGTCTCTGGGGCTAAAATACAGTTTGGTCACGCCACCTCCCCCCGCTGATCCAAAATTAAAATTTCCTCTGCAATATTTTGGGTTTCAAATGTTAGCTCTTTAGGGCTTAAATTCAGTTTTGCCATGCCCACTGACCCAAAGGTAAAATTTCGTTTAAATATTCATATTCGTGTTGGCGAGTACTATCTGTGAAACAAATTTAAAATTTTTAGGGTTTAAATGGACTAATCCTAAATTAAAATTTCGTTTACAGCTCTAACACTAAAGTGCTGCATTTGTTGAATAAATATTGCTGAGTTATCCAATAACAGTTGTACACTACTTGGCGACTGCAAGCATAACACCATATGTCATCCCGAACTTTCGTAATCGAAATTAATACACTACAAATAATGTCAACAACTATAAAGGAATGTCTCCAAAGTTCTAGAACTCGGAATAAGTGGGTGAACCTGTCGATCTATACATATGTATATCTACTTATTTTTATACCATCACCCTTAGGGATGAGGGTATATATCATTTGATACGACCCAAAAGTGTAACACATAGAAGGAGTGACTTTAGACACTAGGTTTCTTTGAACCAAATTCGATTCATGACTTTTTAAGTCGTTTGAGCCATGTCCGTCTGTCTGTCTGTCTGCTGTCCGGCTGGTTCGCACGATAACTTTCAAAAGACACAACCAAATGTTTTCAAATTTTGAACAAGTTAATATTTCCCCAAAACTACTTACGGTATTGAAAATGGGCTACATGGCCACGCCACTAATTGTACCTTCCATACAAATGTACAATTCCGCCTATTTTAGAGATGGAGTTATAATATCAATACACTCAACACGATCTTGCCCAAATTATGCATTTTGTTAAGCTATAACAAGATAAAGTTTTGGAAAAAATTATTGGAAGTATAGCCACGCCCCTTCTTGTACCTCCCATACAAAAGTACTTTTCCGCACCCTTTAGATATGGAGTAGTAATATCAATCAATCCAAGGCGATCGTACCCAAATTCTTTATTTTAGTAAAGCATTAGCAGAATACAGTTTTTGATAAAAAAAAAAAACTGGAAGTCTATCCACGCCCCATCTGGTACCTCCCATACACATCTGGTACCGCCCACTTTAGAAATCGATTAATACTATTAATAGAACTAACGCGATCGTGCCCAAATTCTGTATTTAGTAAAGTTTAAGCAGCATAAAGTTTTGGAGAAAAAATCTGGAAGTCTAGACACGCCCCTTCTGGTACCTCCCATACAAATGTACCAATCCGCCCACTTTAGAAATCGAGTAATAATATCAATATAACAGAAATTATTTTGTTTTACTGAGGGCGATGGTATATGTAAGTCGTGTTGCCCGACTGAAACTTTCTTACTGGTTAATGTTGGCTTAAATTTAAAATCCGTATTTTGAAATAGACATGTGTTTGTATGTTTGCATATAAATATAATTCATACAAAATCATTCACTTTTAACATATCACTTTTAAATTTATTTTTAGAATTAACGTTGGGCCGGAGTTACTCTAAAGAACATACTATTGTTGTTATATTTGTTATCTTCTATTTCTATTGGGAGCTGATTGCTAATAATGTAGTCTTCTTTTGTGAATATAAAAGTTGTCGTGGTAAAATTTAAAAGTATCTAAAGTTTTTTTTTTATATAGGAAGACCGCATGAATTTACAACAAGGACTCAACTTTTTTGAATTTCACTTTATACAATTGTAAAAGGTCTACTCTGCAGTGGCGGATATATGTGGGAACTATAAGTCAAACACAATTGATCTTCTGCACATATATAATCATAATTTCTTGACATTTCCTCAGCTATGAAAGACATTTATTTGGGCAAGTTTCAAGCGCAGCGCTTCTTGGTTGATGTTTGCAAATTTTAGTGGTTATTTTTTCTACTACATAAATTCGTTTGCCAACTTTCTTGTTGCTAGTGCTGAGGTGTCATTGTATGAGTGCATATCCACAAATGAATTGACTGTACTATATGTAGGGATGTATGAATGTATTTTTATGTATTTCTCTGACTTAATATTTTTGTGTTCTAATTGCGTTCGTGTGTTGGTTTGCTGTTGTTGTTGTTGTTGTTGTTGTGGTATTCTGCAAATACATTCGCACCGAACTACAAATATAGTATTTTTGAAATAAATAATAAGAAGTGGCAACAGCAGCAGCATTAACAATAGCAACAAGAATGCCCGCGACAACAACAACAGCAGCAGCAACTTATTTTCGCGGAATTGTAGAAAAGCTTGTGCGCTTTTTTGCGCTTAAAGTCAACGAACTCTTGAGAGTATACAACAAACGCCAAATAGAATTTGCCAAAAACAAAATTTATATAATATTTATAAATGGCAAAAATAAGATTAAAATCACACGCAGGGTGCAATGACTGCCATGAATTGTTGTTTTAAACAAAAAAAAAAAAAAAAACACAGATTGAAAACATTTTTATAGTAGTTTGTAGTTCTGAATGCGAAAACAAGTAAATTAGAAATAATTACTCTCACACACTTGCACACAATACAGAGGTGGGATTTGGTAGGGGGTTGAAATACAGTCTTATCATATGCAATATATGATTACCGGCAGTGGACATCTGTGTGTTATCAAATGACTAAAGAAATTGAAGATATTTGCAAGTGGCAGAGATAATTAGGTATTATTGAGTTTTATTGATTAAAATGTTTATAGTTTTCTTTCCTATGGATGGAACCATCAAGTCGCATATTAAGCTTTTTGCAATTAAAAAAAATGTCATATCTACAATTTGATTGCAATTGATAAACTTTTTTCTAGGCAGGGAAGATAGAAATGAAAGACGGGTAGGTGCAAATTTAGGTCATATGGTGTTTTGTTATTAGAGTAACGATCATATTATGGAAGCCTCATATATCACAAATAGTATGATATGGCATGACTTGTTGATTTTATACGCTTTAAAATTTGTATTTTATTGTTTCGCTAACGGCAATGGTTACACATAAAGAAATGCAATACTTACTAGGGTGACACATGTGACACGTCATTATTAGTGTATATTTCTTAGAAATGTTCTCCATATTTGGAGAAATTACACAGTACAACATATGATTGTGGGACTCAATTCTGAGAACTGCACGTTAAAGTAACCCAAATAAGAAGAAGTTTTGCATCATTTGTTTTGTCAAGTTACACGCAATAATAGTTTTAATATCGATTTGAAGTTAGTAAGTATCGTATTGGGGAATTTGTCACGTTTTAGGCTCTTATGTTTGACATAATATTTCATTTCATTTATTTATTGTTATTTCCTGCACAAAAGACATAGACTTATATTAGGTACAGGACATTTATGTTGGACAGATGGTTGGTTATGATAAATATATAATTATACATTGAATAATGCAAAAACACAATAAACAAAATAGTAACACATAATTAAACTTAAAACTAACATTAATAACATAAAAAGAGAAGAACAGAGAACACAGAGAAAGAAAAAAAAAAACAAAATATAAGATATTAAACATATGTTTTAGATAAGAAGCAAAAATTTTACATTAAAAATGAATTAAAATAAAAAATAAAAATAAAATATATATCTATAAATATTAATTAAATTATTTAATTTAATTAAGATTGCTGAAAATGCCTGTATAAACGTGTCTTAAATTGCCTTTCGCTACTTATTATTTGTATATTATTAGGGAGATTATTCCAAGGACGAATTGTATTGACAAAGAAATGATGGTTAGATATACGTCTAATGTGTCTTAGTTAAATCAATTGGTTGCCTCTTTGAATCGTGAGAAACGTAAAATATCAAACAAGTATTTAGGTTTCCGGGTGTAAATAATTTTGTGTAGAAATATTAAAGTCCTTATTTGAAGATAAGTTTCGAAAGAAACACCAAATATTTGATTAGCAAAAACAGAAACATGATCTCTTCTTCCCAAACCAAATACATATCTTACAATACTATTAAACGCAATACACAGTCTGGATATAGACTCTCTATCACAATTTCAGAACAGTTCACATGAATACAGAAGTTTAGGAATCAGATATGTTTTAGCTAGTAGCATTCTTAGATTCGGGGGCGTAAAATATTTGTAAATATAAACATTTCTCAATACCCCATACGTTTTACCGATCGCTGTTCCTACATGATCATTCCATAGTAGTCTATTATTAAAAATAACTCCCAGGTTCTTAGCTGACTTAACAATATCAATGTTTGAGTCCGATAGCATAATACTTAAATTAGTGGGAGCAAAGGCTGCGTTATTGCTAATTACTATGCATTTTGACTTTGAAGGGTTTAGGGTTAGCCCATTTGCTTTGGCCCAATCACTAACATTTGTCAAGACATTGTTTAAACGTGTAACGCTCTGAGCCATTGTTTCGACATGGGTACTTAAATAAAGCTGAACATCATCAGCATACATGTGAATTCTGCAATATTGTACTTGTTCAGGAATATCATTGCAGTAAATTGAGTACAGCAGAGGTCCCAATATAGAGCCTTGTGGTACTCCACGTAAATTGTAGAGTGGTGTAGACAACCGATTTTTACAGGACACTGATTGCGATCTCATTGACAAGTAAGATTCTATTAATATTAGTGCTCTTTCAGAGAAATTAAATAGTTTTTCTAACTTAAGATACAGAATATTATGATCCACTGTATCGAATGCTTTAGAGTGGTCAAGCAACACAAGAAAAGAGATCATGTTATGGTCCAAATCAGATCTTAAGTCCTCGGATACCTTAACAAGTGCTGTGGTACAACTATGACTTGAACGAAAACCGGACTGGGCGTAGTTTAATAACGAGATGAGTTTTTCGAAAACCTTTGACAAATATGGTAAAATCGATATTGGCCTATAAGTTTCATCGCCCTTTGGAATGGGTATTATCCTCGCATATTTCCACGCCTTTGGATAATAAGATTTAAGCAGTATTGCGTTGAATATATATGTTATGTATGGCAAAATGTTTGGTAAAATAATTTTTAAAAATCGGGGGTCAATACCATCAGTTCCAACAGCATTGGATTTAATAGATTTTATTGAAAAGATTACATCATTTTGGTTAAAACTTGCAAATTCGAAGGTGGAAATATCAGAAGTTGGATTGGAAACATGTTGATAGTAGTTGGGGTTGGATTCTTGCATAGGTAGGTCAACAAATGTCTTGTTGATTTGATTAATATCCATTTCCTCATCTATTGCCAATGTATCCTTTCCTTTTCCTATGGATCTTAGTTGTTTCCATGTGTCTTTAGCATTTAAAGCATTTTGAAACTTTTCTTTATAATAGTAATTTTTATTTATCTTTATTTTTAAGGTTACTATGTTTCTTGCCTGTTTGTAAATTTGGTGAAACTCAGGTAACTTAAATCGCTTCCATCGTGAAAAAGCGACATTTCTTATCTTAATAAGAGTTTTCAGTTCATTGTCAAACCATGGGTTTTGATTTAAGGATATTTTTTTACTTTTTAAAGGCACACATTTATCAAATAAACTATTTATATTATTTTGAAGAAAAAGCACTTGGTCGTCAATGGAAGACATGTAATAAATTTGTTGCCAAGGAATTAAACTATATTCATAAGACAAAAGGCTCGAATCAATTTTATTGAAATCTCGAAATGTCACTATTTTCTCAGTAATATGGTGGCGTATGATTATCATAAGTAATATTCTACGTAAATCATACGCCACGGAGTACAACAGTTTTATTGTAACTACTACAAAATAAACCCAGTTTAAAATCATTTGATGAATGGAAAAGTGAAACTGCTGCATATGTTATATGAATTAGGAATTGTAATTCTTAATTTTTTTAAATTTGTTTCAGCTAAAAGAGCCTAAAACGATGCTGACTTACTCCCCTACACGATACTTACTAACTTTAAATCGATATTAAATTATTATGGCATGTAACGGGGCAAAACGAAAGATGCAGAACTTTTTCTTTTTGGGGTTACTATCACGTGCAGTTCTCATAATTGAGTCCAAAATCAATGAGCTGAAAAATGTTTTACTGTGTTATTATTCACATTAAATGTCCATTGTATGTCTTTCGCATTACCTGCGAGATAAATCTCTCCAACGCTATTTTAACCTTTGTCCGATACATTAATGTAGGCTGGACATATGTCTGGCCTTGAATGGACCGATTGGCGCCTACAACTACCACCCCCACTTGTTTCTTTAAGTTTAAGCATTAAGTAAAGTAACACTTCTAATGTGCAAAAACTATATCTTTGACAGCCATCAATTGTGAAATTTTAGCTATAGAAACAATGCGACATTTTTAAACTATGTATTTTCGTATACCCTTCACATATTTTGTTGTTATTAGTAAAAACAAAAAAAAAAAAAAACAAAGAATATTTTTAGAAAAGTTAAGTTAAAGTTTATAGAGAAATTCATTCATTGCTTAATTTCCTAGAGAACATATATTTTCTTTATATGTATATACAAATGTTCACTTCAATGACCTCATTTGCATTAATATCTTGACACGTTTACTTCTGTCCCTAAAGTCATACATATGAGATCGGTGATCTTTCGTCTGCTCTGAGGGGCGGCATAGTCATAAATTATAGAACTTTATGTTTATACATTTTAAAATGGAGGAAAACAAATAGAGACATATAGTGAAGAGATGTCAGCGGCCAATTTATTAAATTTGTTAAATGTTTTAAAAAGTGTCAACCAAATGAGTGAAGAGAATACACCCTTTTGGCAATGTGATTATTTTTAGTAACTTTTCGTTATGTGTTGTGAAAAGAAGGAATAATAAAAACGAGTGAAAAGATGCAAGGCAGGGTACATGTGAAAAGATATTTTTTGTACTACCCGCTGTGCGAGTTTTTAAAATATAAAGAAAATTAGAATTAAATTCATAAAGTGTTGTTTGTTAGTCGATCCTATTGATTCGATATCAATTTTGTGTAATTGTATCAAATGATACATCAAATTGGCTAAACGATCAGATAAGTGTTTTATTGTTGATAATAATGGTAAAATCAGTGTCACACACTAGGATGACGCGTTTCACACTCCATGACGAGTTCATCTTCAGACACCTTTGTAACGAACTGATGCACTATGGATAAATTCATAACTTTTTTAAAATAATTTTGCATAAGTTTGTATTATTTCTATGATGTAACTCATAAAGCATGAGTTAAGCTTTTCTAATATCTGTTTCCTATTACATTGTTCCTACTCATAAGGTTTATCAATTCTCAGTCGTTAATGTACTCTTTATGCTCTTTAACCGATTAAAACCGAGACATTTCGAAATTAAATTTCATTTTTAACTTACCTTTAGTGTCAAAGGGATGCAACGTGGTACACAAGTGCTGTCGATGACAAACTTGGTATAATTTCCATCATCTGTTGAACGTTAAAATAAAACTCAATAATCATAAAAAAGTTAGAGTAAATTCGTTATGAATATATTTTTGCAAATTTTGTTTTCATATGCAAATTTATTGAAATTTATAATACCCACTAAGGCAATGTGGGGCAGTGTGAGTGATAAATCAGAAGATAATATCACATCGAAGATGACATAGAAGGAAATGTGTAACAGTTATGTTGCAATATCGAGGAATATGGAGGAATATAAAAGTGCTAGCACGCATCGGTTACCTGTAAATATTAGGAAGAGTCGTAAGTACATCTCTGTGAGTTTCAACACCACTAGCTTTTGCTATGGGGAATGGGACTTTGATCAGAGATGGAAAGTTACTGAATGTTACTCAATTGGGAGTGACCAGGAGCGATTCCTTAGTGTCACTGTCCAAGCAGCTAACTACTTCCGGTCTTAGACCAAGTATTCCCCGGGCAATGACTTTAAAGCAACCGCTTAGAAGTTAGCTAGAGTTAGAAGGCGAAATGTTGAGTAACCAATCGGCATGCTACCACCGATGAGTCTTTGGAAGTAGGTAACAGAAGTTACTGAAGCTCAACACAGGCTCTCTTAGTGGCTTTGGCAGCCCTAAGAAACTAGGATCGGGAGCGGTGGCTTAATAAGCAACTCTCCTTAAACAAAATTTATTATGAAAACACGAAGAAAAGAAAAAACAAGAACCCCCCCAAATGTTGACGACCCCCGCAAACGATATAAGGACCATTATTTAAGGATATGCGCCTGGAATGTCCAAACTCTATGCAGAGATGTTGCCTCTATCCAACTTGCGGATGTCCTCGACAAATACAAGGCTGACATCACTGCCATACAGGAAATGAGATGGACGGGACAGGGATGCACACGACAAAAGAACTGTGACATCTTTTACAGCTGCCATGCAGAAAGACACGAGTTTGTTTGTGGTTTCATAGTCGGCAAGAGACTTCGACACCTGGTCTCGCTGTTTAACCTTGTAAGTAACCGAATAGCCACCATTCGCATCCGGGCGAAATATTTTAACACTACGCTAATTTGTGTACACGCCCCGACTGAAGACAAAGACGATGATATTAAAGATGCAATCTATGAGCGCCTGGAGGAGATATATGACCGCTGCCCTGCACATGACATTAAAATTGTTCTGGGAGATTTTAATGCTAAAATAGGAAGGGAAGATGCTCTTGGTTCAGCAGTCGGAAAATTCAGTCTACACAACAACACCTCCGATAACGGATTCAGACTGGTAAGTTTCGCGTCGGCAAGAAACATGGTTGTGAGCGGAACCAGATTCCCGCATAAAGATATCCACAAGGCAACGTGGATATCTCCCAATCAAAATACAAGAAATCAGATTGATCAAGTGGTAATTGATGGAAGGCATGTCTCAAGCGTTATGGTGCGCGGTGCAAATATTGACTCGGATCACTACCTAGTTGCAGCCAAGGTACGCACACGATTAAGTAGTGCTAAAAACACTCGTAATCAAACGCAAAGGAAGCCAGACATCACAAAGCTGCATACCTATGAGATAGCCAATGCCTACTCCAACCAACTCTCTCAATTACTCCAAACAAATCCCCTTAGTTCTGATGTTCCTGACATATAGTGACACATATTGAGAATTCTATGACCACTGCCGCAACGAGCGTACTGGGTTATGAAAAACCACGCACAGACAAGCCCTGGTACGATGATGAATGTCGCGAAATGTCTGAGGAAATGGATGCTGCATACAAAGCAAAACTGCAGCCAATGGCGACGCGTGCAGTGACGGAGCGT
Source organism: Muscina levida (assembly GCA_964034835.1). NCBI lineage: Eukaryota > Metazoa > Arthropoda > Insecta > Diptera > Muscidae > Muscina > Muscina levida. The sequence continues at coordinate 112,002,548 of OZ035881.1, read as the reverse complement.
TATAAAGAGAAAAGGAGGGAGATGAAACGCCTGTTCAGACGGAAAAAGCGTCTGTGGAAGAAAAGAGAGAGCCAGGATATCGAAAACTACAGGGATAAAGGTGAGGCCCGAAAGTTCTACAAAAAGGTAAAAAGTAAAGGTTTTGGAACTGGCATCCCCACCTGTAAGGACAGGGACGGAAATCTGGTCACAGACACTCAGACTGTGCTGCAAATATGGAGGACACACTTTCAATCTCTACTCGTTCCCGAAGGCAGCATAAGTGACGAAATCACACCAATCATCGACGATAGAGTAAACTGTCCAAAACGAGATCAGCACGGCAATTGCACGGCTTAAAAATAATAAAGCTGCGGGAGCCGATAAGCTTCTCGCAGCGCTTTTTAAAGCTGGCGGCGATGAGCTGGTAACATGCATGCTCAATCTCATAAACATGATTTGTGTCAGGGAGTGCATGCCCGATGATTGGAATCTGAGTGTCGTATGTCCCGTGCTTAAGAAAGGCGATCCTAGTGTGTGTACCAACTAACGCGGGATTAGCCTTTTACACATCGCATACACGGCCCTGTCAAGTGTATTATGTGAAAGACTAAAGCCCATTCTGGCGAACCAGTGTGGCTTTAGACATAGTAAATCCACCACCGACCAGATATTCACGCTACGACAAATCCTGGAAAAGACCTAAGAAATGCAGATCGACACCTACCATCAGTCCGATACGACAGAAATTGTTGGATGCTGAGTTTGGTATCCCCGCGAAGCTAATTCAACTCTGCGGGATGACACTGACTGACACGATGCACAGTGTGAGATTTAGTCAATCTAGCATCTCAAAATTAATTTGTATATGAAGTTTTAGAGATATCAACTTGAAATTTGGCACGATTGTTAAGGAGATTATAAGCTTCAATATGGTGAAAGATAACTAGTTCCAACTAGTGTCAAAGGGGACTAGTTCCGAACTATACTCAAAAACACTAGTTGGGGACAATTTTTATTTACACATTTATATTCAATATTTTTTCTTTTTTTCTCTTCTAACTAAAACTTGTCGATATATTGATATAAGTACCCACATACAACCATTTCTATAAAATGCTTCAAGTTTCGAACTTTAGTTTTCGATGATTCTTTGCAAATGTGAAAAATAAAAAGTTAATGTTGTTTCAATGTTAAATTTATTGATATCTAAAACATTATAAAGAGGAAAAACTAAAAAATTCAACGAAAGTTCTTAAAAGAATGGAAAATATTCAAAATAAGATATTAATCAAAAACCAAAATAAAGAAATTATATACAAATTATACAAAAAATAAAAAGCGAAAAGTAGAAATAAAAAAAAATAAGGAATTTATACAAAAATAAAAATTCCAGAGAGCTGCAAGCAAAGTTTTTTATGCTAAATCACCAAATTCATCATTTAGTTGGGTGTCAGACAAAAGTGCAATGACCTCAGAAGGTAAAGTAGAACGCTTGGTTTTTGGGGGCAAACGTAAACTTGTAATCAAAGGGTCTGACGTGATAAGCAACCTATGCAATAAATCTATGTTGGTGTCAACTCGGGACGTTTTTCTTGTGAACAGTTCGCGATACTGTATCGACTCTTTTTTGAGTGCTTCTTGCGCTTCTTCAGAAAAGTTTCCTATGGGAAGAATGCATGAAGATATTAACTCTTTGCATTTCCGTTTTTGTGTACTCGAAGCACTTTCAGCAAACTCTTTTTCTCGCTTTCCGCGTTGCGGTATTTGTTTTGAAGTTGATGGTGCGTGATCAAGAGCAAAATGAACAGCAGAAATTTTTGAACTTAGCCAAATAGCATTGTCATGCATAAATCTTGCATTATCACGGTGAGATTTGCTCCATCGCGATTGAAATTGGAAGCAAAGCTTTTTTATACGATCTTTAATTTTGGTATCGTCAACATCTGGTCCAAAAATTGATATAACGTGCTTTTCGACCGCTTTTGTTTTTTCTATTTTCACCTTGCTCAACCAAATCCAAAATAGCTCCTCATACTAAAAAAAAGGCAAAAAATGGGCAGGATTTTATTTTTTCAATTTGTTTTGGACACATTAACAAAGATTCTGCTGGCATTCCCATCACGGAACTCCGTGGGACTTGGAAGTTCTAGTCTATCAAAGATTTAAAAGCTTTAAAATTTGTCTTAATTTTTAGGTGGTTATAAAACAATTTTGCAATAAAATAAATATTGAATAAAACAAAAATTTTAAGTTTAAGTAATAACCTTCATTACAAAAAATATTTTAGGCCAAAAAAAACACTCACAACTTCGACCTGATCACTCAAACTTATGTGATCAATGGAAGCTTGAAAATCAATTGTTGCATGCTATGAAATTGCTCGTGTTTGATAGCTGTTATCACGCCAATAACATTTTTTTATTCTCTATGAGCGAGTTACGAATTTTTTTTTTTTAATTTCGAGATGCCAGATTGATAAAATCTCACAGTGTGCGATGTCTTCAGTGAAAATTGGCAAAAAAAACTGTCAGAGCCATTTTCTACCAAGCGAGGCTTTAGACAAGGCGATAGTCTGTCCTGCGATCTCTTTAACCTCGTAATGGAGATTATCATGCGGAAGACTGCAGTAAACAGGAATGGCACCATATTTAACAAAAGCCACATGTTGCTCGCGTATGCTGACGATATAGATATTATTGGACGTAGATTGCAAGATGTTACTGCGGCTTTTTCGAGCATTGAAAAGCAGTCGGCTGAAGTTGGTCTGGTGATAAATGAGGACAAAACCAAGTTATTTGTTTCAACGAACAAAAAGTCCACTCGTCTAGGACGCTGCGTGAACCTGTGAACCTGTCTTGCTCTACAGCGCAGAATCCTGGGTAATGACACAAGCCTCTTCGAGAGAAAAATACTCCGCAAAATATTTTGACCCATCATCGTGAACGACGTGTACCGTAGTCGAATGAATCATGAGCTGTATGAGCTGTACAACGACATCGACCTGGTCAAGCGCATTCAAATAGACCGAATGCGCTGGCTTGAACACGTTGTACGAATGGACGCTCCGGCTCGAAAAGTCTTCGGCAATAAATTCGATGGGCGGCGCAGGAGGAGGCGATCAAAACTCCGATGGATAGACCAGGTAAAAGAGCTGTTAACTAAGCTTGGTGTGATGAACTATCTACGGAGCGCAAAAGACCGAAGCGCTTGGAATTCTTTTCTACGTGCGGCTACTGATAGATACCATTAAAGAAGAAGAAGGAGGCAGAACACTATATTCCGAAGTTAACCTTTGTTCAGTAGGTCGAATTAAAAACAACTACAATTTTATTTAAGAATATTTTATGTAAGAATTTCTTAAATGGACCAGCAGCTTTATTTTTTATGCCGATTGACTGACACATATAACTATCTCCGTTGGTTTACTTCGTGATAGCCTTAGCCGTTTGTCCTGGGTGATGGTAGCAGTTTTAATAATTTTGGGCCGTATTATTCCTAAGAGTGCGAATTTTAAGAAATCTCTTCGTGCAGCTCTTCTATGAGGAGATTGCTTATACACATTTTCATGATGATAGCTTTAGCCGTTTGGCCTAGGTGATGGTACCGGTTTTATCTCTTTTTTGCACTTTTTTTAACCCCAAAAAGTACAAATTTAAAAAAAAAACCGTTCGTACAGCTCTATAATTATATGCGAAGCTTGTCTATACAAAAATGCATGATGATACCTTTAGCCGTTTGGCCTGGGTAATGGTACCAGTTTTATAATTTTTTGGGTATTTCTTATCCCTAAAGGTACAGCTCTCTAATTTTATAAGGGGGTTGCTTTTATATAATTACACAATGTTAACTTTTGCGGTTTGGCGTGGGTGATGATACCAGTTGTCGCACTTTTTGGGCTTTTTTTACCCCTTAAAGTATGAATTTCGAAAAATCTCTTCGTGCACCTCTCAAGGTCTATAGGAAGCTTGCTCATATACATTTTCATGATGATGGCTTTGTCCATTTGGCCTGGGTAATGGTACCGGTTTTATCCCTTTTTGACCCTTTTTACCTGCTCAAAGTAAAAATTTCCAAAAATCCTTTCGAACAACTCTCTAATTCTATAAGTAGCACGATGATAGCTTTAGCCGTTTGGCCTGGTGACAACACCACTTTTATCCCTTTTTGGGCCTTATTATTCCTAAGAGTACGAATTTCATGAAATCCCTTTACTAAATATAGAATTTGGGCACGATAGAGGGGTGTATGGGTGTATTGATATTATTACTCAATTTCTTAAGTGGGCAGAATGGTACATTTGTATGGGAGGTACCAGAAGGGGCGTGGACATGTAACCCATGAACCAGTCATGAATCGAATTTGGTTCAAAGTAACCTAGGGTCTAAAGTGACTCCTTCTATGTGTTACACTTTTGGGTCGTATAAAATGATTTATACCCTTACCCCCAGTGTGAGGATATATCGAAATATCCCTATCTGCATTCATATTGTAAGTGAACCGATTGCAATGAAATTTGGTAGAAATTACTATAGACTACATATTTTTAAATATTTTGACCCTTTGGGCGGAGTGTTCGTGGTAGAAAAGAGAGAGAGATAAAATTTGATACCCACATAGTCCTCAACAACACAAATACGAATATGCAGACCAAATTTTAATTTTCGATAAGTGACCGAAAAGGGGAGTGGCAAATCTGTATATCAGTCCAAGAGATATTAAATTTGGTACACATATAGTAATTGGTTCAAGTTTGCAGACGCAATTTTTTTTTTCGAACAGTGGGCGTGCCAAAACTCTATTTTTAGCTCTAGAGAGATAGAATTGGTACACAGATACTACTCGGCACTACAAGTTCAAATATCACTGTGAAACATTGTCGGTATTAGTGTCTGGGAGTGAGAAATTCCAAGTCAGGGTGAATGTACTAGGCCAGTATAGTGAAACCCCTAAAGGGTTGGGCGTTATCAAGCCAACAAAAATTCTTTCTTCAGCAGAATTGTAGAGAACGCAAAACCCTTTGAGAGTTTTACTGTACTGACCTAGTACCTACATCTTGACATGGAATTTTTCACCCCTCACATTGGCTGTTGCACTGTGTTATTAAACCATAAATCCACAATAATAGAACGATGTGCGTATGATTAATATAGAATCCGTGTCTAATAAATATTACTCATACGCTGTACATACATTCTTCTTCTTTACTGGCAGCAACAACAGAAATTCATCTATCAGTAGCCGCACGTAGAAAACCATTCCAAGCGCTTCGGTCTTTTGCGCTCCGTAGATAGTTCGTCATACCAAGCTTACTTAGCATTTCCGTCACCTGGTCCATCCATCGGAGTTTTGGTCCTGCGCCGCCCATCGAGTTTATTGCCGAAGACTTTTCGAGCCGGAGCGTTTTCATCCATTCGTACAACGTGTCCAAGCCAGCGCATTCGGTCTATTCGAACGCGCTTGGCCACGTCGATGTCGTTGTACAGCTCATACAGCTCATGATTCATTCGACGACGGTACTCGCCGTTCACGATGATGGGTCCAAATATTTTGCGGAGTATTTTTCTCTCGAAGTCTCCCAGAATAGATTGATCCGCTTGTGTCATTACCCAGTACATACATACATACATATATATGTAGCAAGTACGAAATACAAACTAAGGTGGATCCTCAATGTATGGGAAAACTGAAAACTCTTCTGTTCCAAAAATAAGGGTCACATTAATGCAAATTTGCTATAAAACTATAAAAGGATAAGGTTAACTATGTAAGACAACATCAATTATAATTTTAAAAATTATTTTAATTTTAATTACAGAAAAAAGTTTTTTTTCTTCAAACTACCTTTTATGTTAAAAATCTCCTATTTCAAAAGTTAATAATCTAAATAAAATAAATGAAAGTTCTACGAATGTTGATATTCAGCGTGCCTTAAGCATATAAACGATCTCATTAGATGAGTTAACTTATATGGAAATCAAGGTCTAGGCTGCATAAAATTCTAACAGAAACCAGACAAATCACTCTCATTAATAAACTTTCGTTTACGCTGAGTGGCGACGAAACAGTGATTAACGTTCGATACGCATACAATGAAATAGAGCCAAAGCTTTTTGATGCTTTTTTTCACCATCTTATGGCTATTGACCACAATTATTACCTAAGCCAACAAAAAAAAAACAAAAACGTTCAAAACAACAAATGGTTGGTTAGAAAAACGAAAACAACAAAAGGAAAAAATAAAAATCAGAACCTATGACAAATATGCATGAAGGTATATAATCGATAACTAACACAACAACTTTAAACTGTTTGTCCATGATGGTTCTAGAACGCAAGAGAAATACATACTAGTAACATTAAGTTCTGATATTCAAAGTTGTCTAACTAATACGACTTGAAGAAGCAAAGGGCACCAAAGATATGTAATAACCTGCTGATGCGCCTCCACCATCGATAACGTTTGTAAAGTCAAAAACAGATATTGTCCATATAACATAAAAACTGCGTACAATCCAACAAGTTGGTCCAAAGAGCCGACCTCATTAGAAGTCACAATTTTTTACATCAAAAGAATAACTTCATCTTATGCCGCTTCCTCATAGCATAGTGGCCTTATAACAATGAAGTACGAAAAAATATATGTATATAAGAAATTCGTGTTTATAACATATCTGTTTACATCAGTTAAGAGAGAGGTATAACGAGCTAGGAACTATAGTAATACTTTAATATTAAGACATGATAATATAGAAATATTTAAATGCTATGATATTCAATGAAGTGAAGAATGCCCAATTTGATCTAATATGATCTTGTCAGATCCGAAAAAGGTTATGTCTGATTTGATAAATTAAGATGATCAGTTGCTGATCAAGTTGTACCTTATTAGATGCAAAATTTGTTTTTTTTATGTAATAAATCAGGGCTAATCTATCTTGATATAGACAAGAAATAAACGTAGTAAAATTATGTGTACCCAACATGGGGTCCAACTGTGGCATAAAAGTTTGAACACTCTACAAGCATGCGGGTAATTTGGCTGACGTTCGGAATAGTCGTTAAACAGTAGGTTCCGATACGTGAGTCTAAAAACAGAATCTTTTTTTAATATATATATATTAAAAACATAATATACTGATATCCTAGTCTATCTTAATATATATCACAGTACAACATTTTCCAGCTCATTTATTTGGGACTCAATTCTGAGAACTGCACGTGAAAGTAGCCCCAAACAGAAGAAGTTCAGCATTATTTTTTTTATCAAGTTGCATGCCATAGATTAATGTAGATTTGAAGTTAGTAAGTATCGTATAGGGGAATTTGTCATATTTTAGGCTCTTTTTTCTAAATTGACATGAAATCTAATTCGATCGGTATGGACAATGAAATGATTTTAACAATCATACGCTTTTGGGACCGGCCGTGGCATAGTGGTTAGAAAACTTTTCTATCATTGCCGGCTCCCCTCGAATGTTGTTGACAGCAACTTCGCAGTATAAGTGTCTAGCAAGAGCTTCTCAAACAGTGACGTTCGCATTCGTCGATAAACAAGTAGGTGCTATATAAACAAGTAGAAGCTATCCCATACTTCATTCATGGGGTGTAAAGGGAAATTAAGTTAAAAATCATACGCTTTTACTTGGACTCAGACTTTCAAGAATTGTACACCATACCATTAGGGCTTGCCCAATGAGTATTTCCACTTGTTTCCAGATGAAAAAGTATACAAAAATCGATTGCGTATACGCACATTCATATATGCATAGTATTACCCAAGCCTAGCTTAGTACACTGCCCTCGTTATGGCAATGATGATGTTTCACATCAATCTTCTAGGCGGCATTCAAGAGCTGTGTGTTGTTGCGTTAGCCATAGCCTGGCCACTAAAGTGCTATTGTTGCTGCTGTAGCCATATTGACCAGTGTTGTTCTTGTCTCTGTTGTTGTTATTATGACTATATGCGTATTTGTTGTAGTTGTTGTTGCTACGATTCCCATTATTATTATTATTTTGTGAATTTCACCTTGAAAAGTTCATTCACGCCAAGAAAACGTAACGCATACAACGCATACACAGATGTTAGAATAACAAAATAATAACAGCAACAATGCCATATCAACGCACAATATACAGCTTTGCTTCTAATGCTCTCTCTCTCTCTCTGTTCGTGTATGTGTCTACCGCTTCGACGCTCGTTGACTCTCAGGCGTCATTCCCACCTCTTGACGTCTCCAGGCAAAAGACAATCACCAGTTCTATGTTTTCGCATAAGTACACATGTAGGGGCTATGCTAGAGAACAACAATAGTCTAACAGCAGCAACGACAACTACAACACCAAATAGCAGCAACAGCAACAACATCAGCAGCAGCGATAAATTATTCGTGCCAGTGTCAGCAGCAGCAGCAGCAGCACCGGCACGAGCATTAGAAGCAGCTACACTTGAATGCGTAAGCGGGCGGACGGACAGACGGACCGCACAAATGTATTTTTTTATTTGTTGTAGTATAGCATTCGACGATGGCTCATAAACGTGGCAACGTATATTCTTCATAGATTTCTTAGATTTTTACAAGTATTTCAGGCCATTGAAATATGCACAAAATATGCTAAGAAATCAAAGATGTAAACATGAAAAACAATCAGCGCCAATAACTTGAAATTTTTTGAATTTCAATGAGCTATGTAATGGAATATATGGTTTGTCCCTGATGACCAAAATGTTATTCAGAATATTTGCTAAGGTAACATTTAGTTAATATACATATGCTAATAGTTTCAACTGCAAAAACTTTAAGGTTACAACGATTTACTTAATGAAAATATCTAATTGGGCTCATAAGCAAATTTTGTAACAATGAATAATTTTGTAACAACTTCAAAAATTTCGTGCACTATGGTCTCCTTAGTACGCCAATATTGTTATCTTCTTTTTCTTATATGGCGGCAACAACATAAATTCATCCAAGCCATCGCATTCGGTCTATTTTAACGCGCTTGACTACTTCGATATCGTAGTACAGCCCATACAGCTAATGGTTCATGCGACAATGGTACACGTCCTTAACAATGATAGTCCAAATATTTTGCGAAGTATTTTTCTCTCGAAGACTCTCAGAATGGATTGATCCGCTTGTGTCATTACCCAGGATTCTGCGCTGTAGAGCAAGACAGGTAGAATCAGTGTGTGGCACAGTTGCATCTGTTTTCTTCAAGAGAGGGCTTTGTTACATAGTACCAGCAGTTTGCGATCAATATTCTTCTCTTGATTTCCAGGCTGACAATATTCTTTTTGTTTCCGGCGGGGCCAAGGTAGACAAAATCATCTACCACTTCAAAGCTATAGTTCTCAATGTTCACACAGCATCCTAGACGAGTAGACTCTTTGTTCGCTGAAAAAAAAAACTTTGTTTTGTCCTCATTTATCACAAGACCATCATCTGCCGACTTATTCTTAATGGTCGAAAAGGCCGCAGTAACATTCCGCAGTCTACGGCTAAGGATTTCTATGTATATCATCGGCATACGCCAGCAGCATATGACTTTTTTTGACGATGGTACCATTCCTGTTTACTCCAGTCTTCCGCATAATCTACATTACCGTGCTAAAGAGATCGCATAACAGACTATCTACTTGTCTAAAGTTTCGCTTGGTAGAATATTGCTCACTCAGAATTTTGCCTATTTTCACTGAAGACTACTTGTCACTCAGTGTCACCCCGAAAAGTTGTATCAGCTACGAGGGAATACCAATCCCAGCCATAGCATCTACTAATTTCTGTCGTATCGGAGTCTCGAATGCAGCTTTGTGGTCGATGAACAGATAGTAGGTGTCGATCTGCATTTGTTGAGTGTTCTCCAGGATTTGTCATAGATTGAATCTCTGGTCGGTCGTTGATTTACGAGGTCTACAGCCACACTGATAAGGTCCAATCAGGTTCGCTAAAATGGGCTTTAGTCTTTCACATAACACACTAGACATTAAATTGTAAGCGATTTGTAATAGTTGGTACACACACTTGATCGCCTTTCTTAAGCACAGAACATAGATCACTTAGATTCCAATCATCGAGCAGACATTCCATGAGCCAAATCGTGTTTAGGAGCTGGTGCGGGTACTTTGCCAGCTCGTCGCGGCCAGCTTTAACAACGTCTGCCGGCAGTCCATCGCCTCCCCAGCTTTGCTATTTTTTTGGTGGACAATCTACTCTTATGTTGCCTTTGGGAACGAGGAGAGAATGAAAATGTTCCCCCTATATTTGCAGCACACTTTGAGTGTTCGTGGCCAGATTTCCGTCTTTGCCCTTAAAGGTGGGGATCCCTGTTCTACAATTTTTGCTTTTTACCTTTTGGTATAACTATGGCGTTTCATCTCTATCCCTACAAGTTTCGATGTCCTAGCTCTCTCTTTTCTTCCATAGACTCTATTTCCACCTGAAGAGGTGTGTGATCTGCGTCCTCTTCTCAATATAACGCTACGTCACAGCACGCGTTTGCCCTGCATGCAGCATCCTTTTCTTCAGACATTTCGCGACATTCGTCATCGTACCAAGGCTTGTCTGAGTGTGGTTTTTCATAACCCATGGTCGTTGCGGCAGTGGTCATAGAATTCTCCATATGCTGTCACTGGGTGTCGGGAATATCAGAATTAGGGGGGTTTGTTTGAAGTAATTGAAAAAGTTGGCTGGAGAAGGCATTGGCTAGCTCGATGATATGCCGCTTTGTGATATTTAGCTTCTTTGCGTTTTTAGCACTACTTAATAGCGTGAGTACCTTGGCTGCAACAAGGTGGTGATCCGAGTCAACGATTGCACTGCCCATCACAAGCAACGTCCGTAGCGCTTGAGACATGCCTCCATCGATTACCACGTGATAAATCTGGTTTCTTGTCATTTGAACAGGGGTATCGAGGATCCTAGTGGATATCTTTATGCGGGAATCTGATTCCACTCACTACCATGCTTCTTGTCGACGCGATGCTAATCAGTCTGAATCCGTTATTGACCGTTCCCTTCCTATTTTAGCATTAAAATCACCCGGACCATTTTTAAAGTCATGTGCAGGGAAGCTATCCTATAATTTCTTCAGGCGCCCATAGAATACATCTTCAAAGTCCTCGTCTTTGTCTTTTGTCGGGGCGTGTACAAAATATTTCGCCGGATGCGAATAGTGGCTATTCGGTCACTTAAAGGGTTAAACCGCGAGATTAGGTGTCGAAGTCTGTTGTCGACTATGAAACCACATCCAATTTCGTGTCTTTCTGCATGAAAGCTGTAAAAGATGTCACAGTTTTTTCGTCGTGTGCATCCCTGTCCCGTCCATCTCATTTCCTGTATGGCGGTGATATCAGCCCTGTATTTGTCAAGGACATCCGCCAGGTAGATAGAGCCACGATCTCTGTATATCCATAAATCACGTTTCCTTGAATCATGGGCCTTATAACGTTCTCAGGGGTTATTAACATTTAGAGGAGTATTTTGTTTTTTCTTTACTTCGTGTTTTCATAATAATTGTTTTTGTTTAAGGAGAGTGCCAACTCCAACACATTTGCCACCACTGAACAGATGTTCAATGGCTTTGTCCGTGGAATACGTGATCTATCGAACGTTGTGAGCTGCTTGGGGGCCTCCAAAGAGAGATTCTGGTTATTACCAATGGAATAACGTTTAGAAAGACTCAAATTAGAAAACATTCCATTTTTAATCGACAATCCTGTCATACCATATTATGACAATCAAGATGGAGTTAGGTATCCCTGATAAGCTAATACAACATGGCGGTACTGGCCGAAACCAAGTTGTCTGTGAAGATATGCCAAAATTTCAATCAAGCGAGATATTATCTCTTTAACATCTTCATGGAGATGATCATGCGGAAAGCTGCAGTAAACACGACTGGTGTCATCTGTAATAAACGGTAGATGATGTTTGCCTACGCCGATAATATAAATATCATGAGTCGTGGACTGCGGTATGTTATTGCGGCCTTCTCCAACATTGAGAAGTAGTCGGCAGAAGCGGGTGTGGTGATAGATGAAGAAAAATCCTAGATTTATGTTTTAATGTTAACAAGTCTACTCCTTTCGGATGTTGAGTGAACGTTGACAACTATAATTTTGACGTGGAAGCTGTTTTTATCTACCTTAGCTACGCCGTAAATATAAATACTTAACCACGTCAAACTGGAAATCAAGGGCAATCGGCTGCTTTTACATGCTATGCTAGAGTCCTAATGACGAAGTCCTCTTTCCGCGAACAAAAACCCAACTGTTCGATATACTGCTTCTATTTGGCTTACTTTACAGCTCTAAATCCTAGGTAGTGACACAAGAGAAAAACATAGAGAGAGAAATCGTTCGTTAGCTGTATAACAATGGGCGTCTGAGGAGGGGACGACTAAATCATCGTATGTTAGACCAGATTATGGACAAGAAGCAGAAGTGACGTAGAAACCAATTAAACCTACAGAAAGCTGCAGTAAATAGGACCATTACTAATGCTACATGACAAAAAATCTGCTTAGAAGTTGCATAATCTTTGGAAGACGTAATATCTAAATACAATTTATTTGGCTGGACCATCTCTGCAATTCTGGTGGTGCCGATTGGCCATGCTTGAACAACCTACCGGACTATTCCCTACATAAGTACTTACTTAATGATTGAATGACCGGAAAAAATGTGTGCGCTCGAAAGCGACAGAAAGCATAAACGAAGCGTTTACAACTATTTAAATTTTTACTTCTGGCATGATTGTTAGAACACGCGACTATCATACGGGAGATCCATGGTTCGATTCCCCACCGCTCCTTTAATGTTGTCAAAAGCAACTTCACAGTATAGTGTCGAGTCAATCGAAATGTCTAGTAAAAGTAGGTGCATCTAAAAACATAAAATTCTCCTTTACAACTCATTCATGGGGTGTAAAGCGAAATTAGGTTTTTCTGGGTACTCATATCACCACCCCTAGCATGCGTACTAAAAACCTATTTCAATTACAACAGCCAACTTGCTGAAGAAATGACGTAGACGAGAGATGATCATAGCCGCAACAATATATATACTTATATATAAAATTGTTGCGTTACTGATTGACTGACTGATCATTGATAAGGCCAAACGGCTTATCCTTTTTTCTTACAGAGTAGATGGTAGATTTTTCGAAATTCATACTTTAAGAGGTAGAAAAGGCTCAAAGAGGGATAAAACTGGTACCATCACCCAGACCAAACGGCTAAAGCTATGTTAGCGAAAATCTACATAAGCATACGTCCTATAGAATTAGAAATCTGCAAGAAGTGATGTTTCGAAAGTATTACTTTTACGGGTAATAAATGCACAAAAAGGAATAAAACTGGTACCATCACCCAGTACAAATGGCTAAAAGTAGAACCTCGCTTATTTTTTTGGAGTTTTTTAATTATTTTAGTTGTACGATATGAAACGAATTTTTGAATTTCGTACTTTTACGAGGAAAAAGGCCGAAAAGGGGGTAAAACTGGTAATATCACCAGGCCAAATGTAGATTCTCCAAAATGTTGTGATTCCCGCCTCCAGTCGTCTACATTTTTCTTTCATTGCCGGCCCCATCGATATTGTCGACAGTAACCTCGCAGTATAATGTCGAGCCAATCGGCATGTCTAGTAAAAAGCTTCTTAAACAGTGACGTCATCATTCGTCGATAAACAAGTGAAAATAGAAAGCGTGTTAATTCACAACAACGCGAGAAGCTATCCCAAACCTCTTCATGGGTGTAAAGTGAATTTTAGTTTTTCGTGCAACTTTAAGATATTTTTTGAAATTCGTACTTTTAAGGGTGAAAAGGGATAAAACTGAAATCCTTTTTGAAGCGATTTTTCGACCAAAATATCTGAAGGTGGAAGTGCAAAAATGGGAGTGAATTTTTTTTGGAGTAGTTGTGGAATTAGATCGGATTTGTCGTATTTTATACTTCTATTAGGGAAGTGCATCTAGTGTCATGGACGTGCGTGTGATCCGTGGTGCTAATATTAGCTCGGATCATGGCCTGATTGCAGCCAGGTTGCGCACAAACACAAAGAGAGCTGACCATCGCGAAGCTGCAAACCCCAGAGATAGCAACTTCCTATTCTAAACAGCTCTCCCAACTTCTACGACACAACACCTCTACTTCTGACGCTTCCGATACACAGTAGCAGCATATTGCGCATATAATGGCAACCGCCGTAACAACTGTGCTACGATATAAAAAATTACTCTCAGACGAAACCTGGTACGGTGGAGCCAGATATTCTCACTTCGGCAAGTTCTGGAAAAGACCTAAGAGAAACAGATCGAAACATAACATCTTTTCGTCTACTATAAGGCTGTCTTCGACAGCCCGATACGGCAGAAATTACTCGAAGCCATGGCTAAGTTGGTACTGCAGCGAAGCTGACTGACAAGAGGTCTTCAGTGAAGATTGGCAAGGACCCTGCAGAGCCATTCTATAACAGACGAGGCCTATTCAACATAGTGATGGAGATGACAATGAGGAAAGCTCCTGTAAACGAGTGGTACGATATTAAACAAAAGACACATGCTACTTGCGTACGCTGATGATGTACGCCAGCCTTCTCATGTATACAGAAGGATTCAGCGAAAATAGGTCTAATGGTGAACGAGGATAAAACGATGTTATTAGTTTCAACGAACAAAGAATCTACTCGTTTGCGAAACTGCGTAAACGTTGACAACTATAATTTCGAGGTGGTAGATAATTGTATCTACCTTGTATCTCTCTCGACGACCAAAAATCCAGCTAGGTTCTACCTGTCTTGATGTATGGTTCAGAATCCTAGGTTATGACACAAGCGGATGATTCGGTTCTGGCAGCATTCGAGAAAAAAATACTCCGTAAAATATATGGGCCTATCATCGTTAACGGAGAATATCGACGTCGAATGAATCATGAGCAGCTATGGGCAGGGAACTCTCTCGGAGCTTCAAGAGCATAAGAATTCGTTACGATACGAAGAAGTTACAACAAAAACCAACAAATAAAACATTGAAGCATAAACACATGCAACGCTTTCAATGTAGTGGTGCCCATAGCTGATCATGAGCTGTATGAGCATTGCACTGACATTGGCATTGGTCAGACGCATTAATGTGCAGCGGTTGGGTTGGCTAGGTCATCTTGTACGAATGGCCGAAAATGCTCCAGCTCAAAAAGTCTTCGTAAATGAACTAGATGGACGGCGCAGAAAAAGTGACCAAAACTCCGTTGGAAAGAAGAGGTTACTGAGAACCTTGCAGAACTTGGTGTACTAACTGGAGAAGAAGCGAATAAGATCGAAGCGCTTATAATATTTTCTACGTGCAGTATATAATCCAAAAGGATTGCAAAGAAGTGCCAGCTAATTAAGTAAATAAGTTAGGGAGAAAAAGGCCAAAAAGGATATACCTGGTACCATAACCCAGACCAAAAGGCTTAAACCTTTAGACCTATTTATTGGGGTAGTTGTGCAACAAGAAGAGATTTTTCGAAATTCGTAATTTTAGAGATAAAAAGAGAAGCTAGTTATATTATATTTTTTAAAAAGTCATAGTTGAATCTCGCCATTAAAATAAAAATCAATAAATAATCATAATTTTAAAATTTTTGGACATATGAACATTGTAAATATCTTAGATGACGCTTGATCAGAAGATTGAACGTATCGGATTTTAAACTGAAAAATTATGTTGTATGTCAGCATTATGCGACTACAAGGTATGAAGATCAGCCTAACTGTAACTACATATCACCATCGAAACAGAAATAAAAATAAACTTATAACAATTTCTTATCCCTAATCCTTCATCCACCCACCGTGCTTTATGTTACTTACATCAACAGACAGGTATTGTATCCTGAACCACGTATAAAACAATCAACACACAAACAAACAATTAAATAATAACTATTTAATGTTGCGAACAACAAAAAAACTAACAACAATTTCTCTTTAACAAATTCTTTCAGGTTATTGCACTTTAAATTTATTTAGTACACTATCGTCATCCCACTGGAACCAGCAGTAATTGGTGAGACAAATAGCAGCACTGGACCGACCGGCTCTGCAATGAAGAGAAGCTATTCAAGCAAGAAGTAAACAACTGACATAATACTACAATGAATAACTATGGAGGAGGAGAAAACAAAAAACAAACAAAACAATTACTACACATAATTTAGTTGAATGAATAGGAAAACACATACTCTAGCAGTGGGTTAGGTTGCCAGATTTATGAAATAAAGAAAACGCATGTTGGGTTAAATTGGCAATTAATTAAAACATTTTCGACATTTGGCATCATAAAAAAAATGCATAAATCCACTAGAATCAATGCTTTACTTAAAAAAACTTATTTTACCTTTACATTCCTTGTATAAGATATAATAAAGCTTCCCACATTTGAGTGAGTTTATATGCTTCTATTTACCACCAAACTTTACCTTCTTTGTGAACCTTTTACTGGACATGCCTATTAAGTTGACTTACTACAAAGTTGATGTTGTGTCCTATTCTGCTTAACACATCTCAACAACTCTGGGACATTATAATTTAACAAAATATGGCATCACCATGAAAAAGAGCACATACGCACCATTATACATACAACTGCCAAAATTGTAGGGGCAATTTGATAACAAACGGAATGGATCAAATAGCAACAACAACAACAAGCAGCAACTACAACAACCGACGCCAACTACAGTGGCAAATATAAATGTTCGCACACACATTCACACAATATTAGCGCAAACTAAAATAAAAAACGCACAGGCAAAGAAAAAGAACAAAATAAAAAATGAAGAAGAAAACAAATAATAACCTACCAATAACGCATGTGAAGCTCAAAATGAATTCTATGTAAGCAACAGCAAAAACCACATTGTGACGGGGGAAAAACATACAATCGCCATAATCGCATAAACTATCCCCCCATGCCGACCGCTTGTTTCGCATGGGGCGCATAGCATTTGGTGTTTTGTGAACGGACGATTGTGGGACTGACTGTTGTTGTTCCACAAAAACAACCGTGGCAATGGCGACGTCAATGGAGATGGCAATGATGCAATACCTCTTACATTCGTATTTAACTTGTGAAGTTCTTTCATTTAGAATACATTTGAGTGAAAAAGTATGCATATGTATCAAGGAGGGCATGTAATTTTTTTTTGGAAACTTACTTGAATAGAACTTGGGACATCTCTCGCTGAATAAGCTGATTTTATTAAAAGTTGGGGGTCGTATTTTTATCTTCATCTTATATGGCAGCAACAACAGAAATTTCATCCATCAGTAGCCGCACTGCTTTTCAATGCTCGAAATGGCCGAAGTGACATCCCGCAGTCCACATCCAGTCCTTGTCTAAAGCCTCGCTTTGTAGAAAATGACTGTCAGTTATTTTTCCCCATTTTAACTGAAGACTTCGTGTCAGTCATTGTCATCCCACAAAGTCCTATTAGCTTCAAGGGGATACCAATTCAGCCATAGCATCTAACAACTTCTGTAGTATCGGACTGTCGAATGTATCTTTGTAATCGATAAACAGATATTAGCTATCGATCTGCATTTTTTGGGTCTTCTGCCGGATTTGACTTTTTGTGAATATCTGGTCGGTCGTGAATTTACAAGGTCTAAAGCCACATTGATAAGATCCAATTTGGTTCGCTAGGATGGGCTTTAGTCTTTCATATAACGCACAATACAGGACCTTGTAAGCGATGTGTAAAAGCCTGATCTCGTTATAATTGGTATACACACTTGGATGGTCTTTCTTAAGCACAGGACATAGACTACACAGATTCAAATCAACGGTCATGAATTCTTTGAGCCAAATCGTGTTTATGAGCTAGTTTATGTACCATATTTCAGGTACACTCTGATTGTCCGTGAAAAAAATTCCGCTTTTGTCCTTACATGAGTCTTGCCAAGAAGGCCTTACCCATTGTGTGGTTAACATACATCGCATATTGCGATTGCTAAGCTTGAGCTATCTTGGAATAAGAGTCTACAATTTTGGAAGCAAGCTACCTGAGAGGATGGGACATTCTCCCTTTGGCCAAGGGAAGGCCTATCATACCACCTCCGCTACTCTATGGGTAAGTTACACCCGGTTGCAATGCAACTCCACTTTCGAGCCCAAAGACTCTGCCAGCAATATCGGTATCAACCACAGCCTGTGTGATGCTCACACTAAAGGGTCTACTCCACCGATCAAGCGGAAAGAAGTTCCGGGTCTCCTGATCAGAATTCTAACGGCCACACCCACCGGTGGGAGTTTTGCAAAGAAGCTGCTACCAGTTTGTGTTTTAATGAACCAGACGTTACAAGTTTGGTCGCCAAAAAAGATATAAAATTGGCACTTCTACATACTCGCGAGTACCAATGCTTTCACAGAAATACCCTAAGCAGATGGAATGGTCGATACTACATTGCAAGGATGTAGGACCGTAGGACCCTCATCGGTTGGAGATGGGGGAAGTTCCAAACTTCTTTATCTCGACAACGGTGAACGGCCACCATTTGTTTGTTAGCCTAAACCCGTCTGAACCCCCGCAAGACCATTAATATACAGATGAACATGGGCACGCACTGGTTAGTCCGAATTTACTTAATAAACTTACTTTCCTTTTACACCCCATGAATGAGATAGGGAATAGCTTATCGCGTTATTGTGAATTAACACGCTATCGATTTTAGATTCACAACAAACGGCACCTCGATGAATGTGAACGTCACTGTTCTTTTTTATTAGACATGCCGATTGACTCGGGACTGTACTGCTAAGTTTCTGACGACAACATCGAGAGGGCCAACAATTAAAGAATAATGTAGATGACTGGAGACGGGAATCGCACCCCGGATCTCCCGCATGGTAGTCGCATGTTTATACCATTATGTTCCGTAGTCGAGCTACTTCCAGTTTTAACCCCTTGCAGTTTAGCAACTAGTGCCCCCGCTAAGGGCAGGGGCAACCGTCATTAGGCAGAACAAGATTGTGGGATCGGCCAGTCCCTACTGCCTAGCATCCTCAGACACCGCGGAAAGACCTAACTGATCAAGGTTAGCAGACCCGCTTTCACAACTATCTCGAAATAACTCTAGGTCGTATGAACAGACCTAAAGCAAACTACCTTGCTTTAGCCAATTCTCGCGTAGTAAAGAGCATCTCACTCACATTCCAGTCATTTCCTACTCTAGTTATCGCTAAAGCCTGGCGGTACCTTATATCATCATATAAGGGACAATAACATAATACGAGCAACCAGTCTTCATAATGTTATCAACATGTGCACGAAGCGCGATTTGAATGATCTATGGCCTTTAAGCAGGAAATGAAAACATAGGTTGAAGTTAAAGTCATGGTTCTCCCCAACTTATGTTACACTAGATAAGTAGCACTTCCGTTCTCACTCTCATCCCAAAGTGTTTGTCACTTAAACAAGACATTGTCAAAGAACGCCATTCGCTGAGTCCTACTCCAACTACTCTCTACGTCCTCAACGAGTCAGTTCAAACCCACGAGTGGATAATCTTTTTGGTTTTTAAATCCGACGCACGACAGATAATAACAAGTTCCAGCGGTGCAGCATCCATCAAAGCCTGAAGGGCCTTTATTGTTAATGACGTACTGCCAAAGAAGCCAATAACACCTATATATGACAAGAGTATGGCTTAAGGTATCCGAAATCAGTACTCACTACCTCATACCACCTATATGTTGCCATAGCAACAAAGAGTCTTTGATAAACAGTACTAAACTTCTAGTTAACTAAGACCTCAGTCGTTCTTAAGCACTCGTCTCTGTTGGCCGACAGCACCTTTCAACCTTTATAAAAAAATATTTTTTTTTCACAACCCATGAATGAGGTAAGGGATTGCTTCTCGCGCTTTCTATTTTAGATTCACAACAAAGCGGCACCTACTTTTTACTAGACATGACGATTGACTTGACACTATACTGCGAAGTTGCTGTCTACAACATCGAACGGGCCGGCTATGAAAGAAAAATGTAGATGACTGGAGCCGGAAATCGAACCGGAACTGCCACATGGTTGTCGCGTGTGCTAACCACTTTGCCACGGCCGGTTTCAACCTATAGTTCATCCGTTCGCACATGGCGATACCCAAATATGTAACGTCCGAGACACACCTAAGCGCAGACCGATTCAAGAACCTGACTTGCGGCCTACACGAAATATTGTCACGCAAAAGCATTAGTTTTACCGGCTGAGACATCGACACGGACTTGTTCTGATCATTAATCGACAAGACCCTCTGCTCCAACATGAAGCGAGACCGGCCCTCACCCAAAATTAGTAAATCATCGGCATATGCGCAAACTATGCACTGATCGCCAAGCTGCCGTAGCAGAGGACCTATCATGATGTTCCATTTGGATGGACCACACATAGCATCTTACGAACAACATCGAACTCCTTGGACCTATTTACCTCAGTTACGCTTGAATTTCTTCCAGAAAAATAACTACGCCGTATGCATATGTTCCTGGCACCCTACTTCTCGAAGCTGTTGGAACACACTATCCAAACCCAGATTGTCGAAAGTAACATTAAAGTCCACGAAAATACCTAGAACATAGTTATCGGTAGCTTTGCTGACGCATCTCTCAACATGCATTCGGACCCAATTTGAAGCCGTATTGTCAAAGGCACATATCGTCTTAAACTCTATCAATCAGCCTATGTACCATTATCAGTACAGTATAAGCTGGTTATAATAACACCAGTTTCAGCTATTTTGTTTGATAATTGCGACCAACTTGTTTTTGATCCGACTGATACTTGTTATGAGAACTCACACAAAGTTTTAAAGCTCTCTCCTTCATATTTAGCCACATATTGAATTTTGCTGTTAATAGTTTGGATCGGTTGTGGCATAGTGGTTAGAAAACGCGACTACCATGCGGGAGATTCCAGGTTCGACTCCTGGCTCCAGTTGTCTACATTTTTCTTTCATTGCCGGCCCCCTCAATTTTGTCGACAGCAACTTTCCAGTGTAAGTGTCGAGTCAATCGGCATGTCTAGTAAAATGCTTTTCAAATAGAGACGTTCGCATTCAGGACCTACTTACCTCATTGCGTCCTGAACACTAAAATTATGTGCCCTGATCTCAAACGAATCCATACCAAAAATAGTCAAAAATCGACTTCATGAATGCACTGAATCTTCCTAATTTGTTAGCGTATTGTCTTTGTAATGAAACCAGACTGAGGCTCGAATGGCTAGAACAGACAATGATGTATAGAGATTTGTTACGTACGTATATAGTTTCACCAACACGTTTGTGATGCACAGTTTTATTATTGTATCTGCAAAATAAACATCAATGTAAATTTATATGAATTGCAGAAATGGACGTTCCATAAATTAGAGTTTTTCCGAACTTTTCTACCTATGTACCTTAAAATGGACTTCTGAATATTCATATGTTCTACAAAAATGTTGCTCAGAAATCTTCATCTTTTTATATGCTTTAAACCTAAAAACATAAACGGTAGACTGTAATATGCATTCGTATATGCAAATGTGCTCGAAATAATTTGGCACCGATTACACAAGGGAACAAGGTATTTGTTGTTTAAGAACTGAATATTGTTTTAAAGGTAATTTGGGACGCTGAATCCAAATCTGCACTTGGTTTTTTTGTATCAGCTCGACTTTTCGCGATATACCGTTATGTCCATAACTAAGGCACTTCCACTACAAATATTTAAATAACTTGAAAACGGTTCACCATATTCAATTAAAAAAAAAACTTAAACTCGTCAACAAAATTATCTTTAATCCGTGCCTACATTGTTTTTAATTTGGCTTAGTAGTTTCAGAGATATCGTTGTAGTTTTAAAAAATAAAACAAAAAATTTTCAAAAAAAAAATTTTTTGTTTTTTAAAAATTCATAAAAAAAATTATTGCAACAAAAATCACAGTGTTTGTCTTAAAACATTTAGTTTAATATAGTATGAATCAAATGAGCTTTATTTCATTGAAATATCTGCACAACTTTTGATTTTGTCAACAATTTACTGAGATAACTAAATTTACAAAAATCACGATTTCCATACAAAAATAACTTTTATTAATATGTTTGTGAAAGTGTAACTCGAGCAAACCTTAACGGATCGTTATGAAAATTTATCAGTATTAATATTTTTCGAAACGAACTTATGAGATTGTAAATGGGCGGAATAGCCCCACCCCTTCTGGTACCTCCCATACAAAATTACCTATTTTTGGATAATTAATATATCTTCGATAGCTGCCAAACAGACTACCGGAGGATATTGAAATTTGGTCAGTTTATTTATCTTGCAAAAGTAGACAAACTCTAAAAAAACCGAAAGCGTTGCCATACCCCTTCTGGTACCTCCCATACAAATGACCGAACTCACCCCAATAGTCTTACATACATATCTTTTTTGTGAGTACACTAAATTCAGTCAAACTATGCGGAAGTTTTACGGTTATGAAAATATAAATCTGGAATGAATTTGCACTATATCGGATCACCCCTTCTGGTACCTCCCATACAAAATTACCTATTTTTGGAAAATTAATATTTCTTCCTTAACTTCCAAATTGAAACCTGCCGATTAATTAATTTGGTCTGTTAATTAATATTGTAATAGGAGGCAAAACTAAAAATTAAACTATAAATAAATTTGCAAATTTGTCATGATTTTTAAAAATACAAAATTTTAATTTTTTTTGGGTAAAAACAAAAAATTGCGAAAAATCTGTTATCACCGAATTTAGCATAACTCATTAAATTTTCAATCGATTATTATGTACATACATGTTTTAGAAAGCTATCTTAATATGATATTCAATAAAGCTAATAAAAATAACAATTTGCCCCCAACCGATTAACTTTCAGCGTGAAGAAAATTAAAATGTGTAATTATTTGTGTAATTTTTTTTTTTTTTTGAATAAAACAGCCTTTACTCAGTCATTTTTTTTTGTAATATTAAAAAATTTGATTTTTTTCAAAGGTAACAACGATATCTTTAATAAAAAAATAAAATTTTAAAATTCGGCTTATGAAAAAAAAATTATGATTTTTTGAACTATAATTTTTTGGAAAAAAGTCGAAAATACCTGTAACTTAAAAATTCGAGCTGATGGAGAAAAATGGAGATTAGATTTGAAATCAGCGACCCCAAATTAGTAAAAAACAGCTATCGAATTCCAAACAACACTCAAAAAGTTCAATTTTGTTCCCCTGTGTTATAGGCGTTATCCATAACATATTCAACGTATGAGTTACATGTAGATACATCATATAACGTATACGCTTTAGAATACCGCTACGCTAATGAATTTAAATGCGACGATAGGGAGATAATAGAAAGTTTCACTAACTTTTTAGTATACTCTCCACCGCAAGACTTTTTGGCTAAAAGTTCATGCAATGTTGCCACTTTCATAGATATTTGTGATTCGGAGTCAGTTATTTGATTTATAAATTTACCAAAAATAAACAGATTGACAAGGGACTATTTATAAGCGGTTTGATTTTATATAAAGGCTCTATTCGGAAAATGTTAACAAAATTATAAAAAAAATATCAGTTTCGTTGTACTAAAATGTATTTACTCTGTCTCTGTATAAATGCAATTTCTAAGTTCGCTCTTGTTTTATGCACTTCGTTTCCAGTTACACGATTTTCCACCTGTTTACTTCCCTCAACAGACAATAAGTGACACAAACTTTTATCAACCAGTGTATATACCATGTGTGTGCTTACTCACTGTATGCCGTATTTATGCTCCCACTCACGTTCATCTCCTGGGACTATTCTTAGGGATACTTCTGTTCTCCTTTTTGCGTTTTTTTTCCGTTTTTTCCTTGCCTGTTCTTGTCATACTTAAAAACAATTTCTAATGCCTTTTTGTATATTTTTAGTGCGCAAAACTGTTCCAGTTTCATACATTTCGTATACTTTTCTTTTTTTTACACAACCAAAATTACCATTTCTCCATTTTGGTCAGTTTAAAAGGACATGAAGGGAACACAAAAAAACCATTGTTGATTGACTGACTGACTTAACGCACTTAATGTTCAAAACACTGATCTTTATATTGCGTTCTTCTTCTATAGTTTCAACGCAAAGAAAAAAGTGAATGTTTGAAGGATACCAAAACTGACGATTCATCATTGTGTTGTGGTATTTTCGGCACATTTCTTATTAAGACGCGTGTTGAACAAGAAAAAAAACACGATTGCGTTGAAAGGGAAGCACATTTGTGGCTGTGTTAAAGATAAAATTATACTTAAGTAAGGGTGAAATTTAAAGGTTGGGCGATATCTTTAAGTGTTTTAGAATTTGTGAAACGTTATAACATCAATTCCAGCTAAACTCACATTTTCAGAGTGGTTTTTTGAACGTGTTTTTTACTTGGTTAAAAACATCTATAACTGAGGACAAACAATTTTTTAATTGTTACCAAAATCTATTGCAACTTCTTTCATTGTATTAATGAAGACATTAAATTTGTGTGCTGTTGGGGATGTAAAGTGAATCTTGCATCTCAAGCCGACTCACAACCTTCTGAATCATGAATAGCGGCTGATAGTGAGCGACGAACCCTGATAGTTGGGCTAGCCCCCCGCTTTCAGGCTCGTTACTGGCATTGAAAACACGAGAAAGAAAAAGTAACAAACGTATACCCCCAAATTTTGACGAGACCCCCGCAAACGAAATAAGGATATGCAACTGGAATACCCGGACTCTCTATAGAGAAAGTGCCACTATCCGACTGCCGGATGTCCTCAAAATATGTACAGCTGACATCACCGCCATCTATTACAGCTGCCATGCCGAAAAGCACGAATTTGGATGTGAGTTTGTAGTTGGCGACAGACTCAGACATCTTGTTTCGCGATTCAATCCTGATAGTGATTGAATAGCCGCAATCCGCATCAAGGCGAAATATTTCTACATCTTCTACGGAAGATAAAGACGATGAGATTAAAGATGCATTTAACGAGCGCCTTGAGGAAACATACGACCGCTGTCCCGGCCACGACATTAAAATTGTTTTGGGGGACTTTAATGCAAAATTAGGAAGGGAAGATGTTCTTGGTCCATCGATCCGTAAATTTAGCCTGCATACCGACACGTCAGACAACGGGTTTAGGCTGGTTAGCTTCACAGCGGGAAGGAACATGGTAGTGAGTGGAACCGGATTCCAACACAAAGATATCCACAAGGCAACTTGGCTATCCCCCAATCAAAACACCAAAATTAGATTGATCATGTGGTAGTTGAAGGCGGGCATGCATCTAGTGTCATGTATGTGCGTGTGATCCGTGGTGCTAATATTTTCTCGGATCATTAGATGTTTGCAGCCAAGATGCGCACAAAATTGGGCAGAGCGAAAACGGCACGTATCCAAACACAAAGAAAGCTGGACATCGCGAAGCTGCAAGCCCCAGAGATATCCAGAGCCTACTCCAACCAGCTCACCCAACTACTACTGACGTACATATTGAGCATTCCATGTCAACCGCCGCAACAATCGTGCTAGGATATGAAAAACGGCACTCGGACGACTCCTGGTACTATAAAGTATGTCGCAAAGCGTCTGAGGAACAGGATGCTGCTTATAGGGCAACGCTACAATTGTAATCCGTGCTGTTAGGGAACGGCACAAAAAAACAGTAAAACAGGCGAGACAGCTATTAAAGCGAAAAAAAACGTCAGATGAAGGAATGGGAGAACGAGGATATGAGCGATACCAAAGGTAAAAGCAAAAGACTACGGTAATGGGCTCCTCTCCTGTAAGGACAAGGATGGAAATCTGGTTAAGATACGCAGAGTGTGTTGCATATATGGAGAGAACACTTCCAGTGGAGGTATTACGCCAATTGTCGACGACGGCTTAGACAGCCAAGTCAAGCCGAGGTTAAAAGAGCAATATCACGGCTGAAAAATAACACACCTGCCGGCGACGACGGCCTTCCGGAAGAGCTCCAGTGCATGCCCGATTATTGCAATCAAAGCGTATTTTACCCATAGCATATAAGGTCCTGCCGAGTTTGCTATGTAAAAGGCTAAATTCACTGCTATTTAACCTGATCGGGCCTTCTGAGTGTGGCATTAGACCTGGTATATTAACAACAGACCAGATATTCACACATCGGCAAATCCTGGAAAAGACCCAAGAGAAACAGATCGACACGTACCATCTTTTCGTCGACTATAAAGCTACATTGGACAGCCCGATACGGCAGAAATTATTCGCAGCCATTGTCTGAGTTTGGTATTCCAGCGAAGCTGATACGCCTTTGCGGAATGACGCTGACTGACACGATATCTCTAGTGAAGATTGGCAAGGACCTTACTGAGCCATTCTATACCAGACGAGGCCTAAAACAAGGCGGCGGCCTATCGTGTGTTCTCTTCAACATAGTGATGGAGATGATAATGTGGCAAGCTGCAGTTAACACTAGTGGCATGATATTCAACAAAAGCCACATACTACTCGCGTACATTGATGATGTAGACATCATCGGTCGAAAACTGCGGGATGTGACTGCAGCCTTCTCAGGTATAAAGAAGGAATCAGCTAAAATGGATCTAATGGTGAACGAGGACAAAGCGGAATTAGTAGTTTCGACGAGCAAGGTATCTACTCATTTGGGAAACTGCGTGAACGTTGACTACTATGATTTCGAGGTGGTAGATAATTTTATCTTCTTAGGCTCCGCCATCAACAAAACAAAAAAATGTCAGCCTTGAGATCCGGAGAAGAATCCTGCTTGCTAATAAATGCTACCACGGACTAAGCAAGCGATTTAATGACAGAGCCCTCTCTCGATCAACAAAAATCCAGCCATACCAGATACTGGGTCTACCTGTCTGGATGTATGGTTCAGAATCCTGGGTTCTGACACAAGCGGATAAATCGGTTCTGGCAGTATTCGAAAGAAAAATACTACGTTAAATATATGGGGTCATCATCATTAACGGAGAGTATCGGCGTCGTATGAATCATGAGCTGTACGAGCTGTACACTAACATTGACGTGGTCAGACGTATTAAGGTGCAGCGGTTGCGTTGGCTAGGTCATGTTGCACGCATAGACGAAAATGCTCCTTTCGAAAAGTCTTCGACAATGAACTGGTTGGACGGCGCAAAACAGGGCGACCAAAACTCCATTGGAATGAACAGGTTACTGAGGACCTTACAGCACTTGGTGTGACTAACTGCAGAAGAAGCACAGAAGATCGATGTGCTTAAAATATTTTTGTACGTGCGGTATATAATCCAATTGGATTGCAAAGAAGTGCCAGCTAAGTAAGTGAGTAAGTAAGTATGTGCCCTTCATACCACATTTTTTGTTAAAGTTTTTTTTTACTTAGAGTAGTGTTGTAAGGACTTAAGACAACTTTGGCGAAGATGGCTTATCGGAAAACCCAACCCTTCCTCTAATGACAGAATGAATGGCTCATGATTAGTCAAAAAACTAATGATATGATCTTTTTATATATTTTTATAGATTTCCGCTGATTTTAGACACATTATCCTTTGTTAACTTGTTCTTAAATGCCTCAAAGACATATCAAGTAAAAAAAATGTGTTTTCCAAAAAAAAAACGGACATATCAACTTTTACCATAATGCTACAGAAATTCTCAAACGTACAATATATGGAAACACCAAAGAGTTCGCAATTAAAAGAATTTATTGCAGTCTTGTTCGTTGTAAATGTAGCATATTCTATTATATTCTATACCAATTCTATTCTATCATGAGATATCATACATACATATGTATATTATCGGCATAGTTTGTTGCAACACAGTACGTTGTTTATAGAATATTTATATTATTTTATATTGTTTACCTTAATTCATCGTACGATTTGCCAAAGTTGTTGTGTCCCACATATAAGTTTTTACTTTCGTATTTTATTTTAGTTGACATTGGACTAGTTTTCAAACGATTTTTAGTTTATAAAAACTTATTTGTATTTAAAATATGTCACAAATGCGACAAATTAGAATTGTGAAACTGTGATTAATGTCTTCACAGACACGTGCTACGAAGATAGAGGCCTATATACAAAGAAATATGTATGTATGTGTTATAGTTAGAAAACCGTGAAAACTTATGAATACTTTGGGGATTATAATGTATTATATATAAGATTTGTTAATGAGTTGATATCGTTGTCATTTGAAAGAAAAAATAGTGTAGAACAAAGTCTCGGACATTAATTATGTCCAATTGTCTTAAATTGGTTAAGAACATATACAAAAATAAGCGGCTAAGAAAAACGAATGACTAAGAGAAATTTTCACAAAAAGAACATTTACACTAGTTCTAAGCATCTAATCATAAATGGTTTAAAATTATATTGTTGCTACAGTCTCTAATTCATCATATATTGGTCGTGTTTTTTTGGTATCCTATATAGGAGACCGGTATAGGATACCAAGAAAACGCTTCGCCGCTAACAAAAAGAAATAACTTGGCAGCACAGTAATTCATGTCAAATAATTTGTTGTTTTCTTTTTATTCATTCGTAAATATTTTATTATTTGCAGTTTTGAAAGTTTTTGTGATATTTTTGAAAAATGTTGTAATATTCAAATAAAACTGATTCACATGACCCTTCTTGGGATCTAATGTTTCACATGGACCTTAAGCCACAAATTGGAATCAAATCTATGTGTTGCATAACAAATTTTCTGTAAAATAACACATTTCATTGAAAAATATCATTCAACAGCAAATTATTTTATTTGACGTTCGCTTTTCTTTTTCATTCCTTGTTTACGCCTGCAATAAAAAATTTGGTCACATTTTAATTTTTACTACTATTTTGAACAACTTATCCCCGTTTAGCTTAGCATGTAATTTTATCCCCGTTAGCGTATATAGGATAACTTTTGTTTGGCTAAGCGGGTATAAGTTACCAACAAAACGCAACCATTATTGAAAAACGTCGTATTTTGCTATAAATAATGGAATGAAAACAAATAGCAACCATTTCTGGAAGAAGGTTCACTATATAAGGTTGATTCTGGCGATTTGATATTATTAAATTCTATCATATTATTAGACAAAGCACCTAGTGTCATAACATTTCCTAGGAGTTCCTTTGTTACTTATACCTAAATTTAGCTACAAAAGACATGATTGCCCAAAATATATCTTAGAACAATATTAGCAAAACAAAATTTCAGTATCTCCTCTTGATTCGAACTAAGTAACATTAATACACCAATGCCCATATTCATACATAAAAGTACCTGACATTTTAATTATAAAAACGTTTCAATTATATTGACAATAGCATTAAGTTTAATGAAAAAAAAGTTTTACCGACAACAATTTTACAAAAGAAAACATGCGTAGGTAGGGTGTGTTTTGTTACATTTTACCTCTGAATGGAGGTGTTGACTAGTCAACGCCACGCATTTATCATATACATACACCGAAGCAAGATCCAAGCAAGATCGATACAACAGTGTAACATTCACACGCACTTTACAGTGTTTTTGAAGTTGAAACTATTCAAATACGGTCATATTGTTCAATAGTTATAAGCGACCCAGTCAGTGTCTGCTTGTAGGTGTTAATGAGTTTCTACTTATTTGCACGATTTTTTAGTTATCACTACGATTGCGTTTAGAAATGACGTAGTCACGCAATACCGTATATTGTAAGCTAACTATGCAAAAACGCATTTTCGGAGAGAAATAAAAATACAAAAAATTTAAATTATGTTAAATTTGGAAGTGACCCCAGGAGCATAGAAATTTGGTGAATTTGAGGTATGATTCATTTTCCATTTATATGTGAATATATATGTATGTAAATACTTCTTACTGTTGATTACATATGTAAGTACATACGCTAAATGTTACATTGTTGTAAAAAAAAACACCCTTGTTGTATCTCATTGCAGTACCCGTATCACGCCTTCCACAAGGAGCTACTCACTAAAGCTCTCGATATTTGTTTATGGAAATGTCAGTGTTAATGATATATGAATTTGTCTTTATTACGAGGGGTTTGAACAAAGCTGCCAAAGATTTGTTTCAATGTCTACAAAACTGAGGTATTATATTTTCATTGTAATAAAAAATGTTAACCAACTGTATATTATATTTCCGTTGCAATTATATTCCGCATGTGGAACAGTATTATATGCGCTTCGATCTTCTGCGCTTCTTTTCCAGTTCGTCACATCAAGATCTACAAGGTTCTCAGTAACTTGGTCTTTCCAACGCAGTTGTAGTCGGCCTCTTTTGTGCCGTCCTTCGAGTTAATTGCTAAAGTCTTTTCGAGATGGAGCATTTTCATTCATGACATTATCAACGCATCCGCTGTACCTTAATGCGTTTGTCCTCGTCAATGCGGGAGATCCCGGGTTCAATTCCCGCCTCCAGTCATGTATGGATGGGATGTGCTAAGGATTTACTAAGACCTGACCAGTGACCTCTTTGTGGCACGGGAAATAGTTGTCCGATCTTACTCAAATTTCAGTCATGTATTTTTTACATCAAGTGCCACAATATTCCAGTCGGACATTTTTCAATTTTCGCAAAAAAATCGTCCATACATTTCGCTGCCGCCCTAATGTAGAACCAGTACTAGGTATAGCTGAATTTTCGTTCGTCGGGGGAGGGCTTTGTCTTTAAATTGCTAGCTTAGCGCATAGTAGCAGCGGTTTGCGATCAATACTCACCTCTTGATTTCATGGCTAATATTATTATTTTTGTACGGCGGAGCCAAGGTTGACTAAAGCATCTACCACTTCAAAGTTATAGTTTTAAACGTTCACGCAGCGTCCCATGCAAACAGACTCTTTGTTCGTTGAAACAAATAACTTGGTTTTGTCCTCTTGTATTACACAGTAGCACATTTTCCAACTTCAAACTCTTGAACCAATTGAAACCCACAAAATCTGAAAGCTTATGATAGTAGAAGAAAAACCCTATCTGGGTTTTGAATTATTAGCTAAGGTTTTCTTTTAATTCATTTTAGAAGTTTTCGGCTGAGGTGAGGATTTTAGTAGTCTATATCTCGTGAACTATTCCAAATATGGCTTTTCTCTCTTCAGCAAATTTGTAGCTCTTAATCAGATCTAAAAATTGTAGCTTGAGATAAAATCAAGAAAACAACAACATCTTACTCAAATCAGCGAAACTGTAAAAAAATCGTAGATTTTCGTTATATAAAAAATAGAAATAAATAAAATAACAACAAAAATCTATGATGAAATTTTACGATTTTTTTACAGTTTAGAGTTGTTTTGAGTGGGATATTGGTGTTTTTTTTTATTTTATCTGAAGGTTAAATTTTTAGATCTGATTAAGAGCTAAAAATTTGCCGAAGAGAGATATAAAATTTTCGAATAGTTCAGGAGATATAGCCTTAGGAATCAGAACATGATTTTCAAAATTTTCAAAAACGAATTAAAAAAAAAACCTTAGCTAAAAATTCAAAACCCAGCTAGGGGGTTTCTTCTACCATCATCAGCTTTCAGATTTTGGCGGTCTCAATTGGTTCAAGTTTTTACTGCTGCACTGTGTTACCAGACCCACTTCTGCTATCTATTTCTCAATGCTCGAAAAGGCTGCAGTAACATTTCGCAGTCCTCGGCCAATGATATATATATCATCGGCATACGCAAGCAACATGTGGCTTTAGGTAAAGATGGTACCTGTCGTGTTTTTGCACCCTTCCGCATGATCATTTCCACTATGATGTTAAAGAGATCGCATGACCGACTATCGCTTTGTCTAAAGTCTTGCTAGCTAGAAAATCGCTTTGTTAAATTTTTTCCTTTTTTTCACTGAAAACTTCATGTCAGTGAGTATCATCCGGCAAGGTCGTACCAGCATCGCTGGGATAACATACTCAACCATAGCAACTTATAGTTTCTGTCGTATTAGACTGTCGAATGCAGCTTTGTAATCGATAAACAGATGGAAGGTGTCGATTAGGGGTATAACTTTTTGCAATTTTTTGCAAATATCCAAATGGCCCTAGCATAGTCGAATAGGCCATTGAAAATTATATAAAAAAATGGTATTATTTTTTCGCAGTTGTCAAAAAAGTTCACCCACCAAACGCTGTAAAGTTTTTGAATGATTTTTTTTATTTATTTAGCTAAAAAGCGCAAAAAACTTTTTTTTATCAATATATCAAGGTGCATTTAATATTTGTGTAAATATGTATTTAGGAGGCTGAATGTATGTCATTGATAATTACGTCATGTACTTTAATTGTTTTTATTATTCAAAGAAAATTATATTCCGAGTTTGTGTTTAATACTTAAAAACAATTTATTTTAAAAGAAACGCTTTAAGCGTTTTAAAAAATGCAAAAATTTGGACAAAGGCTTTGACCAAATTTAAAGATAGCACAATAATGTGGAGAAACATTCCAGATATCGTCATTCCATTACATCAACTGAGCAAAATGCTAACCCAAAAAATGATAATTGTTAGATTTCATGCTTTAGCTGCTTCAGAAAAATCAAAAACAAAGAGGTATAAAGTTATCTCAAAAGAACTTTGCGATTTGTGAACATAAAAATTTTTCAGTTTACTATTTTACTTTATTAATAAAGTATTTAAAGTTTTTTATTTAAAACGAATGTTTTTTTTTGGGAGATTTTAGAAAATCGTTTTCGTGGGTGAGGTTTTTTATCCGAAATGACCCCAAAATAATTTTTTCGTAAATAACACAACCTTCGCCATAGCGTGGTACTAGGGCCAAAATTTGGTTATACCCCTAGTGTCGATATGCATTTCTTGGGTCTTCTTCAGGATTTGTCGTAGTGTGATTATCAGGTTGGTCGTAAAACTACCAGGTTTAAAGCCACACTGATATGGTCCACGCAGGTCCGCCAAGATGGCCTTTAGTCTTTCAATTGACACACTAGACAGAACCTTGTAAGCGATAGGTAAAAGGCTGAACCCGCGGTAGCTGCTAAACACAATTGGATAGCCTTTTTAATGCACTAGACATAGAATACTCAAAGATCAATCATGCATTCGTCTATAGTTTCTACACACACTTCTAACGCCTTTATAAACACCGGATATAGTACCCCCAGATTTCAATCATCGGCCATGCATTCCTTGAGCCAAATCGTGTTTATGAGCTGGTAAATGTACGCTACCAGCTCACCGCCGCCGGCCTTTAAAAGTTCTGCCCGCAGTCCATCGGCTCCAGCAGCTATATTATTATTAGGCCGTGCAATTTCCGTGCTGATTCCGTTTTGGCTCGGTGGTGGACAATCTACTCCGTCGTCGATGATTGACAGCTATGCTACTATGCAATGATTTTTACCATTTGGTCTTTTCGGGCCTCATCTCTATCCCTGTACTTTTCGATATCCTAGCTCTTTCTTTTCTTCCATAGACCTCTTCTCATTATATCATTTCGTCACCGCACTCGTTGCCATTGGCTGCCGCTTTGCCCGGTATGCAGCATCCTCCCTCAGACATTGCGTGACATTCCCCATTGTATCAGGGCTTGTCTGAGTGTGATTGAATATTATCCATAAAATTCGCAACATGCTGTCACTGTGTATCGGTAATAACAGAATTAGGGGAGTTTGTTTGAAATAATTGAGGGTTGATTGTATAGGCATTGGCTATCTCGGTGGTATGCAGCTTTGTGATGTCCAGCTTCCTTTGCGTTTTGTTACGAGCATTATTATCACTACTTAATCGCTTGCGTAACTTGGCTACCACTAGGTGGTGATCCGAGTCAATATTAGCACCGCGCATCACACGCACGTCCATAACGCTTTAGGCAAGCACTCCATCGATTGCCGTGTGATCAATCTTTTTCCTAGTTTTTTGATCAGGGGATATTTAGGTTGCCTTTTAGATGTCTTTATGTGGAAATCTGGTCTCACTCACTACCATGTTTTCTGTTTTCCGACTGCTCAAACAAGAGCATCTTCCCTTTCTATTTTAGAGTTATAAGCTCCCAGAACAATTTTAATGTCATGGTCAGGGCAACGGTCATATATATCCTTCAGGTCCTCATAGAATGCATCTTTAATGTTCTTGTCTCCCGTCGGAGCGTGTACACAAATCAGCGTGATGTAAAAATATTTCCCCTTGTTGCGGATAGTTGCTATTCGGCTACTTATAGAGTTAAACCGCGAGACCAGATTTCGAAGTCTCTTGTCGATAACAATGTGAAACATTTTCGGGGTCATTGATTGAGGGAGAAAAATTCTAAGTCAGGGTGAATGTATTAGGCAGGTATAGTAAAACCCCAAAGGGTTTGGCGTTCTCAAGCCAAACATACTTAATGATCATTGATTTGGAATTTATTTCAAGCTCTAGACCAGTGTTTTTGAAAGAAGTTTATAGCAGAATGATATTCTCATAATGCCAGGCAGTCTGTACAGCTGTTTCGGATTCAGCCACGAATCCTCGTCAGCAGACTTTGGTATAATGGTTGCAAATTGTTCATCAAGTCTTATGCACCAGAATCTCACATCGAAATGAGAATTCTTTCTTGAGTGCATAGACTCGAAAAACTTCACAACCATTCACTATGAGAAATTGCTAAACTTTGCTAAACTTCTTTCTTGTTTTGCTTTGTTTATGTTGAGAAAGCCGTCGGCTTTCAAACAACATGTTTTTGTTGTTGGTTTCGCAACCAACAGATTTGCCATAAGCATTATTTCAGCTTTGCGGCTCGCCGTGCTCTGCGTCATCATCATCGTTGTTTTTGTATTTATTCGGTCTGTTATTAGAACATTGATTTGGAATTTATTTCAAGCTCTAGACCAGTGTTTTTGAAAGAACACTATATTTTATGCTTGGCTTGATGTTTGTTCGCTCAATTGTTCACCTATTACTCAAGAACCATTGATGAACGACAAATCCTTTGGGGGTTTTACTCAATAAATCCACAATATTGGAATGATGTGCGTATGATTAATATAAAATCCGTTTAAAATTTATATAACTCATACTTTGTACATACATATACTCTATTTATATGACCAGAAATTTTGAGTTATTGGGATCAATTTTTGAAACAAGTCGATTAATTGAAAAGTTTTAAGATTTAATTCTATAAAATTAGTCCAACTTGATTTTAGCATGGATATAATAAAGGAACTTATTATGAAAACACGAAGAATAGAAAAAGCAAGAACCCCCCCCCCCCCAAATGTCGACGACCCCCGTCCTTATATCGTGACCATGATTTAAGGATATGCATCTGGAATGTCCGAACTCTTTACAGAGATGGTGCCTCTATCCATCTGGCTGATGACCTTGACAAATACAAGGCTGACATCACCGCCATACAGGAAATGAGATAGACGGGACAGGGATGCACACGACGAAAGAACTGTGACATCTTTTACAGCTGCCATGCAGAAAGACACGAATTTGGATGTGGTTTCATAGTCGGCAAGAGACTTCGACACCTGGTCTCGCGGTTTAACTCTGTAAATGACCGAATAGCCACCATTCGCATCCGGGCGAAATATTTTTACATTACGCTGATTTGTGTACACGCCCCGATGGAAGATAAGACGATGAGATTAAAGATGCATTTTACGAGCGCCTGGAGGAAACATACGACCGCTACCCTGGCCACAACATTAAAATTGTTCTGGGAGACTTTAATGCAAAAATAGGAAGGGAAGATGTTCTTGCTCCATCGATCGGTAAATTCAGCCTGCATACCGACACGTGCCGTGACGTCGACATCATCGGTCGAAAACTGCGGGATGTGACTGCAGCCTTCTCAGGTATACAGAATG
Organism: Muscina levida; assembly: GCA_964034835.1. NCBI lineage: Eukaryota > Metazoa > Arthropoda > Insecta > Diptera > Muscidae > Muscina > Muscina levida. Next base: position 111,966,758 of record OZ035881.1, on the reverse strand, counting down.
AATCAGCAAAAATGGGCCTAAAGGTGAACGAGGACAAAACGAAGTTATTAGTTTCAACGAACAACGAATCTACTCGTTTGGGAAACTGCGTAATCGTTGACAACTATAATTTCGAGGAATGTCAGCCTAGAAATCCGGAGAAGAATCCTGCTTGCAAATATATGCTACTACGGACTAAGCAAGCGATTCAATGACAGAGCCCTCGACGAACAAAACTCCAGCTATACCAGATACTGGTTCTACTTGTCTTAATGTATGGCTCAGAATCCTGGGTTATGACACAATCGGATGAATCGGTTCTGGCGGTATTCGATACTCTTGTTATACTCATTTGTTACATCTGAAAGGACGTTCGGTGCCATTGCCCTGCTAATAAGTGATATATCAGACGTTGTGAGCTGTTTGGTGACCTCAGATGAGAAATTCTGATTTCCCCCAAGTGAAAAAAAACTTAAATTATATTATCCCCCATTCTCCAACACTAGATTACAGACTGTTTATTCTTGTAATATAATTTACTGGCCCACACAATCAACCCTCAGTCTAAACCCCTCGTAATCAGTCATATTTGCACTATTCATATACATTCATATTTTGTTCGGCTGACTGTTTGTTGACATTGTAGTTAATGGTTGAATTCAAGATTGGGTCAACAAAAACTTAGATTATATTTATATACAAATATATTGTACATGTACACCTGTATTACTGTTGCTCTATTTTGGGTTGTATGGTGTTAGTTATTACACTGATTGCGTGTTTTTTGTTTCTAGCAAAAACAAAGATAAGCAGGTGAATTCCTCACCTGCTAAAAAAGGCAAAACTATGGTAAATATTATATTAATAGTAAATAACGGCATTTGCATATACGGTTCGTTTATAATAAGCAACGATTATGAATTAACCGCTGTTAAATGTCATTGCTGCAACACAAGATCTACTTTTCACTTGAAATTCGTATTTGGATATGTTTTTTAAAATTTGCTTAGGACTATAAAGCAAAGCGAATTTAAAATTGCTAACTACCATACGCGAAGGACACAAGTGCATAGCACGACGACACTGCTTCCTACTCCTCCTTCCGCAAGAAAACCGCAATTGATGTTGTGATTTATGATTTTGAAATTTTTAGATGTCGTTCGTGTTGTGACCATTAAATTAATTGCAATTTATCGATTTTGAAATTGCACAACAACATAAGCGACACAAGCTGGTACACAGACAGACAGACAGACACGAGTAGTAGGATTGCGAAATGTTTAACTGTGGCCATCTGAATGGGGTTCATACAAATTCATAAAGATGATGACGATGACGATGACGCTGACTCGCAATACGATGAGGATGATGCCACGATACTGACGATGATGAGGGTCATAAATGTTGTTAGAAATGCATAAAAACATACCCATGCCCCCCCATCTTAATCTCCCTTACCAACTGCAAACCTGACCAAATCCAGTCAGCAGTGCACACATTTAAGGATGTCGTTAAGGAAGCGGGGCAAACGTCAGCTTCATTGTAGCTAACATTCATACATGAATGAAATCTAAATATACAATCCATCCATCTCTACGTATGAGTTTCGCGTACCAGTTCCACATACTGCTCTGTTACTCTTGTGTTGTTTACCCGCGACCCATCCAATTTCAAAGTGGCGCTGTAACAAAGCGAGACCAGTGAATTTTGCTGTTCGTCGTCAAAATACACATTTTACATGCCGTGTCACGAATCACGATAATTCAAACTTTCATGTAAAGGAGCACAAGTTTTTGTGAGGCCTTTGTACCTCGCGAAAAATATAGGAAAAAAATAAATATACTACACATATATTGTTAGCCCTTATGGCTAAATGGGTTGCAGTCGCTCGATCCATACACAGTGGGTGGAAAATGTGTGCAGTTGTTAGTAAAAATGTGGATAAGATGTTCGTTTTAAGCTTGTATAGATGAAGATGACACCACTAACATTACATTGAATTAAGAAATATTTTTGGGGTTTCAATTGAAAACCTTCGAGGTTTTAAATACAGATCTGAGCAACTTCAAAATTCTGTTTATGACGGACTTCCAAATAACATACCAGCTTGAATTCCTAAACTGCATACTTTATCTTAAAATAAAGTAAATAGTTATCATCATCGCCTGCTTGTTAGCCATCGTCGGCCACTGTGTTCGCAGTACCTCCTCCACATGTAACCATACAGCTTATGCATAAACTTCTCTGTATGGGCACATAACGACTGCATACGCTCACACAAATTCGCTTGCCCATATAGTATATGTGAGTTTTGGTAGATTCATAGATCTTTTACAATGTTTGCCATTTAACTTTTGGTCTTTACAACGATTTCTCCAACCAAAACTCAACACAGTTCAGTGGTTTGAGTCCACGAAATCGTTATGTTATACACTCAAGCATTCAGAGCGAAATTTATTTGTTGGACCCCCAAATAAATAAGAAAAAATCTACAAAACCGGACGAAGCCTGTTGGCAATAATGAAATATACTATATCAATGCAAGGAAGTGTACGTACACTAGTTTACCCATGTATGTATATATTTATGTGTATGTAAGAAACAACACACAAGTTTGGTTAACTCTTAATTCATGGCAAACATTCACAAATACTGAAAATTTTTAAATACTGACATAGTCATATCTTTATTTTTCACATATTCAAAAATTCGAATAATAAAATATAAAAATATTCAAAAATTCAAATATTCAAATATTGAAATATTCAAGAATTTAAATATTCAAATATGGAAATCTGTATTCAAATATTACAATTTTCAAATATTCGAACATTTAAAATAACGCTTCTAACCAAGCGCAAAGCAAGCTAGACATCACAAAGCAGCATACCACCGAGATAGCCAATGCCTTCTCCAACCAACTCCCTCAACTATTTGAAACAAACCCTCCTAATTCTGATGTTCCAGACGGCAGTGGTCATAGAATTGCGTATTTCCCGGGCAATGTCAGTCTACATCCGTTCAGTCTTAGCAGATGTGAGAAGGCGCAATGGTGAGTAAGTAACAGAATTTACTGAAGTTCAACAGAGGCTCTCTTAGTGGCTTTGGCAGCCCCGAAAACTAGGACCTGGAGCGGTGGCCTAATAACTCATTCTTCTTAAACAAACTAATTATTATGAAAATACGAAGAACAGAAAAAACAAGAACCACTCCCCCAAATGTTGACGACCCCCTTAAACGTTATAAGGACCATAATTTTCGGATATGCACCTGGAAAGTCCGAACTCTCTATAGAGATGGTGCCTCTATCCAATTGGGGGACGTCCTTGACAATTACAAGGCTGACATCACCGTCATACAGGAAATGCGATAGACGGGACTGGGATGCACACGACGAAAGAACTGTGACGTCTTTTGGATGTGGTTTCATAGTCGGCAAGAGACTTCGACATCTGATCTCGCGGTTTATCCCAGAAAGTGACCGAATAGCCACTATACGCATCAAGGCGGAAGTCAAAGACAAGGACATTAATGATGCATTTTATTAGCGACTGCATGAAATATATGACCGCTGTCGTGCACATGGCATTAAGCGCCCCATACACGAGTACTGCCGCAGTTCATGCCGATGAACCCCTTGTGTACGTGTGTGATTGAAAGTTTCGATACACACTTATCAATCAATGCTGTATTTTGAAATTTGAAGCAGGAACATGTTAGCTTTTCCTTCAAAAGTATGTTGCACAATGCCGATGAGGACTGATACAATCCTTTAATTTATTGAATAAATCGTTTTTCCATTATTGCTTTTTATTTTGGACACTAAGAAATTTTTAAATTTCGTTGTTTACACATTCTTAAAAATTTTTTTTGGAATTTGACATATTTGAAATATAAAAAGTACACAAAGTTCATCTGATTGATAGGTGTTAATTTTGAAAATCAAAACTGTTTTGATTTTCATACTGCATTGTCTGTGTGACAAATACATTCTCATGTTCTCCCAAATTTACCAATACACATATATTGCCATTCCAGCGGCAGTACTCGTCTATGGGGCGCTTTAAAATTGTTTTGTGAGATTTTAATGCTAAAATAGGAAGGGAAGGTGCAGCAACACCTCCGATATCGTACTTAGACTGGTTAGTATCGCGTCGGCAAGAAACATGGTAGTGAGTGAAACCAGTTTCTCGCATAAAGAAATCCACTAGGCAACCTGGATACCCCCTGATCAAATTGCAAGAAACCAGATTGATCACGTGGTAATTGATTGTCACGCATGTCCATAACGGTTTAGACATGGCTTCCATCAATTACCACGTGATCAATCTGGTTTCCTGATGCGCGGTGCAATCAATGACTTCGATCACCACCTAGTTTCAGCCAAGGTACGCACGGGTTTAAAAAACTAATTTTATTTCACTTTACACCTCACGAATGAGGTATAGGATGCTTCTCGCGTTGTTGTGAATTAACATGCTTTCTATTTTAGATTCGCAACAAACGACACCTACTTGTTTATCGACGAATGCGAACGTTACTAGACATGCCGCTTATCTCGACACTTATACTGCGAAGTTGCTGCTGATGACTTGAGCCGGGAATCGAACCATGGATCTCCCGCATTGTAGTCGCGTGTTCTAACCACATTGCCGCGGCCGGTCCCACACGATTAAGTAGTGCTAAAAACGCTCGTAACCAGACAAAAGGAAGCTAGACATCACAAAGCTGCATACTACCGAAATAGCCAATGCCTACTCCAACCAACTTTGTTAACTACTTCAAACAAGCCCCCTAATTCTGATGTTCCCGACACCCACTGGCAGCATAATGCGAATTCTATGACCAGTGCCGCAACGACCGCACTGGATTATGAAAAACCACGCCCCTACTACGATGATGAATGTTGCGAAATGTCCGAGGAAAAGGATTTTGCATACAGGGCAAAACTGCAGCCAATGACAACGCATTGTAATCAGAAGAGGAGGGAGATGACACGCCTCTTCAGGCGGAGAATGCGTCTTTAGTAGAAAAGAGAGAGCCAGGATATCGAAAATTACCGGGATAAAGGTGTAGCCCGAAAGTTCTACCAAAAAGTAAAAGGCAATGGTTTTGGAACAGGGATCACCACCTGTAAAGATAAAGACGGAAATCTGGTCACGACACTCAGAGTGTGCTGCAAATATGGAGGGAACACTTCCCGACTCTTCTCGTTTCCGAAGGCAGCATAAGTGACTAAATTACGCCAATCATCGACGACACAGTAGACTAGATCAGCAAGGCAATTGCACGGCTTCCAAATAGGGAAACTGCGGGAGCCGATGTACTGCCGGCAGAGCTTTTTAATGCCGGCGGCGATGAGCTGGCAACATGCATGCACCAGCTCATAAACACGATTTGGCTCAAGGAATACATGGCTGATGATTTAAATCTGGTTGCGATCCAAGTCTGTGTACCCACTATGGCGTGATCAGTCCTAACGAACCTGATTGGAGTGGCTTTCAGAGTGGCTTTAGACTAGTGGCTTTATATTTACACTACGACAAACCCTGGAGTAGACCCAGAAGATTTAGATCGATACCTACCATCTGTTTAAGGATTACAAAGCTGCGTTTGACAGTCCATTATGACAGAAATTATTGGCTGCTATGGCTGAGTTTGGTATCCCCTCGAAGCTGACTGACACGAAGTCTTCAGTGAAAATAGGCAAAAATCTGACTGAGCCATTCTCTACCAAGCGAGGCTTTAGACAAGGAGAAAGTGTGTTATGCGATCTCTTTAACATCATTAACAAAAGTCACATGCTGCGATTACAAAGATATCATTGGCCGTGGACTGCGGATTATTACTGCGGCCTTTTCGAGCATTGAGAAACAGTGGGCAGAAGTAAGTTTGGTGAAAAATCAGGACAAAACCAAGTTATTTGTTACAACGAACAAAGAGTCTACTCGTTTTGGACGCTACATGAACGTTGAGAACTATAAGATTGAAGTGGTTGATGACCTACCTTGGCTCCGCCGTGAACAAAAATAATAATGACAGCCTGGAAATCGAGAGACGAGTATTGATCGCAAACCGATCGCCCTCTATCGAAGAACAAAGATAAACCTGTACCAGACACTGATACTATATGTCTTGCTCTACAGCACAGAACCCATCATCGTTAACGGCAAGTACCGTCGCCGAATGAACAATGAGCTGTATCAGCTGTACAACGCCATCGATGATATATACCGATTGCGCTAGCTTGAATACGTTGTACGAATGGATGAAAATGCTCCAGCTAGAAAAGTCTTCGGCAAAAAACTCGATGGGTGGCGCAGGAGGTTTCGACCAAAATTTCATTGGGTGGACCAGGTAAAAGAGCAATTATCTAAATGCAAAAAACCGAAGCGCTAGGAATTCTTTTCTACGTGCGCCTACTGATGGATGAAATTCTGTTGTTGCTACCATTTAAGAAGAATAATATTTCTATTATAAAACATCAAAATGGGCCAGCATATTGGCCAGCATTTTTAACCCGCTCCCTTTATTGTAACCATACACATTCTATGCATATATTTTTCTTAGCATTTCACTATGTGAACCATTATAAAAATACATCAGTGATAGACAGCCGCCCACTCATTTATACATTTTGGTTGCATATCAAACACCGGGCACTCTTCGCACTTACCAAATGTGTACCCGTAGTATTCAGAGTAGCTCCCCCCCCCCCCCACCCTTTACCTCATGCCTTGTATGGTATCGGGTATGGCTATTTCAAAATGTGTTCATAAATATATTTGTCCTTTAATTGCGAAAGAGGTCTCTGCATTTGAATGTATTTCTAGGCTATAGTAGTGTTGGTTTGTCACAGCTGTGTATGTGCGTGAGTTTCGACGTAATTTTTGCCGTATTGGCAATGTGCGTTATCTTTACTGTCACAGCATTTGCCACTCAGTACTTGCTGCAGCTAAACTGGCTCAACATTGATGAGGTACACAAAACCAATTCATTTGGGGATAAAATTGTTACTCATATGGTCACTTTTGAAGAGGTGGACATTTGAAAGGTTGCGATATATTTTGCATAGTTTGGGAAACACACACATTTTTGGTAGCAGATTTATGGGACCACCGCAACTATTTAATGTTGAAGATTTTAAATTCAAGGTGTTTAAATAAGGAAGTAGGAACAAATATTTTACTATTAAAGCTGTAAATTAGAGTCCCGTTGAACTTTTTATGTCTTTACTAGTTAAATTGTCTCCTTTCAAGTCATTGAACCTATGGAGATGAAAAAGACCTGTCCTCGCGAATACAGCCGTAGCTTAAAAGCAATAGAGCAGAAATTTGATATTCAAGTTTATATTCTCTTAATGGAAGTTTACTTCCAAAATGAGCACGATCGGATAAAAACTACTTACACCTCCCATAAAAATTTCCCCTTTTATGGGGGTGTCCGTCTGTCTCTTCCCCCAATTTGGTACACACGCTTCCATCCCCTAAGCGGAGGCTAAGTTCTAAGATGAGCAAGATCAGAAAAAAACCACTTCCACCTTGTGCAAAGTTTCAAATCATTCGGTTGCGTTTTTCGAAAGTTATCATGCGAACCAGCCGGACAGCCAGACAGACAGACGGACATGGCCCAAATGACTTAAAAATACATGAATCGAATTTTCTTCAAAGAAACTTAGGGTCAAAAGTGACTCCCTCTATATGTTACTCTTTTGGGTCGTATCAAATTATATTTACCTTCCTGCCCGTAGGGTGAGGGTATAAAAATGGATGAGAGAGGCTAAAAGTAACGTCCAGCTCTCTCGTAAAATATACTTTTAGTGCAAATAACCAGTTTTATCACAATGCATAGGATTCAAGTTATCTAAGCTTCGGCATAAACTTAAAAAACTTAATTTCTCTTTACACCCCATGAATAAGGTATGGGATAGCTTTTCGCGTTTTTGTGAATTAATAATCTTACGCAAGATTTGTTTGTTTTTAGTCTCTTTTTCAAACCAACAGACCATGTGCGTTCTGAATAGTAAGCTCAACATGATCAAGAATCACAATATTTCCCACAATTCAGAATGCTACTCCAGCACGGAGTAATCTTTGCAAAATTTTGCCTAATCAGTGGTGAATATTTTCCATCGAAGAAGGAAATGAATTTTCACAAAAAAGTGCATTCGATCTCCTCTAAGGCTCCACGTTGAAGAGTTATGAATGTAATTTCACGAAGTAGCCAAGAGCTCATGTGTTTTATCGAAGAATCGAATCAAACTGAGGGACTTGTTGACAGGACTGATAAAGAGGATAGTCGTTTCTAAAGTGGAATAGTTCAGGAACGGTTCACAATGTGAGAAAATTACCCAAAATACTATATGGATGGCCACTGAATAATGGATTAGTTTTTTGTGCTCCTACAATTATCCGTAAGTTATAGTGAGAATGGTAAGTTCTGAGATTTTGACACAAATTTGTCAACCATTTTCTTAGGTCTAAATTAGCACTTCTAAAGATCTTACACCACTCCTTTTGGTGCCTTCCACACATAACGATTTATTTGCTAAAAAAAATAACTCTTGTTCTTTCAACTTCGAGTTTGTGCTCTGGATAAACATACAATGTTGTACTACTGTTGCTTTGTGACTTTAAGGAGTAGTTTGCCACTTTTGTATTTTTTTTTTTGATAACTCAAAATTTTTTATTCCGGTACAAAGTACATTTGTAGATAAGTATAATGTAAAATTTTATATTCTCTATTTAGTTGTGGAAAATCGGAATTTACCTAGGGTACCATAGTTCGTTGATGGCTTTTATCGTAGATGTGATTAAAGCGCCACCTAAGAGTATTACCCTGCCTCTTTATCAAAATGTTTTTTAAATCAATTCTATCATAACAGCTTTACACACAATTCTTACACTCTATACATTTTATACACAAATACTTATTTAGTTAAAAAGAATATAATAACTTTTAATTTTTGAAAATCTCATAAACATTAAACCTACTGCCTTTTATCGCAGCCGCTTGCTATGCATTTAATGCCAACAAAATTAAAATAAAATTTCAACTACATATATTTCCATAATTGCATGATTACCTAATGAAAATATAAATATAAACAAATTGAACAAACAGGAAATACTCACCATTTTCTTTTATCAACCTCCGGTCCTGACATTAACACCATAACGTATGAGCAACATGCCACTACAACCCGCAGCCAACAAATCGAAAACACTCATACCACATAGATCCCAACCTGCTAACACACACATGTGTCGCATACAATAAAGTGGAATGTAATTTATTTTATTACATCGACAATTTCTTTTTTAAGAAATTGTATAAAAAAATGTTCTAACACATGAAGGTACTCGAAATATAAGCATAGCTAGTTTGACTGTGAGTGTCTAGGGGCTGCATTGAAATTGAATTAAAGGACCATTTCGAAATGGAACTGATGATTTGACTCATTTCTTTATTGTTTTAAGGCATTGGACACAACAAGTCTTTTTGCACAGTAGCAGTTTTCAAGTCGGTTACAAAAAAGGACCACAGACATCTAAAAGTTGTAAAATGAACGCTAAAAAAAAATGAGCCATATACTCCAAGTAACTCCATTTCCTTATACTTTATAAGTCCCTTTAATATTTATTACCTTGTTGAAATGAAGATAGGGTGTGAACTTGTTCCATCGTTGTCCAGTCATCATTTCAAGTAATACATACCCAACATACACACTACGTGTGTGGTCCTTCTCAGTCTGTATATGAATGTGCGTAACTGGATAAAAGAATTACTTAATTTTCGCTTATGCATTCCCACACGTTCAATGCAACGCAAAGAAAGTAAAGTCAACTAACTTATTTCTCTGTCACATACTATTTTGAGTATGTATTTTTGAAATTGTATCCGTATGTTGACTAGTATATTGACTTTGAATATCACATGCCGCATATTACACATATATCTATAGTTTGGTTTAAATTAGAACCTGGAACTTAAATTTCTATTTAGAAATGAAGCCAACATTGTCAATAAACGCCGACGAATAGACAGACTGTTTAAATTTTGTTTGAAAACAAGTGTTATCTAGTTTAGGTTAACACTTCCCAGCAGCGGAAAAGACGAGGCATTGTAAAAATATGTCTGCAAACATGCCTTCAAAGACATTTTGTTGACATTCAAATACGCCTTCCTTTTCCATGCATGTATACAGGCTATAATAAGTCCTTCACTGAGCCTTATAAAAAATTCCATACCCATGCACATTTCGCTTCTCAAATGAGACCTGCAATGAGGCCTCTTACTAGGATGAGAATAGATCCCGCATACATGCCTCTTTCCCTTCTTAAAACTGGCCTTTGAGCAGCCCTACTGTGTACCCCACAAAAATACCATAGATGTTCTCAAAGGGCATGCAAACTTTCTTGCCTTAAACAGGCCTGTTGACAGTCCTATTAGTAGAAGGCAGAATTGACGTTCATAGCCATGCACTTGTCACTTCTCCGATTAGGCCTGTTGGCAGGCCTCTTAAGGGAAGGTAAGACAGATGCTGTTGTTTATGAAAACCACATGTATGTTATTTATCGTACAACAACTATGTCACGTGATAGCTGAGTAGGTAGCATGCCCAACTATGAGTACTGAGGTCGCGAGTTCGATTCCCGCTGCTGGAGTTTAAAAAAAAATTGTAATTGTAAATTGTAATAAATATTGTATTAAAAATTTATAAAAAGTAGGAAATCATATAATATGGAAATAATTCGCATATGTTTTTTTTTTATTTAAGTCCTTTTATAAATGCTCTTCTGCAGGCCTGCCAGCTGGTCTGCAGTAGCAATGCCTCATAGAAGGCCCTTGTTATTAGGACTCCAAGCAGGACATACTAGGCATGCCTACTGAAACGCCTTCAATGAGAAAGGGAATGTGCAGGCCTTGCCTGCCTATGACACCCTATGTTAATTTGAAATGAAGACTGCATTTGAAGGGTAGGGCTTCTGACTGCCTTTGCAGGCCTGTAAGAAGGCATGCAAAGCCCCATTTTTTGCTGGTGGGTTATGAAAACCGTATATAAATAAAAACAATAAGAAAGTTTCAGTCGGGCAACCTGACTTACATATGGCCTCACCCTCGGTCTAACATCAAAGTTTCTATTAAATTAATATTATTACTCGATTTCTAAAGTAGGCAGAGTGGTTTATTTGTATGGGAGGTACCAGAAGGTGCGCGGCTGGAGTTCCAGTTTTTTTCTAAAATTTTTTCTTGTTATAGCTTGGCATTTGTAGCCAAAAACAATTCTATGCAATTTTGTCCGATGGACAAAGCATAGACAAGAACTTGTGTGAATTATGTTGACATGTGGTCTTCGTTGATACCATTTTCGCACCGGTGTGTGTGAGCTTCACATTGATTGGTTGAAGCTTTTAACACTTAAGGTTGTGATAATGAGTGGAGAATGCACAGCAAACGGCACTGATGGTGATGGTTAAACAACCATCGAAATAGCTATCTGCCCTGCCAGCTGTCAACATAATCCATTTCACACAACTCTTGTAAAACAAATTCTATTATCAACAAGCTGACCCGGCAAACGTTGTTCTGCCATACAACTTCGGACCCGGCATACTTCGTCTCGCTCCTAAGGTAACGAATTCATATAAGCTCCAGGAGTATAGTAAAACAAACGTAGTTCAAGTTTTAATGCGATTTATTTGAATTTAATCGAAATTAGTGAAGAGCGGTGAATCGAAAAAAATTAAATACAAGTTATTGCATACTTTTTAGCGCAAACTGTGTTTTCAAACATGCGGATAAAGATATTCAGCGTCACCATTATTCAGGCAACGAAATTATACAGATACTTGGTCCACAATGAAGGAAGTATTAATAATAAAATATAGACCTAATTTTACACTTATATTCTTCCCATGCAATTTGCAACACTGAACATTTGTGCGAAATGTAAGTGAATTAGCGCTTGGAATGACTAATCAAAATGAAAATTTTTTATAAAACTAGAAATATTTGCTGTAATTACATACATATCTTTACTCTTTTTGGGATTTTATTTGTAATAAAAATAATATTTCGTCGGTAACTAGATTAAAAATGAATTATCTCAAGAATATTTAAATTTTTTTTCGATGTCGTTAAGACTTATGCTATAAAGTATGGAATCATTTTTATAAAAAATTTTCCATCAGCGCTATAAAGTATGCAATAATTTACGATAATAATGCAAACAACATAAAAATTTTTTTTTTTAATGCTATAAATACATCTTATCATACGTAACTTTTTTGTTTTTGAATAAAACTGTATACTTCTAAAGCAAAATGTTCTTGGTTTTTAAAGGGCTTTAATCCTAGGAAAAAATATTTTTAAATTTTAAAAATAAATAGAGCAAATAAAAATTGCTATAAATAAGGCCATCGTTACAAGATGATGTCGTATGTCAGCGACATCTGTAGGACAAATGTAATACTTGTCGAAACCTATACACCGATGTCTTGTATGTTACGATTGAGCCGCAAACAAAAAAGAAATGATAAAAAAACGATTCTGGCTGTTTTTCCGGGGGGTGGGGAGGAAAAAAAAATTTTTTTTAAGTTGTCTCGAGGTGGTCTTAAAGATTTGCCCTCGACTTTGGAGAAAAAAAAAATTTTGTATAGGGACCGACCCGGTCTAGATACCATAAAGGCCGGGGCCATGTAGCCCATTTGCAATATCGTACTTGGTTTTGGGAATTATTAACTCGTGCAAAGGCTTTAATCGCATTGACAGACCCAAAAAGGGGGAGTTTGTATGGTAGGTGGAAGTAGTTTTTGACCGATTTTAACAATATGCTTTTCGTATTGGGGAAAAGTGTACAACAAGCTCCGCAACTGCCCCGGAATCGTCCCTAAGAGGTTTAAATGACATATCCCAGTAATTTCCCCTCCTAACATCTTTCCCAAACATACCTACCCAAAATCTTCACCCCCTAAGGGGGCTACCGAACAGAAATCTATATATATAAAAAGAAGTGTACATTTTGATTGTCACTCCATAACTCGAGAACGGCTCGACCGATTGCCATAAAATTTTTAGCGAAGGTACAGGGAGGAGTGATGATGGTTAGTTGATTTTGAAATCCAAAATCGGTCTAGCCATTCTCCAGTTATGCTCCATCTTTATCTTTATATATAAAATTCTACCGTACGTGTGTTGTGACTGAACTCCTCCTAAACGGCTGGACCGATTTGCATAAATTTTTTTGTATGCGTTTGGGTGGCGCCCCGGATGGTTTAGATTTACAATTCGGTCCAATTGGACAAAGGGGCGTGGCACCGCCCATACAACTTGAAAATCAAAAGGGCTGTATCTCATGAACTGTCAGAGGTATGAAGATGAGATTTGGTATATATGTTGTTGAAGCAGTATTAATTTCAGCCAAGGTAGAAGTGGGCGGTGCCACGCCCCCTTTTCAAAAATCGCTCTAACGGCTTTTCTAATAGACCGATTGATACGAAAATTTTACCAAGTGGTACTGTTGACCTGTTGATAGTCCCTGGCTATAATAGGCTGTGATTGCATAAAGGGGCGTGGTACCGCCCATACAACTTGAAAATCAAAAGGGCTGTATCTCATGAACTATCAGAGGTATGAAGATGAGATTTGGTATATATGTTGTTGGAGCAGTATTAATTACAACCAGGCTGGAAGTGGGCGGTGCCACGCCCCTTTTTCAAAAATCGCTCTAACAGCTTTTCTAATAGACCGATTGATACGAAAATTGTACCAATTGGTACTGTTGACCCGTTGATAGTTCCTGGCTATAATTGGTTGTGATTGGATAAAGTGGTGTGGCACCGCCCATATAACTTGAAAATCAAAAGGGCTATATCTCATGAACTATCAGAGGTATATAGATAAGATTTGTTACAGTATAAATTACTGCAAGGGTGGAAGTGGGCTGTGCCACATCCCAGTTATAACTGTCATAGTAATAGTTTGATCGTCCTCTAAATTCCATATTATATTGCAGTTCGCCTAGAGATAGGTAGAGTTTTTTTTTTGTTTTTAAATAAGCAAAAACCGAAAACTTCATATATATTTTTTGAAACCTTCTGCGGAAAACTGCGAAAAATAAGTTATGGCCTTTGAAAGTTGGCAAGCAGAAATTAAGTTTTTTAAAATCCTTGAATTTTTGCCTTTGGCGGAAGTCCAATATGTAGGGCGGGATCTCAAACAGCATCAGAAATATACTATTCTCTTCGCCTTGGTTTCCAAACATCTGAATAGTAGGTCAAAATTGGAGCCGGAGCACATGGGGTCAAAATAAGGGCCTCTTGGATTCTATGATGACCCTCTAAGTGCGGGTGTTGTTTCTTAGTGAAATTTTCGTAGGTTCCGATTTTGGTATACGATTAAATTGATCCGTCCTAATGAACAGGCTATTTGGAACTAAAAAAATAAAAAGTGCCGAGGCGCTGCAAGCGTCAAGCGTTTGGTGACCGAATTATCTTAAAAAATGTTAACACGAGTTCAATGCAAATACAGTATTCGGAAATATTCTTGATTCGTGGGCGAAGAAGACATGGCGAAAGAGGTTTTTATGGCTAAAGGCATAAATCTTCAAACGAAATTTTTATTTGAGGTCATTAGGCGGAGAAGACATGCCAAAAATGTTTTTTACGCCCAAAGAGATAGTTAGTATACAGAAGATACCCGCTACTACAGAAAAAATAAAAATTGAATTTTGAACTTTAGCAGAATGTCCGATTTGAGAAATAAGTGGTTTTTCGCCCTACATACAGATATGATAGATATGACTTTGCTGATGAACTTTTTACAATCGTCATAGAGCCTACGATATTAAGCATTTAAAACAATAAATCTTAATTGGTTAACTTCCATGTTAAGGATTTACTTGAAATTAGTTACATAAGTTAATAAACTCAACATATTATTGTCGAGCTTAAGTACCATTTTCAAAGTACATACTTTGTAGACCTACAAATATATTAATTAGCGTTTATATAGCATTTAGGATGGCAAGAAATCTGAAATGTATTACAAGTTGATATGCAATAGCGAAGCATTGCCGGGCCCACTAGTTATTTTTATAAAATTGGCTCCCACCGCTCTAACTGCCCTTAGAGGGAAAATGGATGACCGACCCCCAGTCATTCTGCCCCTTAGGGGGCATCCATACAAAAATATATTTTTTATAAAATTTGCTCTCACCGCTCTGATTTTAGCAACTCCAACAGTTTCTCAATAACACGGGATACCAGATAACATGGAACCTAAGGAGGCTCTCATACAAAATGCACTTAAAACGACCAAAACAACAAAATTCTTCACAAAATAGTATTTCCGTAAAATTTATCATGTATTTTTGAATAATTTAGGGTGTGAAGATAGTTATGTTCGAGAAAAATGTTAGGAGGTAAATGCTAGTGGGGGTCGGTCATACATTTCACCCTTCTATGAAGGAGTGTGATGCAAGCTAAAGCTTCTGATTGGTTTAACTTGGCAAACCCAGAGTGATCCTTGCCAATTGCACTTCAAGTCTACTCACAGAGCTCCGTATTCGTAGTGCTACTGCGGTTGCAGTACCTCCATGTGGTGAAGCCTGGAAGCGTACCTTTGACACCCGTCAGAGCACGGCTAACTGTGAGGGGGGAAATCTAAAACCCAGGTACGTCTACTCAGAGTGAGCGGTACCCTGGTCAGCGTCTTACCCAGAATGGGCGGCTGTAATTTAATCCTGGCAGGAAGAGAAAAGAAGTAAGAAAAGAATAAAATAGACCCCCTCAAATGTTAACGACCACCACAAACGAATTAAGGACCATGATTTAAGGATATGCACCTGGAATGTTAGAACACTGTATAGACCAGGTGCCTCCATCCAACTGGTGGAAGTCCTCGAAGAATACAAGGCTGACTTAACCGCTTTACAGGAAATCCGGTAGACGGGTGCTCGCGCATGAAGACGTGCGACATCTACTATAGTGGTCATGCGGACAAGCACGAGTTTGGATGTGGATTTGTGGTAGGCCAGAGACTGCGACACCTAGTCTCAAGGTTCAACCCGGTGTGTGAACGTATAGCCACCATAAGAGTCAAAACAAAGTTTTTCCACATAACACTTATATGTGCCCATGCTCCGACAGAAGAGAAAAGCGATGAGGACAAAGACGAGTTCTACGAGAGCCTAGAAAATGTATATGATATGTATATGCTAAAATAGGTAGAAAAACCGCATTTGAGCCTACCATCGGAAAATTCAGTCTGCACACCAAAACGTCGAACAATGGCATCAGACTGATTGATTTCCCTGCGGCAAGAAATATCGAAGTTTGGTATTTGACCATATAAATATTCATAAGGCAACATGGTTGTCTCCAGATCAATTGACGAGGAATCAGATAGATCACGTGGTAGTCGATGGAAGGCACGCATCGAGTGTTCTGGACGTACGAGTGATCAGGGGTGCGAACATTGATTCCGATCACTTCCTTACCGCAGTTAAGGTACGCACAAGGCTAAGCATGGCGAAAAACGTATGTAACCAGGCACAACGAAAGCTGGACATCGGTAAACTGCGGACCACAGAGGTAGTGGTCGCCTACTCTAACCACCTAACTCAACTGCTGCGGAATGCTCCAACCCTTAATAATATAACCTCGCAGCGGCAAAATATAGCCGGCTCCGTAGAACGGGTCGCACAAGAAGCGTACTTGGGTACTCAAAGCCGTCTCAAGAAGATGCCTGATCCAATGATGAATGTCGCAATGCCACGAGAGAGAACGGCACAGGGAGAAGAGACGAGAGGCAACTCGTCTTTTTAGACGGAAAAAGAAGTAGCTGAAGAAGAGGCAGGATTAGTGCACAAAGCTGCTCCGAAGTAGAGCGGAAGCCCGAAAATTATACAAGAGAGTTAAGGCGAGAATGCGTGGAACGGGGTTGCCCTCCTGCAAGGACAGCGATGGTCAGCTAGTGACGGACCCGGATAAAGTCCTGAAGATATGGAGATATCATTTCAAAAATTTACTGGATGCGGACACCACTCTAGAAGACCCCGCTCCAATCCATGACGATGGTATTTATTGTCCACCTCCGAGCCAGAGCGAGATACGTGTGGCAATATCCCGCCTTAAAACAACAAAGCTGCTGGAGCTGGAGCTGCTGCTGCTGGGATTGGAGTCTCAGTCTGATATGCCCCATATACAAGAAAGGAGATCGTAGTGAATGTAAGAACTACCGTGGAATAAGCCTATTACCAATTGCGTACAAGGTCCTTTCAAGCATATTGTGTGAACTTCTAAAGCCAATTGTAGAAAAACTAATTGGACAATATCAGTGCGACTTTAGACCTGGCAAATCTACGACGGATCAAATATTCACTTTACGTCAAATCCGGGGAAAAAACTCGTGATAAGCAGATCGATACATACCACCTCTTTGTCGATTACAAAGCTGCCTTCGACTCTCCGATAAGGAATAGGCTATATGAGGCCATGTCTGAGTTTGGTATTCCTACAAAGCTTATTTGACTTTGGAGATGCACCTTGTCCTCGGTTAAGATTGGTAAAGATCAGTCTGAACCATTCAACATGGAAAGAGCTCTCAGGCAGGGCGATAGCCTGTCCTGTACACTATTTAATATAGTTATGGAAAAGGTGATAAGAAAGGCTGATGTCAACATGTCTGGCACCAAATTCCACAAGAGCCACATGCCACTAGTCTATGCCGATGATATAGATATCATTGGCCGAAATCTGCGGGATGTTACTGCAGTTTTCTCATCACTAGAAAAGGAATAAGCATAAATGGGTCTAGCGGTCAACAAGGACAAATCAAAAATAATGATTTCGACGAACAAAGAGCCCTCTCGATGGGGACGCACCGTGAACGTAGACAATTATTGTTTTGAGGTAATTGGTGAGTTTACCTACCTCGGATCTTCTGTTCTGAAAACTAAGAAACAGCTATACCAGGTGCTAATCTTACCCGTTCTGGTGTATGCTGCCGAATCATGGGTGCTTACTACAACAGACATACAGACGACGAGTTTCGCCATCGGATGAACCATGAGCTGTATGAGCTTTACCACGACATCGACGTAGCTAAAAGAGTCAGAATCCAACGACTTCGATGGCTGGGACATGTTGCCAGGATGTATGTAAATGCTCCAGCGAGAAAGGTGTTTGGAGGCAAACCAGAAGGACGGCGCAGAGCAGGGAGACCTAAACTCTGTTGAAAGGACCAAGTGGTAGGCGACGTGCCATAATCTGGTAGGACTAACTGGAGAACACACGCAGAAGACCGAAGCGTGTGGAATTCTTTATTACTTCAGGCCTCAAATGTATGAACCACGCTCGTAAGTTGTAATTGGCCACTTAAGTAAGAATGGAAGCAAAATGGGAGCGACAGTAGATAATTTCATAAAAAAAAAAAAATTTTTGGGGACCACATTAAGGGTTGAACAAATAGAATAGATATGATCTGAGAAACTTTGGGTTTGCAAAAATATTGGGGGTCGGTCATACATTTGACTCCTCAAGGTGCACGTTTAGGGCATATTATGGGGTGATGATGGGGGGTAGGTATGTTTAGGGAAAATGTTAGGAGGGAAAATAACTGGGCGTCGGTCACACATTTAAACCCTCTAGGGGCAATTCCAGGGCAAGCCCCGCGGCTTGTTGTAGATTTTTTCCCCAATACGAAATTTTTTTAATAAAAATGGGGGACTCGATATTGATTTTAGACCCATAGTTTCTTGGGCGAATTTTCATAGAACTCATCGTAGATTTCGATTCCGATAACCGCTTGGTCGATAAAAAAATTGACCCACTCTAATGTTATACCTACCTCCTCCTTATGGGCGTTACAAGTATACCCTTCGTTCCGTTTGTGCGCATGGTGAGGGATATAAAAATGTAGCATCGTCCTATTCTTTTACAGAACGTATTGAAACACAAAACTGAGAACAACATTTGCAACTCAACAATCTAGACCATAGATGTCCAAAATAAAATAAAGAGCTGTTGGTGTGAATGAGGCACACCGCATAAAGGGGCTGCGAGAGAGAAAAATACAATGCTTGTAAATTGAGTGGCGATGAATTTTTGTTTTGCTATCTATTTCCATTTCACAATAGGTGCAACATCGACAAACAAATTAATACATATGTGTGCATTTAAAAGTGCTATACATAAATTACTAACACTATGTAACTGTGGCTTTGCCCCCTCTTTAAATATTTTTTTACAGAAAAGTGTGTGACATATGAAAAGAGAAATAAGATGTTTTAAGTTAAAAATTGGAATCGAACCACATATGTCTTCCACAAAAGCCTAATTTTCATAGTTATTTGGGGTGCCGAGATTTGTGCTGGTGTAGTTTTCTGTTAAACAAGATATCCAGCGCACAGTGGAGCAAAATCGCTTTAAACTGTGGTGTTTCCCAGATAATTTGAAACTTTTCAGTTTTTTTTTTTGTGGTTATGGGTCTTCTGTGTGAAGTTAGTTACTTCGGTTACGTAAAAGATACATATTTTTAATATTCACTCAAGGAGCGATAACGATAAAACCGTTTGTCATCTTTTAAGAAGCTTTTACTAGACAAATGCCGATACTCGACTAATTGCTGTCTACTACATTGAGGGAGTCTCCTATCAAAGAAATATTACCGGGTTGGAACCCAGGTCCTCCGCATGATAAACACGTGTTCTAACCGTATGTTCACGGTTGGTCCTACAGCTTATTTAATACCTATTCAAAACGTTATTAAAATGAACTCACCCATGAACTTATATACATTACGTTATTCCATAATTCCCCACTGTGCCTTCAATAGCAAAAATACTCCTAAACGAAGTTTAATTACTACTCAAGTACCAAAATTATTTTATAATTAATTTCCCGAAAACGACAACAACAATACAACCGAATCAAGCAAGGACCAGATGACTTAAAGGGTACAATCAAAGGAGAAGAATGCGTACAAATTGTATAATGAATAAATGTAACAAACCTATGATGGATTGATTTTGTTGATGAAGAATGCGTGCATGATTGTCAAAAGGGCGCGCGAGAGAGAAAGAGAAAGTTTTCGACCTGCTGCCATACAACTTAATCCTCAAAAACAACGACAGACATTGGGAGGCAGGCAGTCAGCATCCGCTCCAACAACCCTAAGCCAAATATGAACTGATTGCAATTATAATCAAGCTCTAGTGTTGTAGCTGAGTTAGACATATTGTCAAAGTATCTGCTATCCCATCTGAAGATACTCAAGCTCGCACGCATTGCACAGCAACAAGGGGGACGGCAAGAGGATAAACGCTGCGAATGGAGCATGATGTCATGTCATGCACATTAGTTGTGGTGCGAAGCAAAAGCAAGAGTGCCCGTACTCGTATCTGATGCCACGGCTCATTTCGAGTGGGAGCCGAGAGTCCTGCAGTAATAATAACACTTGATACAAAAACAGACAGTCAGTCAGGCAGACAGCCCCAGCCAGGCCACTGTGTGATGGCAGTCATTTTGAATGATAGCAAAGACAAGCATAACAAATGGACTTGAGACCATTATGTTGGTGGCACTGTTTCTAATGTCGCTGCACACACACACACACACTCACCCACAGCCTTTGTACACTCATTCTCCAACACTGGGTGGCAGCACAATGTGCGTTCATATGCCACACAGCGGCAATGAGCAACATAATCAACGCAAATTGTGCTTAGTTTCCTTTAACGCTGTTGACGTCGCTGCTAATTAATGATTAGATTTAACAATGTGCACTGCTGGGGTGTTGGGGTGGTTGACAGAGAGGCGCACGCACAAAAGGGTCCTATTGAACGACAAACGTAATGTCTGTCCTCCCCCAGGGCCCCCTGTGTTAGTCGCACGTACACCCACTCAAGTTTTATGAAATTCTATACAACTGTTGGGCCCACAACAAAAATATGAATGAATTACATGCGTAAACTATTACGAAGCATTGTTCGGCAGGACATCAAGCTGCTGACAGGAGTGCCGAGGAAAGAGGTTAATTATGCTAGCAAATTATTTTTAGATTCATAAAAAAGGGCTGCAAATGTAAACTTGTCAAAATTCTTGCGTCACAGGTTTTGCAATTAAATATAAGATGTGAAGTTGTGTATGTTACAGCATATCTTCATGTTATCTAGCTGAGCAGATATTCTTTGGTAACTGAAGATTGGCTTGCAAATTAAATGAATTTAGCAACTATTTGATTGAAAAGAAAGCAAAATTAAACTTGTACATTTATATTGTTGGTGGACCTTTCAAATTATTACCGTTTCAGTCTATGGACTCTTGAAAAGCTTGAAGATGATCCACTGTTCTCAATCAATATGTTGGTTATTCGTGGCTAAATGGGTGCGTTATAGTAGTTATTCGATTTCTAAAAACTAAGAGGCTTTAATTCCATCCAGGAAGTCCTCTGGAAAAAACAACAACGGTGCCAGACATTTCAACTGTTTGTAAGTGGCTCCATCTTTCCCCACAAGGAGAAACCGAGCGATCGTATATGCGTGAGCAGAAGGTGGAGAAGTTCTCTATCGGATGTCAGAAATTAATGATGTGCTGCCATCGGTAGTTATCACAAGCCCATCACAGGTGACATCAAGATCAAGTATAAATGGCCGAGAAGAACAATCAGGCACACAAGACGAATCGCCTCTACCTAGAACATCTTCAGTTTCCATTTGGTTCCATTATCAGAAGAATCGGGTGGCCAGAACAACATGAGTTAGCATCACCGGACGATATATTGTATCACTAATCGAAGGCACGTATATAATGCAACTGAAACCACGAAATTAAAATCAGCAGCTCTGCAGAAAATAACATGAGAATATGATGCAACCCTCCCAGTCTACATAAGATAGAAAAAAAAATCAGAAAATAAAGAAGAAATAAGGCGCGGGCAAAGATGGAATACTAGCCGAAATACTACTGTATTCGCAGATAAGCTTCTACAGCTTCACTGCACATCAGTCTCGGTGGAGAAAGAATGCATCCACCGGCATCCGTAAAGTGACGATTTGAATGATTGTCACACCTGAAGAAGAATTATTCTTCTTAACACCATATGCAAGATACTGGCAGTCATAGTACAGAAAAAACTTTAATAATGAACAATTAGGGAAATAAACAGGCAGGTTTCCGATAAACAGAAGCTGCTTCCATCAGGCCAATACTCTTCACACTTTAATAGAGAAACCTATAATAACATACTCCCCGTATCGAATGTTTGTAGAATTCAAAGAGCCTTCGATACCACTAGACGGACGGTTATATGGAAAGTATTAAAAATGAGGGGAGTATCTCAGAAAATAATTCGGATCATCAGGACTCGACGATGCCGAACTCTCTGTTCTTCACAACAGGAGCATCAGCCAACGATTTCATACCAAAGCTGAAGTAAAGCGAGGATGCTCTTTATCACCTCAACTGCTTACCATCGAACTGGATGATAGCATGAGCAAAGTCTGTTTAGAAAGAAGATGAATTTCGGTTACTGTCCCATGCCGGCTCAAGAATTTCGATTCTGTGAATGGTATTTGTCTATTCTCGCACAAAATGTCAAACATGCAAGCGACAGTAAGAAATCTCGAAAGATTAGCTCGTAATGATGGGCTTCAGGTAAATATCAAAAAAACCAAAGCGATGAGATTAAACAATGTTAGCACAGATACTACAAGCCAGTTAAATACTTAGATAGCTTCTGTCATATGGATAGTATAGAGAAACTGTAAACATCAGGCTCAACAGAGCGAGAGCAGCATTCGGACGAATTCAGGAAGTAGCTTTTAAATATCAAAAAACACAATCACGGAAAAACTACTGGCAGATATTTATCAGCAAGTGTCTTACAGTCATATGCAGAATATTATTACCAAACATCATAAGCAACTCGGATTTCTGAAACTTATACAATCTTACAATGTTGTCAGATCTGTGAATTGTCAGTTCAGACGATTGTATGAAAACCCATACTTGGGCACACTGCAGTATATATTAAGTGCATTACACGTCAGTTATCGGTAAATTTCTACTGATAAAGAAATTTGATTTCCATTATCAGTAAAATTTTACTAATACTGCAATTTAGTTTTAACTACCAGTAAATTTTTACTGATTACTGAAAAAAATTGTATTAAAAAAACCCTTTTCCTGATAACATTGTAAGATCTGACAACCGTCTGTAAATACTTACTTACTTACTTAAGTGGCCCATTACAACTTACGAACGTGGTTCATAAATTTGAGGCCTGAAGTGTTAAAGAATTCCACACCGAAGTCTTCTGCGTGTGTTCTCCAGTTAGTCCTATCAGATGGTGGCACGTCGCCTACCACTTGGTTCTTCAGGTCCGCCTTCAAACACCATTCTCGCTGGAGCATTTACATCCATCCTGGCAACATGACCCAGCCATCGTAGTCGTTGGATTCTGACTCTTTAAGCTACGTTGATGTCGTGGTAAAGCTCACACAGCTCATGGTTCATCCGATAGCGAAACTCGCCATCGACACAGATAGGTTCATATATTTTTCGGAGTACTTTTCCCTCGAATTCTCCCAGGTTTTGTATGTTCATTGTTGTAAGTATATGGCTCTTGTGGAATATGGTGCCAGACATGTTGACACCTGCCTTTCTCATCACCTTCTCCATAACTATATTAAAAAGGGTTTCAGGACAAGCTATTAGCCTGCCTGAGACCTCTTTCCGTGTTGAATGGTAAATAGCTTAAAGCAAATAAGGGACATAAAATGGAGGTGGATCGGCCATACTATCAGGAAAAAGACCGAAAGTGTTACAATGATGGCGCTAGAGTGGAATCACCAGTGTCATCTGCCGGAAGAATGGGTAAATCGCTGGGTTATTTTGTAAATTGGAAAAAATTATTTAAAAAATTTTTACATTTTTATATATCGCTCATTTGCAAGACCGACATAAGTCAAAAAACGTGATATTTAAGGGAATGATTGCTCGTTAAATCATACTTTATATTGTGAAAAAATACGTAAGTTGTAGTTGAAGCATCATATTAATTGTATGAGGGTACCGTGATACTCGGTTATTGACTCACGTAGGTGTCAACTTTGAAAGGGTTTGAAATATAGACGCAAACATCTCGCCTGTATGACAAATGGGTTGGCCTTAAATGGCAACAAAAAAAAACAAAAAATTAAAATCTCCAATTTTTATTTTTCCCAAAAAAAAAATATTTTGCTGTATTACTTTTTGATCGTTCGCTATTTAGAGTATTCCAACGTAAAAAAATTTGTTTGTTCGTCATATTGGCTGTTCGACAGCCCTTCGACTGTAGTATGGTATATGAGCCAAAGGCAATCACTGCATGTAATAAAAAGATATTTTATTTTCCTACACATGTTGAGTAAGTATATTCTAAGAAAATTTTGTTATCATTACCACATCGGCTTGACATATATGTGGTTTAGCGAATGCTACAACTTTAAATATATTTAAAGTTGTTTTATCGCTAAACCACTTTCATTTCCATTCATTTCTATCACCAACCAAATATATAATTATTGCAGCATGTATACCAATTAGATTCTGTCACTGTTTTAAAATAGTTATATAACTTTTGGAACTCTATGCGTACTACTTATCCGCCGCACTAGAGTTAATGAAAATCTCTCTAATGGGATACGATATTTGTAGGCATTTTGGCTGAACGCACATCTAACTTTCATTGCCTACGCAAACCACCAAGACCAGGCTACCCACTCACTCACAGCCAATATTAACTAAGTTTTCCCTTTATCACATCCTGGCAATTACAAAATCCCCTACTGCTACAACATACAACTACCAAATAGGCAGTATGCAATGTTGGCACTCCAACAGCGATGAAAAGTAAAAAACCATGTTGTTGTATTCTCAACTACCTCCCAGTGGAGGAGGAACAGATAGGCTCGACTGATAGAAAATGAAACAACTAAAAAAAAACACAACGCACAGAAACCGTAGGCAGAGACAAGACATCTGCAGCAACAATATACAGCATATAACTACTATTACTTAACAACCAAGAGATGCCACAAAAACATACCTCCAACTTAGAAATTGCTTTGGTATACTTGATTGTGTGTGTGTGTGTTTGTATGTCAAAATGTGGCAAGTGCAAGTGTACCACACCATCGGAAGGCATAGTGCCAACAACAACAGCACCACTAGCAGCATAGGCATCATCACTCAGAGCCACAGACAAATTCACATTTACAGGCGCACAGCCTCACATTCGCATCTGGTTATAGGATGCGAATGTGTTCAGCATAAAGCTGAAGCATCAAAACACAACACGCGCCATACTCGATGCCACCCAACCAGTTCCAAACAAAAACCAGACCAACCAGGCCAACGCAACGCATAAATTCGCAACGCACGATGAAACAACAACATTGGGCGGCATACATGAGTGGCAGTAATGTGGTGGGTGAATATTGAATAACGAGTAACCGATTTCTTTCACAGATAATATCAAAAGGAATCGCAGCAATACGAAGAAAATTTTGACAATTTTCAATATTTATTTTCAATATATTAAAATTTGTGCGGACTCAAGATATAATATGCTAGCTATTTAGAAGTATTCTTTATTTAAAAAAAAATTACTTTATATATTTTCCCCAACTACTAGAAAATACTCGTAAATTGGGTTGATGCCTGATAACTGACATCAGTGTTCAAAGTTAAAACAGTAGAGTCCTCTCCTACGCCTTCAAAAGTATCCACTTCCAAAATATAGCAGCCCCAACAACACTATACAAAATAACCGTTCGCAACCAGCACACAGATACTCGTATCAGCAACCTAAAGACCAACAAAGGATATAAGGTACCTTAGCATGAACATGTAAACCAACAGGCCTCTTTATGATACACAGAGGCAAAGGCGACATCAGCCCATGCGGCAAAGAAAAGTGTACTAGTGGTGGAAGCAATTGGCTAAAGGGGAGGCTGGTTGCTTTTTATGTTTCGTTAAGGTGGTAACGTCAGTTGTAATAGCTTCGGCATATAAATCAATAAAATGATTGTACGCACCTTTCCTGTCTTCAAAATGAAAGTGAGTGCTGGTGTAACGGTTAACAGCGTGTTGGTGTTTGTGTGAGTGGGGTTCAAGTGTACGTGTACATGGGCGCGTATCGGTGTGCACTGGAGTGCGTATGCACAGTGGGAGAACAATGTTGGCGTTGAAATATTTATATGTTTAAATAATGAAACATTCAAAAATTCAGTAGTTCAGATATACCAATATTCTTCTACTTATCCGTCAGAAGCAGCAGAAATTCATCCATCTGTAGCCTAACGTAGAAAAGAATTCTATGCCCTGGTCTTTTCGTCTATCTATATGATTCGCCACATCAAGTTTAGATAACAGTGCATTCACTGGGTCCGTCCAACTAAGTTTTGGTCGCCATTTCTGCGACGCACATCAAGTTAATGCGTACATATATCCCAGCTGGCGCATTCGGTCTAATTGAACGCGATTGACGACATCGATGTTGTTATACAGCTTATGGTTCATACGACGACGTTACTCGCCGCTAACGGTCATGGGTACTTTTCTCTCGCAGATTCCCATATAAGATTGATCAACTTGTGTCATTACACAAGATTTTGCGCTGTAGAGCCAGACAGGTAGGATCAGTGTCTGGTACATGTGTCGTTTGTGTTTTACATCTAGTATCGTCGTGTAGGCCTGACCAGATGGTGGGCTCCACCCCACTGGAACATAATACTATACCGCTGCTAAGGCCAATACTCCTCAACACTCATGCAAACTGCAATTATGCTTCAAGCTGCCATCAGCTAGAATCGAAGTTCCCATCCAGCCGGCCCACTTTCACCATCAGAATACCGAAGTAATTTGTCGTCAACGCTTCGTCACCTTCTGCTAAGAGCAAAGCTCCCCATCTGGCTGACCGCAACAAACCACCTTCTGTTAGGCACCAAAAGTACCCCATCCGGTTATCACGATTTGGACACCACACAAACATTAAATGAATGTTTACTGCCCGACTTGATAGGAAGAGCTCAAAGAGTCTGATACAGTTATAATCTTTCGCTTTATATTGAAACTAGTCCGTAACAACGTAACAGTGTTCCTGCAATACCTGTTACACCCTTGTTAGAGGGTTAGCGCTATCCATTCGCAGAGACGCTGAGAGTGCGACGCCAAACTCAACTAAGAATCCATAAGATGCACAAAGAGAGATGCAAGACTTGTATGATATCAAGATATACCCAGCTCCATTTATTTCGAGTATTAAACTCTTATTTACCAGCGTTTCTTTTGGTTAAATCACAGACACTAAGTGACACAGCAAAGAGGCTGGCGGTTTACCTAGGGCAAACCGGCCTAGGCATACCAGACATCCCGTAGTACCATCTTTAAACTCCTTGGTCAGAGCTCGTAAAGATGTACTTCTTTACTTCCACTTTTTGCCTTGCAGGGCCAGAGGAGGTCCACTGGTGGCTCCCTCGGGTCTGTGGGGCCAATAATCCCTAAAGGCCTCCCCCCTCCTGCAGGGAGTGTCTGGTGCAGTTGGAACTTTGTTCGTCTGTGACCAATACCCGCCTCGTGAATTTCATGCTACCATTATTATTTTTGTCTACCCGGACCTAATGTAGACAAAATCATATACCACTTCAAAGTTATAGTTGTCAAAATTCACGCAGCATCACAAACAAGTAGCCTCTTAATAAGTTGAAACAAATAACTTAGTTTTGTCCTTTTTTATCACCAGACCCACTTTTTTCAACTGCTTTTTAATGCTTAAAAAGGCCGCAGTAACATTTCGTAGTCCGTGGCCAATGACATCTATATCATCGGCATATGCGAGCAGCAGCATGTGACTTTTATTTAAGATGGTACCAATCGTGTTTACTGCAGCCTTCCGCATGATCATCTCCATTACGATGTTAAAGAGCTCGGAAGACAGACTATCGCCTTGTCTAAAGCTTGGTAGAAAATGGCTCAGACAGATTTTTGCAAATTTTCACCGAAGACTTCATGTCAGTCAGTATCATACTACAAAGTCGTATCAGCCTCGCAGGGATATGTGAGGCCAGTGTCAATTTGTAAATGGTAGATATTTTTTTTCCTACTCTAATAACCCGGAAAACACTGTGTAAGACAAGGAAAAATAAATTGAAGGAGGAGAGAATTTTTTGAATATTGAAATTGAACGGAAGCAAGAAAATTTTCGGAGGAAAAATAAATTATTTTGGAAGGCAAATATAAGCTGAAAATATATTTGCTCGCCAGAGGAAGAAGAATTTGGATGGCGAATAAAAGCCAAAGAATATTTGCGGTGCTTTAAGGAAATAAAATAATTTTGCCAAAGAAAGAAATAGAAAATTTGGAAGGCGAATATAAGTTTGCTGTGGGACTTGAGAAAGAAACATTTTGCCTTGTGAAGTCGGCAGGGTTATCCTCCAGAAAGTCAGTGACATGCTGACATGCTATCATTGGTGGTCAACACATTCGGCCCAAACATTGCTTGGTGAAGTATAATGTTTACAAGTTAATCAGATCAAATTTTTAAATTGGGATTTCGGGAAGAAAAAAAAACGATTCAATTTATATCGGAATTACCGTCAACAAAGAGTTGACCAATTTATGCAAGTCTGTGGATATATTAATTATAAAATAATTTAATTAATGTTACAAGATGTTACCCTATAAATTTCATCACTTTAGTTATACAACACATTTTTACGAAACTAACATCATCGATTCTTCAATCATCAAGCGCTTGACGACGGGAGATGAATAAATGTGAGTATGTATTAGTTTCATTATTAATTTCTATATATAATTCCATCATTTATATTACTCAATATACACAGTCTTTATTACTAATATAACATTAAACTTTACGATCAAGACATTCTTTGTATTTTTAACAGTTACATTAACTTTAATAAATTTTTTTTTATGACGATTTCACTTTTCAATTTAAATTCATTTTCTAAGTGACTATTTATTAACAATAAACTTTCACAATTTTCATATTTATCAGTTGTATCATATCTATTAACCAAGAAACATTTTTTTTGTTTAAAGATTTTTGTAAAATAAACGAAAATAAAATGGAACTTTAAATTATATTTTTATATTCGTGAAAATGAAGGTATAAATTAAATGAAGTAAACATGGGCCGACAAAAAGTTAGATAGTCATCCATTTCCTTTGAGAGTTTAAGATAATACTCAAAAATTTTCTGTTAAAATAATGATCGTCTTTAAACGAAATAATAACATGTTGAATAATGGGGTTCGAGTTGCCAGTTCTATTAATAGCTACATAAAATTTTATAATTAGGGTAACGGATCGAGATCCATTCTATCAGGCCAAGAACACCCCCCAGCCCTGAGCTAAGCCGGTATAAATAGGTAGCACAGGCCAAGAAGGAATGGAGTCTAGAGCGGCGGATCGTTACAGATACCAAAGTCAGTCATTATATCTAATAGATTCTGTCGTATCGGACTGTTGAATTTAGCTTTGTAATCGATTACCAGATGGTAGGTTTCGATCTGCATTTGTCGTAATGTGAATATCAGGTTGGTCGTGGATGTACCAGGTCTAAAGCCATACTGATAAGATTCAATCAATAGACTGGACCTTGTATGCGATGGTTAAAAGGTTTATCCCGCGATAGTTGGTACATACTCTTGGATCGTCTTTCTTAGGCACAGGACAAAAAACACTTAGATACCAGTCGTCGGGCATGTATTCCTTGAGTAAAATCGTGTTATGATCTGGTGTATGTACATTGCCAGCTCATCGCCCCCGCCAGTACATCGGCTCCCGCAGCTTTATTACTTTTAAGCCGAGCAGTCGCCGTCCTTGTCTCGATTTTGCTCGGTGATGGCTCGAGAACGAGCAGAGTATGGACGGAACAGCCATCGCAGTTCCCACGCAGGCATCCGCCAACATCGGGGTCCTTATAACTTTTGTGGGGGTCATTAACACTACACAGTACAAGATTTTTCGCCTCATTGATTTGGGACTCAATTCTGCACGTGAGTAGCCCTAAAAAGAAGAAGTTCTGCATCATTCGTTTGGTCAAGTTGCATGCCATAATAATTTAATATCGATTTGTAGTTCATAAGTATCGTATAGGCGAATTTGTCACTCTTTTGTTTGACATAACTCGAGAACCACTAGTCCGATATAGCTGAAACAAATTTAAAAAAATTAAGAATTACAAATCCTTTAATCTGTTCATATAACGTTTCCCTACATAAGCAACAGTTTGACTTTTCCATTCATTCATCAAATTCAAATATTAAGATTTAAGAATATCTCTCAATTCTAATATTTATCTATAAAATTATACGAATATCCCTCCACTGTGCTCTTCTAGTAAATGTGAGGGCATTTGCCATGGTGTGCGTGTTTCTATGCTCTTATATGTTCGTGTTCCTGTGAATCTGTCCAATATAACCGAAAATTCCCTTACAAATAACTTTGTACCTTTCTATTCATTTCCATTTCAATTTCTACCTTTGCTGATGCTGCAGAAAAGCACACTCGTACCTTGCATATAGTTTTTCGGCGTGTATAACTTTGGCGTGCTATGTGTGTGTGTGTGTGTATTGGTCGCTACACATCCTTCCTTTGAGGGTGAGTTTTGCTTCGTCTTCCCTTTGTGATAAAAATATTTCGAATTTTGATTTATACGTGGTCAGAATATGTCGTTTATTGGAAATGCATTGCCATTTGTTTTCGCTCTTCTCCAGCACGTTTGCACGTTTTCATTTGCTATCTTCTTCGCAAGCGTTTTTCATTGTGCTTTCCTTAAAGCTCGCACGCAGCAGAAGGGTGGGTGGTGGTTGGCTTAAAGTGTAAATGTTTCAATTAAATTGGCGAACGTAAGTAATTGCGGAAAGCCTTGAAGTTTTCTTTGGCTCGGCAGAAGGAGACTGAAAATGTAATAAATACTAATTGCTGATGTGGGGGGATGAAAGTAGTACCAAGTGGTAAAGGGATGAAAGGTGAAGTTATCACAAGTAGGGCAACTATGAGATTATAGGACACAGGCAAATAAAAGAAAATCGATTTTTAAAATTGATTAAAATATTGATTTCATGGCAAAGAATTCAACCCTTTGGGTATGCTTACATGTACATTCGCTGTGTAAAAAATTGGCAATTTATAAGCATTTTGTCATTTAATATGACAAATATTAAATATTTGCATGCTTAAGGTAGAGTACAACTGAAATCCGTAACAAAAACTGGAAACTAGTAAAAGGCAAATGTGTTAGTTAGAGCTTAAGAATACTCAATGCTGAATATATAGAGGGAAAAGTTTAAAAGTTAATGTGTCGAAAATTCTAAAAAACAGAGGTATCCATCCTGTGCGAAGGTTCAGTTCCAAGCCAAGAAGATGTTAGTACAGTTGTGTATCTGAATAAAAAACAAACTTAAGAAACTTGTCCTATCATTAGAGCTGTTGCACACAGATTTGGAGCTAGCGATTTTGTAGGAAGTTATGAAGATTATTATTGCGGATTAAATACTTTATATGTTTTCTGTAATTTTGGAGATATCTTTATTGGAGTATTCAGATATAAGGAATACAGTTAAATCACAAATGTTCATATCAGTTGATGATTTGACAAACCTGTCTTTCGCCTTGTTTTGCAAAGAGATCTGAGCTGGAGCATTTTCATCCACAACTTGGGTCCTGCCAACGCATTCGCTGTACTTTAATACACTTTTCAACGTCAAAGTCGATATACAGCTCGGACAGCTTATTACTTATACTACTTCGATTGCCACCTTTAACGATGAGGTATTATTTAACAAATCATTTTCCTCTTGAATACCTCCAGAACCAATTCGTCCTCTTGTGTCATTACACAGTACAACACATGATTGTGGGACTCAATTCTGAGAATTGCACGTGAAAGTAGCCCCAAAAATAAGAAGTCCTGCATCATTGGTTGTGTCAAGTTAGCTGCATTAATAATTTAATTTCCATATTGAGCAAAAAAGGTGAAACATGGGGAACAGATGGTAAAAAATGGGCGACAATGAAAAAACGAAAAAACGCCTGGATGCCCTTTTTTCAGGTAAGTTTGTTCCCAATTTGTTCTCCTATTCAATATCTACAACTTTGATTCAGACGCAAAAGAGATATTTCGTACGGTATACCGAGCCAACTTGACAAAACGAATGATGCAGAAGTTCTTATTTTTGGGGCTCCTTTTACGTGCAAATTTCAAAATTGAGTCCCAAGTCAATGAACTGAAAAATGTTGTACTGTGTTAACCTGGATTCTGCGCCACAAATCAATATATATTAAGATGTAGTTGCCAATGTCCCAAATGAGTAGATTCTTTGTTTTCTTTTCGTTCACCGTTAAGCTCCTCTACCTGAGAAGGCTGCAATCACATCTCAGAGTTTTCGACCAAGGATGTCTATATTATCAACGTATGTGGCGTGCGCGTATTAACGCAAAATTATCAGTCATAACTGACGCCGTTCACTTGTATACCGGCGACAAGCAAGCGCAAACAATCGTCAAGCCGTTTGACAGTGTAAAAGCGACCACATACAGAAATGCATTTTTATCCACTGCACAATTTGCGACCTATGTCAACAATCGGAACGGGAGGAATTGAAATTACAATGGTTCGAGGAGCTTCCGCGAACTTAAAACTTTCTTTTCTATTGACGACCGACCAAGGAGCAAGACCTATTCAGGAGACAACCTAATCAGGAGAAAGTAAGATAAAGTGTATCAAGTGTTTAGAAAAAGTAATCCAGTGAAATCGACAAACATCGGCGAAATAAGCGGTGCAATTTTGCAAATAATTGCATTTATAAACAAAGCACCAACAGCAGCAGCAAACCGAGGAAGGATTTTTGAGAAAAAGTGAATATTTTATGCAATTTGCCAATGCTCCCACCTGAAGCACGTTTCACGCGAGACGCCGGCACATAACCCCAGCAATTGCACAAACGCAGCAGGTTTTCATCAAGAAGCCACCCCAAAACCTGTGAAACACAATCTAAAGTCATCCAGCAGCAACAGCGGTGCGCAGACATCATCCACACGACCACCTGTCGCCACCAAAGTTGTGAAACCCAAAATTTACGCAGCAGCACATACAAATTACCACATCACCATTACCATCCGAGTGTAGGGATTGGCCCTCCTCGAGAAACAGCCTACAATCAACATACCATCCATACGAGTGTAGGGATTGGCCCTCCTCGTCAGCCTAGAAGAAGTCACCAGAGTGTAGGGGACGACCCTCCTCAAATACAACAACAACATCATACAGTCACCTGAGTGTAGGGGACGACCCTCCTCAGCCACCTAAAGAAGACATCAGGAACAATTTAACCATCACCATCAGTAAGCCATATAGAATCTTAAACAACATGTCCGTCCGTAAGTGGAAAAGATCACCACAGTCCGTCCGTCCGAGTCATGGTATGTAAGTCTTTTATATGTTCTATATAAAAACCCAGAAGTGCCTACAAAAAGTTCAACGATATCAACAAAAAACCAAAACCTACGATATTAATGCTAAGAAGAAGATAAATCTGTTCCGAAATCCTACGAAATCGTCGAAATCTTTAACATCTACGATATATATATACATGATACGACCGCATGCAAAAAACCATAGGGTTTTCTACAACCGTTAACAAATCAGTCAAATACCTGAAAAGAAGTTAAAGTACAACCACGAAAATAGTAAATTGCCAATAGAAAAGTTAAAAAACCTGAAAGAAAAGAAATTTAAATACCTGAAAAAGAAGTTAATACCTGAAAAAGAAAGTAATTAATATGTCTAATGAGAATTTGCATACAACAATTTTAGCCCGCGTGGAAACGCAGGAGCTTATCGTCATTTAAATGTCCAAAATTAAAGATTTTTAGAATACAATCTCTTCGAACAGAAACATAAGATTCAAACAAAGTCGTCAATAACAAAATTTGTTAAATTCCTTAACAAAAAGATTGAAATTTGAAAGTAAACAAATTACCATCGAAATCATTAAACAAAAGAACAAAATAATCATCGAAAATCTCTATGCCTAAAAGTATGCTAAGACGATATGAAATTGAACCTCAACATGAAAAGATAGCATAGACACCAATCATTTACCAAAAGTTAATGAACTATTATATGTATTACACATACTCATACTTACCTTATTTACATTTTCATTTATTATATTTCATTTCATTTACAATTTAATTTCATACTTACCATTTTACCTTATACTTACCATTTTATTACCTTTTTGAACCATTTTTGATATACTCACCAATTTTAGAACATTCTTAAGTTACATTTCTGTTATACAATATTAATCGCAGAGCGATTTAAGTGAATTCATGTTAAAGTTTTAAAGTTTTGAACATTTAGTTAGTTAGTTTGTACATATAAATATTTTGTGTTGAATAACATTCTCGAGTAAGAGAAGTCATATGCATTCCATTCGCAAATCATTATTTCATTGCGAAATTTCACCACGGAATGACAGAACGCTCCGAAACCGTAGGGAAAGCTAGGAATACATAGGGCCAAACTTTTTGCGAGGATGGGATTCTCAAACTTTTGTAAATATTCATAATCATTAACTCATTTCGTCAAGACATTTCATATCTAGCCGATAGATATTTTAAGAAATATTTGTTGTTATGATTCATTTTCAATTGTAATGCAATTTAATGAACGAATACCTAAGAGTATTATTAATTCTGAGAATCTTGATGTAAAATAAAGTAGCCATAAGTTTCATTGAAGAAATTTGAAGATTATCATTAACAATGTTTGAGTAGACAAACATTAATATGTGGTAACGAAAGCAAAGCGAAAGAGTAAGTAAAGATCCGCAAAGGATCATTTTAGGGGCGTTATCTAAAAACATGCCAACAGGTAATGCCATGGCGAAGTATTTATATACTTTGAGTGGGAGGGAATAGGCATCGGCATATCATCTACAGCCGACCTCAAAAAAGAACACGAATGAAAACAAAGCAACCGTTGTAAGTATTAGGTACATGTACAGGTATGAAGCAGTGGAACGTCAACTTGGGCCTCGAATTCTATTCTTTTCAAATGTATCAATATCTGGTTGGTGGGGTCACCAACTGGAAGCTGGCATGAGTGAAGACTTATCGTAACGATTTATTATAGCGACTGGTAGCATCGACAAGATCCCCCCGTCCGGCGAGTTATAGCTGCGCAATACGCCAGCATGTCAGCGCGGTCGATGTACTAGTAAAGGCGAACATCAACGAATCTACTCTGGAAGTTTAAACCCTCATCGAACAGTGACTGGCGAACTGTCAAAATATATAAACGCCCCAAGAGTGATACACTTGCGAACAGTCACTAGAACAGGAGCAGAAACGGAGATGCGAGCGAGTGTTCAACCGAACCTAGGCTAACCGTGTGGACCAATAGTAAGTAAATGACCGCATCATATGTGATTGCGAGTGAACAGAGGTTATCTACCATAATGATAAACAAGCTACTATAGGGATACAGGTATAAATTGGGATATAAAGTAAAGGCATTATTCGATAGCTGTCAGATCAACATGGCGTACGGTGTAGGTAATTTAGGTACTCTGTAGGGATATTATGGTAAGATGGCCGAGACCTTCATCCGTTGCTGATTGATCGAGTTTCATTCTATAACATTTCTGAGCGCTACATAATGGCACCCAATGACAGTAATATGTCTGGCGTGAGAGTAGTAGGTATCGCGGTCTTATAATAACGTGGCCGGAAATGTCTGCCTATGACGTCACCATATACGTCATGATTACGACGTCAATCGAACCCCACCTTTATATATATCCCCTAGCGTTACACGTATGCAAGTAGTATGTGGCTTCTGTTAAAGATCATGCCAGTCGTGTTTACTGCAACTTTCCTCGTTGTCATATCAATAAGTACTTTAATGATCTCAGATCTCGTGTAGTAAAGAATGGTTTAGTAAGATATTTACCAATCATCCCTGAAATCTTCGTGTCGACCAATGTCATTCCGCAAAAGCTTAACAGCTTCGCCAAACTCAACCTTTGCTTCAAGATATTTCTACCGTATCGGGTTTTCAATATATGCGATGGTCAGAAGGCTAATCCCAGTGTATAACCGCTATCAAATCATCGCCATTTGATTTTATGGGCTCTGCCGGAAGTCCGATTTACTTAAGACGCAATACTTATCTTCTAACCTGTTTTTAGCTGGGTGGCTGGTGTTTAAGCTGTTGTGGGAAATCTTTACTCGCGATGCCTTGCAATTTGTGAAAGCGCTTTCTCCACTAATACATTTAAAATTTGAGAGCGAGTATACAGGGATATCAAGGAGACAAGGATATCGAGGGCACAGGTATAGATATCCATGCTCTCCCGTTCCTTTCGTAGGCGTTATTCCGTTAAAATAACTAGGCTGCCTATCTAAACTTCTTGAAACTATGGGACATTCATTATCGCACCAGAGATTGTCTAAGCGCTGATGTTTATATCCCCAGACTGTTGTTGCTCTTTAATGAGGAAATATCCAGGTTACCGTATGGAAATCTAGTTACCCTCAATTCCATTTTTATTGCCGAAGCGAAGGTTACCAGTGTGAATCCGTTATCGGAGGTGTTGTTGTGTCGTCTGAATTTTCCGACTGCTGAACCAAAAAAATTAGGTTATATATTTCATCCAGGCTGTCATAAAAAGCATCTATAATGTCCTGGTTGTTATCATCCGTCGAGACGTGTACTTAAATCGGATTGATGTAAGAATATCTTTCCTTGAGACGGATAGTTGTTATTAGGTCACCTTGAGGTCAGATGTCGAAAACTCTCGACGTCTATGAATCCACATCGAAATTTGTGTCTTTCTGTGTCACAGTTCTTTCTTCGTGTACATCCCTGTCTCGGTCATCGTATTTTCTGTATGACGATGATGTCAGCCTTATTTTTGTCGAGGACACCCGCCAATTGGATAGACTCACTATAGAGAGTTCGAACAATCAGGTGATTGCCCTTGAATCATGGTCCTTATCAACATTTGGTGGTTCTTGGCTTTTATTTTCTTTATGTTTTCTTAATAATTTTTGTATTTGAGGCATAAATGTAAATTTGTGATATTGGGAGCAGGAGAAAACGGCTCAGTTGGTCTCAACCATAGGTCATTATCCGAAATCGTTGAAGGATGTTCATTGAGGATTTTGTTGCATCGGTGCAATTGTTTTGCGCTTTCACTATGTACTTCGAAAGGTTCAAAAGTCTTTCCGGACATGTCGAGGGAGGGATCGTGCATCAGTAACTGGTGGATCGGGTGACTTGGCTGGTGGAACGCCATTAGATACTGTCTAGTTAGCAACACATTATGTTGCCTGACCGACAATATCCTTGTCAACTCGTGTGTATCTGAGAAAAGAGGTCTAAATTGAGGCTGCGTAATTGGGAGGGACTGTCATCCTATAAACAAACCCAGTCTCTATGGTAGTGTAGATTAGTGCACCTTCTAATGTGGCACCATTGCACTGAACCTAGTGGGCTGGGCTTACCACCCGCGACCAGTATAATGGCAATTAATAACATAAGAAATAAGAGAAAACAAACCCCCAACATTTTTGACGACCACCGCAATCATTTTACAAACCATGATTTGAGAATATGCACTTGGAATGTTAGAACTATATACAGACCAGGTGCCTCTATTTAACTGGTGGATGTCCTCGTAGAGTATAGTGCTGACATTATTGCTATACAGAAAATCTGGTGGACTGGTTATAATGCTCACGGAGGAGGATGTGTGACGTGTACTACGGCTGCTACGCGGATAAGCATGAGTTTGGTTGTGGATTTGTGGTCGGCAAGAGACTACGACACCTGATCTCCAGGTTAACTCCTGTCAGTAAACGAATTGCCATAAAAGTGAGAAGGGGAAATTTTTCTATATCACGCTAATTTGTGCTCATGCGCAGACGAAGCTCCGGGGAGGAGAAAAGTGACGAGGCCAAAGACGAATTCTACGCCCAACTTAAAGAAACATACGACCGTAGCCCGGTCCACGATGTTAAAATCGTGCTGAGAGATTTTAATGCCAAAATTGTCTTTAGCCCAACAGTCGGAAAATGTAGTTGGCATACAGACACATCGCCAGACGGAATCAGATGATTGAATTCCCTATAGCAAGGAACATGGTAATTAGTAGCACGCGATTTAACCACAAAAACATTTATAAGTCATCGTGGATATCTCCGAATCATGTTACGAGAAATCAAATAGATCACGTGGAAATCGATGGAAAGTACGGGCCAACTGTATTAAACGTACAAGTGACCAGGGCTGCGAACATCAACACCTCACAGCAGTGAAGGTGCGTACTAGGCTAAGCAGGGCAAAAACCCTTCCTAACCAGGCACAGAGAAAACTGGACATCGCTAAACTGCAGACCACGGAGATAGCCAACGCCTCATCTACTTAGCGGACTCCAACTATCGAAAATACTAGCGCGCAATGGCAATATATTGCCTACTCGATGGAAAGGCTTCTGCGCCATGCATCGAGTCTACCCGTCAGTATATGGTATAATAAAATTTTTGTTCATCAAGAGAGTGCTATGTCATTAAATAGCTTGCTAAGTCCGTAATAACATATATTAGCCAGCAGTATTTCATAAATTACCGGCTGACGTTGTTCACCTTATATATGATGTAGTTGCCAATGTCCCAAATGAGTAGATTCTTTGTTTTATTCTCTTTCACCGTTAAGCTCCACTACGAAGCCCGAAAATTCTACCA
The DNA here is from genome assembly GCA_964034835.1 of Muscina levida. Lineage (NCBI taxonomy): Eukaryota > Metazoa > Arthropoda > Insecta > Diptera > Muscidae > Muscina > Muscina levida. The sequence goes on along the minus strand of OZ035881.1, from coordinate 111,927,947 downwards.
GAAGATATATGATGGGGTACAGGAACAGGTCTTCCCTTTTGTAAAGACAAAGATGGTCATCTCGTTACTGACTCCGAGAGCGTACTGAGAATATTTCAAGATCACTTCTACAGCCTGTTGATGTCTGAATACTTGGTAGCTGAAGACTGTGTACCAAGCCCTGGCGATAACATCGAGTGTTCCCCTTCGATCCAAGCTGAGATAAAAACTGTCATAGGCCGCCTAAAGAGCAATGCAGCCGCAGAGGGCTGATGGTCTTCAAACTGAGTTGTTAAAGGTGGGTGGAGATAAGATTGTTTTAAGCATTCAACAGCTCATAGAGAATATTTGGCATCAGGAGAGCATGCCAGAGGATTGAAATCTGAGTTTGCTATGCTATATACGAAAAAGGTGACCGTAGTGAGTGTTAAACTACCGTGAAATTAGCCTTTTACCGATTGCGTTCTGTGTGAACGTCTAATTTCAATTGTGGAAAACCTGATTGGACCTTATCAGTGCGGCTTTAGACCAGACAAATCCACGACGGATAAGATATTTACACTACGGCAGATTCTGGAGAAAACCCATGAGAAGCAAATCAACACTTACCACACCATTTCCGAACACAAAGCTGACTTCGAAAGTCCCATCAGGTCCCATCGGTATCCATGCGAAGATAATTCGTCTCTGCCGGTGTACCCTTACGAATACCAAATCCTCTGTTCGGATTGGCAAGGATCTATCTGCACCATTCGATACGACGAGAGGTCTTAGACAGGGTGATGGTTTGTCATGCATACTGTTTAATATAGTGATGAAGAAGGTGCAGCGTTTAACATGTCTGTCACCATATTTAATAAGATCCACATACTGCTCGCATATGCCGATGATATCGATAATATCGGTCGGACGTTGAGTGAGGTATCAGCTGCCTTCTCATCTGTTGAAAGGGAAAATGGGTTTAGCAGTGAATGAGGACAAGACGAAGTTCATGGTATCATCGAACAAAGTGTCTACCCAAGGGGGCGCAGCGTGATCTATTGATAACTATTGTTTTGAGGTAGTGGGTGAGTTATGTACCTCAGATCCGCCATTAACAAAAACAACAGTGTCAGCCTAGAAATAAAACAGAAAATAGTTCTCGCCAACCGGTGTTTTTTGGGCTACGCAAGCACTTCATAAACTCCACTCTATTTCGAGCCACCAAATTCCAACTGTACCAGTTTTTAGTTTTACCAGTCCTGCTGTATGCCTCCGAACCTTGGGTGCTTACACAGGCGGATGCAGCTCATCTTGCGATGTTTGAGAGAAAAATACTCCGCAAAATATATGGACCCATATGCGTAAGCAGCGAGTACAGGATGAACCATGAGCTGTACAAATCAAGCGAATCAAAGTGCAACGATTACGCTGGCTAGGCCATGTCTTGAGAATGGATGAGGAAACTCCATCGCGAAAGGTATTCTATCAAGACCTCGAAGGACGGCGCAAAAGAGGGAGACCGCAACTACGTTGGAAGGACCAGGTAAAGGAATCACTGATGCTGATTGGTAGGATTGACTGGAGAAGCGAATTCGATTCGGCTTCTGACTTAGGCACTAAGATATATGTCAAGTTGTTTTTAAGCCTAATAATACTTATTGCATTGAACTGGTGTTATATTTCTCCGGATTACATTTCGACATATGGAGCTCCTCCATTGAGATGATAAAGCTCTGTGTCGTTCCCTGGGTGAAGACTGAACGCTTTTCTTATTGGGAGAGAGAATGCTTGGGTTGAGAGGTTGTGTACTACAACATGGCGCAACAAAGCTAGGGTAGTATGACAGTAGCACCTAATTATGCGACATCAGTTACTGCATATTGCATCCGCGTTATGCGGCTTTTACACACTGAGCTGAACTTGACATGTGGACCTGGATTCTGTTCGAAGCCAGCTAACTACTAACTAAATTTCCCTTTGCACCCCATGAATGAGGTATGGGATAGCTTCTCGCGTTGTTGTGAATTAACACGCTATCAATTTTTAGATTCACAACTAACGGCACCTACTTGTTTATCGGCGAATGCGAACGTCACTGTTTGAGAAGCTCTTACTAGACACGCCGATTGACTCGACACTTAATACTGCGAAGTTGTTGTCAACAACATTCGAGGGGAGCCGATAATGAAAGAACAATTTTTTTAAGCTGACTGGAACCAGGTTTGAACCTGCGATCTCCCGCATAATAGTCGCGTGTTCTAAGCACTATGCCACGGCCGGTCCAGCTATAATTAATAATATAAAGTGCAAAGTTGCTAGTTGCGGTTGATACAGCTGTCGCTGAGTTGACAATCACCGGGGGCATATATCTAATTGTCGTGGGAACTTCCTATGCAGTAGTATTCCCCTTATTTGGTGTTTTTCCTATTTTGACCATAAACAAGGGTCTAAAATGTGGGTGACCTGGGTTCGAGTACTGTTAAATACATTTCTTTGATCAGAGACCCTCTCGATTTCAGTAATTTCTGAGTAATCAAGATAATCACCATTTGTCTAGTAAAAGCTTCTTAAAACGCTAAAGTTCGTATTCTTCGCCAAACTGCAGATTCCGTCCAAAAATGCACTTAAATCAAAAAAGATCTTCCCTATCATATATCCAATGCAATGACAAATTTATTCCGAGTTCATCAACGTATTGGCACTGGCGTGATACTTGTCATTGCTTTAAAAAGAAAAAGTTAGTACAAACATATCCCAGATGCAGCTTTGTTTTTTATATTCGGAATCGCGTACTTCCCGTTCAAAGTACATACGCGTTTTTGAACACTTAATTTGTTACACACCACTATCCACTACAACATACTTTTACACTAATAAAACATCATGCAAAAAAAATCTGCATTCCTACACCTCTTCCCCATGGACAACTATGTACATATGTTATCCCCCATCTAACCTTATTATGCATGTTATTAATCTATGTCTACGAATTTATTCCCCTAATCCCACTTTGGCAGTACAGTAAAAGGGTGCATAATCTACCCCAGGCTATAAGCATATCAATGTCATATATAGATTGTACAAAAACTACAACTCCCACCAAAAAAAAACCAAACGCTCTATGAAAATGGATGCGTTGCCATTAAATGTGAAATAACTGAAAACTAGATTTTTATTTCACATGAAAATCCTAGCAAGAAAAGGTTTAGAAATGTAATTATCATTAGTTAAAATGAGGTAGAAAAGAAAAACTCACGCATTTGTGTAGCAACCCTACACATGTATTAATAACCCAGATCCCCAAAAAGCATACGTTCATATATGGGACAGTGGGACTATGTAAGGACAAAAAAAAATAAAGTAAGCCCAGTGTTAAGGTAGCTCAGCAACAATAAAAAATTAAAAGAGTTACATGGCAAGTATAGATAAATGATGCTGTCGTAAAATAACATTTGAAAATATACACGCGGTATGTACAGTAAGGTTCGAAATTGAGGTGATATTACTGCAATTATTGTTATCAATATCAATAATGAAAGGGGATGTCTAAAATATCTCTCTTGTTGTTAGACTATTTCACGAAGAAACACTTAGCTTAAATATATTTTGGGTATCTAGACAAGAATATATCAGTTGCTCATGCTAAAGAGACTGATCTACTTACAGCTAAAAAAAAAAATTAAATATATGTAGAAAAAAATGTGCTTTTATTTTTTTCTTATTTGTAGGAATTCAATTTATTTCATTTTATTTGCCAAATGATTAGAGTAATAATAATAGAATTTAAATTAACAAAGGTTACTTTTAGCGTTTTTTCTTTTTAATTATTAAAACTTGGATGCTCTTATCGTTTGTCTTTTCTTATTCCTTTGCCACTTAACGAATGAATTTTTACCAATCATGTAGGACGATTAGAAGAGATGATTTTCATATTTGTTGCTCTCTAACAAAACTTAGTTGTATTAAAAAGTATGATACAAGTTACTTTATAATTTGTAATATAAAGGGAACAATTCTACATTCGGCCATCCTGAATGTCGGACGTCTCGGACGACTCGCTGTCACTCTCATTTTCGTACATTCTCCAATTTTTCATATAATCAGCTGCGGTTGATGTGACTTTTGGACCTTCTTGACAACCAACTTTCCGCACTTCGTATCGATCATTGCTTCTGATTTTTGTAACCTCATATGGTCCCAGATACTTTGGCAACAACTTGAGACCAACACCGAATTGAGTTCGCTGAATAGCTACCAGATCTCCAACCCGATAGGTATTCGCCACCTTACGTTTTTTGTCAAATTGTTTCCTGTTTTCCTCCTGCACTTTCAGGATTTGTAGCTTGGCTCTGTCGCGCATTTCTTGCCGTTCCTGCTCAAAATTGTTGATTATAGCCTCTTCGAATTGTTTCTTCAGCTCCACGTCTTCGGTGCTAAGCATTTTTGTGCCGAACATCAGCTCAAAGGGAGTTCTGTTTGTGCTTCTGGAAATAGTTGAGTTTATTATTTTCTGTAAACGACTTACATGTTGGAACCATTTTAACGGATCTTCTAGAGACAATTTCGCTAGCATTTCTATAATTATTTTGTTCATCCGCTCGGCTTGTCCATTTCCTCTTGGCACACCTGTCGTAGTTGTATGGTAACTAATATTTTTAGTGTTGCAATATTCTTTAAAATCATTGGATGTGAATGCAGTCCCCTTATCCGTTATTACTCGGTGTGGATTTCCAAATGTATCGCTTAACTTCTCCAGCTTACCAAGTACCTCTGCAGTAGTTGTAGACTTCACTGGGTATATCCAAGTAAACTTTGTGAACGCGTCTACAATTACAAGTAAATGCTTGTATGATTTTGCCGTTGATGGTAACGGTCCAACGTGATCCAAGTGAAAAGTGTGTAAAGGAACGTCAACCTTTTCAATAGTATTTAAAAATCCTTCTTGCTTACCGGCTTTTCGTTTAACTAATATGCAGGTTATACAATTCGCGATAATTTTCTCAATATGTTTTCGTGCGCCTGGTAAAAAATATTCCTGCTGGACCATTGCTTCGACTTTACTTGAGCTTAGGTGCCCTCTCTCGTGTAGTTTGGTGATAAGTTCACTTCGCATGGACTTCGGTACAACTAGAAGGTAAATCCCTTCGACAAACTTACATAGCACCCCATTTCGTAGTTGAAAATCTTCATGTTCTCCCTTTTCAAGCAACTTTCTGATAGCTTGACATGTCTCGTCTGCAGCCTGAGCTTTTTTAATTGCGTGTAGAATCGCATCTTCCACCATCATTACAACTGGATTTCGACTTAAGGCGTCTACATGACGCATGCTGATACCGGATCTATGATTCACTTTACAATCAAATTCTTCAATTTGCATCGCCCAATGAGCTACTCTACTATTTAGTGCTTTCTTAGCCATTGTTAACTGAAATGCTTTGCAATCCGTAAAAATCTCAAACTTTATGCCGAGAAGATATATTCGGAGTCTTTTCAACGCCTTTATAATGGCTAAAACCTCCAAGTCATAGCTTGAATAGTTTTGTTCAGCGGACTTTGTTTTGTAGCTCAAATAGAACACAGGGTGATATTCATCATGCTTTTGCAGCAATACCGCACCATAACCCTTTTTACTAGCGTCTGTGTGAAGTTGAGTTGGCAGATCGGGGTTGAACAATTTCAAGACTGGTTCATTACAAAGTTTCTCTTTTAATAATAGAAACGATTCATTTTCAGATTCACCCCATCTAAACGCCACGTCTCGTTTAGTAAGATCAGTAAGAGGCTTTGCTAGTTGTGCATAATCTTGCACGAATTTACGGAAAAAGCCCGTTAAGCCTAAAAAGCTCATTACGTCATGTGTGTCTTTTGGCGTCGGAAACTTCTTTACTGCCTTAGTTTTTACATCTGAGGGACGTATCGATCCATCTTCGACTACATGGCCCAAAAATTCTACAGACTTTTCTAAAAAGGCACATTTTTCCCACTTGATCATTAACCCATTTTCTTCGCAAACATATAAAACTCGCTTTAACTTCGCAACACCATCTGTTTCATCATTTGCTGGAATTATGAGGTCGTCCATATACACCAGTACAAGGCCACTTCTTATCAGCTCCCTAAAAATTGTGTTTATGTAGCGTTGAAAAGATGCAGGTGAGTTACAAAGCCCGAAAGGTGCTTTTGTGAATTCATACTGGCCGTCTGGAGTCACAAAGGATGTATATTTTCTACTAGATTCGTCTATGTCAACGTGAAAGAAACCATTCCGTAAGTCCAAAGTTGTAAAGATGCGAGATTTATAAAGGCCTTCTAATATTTCTTCAATATTCGGGAGGGGGTATCTATCACGTATAATCTTTGAATTTATCTTTCGATAATCTACACATAACCTATGCGTGCCATCTTTTTTCATTGCCAAAACAACAGGACTAGAATATTCAGACGAACTATGCCGGATAATACCACTTTCTAGCCACTCTTGAACCTGTTGGTTTACAATTTGCCTTTCTCTAGGTGCAAGCCTTCTCGGTTTTTGGTAAATTGGCTTTTCATCCACAAGATGAACGTACATTTTAACGCATGATGACTCTACACTTTTTGGGTTATACGACGATATCAATCCACGGATTTCTTCTTTGGTGTTAAGAGCGCTTACACTTTTCAATTCGAATACTTCTTGTTCATACTTAAGTAGATTCACCTGGGCTAGCATGAGCTTGTCATCATCTTTCTTTTCTTTATATGTCGTTAGCTTGCCCCGCTCTATAAGGATTGAAGCATATTGTAAAATATTCTTACCAAGTATAATATCCTCGCTAATCCAGCTGCTAGGGACAATATCGAAGTCAAGTTGGTATGACTCGGCTTCTATTTCAATGCTCAAATTGATAAAACCCAGTGTAGCCTTGCTGCTGTCACCAAACGCGATCACTCCCGTCCCAGCTCCATCGAAATTCCGGATTTGAAAATCATCCATTAACCACTGCCTCATGATGCTTATATCGCTTCCCGTATCCAACATTGCCCTAAACGTTTTTCCTCGAATTTTGACATCAACAGTTATGTCTGGAAATTTTATTCTGTTTACACGAGCTTTTGTGTCATTTTCTTGCTTTGTAGGGCAATTTGGCGCGATGTGACCAAATTCACTGCATTTAAAGCATCGTGCACCCTTTTCTTTATTGGGACAGTCTCGAGTCCAATGTGATTTAGCACCGCAATTATTACACCTTTTATTGTACCCGCAGCCCGTAACAACGCCACCGCCACTGCCACTACCACCACCAACTCTACCGACCGCAACGCTTTTTCCACCTTTGCCAGAACTTTCGTTGTTTCGTCTATCTTTATTCTTTTCAGAAAAACTCTTTTCTTTGCACTGATCGGCTTTGAACTTTTCATAAGCGATAAAATTTGTTTTAAGTTCCGATAAAGTACACGACTGATACAGAATTGTTTTGTTTGTTGTTTCATCAGGTATACCGCCGATAATGTAAGTGATCAGATGGTTTGTTTCAATGCTTCCTCTTGCTGCTATTCCTTTCATTTTGTACATGTATTCCAGTAATGTTTCTGTCTCTCTTTTTTTCGTGCTTTCCAAAACTTTGTGTAAGTTTTCGCTCTCACGAGTGCCAAATTCGCTTAGCAAAATAGATTTTAAGCCTTGCCAGCTGCAAATGTTAACCTCAGCTTCAACTGCCAATTTCGCCGCACCCACCAACAACTGTCTTGTGTACAAATACTTTTGCACATCGTTCCATCCACATACAGAGGCAATATTCTCCATATCTTTAAGCCACTCTCTTACGTTTTTCCCGCTTTCTCCATCAAATTTTTCTAACGACTCTTGAACGTCTTTAAGGGGAATATTATTTTGCACCATACCTTGTTCGTTGGCTTGCTTTGCGTCACCTTGATCTTGACCTTGCGGCATTGCTTCGCTCTCAAGTCCCTCGCTGTCTGTCTGCGAAGCTTCACTAAAACCAAAAAAATCGCTACCGTCGCTGCTGTTTGCCTTGCTTATGTTAATATTGTCGCTTTGACTTAACCCTCTCTGCCTCTCGCTGCTGTCCAACGGTCTTTCTTCACTGTTCTTTTCGTTGTCCCGCTGCAATCGCTTGACCAGATCTTGCTTCTTTGCTCGCCAACGTGGTAATCCACGCTGCTTTAATTTCTCCTGCAGTGCTTTTGCAGTTAAAGAGTAGAGATCGTCTTGACTCATAAAAACCACCAAAAGCCTTGACCATTTGATTATTCAATTCTCTTATTTGTCTCTTTTTCTTTTGGCATCCCACTTCTGACACCATGTAGAAAAAAATGTGCTTTTATTTTTTTCTTATTTGTAGGAATTCAATTTATTTCATTTTATTTGCCAAATGATTAGAGTAATAATAATAGAATTTAAATTAACAAAGGTTACTTTTAGCGATTTTTCTTTTTAATTATTAAAACTTGGATGCTCTTATCGTTTGTCTTTTCTTATTCCTTTGCCACTTAACGAATGAATTTTTACCAATCATGTAGGACGATTAGAAGAGATGATTTTCATATTTGTTGCTCTCTAACAAAACTTAGTTGTATTAAAAAGTATGATACAAGTTACTTTATAATTTGTAATATAAAGGGAACAATTCTACATATATTATAATAATTTATAATAAGGTATTCAAATATCTACCGGTGGGCAGAGTTTCTCAATTATATTGAGTAACTTTCTTCCCTTAAGGTTTTGATGATAGTGGAAAAGTTGCAGCAAAGGGCGCTGCCGAGGAATAATGTTATACACCTAACACGCTGTCTCATAATACATTACATAACCCTTGAACAAAAACCTATTGGTAATAATCAATAATTACAAATAGAAATGCTCTTCATCCTTCTGCAACTGAAAACAATATCATATCATGTAACATTTTATTCGATAAACCCATTGCCCCACTATTGCTCGCCACTGTTAATCTGTACACGTATGTATGTACAAACAACAAGCCAACTATGCCATATAAAGGATTTTTATTGTAAATAGTGAAAGTTAAACACAAAACTTTCCACATTTTTGGTTTTGGTTGCAGTAAAGCCCAAATGTGGTAAACGAGGTATTTATCCAAGAGGCTGAGAGGTCGAGCGAAAGGAAAAAAAGTCCTTTTAAAAAATAGACATCATAAGGGACTCGACCGAAACAAACATTACGATAACCACCAAATAACCAAAGACAATGACAAACACATTACGACAAAAGGCAAAAAAAACAACAACAAATTGTTGGGAAACGCACAAGGAATAAAGTCATAATGATCCTTAAACCAAAAGCAGCCGCAGCAACAACAAACAGAAACAAAAAACGACAGCTAAAGTGAAAGGAAATGAAATGAAATTAGGACATCGTAACGCAGCAACCAAATGAATATGATGCGATAAACTCAAACACACGCTTGAAGTGTATGTGTGTGTGTGTGTGAAAGTATATGGATGTATGTAGTGGCAAGTGGTTTATATTTACGTGCTTGGGTTTAGGCATAAGGTATGGTAATCGTGATGCTGCTGCTGCTATAGCTTTTCTAACTGTGTCTGCTATCGTTTGTTGTTGTTGTTGTTGCTGTTGCCTTTATTTTGGCTGCTGTAGCTAATATTGTTTATCTGTATTTTAAGTACATATTTTCAGGAAATTCAAGTAATTCGCACAATTTTCATTCAGTCACAATCATTTGTCTGTCATCCGTTTGTTGTGAATTCATTATGGGCATAGGCTGCTACAAAAGTTTGAATACAATTTTAGGTACATATAGCGTTCTATATCACCGTACAACATATGATTTTGGGACTCAATTCTGAGAACTGCACGTGAAAGTAGCCCCAAAAAGAAGAAGTTCTGCATCATTCGTTACATGCCATAATAATTAACTATCGATTTGTAGCTAGAAAGTATCGTTTAGGGAAATTTGTCACATTTTAGGCTCTTTTGTTGTATTGTGGCGTATGATTATCATAAGTAATATTCCACGTAAATCATACGCCACGGTGTACAACAGTTTTACTGTAACTGCTATAAAATATACCCAGTTCAAAATAATTTGACGAATCGAACCAGTAAGAAAGTTTCAGTCGGACAACCCGACTTACATATACCATCACCCTCAGTAAAACCAAAAATGTTCTATTATATTGATATTATTACTCCATCACCAAAGTGGGCGGAAAGGTACATTTGTATGGGAGGTACCATAAGGGGAGTCGCTAGGCTTCCAATTTTTTCTTCAAAACTTTATCCTGTTATAGCTTAACAAAATACAGAATTTGGCAAGATCATATCGAGTTTATTGATATTATTACTCCATCTCTAGAGTGGAGTGGTACATTTGTATTGGAGGTACCAAAAAGGGCGTGTCTAGAATTCCAGATTTTTTATCCAAAACTTTATAATGCTCGAACTTTACTAAATACAGAATTTGGGCACGATCGCGTTAGGTCCATTAATAATATTAATCGATTTCTAAAGTGGACGGTACCAGATGTGTATGGGAGGTACCAGATATGGCGTGGCTAGACTTCCAATTTTTTTCCCAAAACTTTATCGTATTACAGCTTTATTAAGTACAGAATTTGGGTACGATCCCGTTGGGAGTATTATTATGATATTTTTAATCGATTAACCGATTTCTAAAGTGGACGGAATGATGTTTTTTTTATGAGAGGTACCAGAAGGGGCGGGGCTAGACTTCCAATTTGTTATCCCAAAACTTTATCGTATTACAGCTTTGCTAAGTACAGAATTTGGGTACGATCCCGTTGGGAGTATTGATAGTATAAATCGACTTCTAAAGTGGGCGGAATAATGTTTTTTTTATGGGAGGTACCAGAAGGGGCGGGGCCATGTAGCCCATTACCAATACCGTAAGTAGTTTTGGGGAAATATTAATTCGTGCAAAATTTAAAAACATTTGGTTGCGTCTTTCGAAAGTTATCGTGCGAACCAGTCGGACAGCCAGACAGACAGACGGACAGACAGACAGACGGACATGGCTCCAACGACTTAAAAAGTCATGAATCGAATTTGGTTCAAATAAACCTAGGGTCTAAAGTGACTCCTTTTATGTGTTACACTTTTGGGTCGTATCAAATGATATATACCATCATCCCTAAGGGTGATGGTATAAAAATTGAACTGTTGCTTATGCAAGGAAACGTTAAAGTGAACAGATTGAAGGAATTTTAATTTTTATTTGTTTCAGCTAAATCAGACTAGTGGTTCTCGAGTTATGTCAAACAAAAGAGCATAAAACGTGACAAATTCCCCTATACGATACTTACTAACTTCAATTCGATTTTAAATTATTATGGCATGTAACTTGACAAAACTAATGATGCAGAACTTCTTCTTTTTGGGGCTTCCTTCGCGTGCAGTTCTCAGAATTGAGACCCAAATCAACGAACTGAAAAATGTTGTACTGTGAATGTGAGCTGTACATAGGAGAACATAGTCCTAAGCGGAGAAAGTTTGTAGTGATAGCAGTATTGATTTACAATATTCAGGTCCACATTGACTACAATGATAAGCTGATATATGGAAATTTCGACTGGAACGTAAAAATCATATTATCCTAGAGGTATTGGGTTCAACTGTTGCGAGCCAAAAACCTTGCATGGAACGCATCAAGTATATAACCTTCAACTTTAATAGCAGCCTCCTAGTATAACAAGTATGCATATGGCCGTATATGTATGTACTATTAATATACTAATGTGTTAGTATTATGTAGGTTCATTCCATTTACATATGCACACAGTGTAGGTGTATTGCGGTTTTTGTGAATGTATAGATATATCTATAGATACACTTGAAAGACACACGCACACATATGAATACATCAACACATTAACGATATAATACCATTGTAGCCTCTGTGTGTTTCAACCACTGGGGTTTCCTTATCCACATTTTCTTTAGGGGTGGGGGTGGTACTTCAGTGAAAACCTCAGTACTAATGACATAGATACTTCAAACCTCATTCACTTGCGCGTTACTGCGTTAAATAAGATATCGTTTGATGTTGTCGACGTCGTTGTAGTCTTCTCGTCATTTGTTGTTGTTGTCATTGTATTGTAGTCACTCGAAGATGTGTCGAATATGATAAACGAAATCAGGTCAACAGTGCGTTTTTCCAGTTTCCTTTCCAGTACGTATCGCTCGACGCATCCAACAAACAAAGTTTACCGTTAACATAATGGTTGGACCATGGTTGGATGAGGCAAGCAGGGATGGTGGGTGAATGTTGTTTGTACAGCAGTGTGTTTAAGACTTTAAACCGGATATCTAATGATAATTGTGCGTACCGACAGAGGGGTTTCCACTGGGGTTTCCTTATCCACATTTTCTTTAGGGGTGGGGGTGGTACTTCAGTGAAAACCTCAGTACTAATGACATAGATACTTCAAACCTCATTCACTTGCGCGTTACTGCGTTAAATAAGATATCGTTTGATGTTGTCGACGTCGTTGTAGTCTTCTCGTCATTTGTTGTTGTTGTCATTGTATTGTAGTCACTCGAAGATGTGTCGAATATGATAAACGAAATCAGGTCAACAGTGCGTTTTTCCAGTTTCCTTTCCAGTACGTATCGCTCGACGCATCCAACAAACAAAGTTTACCGTTAACATAATGGTTGGACCATGGTTGGATGAGGCAAGCAGGGATGGTGGGTGAATGTTGTTTGTACAGCAGTGTGTTTAAGACTTTAAACCGGATATCTAATGATAATTGTGCGTACCGACAGAGGCACATGAAAGAAAAGCCGAATTAATTAAAATGCAGTTGAGGCAACAATGCGTATGGCTATGGGAGTAGAAGTAGTTTAATGATGATATTATACCTCTTTCAAATGTATGACATATCTATCTATATGGTACATTAAAATTCCAATCTGTTAATAATATAACTACATATGATATCTCACTTAGATTTTCACTTAGAAATAAATAACTGGGTTGGTAAAAGTAATAGAATACTTCAATACTGATATCACTATATGCATACACACAACGTTTGTATATTGCTAAGAATACTAATTAATTAGGACACCCAAGGGGAATAATAAAGTTTTCCTGTTTACTACATTAGGTGAAGTATTTCGTCTTACATTTTGTTTCAGGCCAACAGGTTATAAAATGACTTTCTACACATATATTATACGACATTACAACATATTGACAAAAAGGTGATATGTTTCAAACTCATACGGTTTTTATAACTTGAAGATCTTGAAAATTTATTGACATTAAATAATTTTTCTTAAAGGCCCATTTTAAGAACAGTTAGCTTATTGAACATTACCCCTGCACTTTGCTTGAAGTCAACCGTTATTACACGCAAGTGCGTATATTGCTACGTTTACTCCTTTATGCCTAGTGAAGCATATATTGGTTTGATATTATATTAACTGCGTAATTTTAAAATTAATTAAGAAAATTTAACGAATAGAAGTGCGACAGCCTTGTGATTTTTCAAATAATTACATATTTCCACTTAAAGGATATACCTTTTTGAAATGAAAAGAAGAAATACTACAACTAAATAAAATAGGATAATTGTGTATGAAATAACATTTAAAGTAACCTATAATGTTTTGTATACAATTCAGTTCAGTATCATGGATTTTGATACATTAAAAACAAGTCTATTTTTTAATATGTAAATTCAGAAGTTATTTATTTGTTTACATAAAACAAGACAAGTGAGAGGGTTATGTGATTTTTGTAAATCAATTTTTTGAAGGGAGAGGGAAACAATAATTCTAAATGTTACTTACTTTCTTTCCTTGAGTTGAATAACTCAGAATATAAAGTAAGAAAATTTAACAATGCTTCATAAGGATGTATTATTATTGCTAAAGAGTCCCCTATACGAGTTAAAAGTAAGCTTCTGTTATCGTCGTCGTTCAGTGATAGCCGAAAACATTTATTAGATCTGTATAAGATACACAAAAAACATTTCTTAAAAAAAAACTTATTCTCTTTTGTGTATTATAGATTACTAGTGGACCGGTAATGCTTCGCTTTTGCATACTTGACGAATAATTTAAATATGACTGGCTTGCTTACTTTAAGGACTAAATAAAACTAAGCGTCGATCTTGTACACTCTGTTAGCAATTCGGTATCCAAAGATACTCCTTAACCTGATCAAACTAACAACGTCTCACGAATTTAAAAACTCCGTCTGCAAATTCATGTCTATATTGTGAATTCCGTAATCAAGTACTATCAAGTATTATCTGTATTCAAATATTTCCTTATATTGTCCTAAAAACATTTGTTCCACGTTCCCTTCTGCCCACCTATCGAAAATAAAATGTTCGCCTTCATATTCTCGCCGATCGAAAACAAATATTTTCTCTATAAATTAATTTCTGAATTGCCGATTACTATAAAGGCTCATTAACACTACTGACATCATTGTCAGTATTTCCCTTTAAAATGTGTCAGCATCGTGTATATGTGGTTGTTTCGTCGGAATTAACCGACATACTTTTTGGAAAATGTTTGATACAACAAACTGACTTTGTGTAAATAGTCCTTAAAATTTAATCACAAAAATAAAAAAAAATGTTGAAGCTATAAAAAAACCATTGCAGTCCTTGCTTGTTGCTCAACAACAGTATTTTTGATAAATTCTTCTCTTCTTCTTTACTGGCAGCAACAACAGAAGTTTATCTATCAGTAGCCGCACGTAGAAAAGCATTCCAAGCGCTTCGGTCTTTTGCGCTCCGTAGATAGTTCGTCATACCAAGCTTACTTAACAGTTCCATCAGCTGGTCCATCCATCGGAGTTTTGGTCACCCCTCCTGCGCCGCCCATCGAGTTTATTGCCGAAGACTTTTCGAGCCGGAGCGTTTTCGACCATTCGTACAACGTGTCCAAGCCAGCGCATTCGGTCTATTTGATTTCGAGGCTGACATTATTATTTTTGTTTATGGCGGAGCCAAGTTAGACAAAATCATCAACCACTTCAAAGTTATAGTTGTCAACGTTTACGCAGCGTCCCAGACGAGTGGACTCTTTGTTCGTTGAAACAAATAACTTGGTTTTGTCCTCGTTTATCACCAGACCCACTTCAGCCGACTGCTTTTCAATGCTCGAAAAAGCTGCAGCAACATCACGACCAATAATATCTATATCATCAGCATACGCGAGCAACATGTGGCTTTTGTTAAATATGGTGCCATTCCTGTTTACTGCTGCCTTCCGCATGATCATCTCCATTACGATGTTAAAGAGATCGCAGGACAGACTATCGCCTTGTCTAAAGCCTCGCTTGGTAGAAAATGGCTCTGACATATTTTTGCCAATTTTCACTCAAGACTTCGTGTCAGTCAGTGTCATCCCGCAGAGTCGAATTAGCTTTGCGGGGATACCAAACTCAGCCATAGCATCAAACAATTTGTTCCCTCCATATTTGCAGCACACTGAGTGTCCGTGACCAGATTTCCGTTTCTGCCCTTACAAGTGGGGATCCCTGTTCCAAAACCTTTACTTTTTACCTTTTGGTAGAACTTTCGGGCCTCACCTCTATCCCTGTAGTTTTCGATATCCTGGCCCTCTTTTCTTCCACAGACGCTTTTTCCGTCTGAACAGGAGTTTCATCTCCCTCCTTTTCTCTTTATAACGCTCCGTCACCGCACGCGTCGCCATTAGCTGCAGTTTTACACATGCAGTATCCATTTCCTCAGACATTTCGCGACATTCATCATCGTACCAGGGCTTGTCTGAGCGTGGTTTTTCATAACCCAGTACGATTGTTGCGGCAGTGGTCATAGAATTCGCAATATGCTGCCACTGCATGTCGGGCACATCAGAACTAGGGAGATTTGTATAGAGTAATTGAGAGAGTTGGTTGGAGTAGGCATTGGCTATCTCAGTGATATGCAGCTTTGTGATGTCTAGCTACATTTGCGTTTGATTACGAGTGTTTTTAGCAATACTTAATCGTATGCGTACCTTGGCTGCAACTAGGTGGTTATCCGAGTCGATATTTACGGCTCTATGAAATAAGGCCCCAACCCGCATTCGTCTTTTAATAATGTCATAAAGTGAGAGTTGCCAGGCTGACTACGACGAATGCGGCGGGGGTGTGCCCCCCACCATTCATTCGTCTTTTAATAATGTCAGAGAATAAGAGTTGCGAGATTAGGGCATTATTTCATTTTCGAATTTTGGGGCTTTATTTCATACCGAAATAAGGCCCCAAAACAAAAATGAAATAAAGTCCCAAAAAAAAGAAATAACACCGCAAATTTCACTGTTGTTGTTTTCTGAACAAATTTTTGGGGCTTTATTTCATTTTTGTTTTGGGGCCTTATTTCATAGAGCCGATATTTACACCGCGCATCACACGCACGTCCATAACGCTTGAGACATGCCTTCCATCAATTACCACTTGATCAATCTGATTTCTTGTATTTTGATCGGCAGATATCCAGGTTGCCTTGTGGATATCTTAATGCGGGAATCTGGTTCCACTCACAACCATGTTTTTTGCCGACGCTAAACTTACCAGTCTGAATCCGTTATCGGAGGTGTTGTTGTGTAGACTGAATTTTCCGACTACTGAACCAAGAGCATCTTCCCTTCCTAGTTTAGCATTAAAATCTCCCACAACAATTTTAATGTCATGTCATATATATCCTCCAGGTGCTCATAGAATGCATCTTTGATGTCATCGTCTTTGTCTTCCGTCGGGGCGTGTACACAAATCAGCGTAATGTAAAAATATTTCGCGCGGATGCGAATGGTGGCTATACGGTCACTTACAGGGTTAAACCGCGAGACCAGGTGTCGAAGTCTCTTGCCGACTATGAAGCCACATCCAAATTCGTGTCATTCTGCATGGCAGCTGTAAAAGATGTCACAGTTCATCCGTCGTGTGCATCACTGTCCCGTCCAACTTTTTGATAAATAGTACTTTTTAATACAACAAAAATAATTTTTGTCACAACTTAAGAACTTTTTGCTACAATAAAAGTACTTTAATTGTGTACCATAAAAGTACTTATTAATACATTTAAAGTACTTTTTGGTACTCTGATGTACAATTAATTGTACTTTTTATGTTAAATAAAAAGTACTTTTTATTACAATACATAAATTTATTACATTAGTACAATAAATTTTACTTTTTGATACCATAAATGTACTTTTTGGTACAATAAATGTACTTTTTTGTACAATAATAGTACTTTTTGGTCCATCAATTGCAATTTTTGGTACAATAAATGCACTTTTTTCTACAATAAATTGTACTTTTTAGTACTATAAATGTACTTTTTGGTACAATAAATGTACGTTTTGATAAACTCAGTTGTACTTTTGGTTTCGAGTATTATCTGTGTATCAAATATTATCGCTCAAGTGCTCAAATACGGGTTTGCCACGCCCCCTTCGCCCACTGATAGTACTATCTGTGTACCACATTTTATCTCTCTGTAACTAAATACAGTTTGGTCATGCCCCCTCCGCCCAATGATCCAAAATTAATGTGTCGTCTGCAAATTCATATTCATGTTGTCGTGTACTATCTGAGTGTTAAATTTTCTGACTCTAGGGATAAAATACTACTTAGACACGCCCCCACCGCCCACTGATCTAAAATTAATATGTCGACTGCATATTCATATTCGTGTTGTCGAATACTATTTGCGTACCAAATTTTATCTTTCTAGGGATAAAATACTACTTTGCTATGCCCCCTCCAACCTCTGATCGAAAATAAAATTTTTACCCGCGAATTAAAACTGGAAGTGTCGAGTACTATCAGTATACCAAATTTTATTTCTTTGGACTAAAATACAGTTTTGCCACACACCCTCCGCCCTTTGATCCAAAATTAAAATACCATCTGCTTATTCATATTCATGTTGCCAAGCACTATTTGTGTATCAAATTGTATCTGCCTAACTCTAAAAATATGTTTTTTCACGCGCACTGATTCAAAATTAAAATTCCGTATGCATATTCATATTCATGCTGCCGAGCACTATCTGTGTATCAATTTTTATCTTGATGGCTCTAAAAATGAGTTTTGCCACGCCCACTGATCCAAAATTTAAATTTCGTCCTCATATTCATATTCGTGTTGCCGACTAATATTTGTATATCAAATTTAACTCCCTAGTTTTAAAAAAGTTTTACCACTCCCACTCCGCCTATAGGGTCAAAAACTAAAAAAATATATAAAGCCTACAGAGGCTAAGATTCAGAATGACGCTCTCAACACTGCCAGCAAATCGTGTTCCACTCTGCTTGGTCCCCGGACACAACGAAATTCTAAGGTAATATATGGCGGATAAATTCGTACGTAAAGGATCATCCCTGGGATCCGGCCAATCGGATAAATCAGTGCACCGCCACACAGATTTATGAACCGCCACATCAAACTGTTGGCAAGTGTTTTTTTTTTTGTTATACCTTTACTAAATACAGAATTTGGGCACGATCGCGTTGGGTGTATTGATATTATAACTTCATCTCTAAAGTGGGCGGAATGGTACATTTGTATGGTAGATGCCATAAGAGGAGTCGCTAGACTTGAGCTTTACTAAATGCGGAATTTGGGCACGATCACGTTAGATCTGTTAATAATATTCACGGATTTCTAAAGAGGGCGGTACTAGATGGATATCGGAGGTACCAGATGAGGCGTGGCTAGACTTCCAGTTTTTTCTCCAAAACTCTAGCCTGCTATACCGTTGGATTTATTGATATTATTACCTCATCTGTAAAGTGGGCGAAAAGATTAATTTGTATGCAAGGTACCAAAGGGGCGTGGCTATGTAGCCCATCCGCAATTTGTAGTTTTGGGGAAAAATTAACTCGTGCAAAATTTCAAAACGTTTGGTTGCGTTTTCGAAAGTAATCGTCGGTACCAGCCGGACAGCCAGACAGACGGACAGACGGACATGACTCAAACAAGTCATGAATCGAACTTGGTTCAAAGAAACCTAAGTCTAAAGTGACTCCTTCTATGTGTTACACTTTTGTGTTGTATCAAATGTTATATACCCTCCTACCCGTAGAGTGAGATATTCAGTAATTGTACTGACGAAATGGTGTTTAAAATGACAATTCATTCGTCGTAATTTTTTTCTGTGAAAGTTAAATATGTTTCATGTATTATTATAAGCATTATCTCGTGCAACTTATAGAGATAAAGTAGTGAGGTTAGGCATGATATTCATGGGAACTAGGCGGCAGCAAATCTATGGAAAATTTTTGTAATCGAGTAAAATCGAGCAATTACTCGAATTTCTGTCGTGTATTTTTTACATCAAGTGGCACAGTATTCGAGTCGAGCATTCTTAAATTTTCGCAAAAAAATTTTCCATAGATTTGCTGCCGCCTAGTTCCCATGAATATCATGCCTCACTACTTTATCTCTATAAGTTGCACGAGATAATGCTTATAATAATACATGAAACATATTTAACTTTCACAGAAAAAAATTACGGCAAATGAATTGTCATATTAAACACCATTTCTTCAATACAATTAAATATTTAATTAAAAAGGCGCCAACAACCGAAATTGTAAATACAATAAACAGTGTTGTCACATTTAAAATTTTTTTATTTTTGTTGAATTTGAACAGTGGTAGAAAATTTGTAAGTATGACAATTTTCAACCACTCTTAAGTTGAAAAATCGTTATATATCAAAATTAAGGCTAACAATTTTATTTGATTACTTAACAACAATTGTGTTTTTATACCATCACCCGTAGGGATGAAGGTATATATCATTTGATACGACCCAAAAGTGTAACACATAGAAGGAGTCACTTTAGACCCTAGGTTTCTTTGAACCAAATTCGATTCATGACTTTTTAAGTCGTTTGAGCCATGTCCGTCTGTCTGTCTGTCTGTCTGTCGGGTGGCTGTCCGGCTGGTTCGCACGATAACTTTCGAAAGACACAACCAAATGTTTTGAAATTTTGCACGAGTTATTATTTTCTCAAAACTACTTACGGTATTGCAAATGGGCTACATGGCCCCGCCCCTTCTGGTACCTCCCATACAAATACATCATTCCGCCCACTTTAGAAATCGAGTAATAATATCAATACACCCTAGGGGATCGTCCCCATATTCTGAATTTAGTAAAGCTATAACAGGATAACGTTTTGGAAAAAATTTTGAAAGCCTAGCCACGCCCCTTCTGGTACCTCCCATACAAATCTACCTTTCCGCCCACTATAGAGATGGAGAAATAATATCAATAAATTAAACGTGATCGTACCCAAATTCTATTTTGAGTAAAGCTATAACAAGATAAAGTTTTAGAGAAAAAAATTGGAAGTCTATTCACGCCCCATCTGGTACCTCCCATACACATCTGGTACCGCCCACTTTAGAAATCGATTAATATTATTAAAAGACCTAACGCGATCGTGCCCAAATTCTGTATTTGGTAAAGTTTAAGCAGGATAAAGTTTTGGAGAAAAAATCTGGAAGTCTAGACACGCCTCTTCTGGTACCTCCCATACAAATGTACCATTCCGCCCACTTTAGAAATAGGGTAATAATATCAATACACTCGACACGATCGTGCCCAAATTCTGTATTTTGTTATATATATTATAACAGGAGAAAGTTTTGGAGAAAAAATTGGAAGTCTAGACACGCCCCTTATGGTACCTCCCATACAAATGTACCTTTCCGTCCACTTTTGGGATGTAGTAATATTATCAGTACACCCAACGCAATCGTGCGCAAATTCTGTATTTAGTAAAGCTATAACAGGATAAAGTTATGGAGAATAAATCTGGAGCCTAAACACACCCCTTCACGTACCTCCCAATTTCGAAATCGAGTAATAATATCAATAAAATAGAAAATTATTTGTTTTACTGAGGGTAAGGGTAAATGTAAGTCGGGTTGCCCGACTGAAACTTTCTAACTGGTTTTAATTACAAATCGATTATTTTCAATAACTCAAGACTTAAACAATATATTATATTGGGTGATGGTATTTATCAGTCAGTTTAACTGACTGAAATTTCTGTACTGGTTTTTTTCTGTGTTCACTTCGAATTATCTTTTTTTTTCAAAATCTATCAACATTTTTATTAAATTTGACTAATTCTATTCTACTCTATATATTTTAATTTAATTTTTGAATAAGACAATCACAATGGACCATATTGGTCTCAAGACCGAGTGATTACTTGTCTTTAACCTAACATAACCTATCTATCCATTACTATAAGATATTATTATGCATTGATTCATGCTTTCAATTGACACACGGATATTGTTATTAATATGATATGTCTATTTATAATATTTCAATTTCGAAATAAATTCCATTTCCAATATAGATACAATGTTCAATACCAAGAAATAAAAACTGAAAATATCACATATAAGAATAGATACAATTTGTGTTGTATTCCCATTTATTACGAATGTGTTTACAACATTTTGATTTATTTTTAAGTACAACGTTATCAACAAAGCCTTTGAAGAGGTTACATGTGGTGAAGCATATGCAATGGAAATATCGTATTGGACTTTTTTCATAAATTGTGGCATAAGCATTTCAATTACATGATACGTTTGGTATTTTGTAATATATGACAATTAGGTAGTTTCAGGTTTACATCTATTACATTTACAAACTTTGTAATACACAGATAAGAGACATGATATATTGTATATGTATGTTTTATGGTACATATATATTGTTAAACTGTGTAATCGGTTGTAATTCACAGACTTTTGATTTTCTTTTTTTATAAACATACTGGAGATACCACATTTAACAAAAGGACACAACATAACTAAATATAATCCATGTAAAATCTTGTAATACGAAATCACTGTCTCTAGCATTGGTAGGAGTTGTCCGACAATGTACAAAACACACACATTTCAGCCCAATGCCAATATTTCCCAGCACTTCATGGTTATGACATTTTCCAATATTAAACATCAAATAGTTACATTAAAAATCATAAATACCCCTCGACAAAATATTGAAGATACAACCCAAATTATGCGCTCCCTCCACCCCCCAGTACTTTATAGCAAATTCTGTAAAATCTAAGGACTCATCATACCCAAAACAGGCAACATTCATCGACCGACAGTTTTTCACTTTTGACATTTAAACCTAAAAACCAATTTCGGCGAAAAGACGACGATGACGACAACAAAAACAAAAACAACGATGGAAAACGAGTGGAAAACTTAAATAAGACCGGCAACAACATCATCAACCTATTTACCAAACTATGTTATGTACTTTCGGATGTTGATAATAAAGATGATGATATGCCACAACAGGGCAGCACACAGCAGAGCATAGCATAGCACCACACCGCACCGCACCACACCGCTCCTGCATCCAGTAACTACATAGCAAGTCCATCAGCGTCCTCCATGCGGCTGTCATGGGCCCAGATGACTACCCCCAACCGGCGAAACAAATTAAATTCCTTTTTTCAAAAATGTCTCATACTCTGGCACAAGGAATGCTGTTTTACGTTGGGAGGCAGGGGCAGAGGACGAAAAGAAAAGTTGACAATATCCCGAAACAAGAACTTGCAACTCATACCCCGGGTACGTTGTACTCCAACCAGAGGTAGAAAGGTGGTATGTATGTATGCGTTTAGACCGACTGACTGACACTGTGCGTCCGTCCTCCCCCCACCATCAGCTACGCAATGCGCAAAAACAAAAACTGAAGTGAATTTAAGGCAACAACAACAACATCAACAACTTGAAGAACTTTCTTTTTATGGCCATGCAACGCCGAAAATGTAAAGCCCCGAACCGTACACACGCACACATACACACACACATGCATACACCCCATCTGAGCACAGCACAACAACGCACCAACCAACCCGCTAACCAGCATTGTTGCCAAACAACCAGGCCTATCTGAGGCTGTCGGAGTGACGACCTGGCGGCAGTCGCATTCATTCATTTATTCGTTCGTTCTGTCATTCACTTGCTCAGCTGCCTACAGATAGTGATGGTGGATTTTGTAGCATTATAGGGCGCATAAAACAATAAAGGTGGCTTTTGAATATAAAATTGTTATTATGAGGCAGCCGTTAGTTTTTATTGGATCGCAGAGATAGAAAACCTTAAACTTTACATCCTATGAAAGAGTAATGGGAGAGCTTCTCACAGTGCTTAACTCTCTTCTCTTTTTAGACTCACTCAAAGGGAACCTACCTACGACCGTCATATGTTGGAGAAGCTTTTACTAGACTCTATGTATATGACTGAGACAGGTATCGAACTCAGGTATGATAGTCGCGTGTTCTAACCCAGCAAACACAATGTTCACACATCGTTCAGAAATCGGAACGACAGTCGGCAAAATCTTCCGATATCGGATCCGAAATCCGGCCGAAGTCGTAACTTAAAACGTATAAAGTGGTGGACACCAAGTTTGACCAAAATGTCGAACCGACGTCTGAACGATTTTTAAATGTAAATCTAGAGAACTTCGACGCGTTGTTACGAATTCGGACCGATATCCTGCCAAATATCTGAAGCAATTTAGATGTTAGATGTCGTACCTATTTCTGCCCAAAGTGTTTAAAACCAGTAAGACAGTTTCAGTCGGGCAACCCGACTTACATATACCATCACCCTCAGTACAACAAAAAATTTACTATTAAACTGATATTATTACTCGATTTCTAAAGTGGGCGGAGTGGTATATTTGTATGGGAGGTACCAGAAGGTGCGTGTCTAGACTTCCAGATTATTTCCCAAAAACTTTATCCTATTATAGCTTTACTAAACACAGAATTTTGGCACGGTCGCGTTGGGTGTATTGATATTATTACTCCATCTCTAAAGTGGGCGAAGTGGTACATTTGTATGGGAGGTACCAGAAGGGGCGTGTCTTAACTTCCAGATTTCTTCTCTAAAACTTTTTCCTGCTTGAACTTTACTAAATACAGAATTTGGGCACGATCGCGTTAGGTCTATTTATAATATTAATCGATTTCTAAAATGGGCGGTACCAGATGTGTGTGGGAGGTACTAGATGGGGCGTGGCTAGACTTCAAATTTTTTCTCAAAAACTGTATCCTGCTATAGATTAACTAAAGAAAGAATTTGGGTACGATCGCATTGGATTTATTGATATTATTACTCGATTTCTAAAGTGGGCGGAATGATGTATTTGTATGGGAGGTACCAGAAGGGGCGGGGCCATATAGCCCATTTGCAATACCGTAAGTAGTTTTGGGGAAATATTAACTCGTGCAAACTTTCAAAACATTTGGCTGCGTCTTTCAAAAGTTATCGTGCGAACCAGCCGGACAGCCAGGCAGACATACAGACAGACGGACATGGCTCAAACGACTTAAAAAGTCATGAATCGATTTTGGTTCAAAGAAACCTAGGGTCCAAAGTGACTCCTTCTATGTGTTACACTTTTGAGTCGTATCAAATGATATATACCCTCATCCCTAAGGGTGAGGGTATAAAAATATCTTCCGATATCGGATCCGAAATCTGACCAAAATCATTTCTAAAAACTTATGAAGTCGTTGGCATCATGTCTTATCTATTCAGCTAAGGGAAATCTGATGTACGACATGTCGTACCGATGTCGGAGAGATTTCTGAATGTAAATCGTAGAAAAATCTGAAGGAAAATTCGTTGTTTCTTCAATAACATTTTGTTGTTTCCTCCGACACAGAGTTCAGAAATCTCTGCGAACTCGATTAGATGTGTCGGAGCAAAATAAATAAAATGTCTCTTCAACGAGACATACCGAATTCTGCACGATGTCGGAGAGAAGAGTTCAGACTTTGGTTTGCTGGAATCCAACATACCACGGTCGGTCCACTTTGGCTTTCGATATAATCTAGCCTGTAGACTATGAATATGTTAACCTTGACCTATGTAGTGCATTCAGAGTTGGAATGGTACGTAACGGTATGTGAAAAATTAGACTACACCCGTTACGGAGACCCGATGTACAATTCAGATTCTTTAAAGCCCAAACAAATGCATACCTTTTTTTAAGTCTGGTCTTACTTGCTATAACAATATCTCCTGGACAAACGCACGTTGATAAAAGTATAGAAAATTCATTCTCAGTCGATCGGTATAATTCCAATGTTACCACAAACCTGCCTCAGACTCCTTCAAACATAACATTACAAACTCTCGTCAACATGTGCTCTTGCTGCCACCACACCTGTGTTCCCCTAGGGAGTATTACGGTGCAAAACAACAATATCAGCAACTACTACTACACAGCCGAAAACAACAACGACGAGAATTAGTGACAAAACAAAAAATGAAATAAAGTAGAATTGCAAAAAAACGCACAAAGAAAAGCACCAGCATTACAAACAGCAGCAGCAGCAGCACACTGAGGCAAGCAACGATGCCTCCAGCGGCAATAGCAACAACAAGTATGGCAACGATAGAATGTATTTGTATTCATCATACGCACTGTGGCATGAGGAGTAGAGTGCACGCACATAAATATGTAGGTAGACGACACCAACAACAACAACAACAACGACGACGACGGCGATGTTGTAATCAAAAAGGAGGTGGCAGAGGACACACAAGAAACCGACACAATTCATGGTTTCACTTACACAGGCACACGCACACGCATACCACACTCCATCCCCCACACTTTCATTCTTACACATGCACAGGCAGCAAACCCCTTATTCCTAGGGAATTGTTAATCGCAATAACAATAACAGCTATGGTGGCAGCGCTGTAATAGTAGTCGTAGTAGTAGTATTAACTACAAGGGTAAAGGAACAGGAAGACCAAACAACAAAATAGCATATTGTATGGAACCTCGTCGACAACAACAACAAATAGAACAGAACAGTCGCAGCAACGCCTACCCCAAAAAATACCGAATTTCATTAACAACAACAGCAAAAACTACAATAGCTACAGATTGTTGCTATTGCTGACATTGCCAGTAGAGGTGGTCAGTGTTGCCAAATGATAATTAAAGTATTATAGTGTTATAATCTTAAAATGTGCAGTGATTTAAATAGTGATTAGACTGGATTTTATATATGCATATATATCACCGAGTTAGCCAATGCCTATTTCAACTAACACAGGTGCTCTGAGAAAACGTATCACTATGCTCCTCTTCATTTCAGAGAAGACGAAAGCCTTTTCACACTAACATACACCCAGTTAATTCCTTCAAAAACTAACAAGTAATGTAAAGACAGATAGAAATCTGGTCGCGAACACGTAAAGTGAGTAAATATTGAGGGCCAGCTAAAGTAACGAAATCATGTCTATCATCGATTATAGCCGAGCCAAAACTAGAGGTCTAAATGCCGTTACACTGCTTAGAAACTTTAAAGCTGCGGGTGCGGATGGACTACCGGCAGAGCTTTCCAAGACGGGGCCATGAGCTGGTAAATTGCATGCACCAACTCACTAACACAAAACGGCACACAATCTGCTATTGCCACATCGTCTGCATATGCAATAGCCTTGACACCAACCTACTCTTGGGTTTCACAGTATGGGTTAAAGACCAACCCCTTGGGGTGTAACCACTATGTGAATTTAACTTGGGGGAATAAGGGATTTTCTAATTTGAGTATTTTGAGCGTTATTCAATTTGAAATAACCAGAAGCTCTCTTTGGAGGTCCCCAAGCAGCTTACAACGTCCGAGAGATCACGTATTCCCCGGGCACTGCCATTGAACATCCGTTTCAGTGGTAGCAACTGTGAGCAGGCGCAATGTTGAGTAACCTAAATGGCATGCTACCACCGATGCATCTTAGAAAATAGGTTACAGAAGTTACCGAAGCTCAACTATATTGGCTCTCTATATTGGCTTGGCAGCCCCAACAAACTAGGATCGGTTGCTGTGGCCTAATAAGCCACCTTCCTTAAATAAAATACTATTATGAAAACACGAAGAAAAGAAATAACAAAAATCAGCCCAAATGTTGACGACCCCGGCAAACGTTATAAGGACCATGATTTAAGGATATGCACCTGGAATGTCTGAACTCTATACAGAGATGGTGTCTCTATCCAACTGGCGGATGTTCTCGACAAATACAGGCTGACATCACCGCCATACAGGAAATGAAAAGGAACCGTGACATCTTTTCAAGCTTCCATGCAAAAAGATGCAAATTTGGATGTGACTCATAGTCGGCCAGAGATTTCGACATCTAGTCTCGCGGTTTAACGCTGTAAGTGACCAAATAGCCACTATTCGCATCAAGGCGAAATATTTTTACATAACGCTGATTTTTTGTACCTGCGCCGACGGAAGACAAAGGCAAGGACACTAAAAATGCATTCTATAAGCGTCTGAAGGAAATATATGACCGCTGCCCTGCATATGAAAAAATGCAGGCAAATTCAGTCTGCACAACAACACCTCCGATAACGGATTCAGACTGGTTACTTTCGCGTCGGCAAGGCAACCTGGATATCTCCCGATCAAAATACAAGAAATCAGATTTATCCGTGGTAATTGATGGAAGGCATGGCTCAAGCGTTATGGACGAGCGTCTGATGTGCGATTAAGTAGTGCTAAAACCACTCGTAATCAACCGCAAAGGAAGCAAGACATCACAAAGCATCATACCACCGAGATAGCCAATGCCTACTTCCGACACACATTGGCAGCATATTGCGAATTCTATGACAACTGCCGCAAATACCGTACTGGGTTATAAAAAACCACGCTCAGACAAGCCCTGTTATGATGATGAATGTCGCGAAATGTCTAAGGAAATGTTTGCTGCATACAAGGCAAAACAGCAGCCATTGGCGACGCGTGCATTGACGGAGCATTATAATGAGAAAAGGAGGGAGATGAAACGCCTGTTCAGGCGCAAAAAGCGTCTGTGGAAGAAAAAAGAGACCCAGAATATCGAAAACTACAGGGATAGAGGTGAGGCCCGAAAGTTCTACCAACAGGTTAAAAGTAAATGCTTTGGAACAGGGATCCCCACCTGTAAGGACATAGATCTCAATCTCTGCTCGTTCCCGAAGGCAGCATAAGTGATCAGCACGGCAATCGCAAGGTTTACAAATAATAAAGCTCCGGGAGCCGATGGACTGCCGGCAGAGCTTTTTAAAGCTGGCGGCGATGAGCTAGTAATATGCCTGTACCAGCTCATAAACACGATTTGGCTCAAGGAATGCATGCCCGATGATTGGAATCTGAGTGTCCTATGTCCCGTGCTTAAGAAAGGCGATCCAAGTGTGTGTGCAAACTATCGCGGGATTAGCCTTTTAGCCTATTCTGGCGAACCTGATTGGATTTTATCAGTGTGGTAAATCCACGACCGACCAGATATTCACACTACGACTTCTGGAGAAGACCCAAGAAGATCGACATATACCATTTGTTCATGGACTACAAAGCTACAAATCGTAATGGAGATAATCATGCGGAAGGCTGCAGTAAACAAGAATAGTACCATCTTCAACAAAAGACACATGTTGCTCGCGTATGCCAATGATATAGATATCATTGGCCGTGGATTGCGGGATGTTATTGCGGCTTTTTCGAGCATTGAAAAGCAGTCGCCGGAAGTGGGTCTGGTGATAAATGAGGATAAAACCAACGACCAAAGAGTCTACTCGTTTGGGACGCTGCGTGAACATTGACAACTATAACATTACAGTGAAACATGATTTTGTCTACCTCGGCTCTGCCTTTAACAAAAATACTTATGTCAGCCTGGGGATCAAGAGACAAGTATTGATCGCAAACCGCTGATACTATGCGCTGAGCAAGCAATTTAATGATAAAGCCCTCTCTCAGCCAACAAAGATACCAAACTCTGATCCTATCTATCTTGCTCTACAGCGCAGACTCCGCAGAAGGGGGAGACCAAAACTTCGTTGGATGGACAAGTGAAAGAGCAGTAAACCAGAATTGACATAGCTCTAATTTTGAATTTAAAGTTCTAGCCTATATACATTAAGGACTTCATGTTAGTCAGCTGATTAACTCAGGAATTGGTTGACATTAATGCTATATTAAATTGCATTTAATCGGAATGGAAATGGGTTTCATTTCCAAATATTGAATTCAAAATGAAGCTTTATCGTCAAGTCACATCGTCCTTTTACTTGTCAAGGACGTTCAACCTTCAGCGAGAGGCCCTGATAACACTTGCAGCAGATGTTACCATTAAGATGATGCAAATGTTTTTTTATTCATGGTATTTTCATTCCCAGCACCTAAATATTGATTAAATTCGAACTATTGAAATACCACAGATACACAACACTTTTTATATAAACTCCAGTAGTAATAACAGCAATGATCTTAAACCAAACTCTAACAATCAATCATTACAATATAATCTTCTATATTACGACTTTTATTTAAAACTATTATTGTACTTTCTTCAAATATTTTTACATTTCTTAAAGCTGCTTAGTTGGCAATACTGACTACTATGTCTATGGCCTATGTCATTCATGTTGTTCTTGCTATTACATATTTCCTTTTGGAACGTTATCAGCAACGTTAAAGTTAAAGTCTTGCATTAACTTGAATTATAACCATTGAGCACAGCATAGAAATTTATAAACTGCCACACGCAACAAAACCAGAAACGCAACCGACCCATTAAAGCCATCACTAGAGGCTCTACATAGAGCTCCACACAAACACACACACATACACAACAACAACAGCAAGAGCATTTTTCCCCCTGCCCTCCCATATCCGCCCAATCTCTATCGACAACCATTCCAGACCTGGACATGGCTATGGTGCGTTCGTTGATAGTCATTGTCCCGTTGCCTAAACAACTTTAACGAGATATGGAACAACCCTCTTGGTGTGTATTATGGCTTTGCATTTCGTTTATGGCCTATGTATTTATGTACACACATATTCACTTACTTGTGTACAAGTGAGTGAGTGCCTTGCGTTGCTGTTGTTGTTTGTTTCACTTTTGTGTTTTTGTTTTTCTCATTTCTTTCGTCGTTATGCCTTTAAATCCCACTTAACAGTTGGTAACTCTCCCTTTGGCTATGGCCGACAACCGAAAAAAGTGCGTTCTGAAACGTCCTTGATTCTTGCATTATAGAGTTGCGTTAGCCCACACGCACGCACTCATACAAACTCACTTGCTTATACTTAGACAACCCATACTCATACAATACACTCACTTGGATTCACTCACGCATTTACTCTTTCCTGTCAGGACCTCCAAATAAAAAAGCTTTAACGCCATACTGAAGCTTATTGAAGTATAGACGAGAAAAGAGAGGTGGGATGTGAATGGCGGATACGGCTTTGGAGATGTACGAATAGTGGTGCAGATATGTTTGTAATGTAAACTTCATTAAATGCGTGTGTATGCATTACGAAAGCCGTTGCAAAGGAAAATCTAAAATCTTTAACGGGTTTTTAGAAAATTTGTCATGGTGAAAGGGCAGTTGGGGGAAGAGTAGAAAAACTAATTGCGGAAGATATGACAATAAGTGAATAAACTTAGTGCAAATGTTTTATAATCAGAGTAAAGTGTTTGCCATACATGATAAACTAGCTGACCCAATAGACTTTAAAATGTCTTCAAAACTATTGATATTATATTGAAATTTTTTAATATATTAGAGTAAAGCTATGTAGGCTATGAATAGTAGACTAATTTAATTAAGTTTCAATTGATTTATTTTAAATTAAAATTAAAACATCATGAATACCCTTATCTTGGAGGAAATTTTATTTTTTTAATATATAATCTAACTTCAATAGTTTCATTCTGTTGCAGTGAAACTATGATCGGTCCTTTATTTTGACCTCTTAAACAGAATTTTTTTTGTAGAACGTGATTGCATCTCCTTTTTTCTAGGACATTTTTTATTGACTTACTTCTTACTTTTTCTACTGCAATGTCTTGAAAGATTATTTGGCAAACAACTTTGACGTTTTAGATGGAATCTAGTAATCAACTCCACTTGAAGTTTGAGAGAATGTGCTATTTAAGTCCACTTTTTATTAGATCTCAATAGGAAATGGTATGTTAATTGTTTAAAAGTACCACCAAACTGGTCCTTAAAATCGGGTAACTTGCAATAAATTTGAAACTGATTTAAGGTCTGAAGTATTAAAATTAAAAAAAAAAAATTAATTTCCTTTTACACCCCATGAATGAGGTATGGGATAGATTCTCGCGTTGTTGTGAATTAACACGCTTTCTATTTTTAGATTCACAACTAACGACACCTACTTGTTTATCGACGAATGCGAACGTCACTGTGTGAGAAGCTCTTACTAGATATGCCGATTGACTCGACACTAATACTGCGAAGTTGCTGTCGACAACATTCGAGGGGAGCCGACAATGAAAGAAAATTTTTCTTTTAAGATGACTGGAGCCAGGAGTTGAACCTGTGACTCCCCGCATGGTAGTCGCGTGTTCTAACCACTATGCCACGGCCGGTCCCCCTGAAGTATTGAACCCACACTAAATTCGTCCTGCAAGGTCTGGGTTGGCCAACCCTATAAAAAAGGTACCAGTACTGAAACTATCACTGTCCACTCATTCCATTCATGCACCTGAGGGAATCGGTCCCGTGACTGGTGCTGCACAGGTTAATTTTCCCATTTATGTTACCCCTACAGAAAATATGGTGTAAATTTCTGAGGACTGGCGTAAGCAGGACCAATGTTTGAACTGATTTACCAGGGAAAGAACGGTGTTAATTATTTAAAATACGGGGGTCATAACGGGGTCAACTGGAACTTATTCTATGGCGGTTTCAATTGGGACTTATTTTGTGACAGGTTTAAGGTTAAGATCAGTACATTGATATTTTACAAGGATAGCTGGCCACTGCCTACTCCAAGCAGGTCTACCAACAACTACGATACAACGCCTCTACTTCTGACGATCTTCATACATTATGGCCGCATATTTCGCTTTCCACGTCAACTGTAACAAAAACCAATTTTGGATATGAAAAAAACGCTCAGATAACACCCGGTACGGTATAGAATGTCGCATAGCGTTAAAGGAAAAGGATGTCACCACTCAAGCCAATTATAACCCGGGTTATAACAGGCGTTTCGCCTATTTACGCAGAAAAAAGACAATGGAAGGAACGAAAGAGCGAAGCTGTAGAGAGGTACAGATAAAAAGGTGAAGCCAAAAGTTCTACCAGATGATTAAGGGAAAAGGTTATGGTACTGAGCTCCTCTTCTGTAAGGACAAGGATAGGACATTTGACGCCGATATGCAAAGTGTGATGCGCATATTTAAATATAATTTTTACAAATTGTTTATTCCCGCAGGTACCTATTTTTCTAACTGCAACGGCTAAGAATGCCTATTTACTTATTTCCTCTTTACATCCCATTCTGTTTGTGTATTAACACGCCTCTAATTCTAGACACACCTATAGTTTATAGATGAATCCGAAACTTTTATTAGATTGCCCTGACACTACTGCGAAGTTGCTGTCGACCAGGTTGACCTTGTCTCGTGTTCTGGTCATTATGCCACGGTCGGCCCCAGTGTGGTTTTACACCTGGTGAATTAACAACTGAAAACATAAAAAACAGATCGCCTTACTCCATATTTTCGGCGACCATAGAACTGCCTGATACAGCAGAAATTACTTGAAGCCATGGCTGAGTTTAGTATTTCTGCGAACCCCACACACCTTTGCGGAATGTTCCTAACCGAAGCACAGTGTGAGTTTTTCACTTTTTGAATGCCAAAAGTCATAACTTCCATACAAATGATGACATTGCTTTAAAATTATAGTCTATAGGCAGATATAATATTGCAAACCAAAAATGGGTGTGGTCCGCCCCCTTTATATCCCATACATCCACCCTTTCTACACCGAAACTATAAGTTCGTTTTATTGAATTAATATTCGCTATTAACATATTTTAACCCTTCTGTTACCTTAAGGCCATTTCTTGACCTTTTTATACCGTAACCCATGGGGCTGACCTTAAGATTATTTTTTTTCTGGATTTTGAGAACGATTGAGCCATGTCCGTCTGTCCGTTAACCTTCACCGATCCTTATAGAAGTTTACCAGTATTAATATTTTTAAGAACAATGTTATGGGATTGAAAATAGGCATATGGGTAGTTGTCTATTAAAAACAATCAAATCATTAGCATAGTATTACTTTTCAGTTTTTTGTTTTGGCCACTAAACCTGTAAAAGATCAAACTGTGCGAAGTGCAGAATTTCAAAGACCTTACCCAGCCGTTCTTTACCAGACGATGCCTTAAACAAGGCGATACACTATCGTTTGTATGGAGTTGATAATGAGAAAACTTGCAATAAATACGAGTGGTATCACATTTAATAGATGCCACAAGATACTTGTTTGGACTGGTGACATAGACATCATAGACAGTCATCGAGATGTGACTGCAGCTTTCTCAGGTATCAAAAAAACCAGCTAAACTGGGTCTAACGGTGGACGAGGATACAATTAAGTTATTAGTTTTAACAAATACACAATCTACCAGTTTGGACACAACATGATCGCTGACAACTATAACTTCGAAAAGGGTAAATGATTTTATATCGCCATCAATATAACTAATATCATCAGCCTCGAAACCCGAGGAAGAACACTGCTTTCGAATGGGTGCTATTACGTACTAAGGAAGCGAATTAATGACAGGGCAGTCTCTTGAAGAACGAAAATTCAAAAATACCAGTAACTGGTTCTAACTGGTTCGAGAATCTATCCTATTCCTCATTCATGGGGTGTAAAGAGAAATTAAGTTTTTAAGTTCTAACTGTCTTGATGTTTGACGCCGAATCCTGGTGTAATGACACAAGCGGACGTATCATTTCAGGCAGTATTCGAGGAGAAAATACTCCGTAAATTTATATGGACCAACATCGTTAACGGGGAGTATCAGCGTCATAAGAATCATGAGCTGTATACCGACATTGACGTGATCAAGCGCATTAAAGTAGAGCGGTTGCGTTGGCTAGGTCATGTTGTACGCTTGTATGATAATGCTTCAGCTTGAATGGTCATCGACAATAAACTTGATGGACGTCGCAGAAGGGGACGACCAAAACTCATTTGAAAAGATCAGGTTATGCTCTAAAATACAACAATATGCTCCTAAAATCAACAAAAATATGCTCGTAAAAATTAAAGTCACACAAAAATGTCTTTCTTCTTCATCATTCAATGCACTTAGCCCCTGTAAAATGTCTTCATAATTAGCCATGTTCCCCAACGCATTTTTATATTTTCTGGAGGTAATGAAAGGTCTGGAAATATTTATTTAAATAGTTCCACTCTACATAAAGCTTTCAAAAAATACCGTCTGACATTATCAATAAATTTATTCACGTTTTCATATAAATTTCTAATACATTCACACAATCGATAGAGACCATGAGCAATACACATGCGTCACTTTCGGATAAAATGCCACTACAGCTTTTGCAGCCTCAACCATGTATGCAGCTGCATCCGTCACAAAGAACAAAACATTTTTCTTGTTGAAATTGACGTTCAGATTTTTGATGGCGTCGTCACACAAGAAACTTTTCTGCAAGCGCCTCTAGTTTTGCTGCTGCTGCCGTTTTAGCTTTAGGCATTATGTCCAAGATCGAAATCGGTGGTTGTTGAAAAACACTTCCTTTTTATACCATCACCCTTAGGGATGAGGGTATATATCATTTGATACGAAAAAAGTGTAACGCATTAAAGGAGACGAGTTAGACCTCAAGTATCTTTAGACCAAATTCGTTTCAGAACTTTTTAAGAAGAATGAGCTATGTCCGTCTGTCTGGCTGGCTGGCTGGATGGCTGGTCAGCAGGATAACTCGAGTAAACCTTAACGGATCGGTATGAAAATTTACCAGTATTAATATTTCCACCCCTTCTGATACCTCCCATACAAAATTACCTTTTTTTGGATAATTAATATTTCTTCCATAGCTGCCAAACAGACCATCGGAGGATATCTAAATTTGGTCAGATTATTTATCTTGCAATAGTAGACAAACCTTAAGAAAGCCGAAACCTTTGCCACACTCCTTCTGGTACCTCCCATACAAATGACCGAATTGACCCTTATAGTTTTACATACATATCTTTTTTGCAAGAAAACTGAGATCACTTAAATTTTGCGTATGATGTTCGCTTATGAAAATTAGACTCAGGTATGAATATGGACTATATCGGTTTACGCCTTCTGGTACCTCCCATACAAAATGACCTATTTTTGGAAAATTAATATTTCTCCCATAACTTCCAAACGGACACTTGGGTGGTTTTTAAAATTGGTCGATAAAATAATGTTGTGGTAGGAGGCGAAACCTCAGGGAGCCTAACTATTTGACACACCCCTTCTGATACCTCTCATACAAATGACCGAACTCACCCCCATAATCTATATATATAAATGGCTTGGGTGACTGACTGATCACTCCCCAGCCCAAACGGCTAAAGCTATAACCATGAAATTTGGAATATAGGTTTCTTTTATGACGTAGGCGCGCACTAAGACGGGATTTTTAGAAATTCGGACTGCAAGGGGGTAAAATGGGCGTGGCACCGCCCCATATAACCCGAATTTTGAAATGGGTGTCCTTTTAAACCATTATAGGTACAAAGTGGAGGTTTGGTTCGTATATCGGTCGTATAAGAAAAAATACTTTGATATTAAAAAGTGGGCGGTGCCACGCCCCATATAACTCGAATTTTTAAATGGCTATATCTTTTAAACCATTATAGGTACAAAGTGGAGATTTGGTACGTATATTGGTCGTATAAGAAAAAATGCTTTGATTGTAGAAAGTGGGCGGTACCACACCCCTTTTTAAAGAATAGTTATATCGGCCAAATAAATGGACCGATTGTAATAATATTTTTTTGGCGTGATACTGTCCATTGGGCCTCTATAGTAGGCTACATGGAAACATAATTAGACAAATGGGCGTGGCACCGCCCTCAGAAACCGAAATATCAATCGGCCATATCTCAGGAGCCATTAGAGGTATGAAGATAAAATTTGCTACATATGTAAATGGCACATGGGGGATTACGTCTTGCTGGGAATGGGCGGTGCCACGCCCCTTTTGATTAAATCGTTGTTTCGACGAAATAAATGGACCGATTGGAATAAAATTCCGTAGGGCCTCTGTCACAGGCTACATGAAAACATAATTAAACAAAGGGGTCGTTTGTATTTTACGATCCATGTAAGGTATGAATTTAAGATTTTCTATATATGTAAATGTTACATGGGGATTACGTCTCGCTGGGAAGTGGGCGGTGCCTCACCCCTTTTGGAAATATTGTTATGACTATCATATTAATATAACATTTATAATAACATTTTCATTATCTATATATTTAAAATTGTGCTCTGGTTGTAGATAGGATGATGAAATTTGGAGTGGTTGTTCCCATTTTCGAGTAAAAGTCAGCTAAGAATGGATTTTTGGAAATTCGTAGTTTTAGGGGTAAAAATGAGCAATAAGAGAGAAAACTTGTGCCGTCACCGAGACTAATCGGCTAAAGCTATAATTGATATGGGAATGCTCACAATCAATTTGGATTGAAGGTTTTTCGAAATCCGATATTTTTGGGTAAAAAAATCGAAAAAGCGATCAAAATATTTATATCGCCCAGAAAAATAATGATATAATTATGATATTTTATATGGGTTTGCTCGCTATGGAATTAGAACGACGCAAGGAAGATTTGCGAAATTCTTACCTTTTAGGGGTATAATAGGCCGAAAAGGGTTAAAACTTGTACTAAACGGCTAAAGTTATGGTGTCAAAAATTTAAGTGAATATTTAAGTTGTGCGTTGTGAAGAAATTTTTCGAAATGCGTTCTTTAGTTGTAAAAATACCGTAAAAGGGAAAAGACTGGTACTATCGCCCAGACCAAACGGCTAAAGCAATAATCGTCTATGGGCATGTTTCCTATAGAATTAAAGGGGGTTCCAGTCTATTTTAGTTGTGCGATACGAATGTATCTTTTGAAATTCGTACTTTTAGGGATAAAAAAGGACTAAAGCGGTACAATCACCCTGATCAATGGGTTGCAGCTACAATCACATAAATGGGGTGTTCGTTCGTGTTATGAAGCTTTTGAATTTTACCTGTATTGCTAAAATTCATAAGAAGATTCAATGTATGTACGGGCGAAGCAACGCGAGCCGGGAAATCTAGTCTTACATATATATCTTTTTCGTAAGTGAATTGAATTCATTCAAGTTTTGCGTATGATGTTCGCTTATGAAAATTGGACTCTGGAATGAACATGGACTATATCGGGTCACCCCTTCCGGTACCTCCCATACAAAATTACCCTATTTTTGGAAAATTAATATTTCTCGCATAACTTCTAAACGGACACTTGTGGGGTAATGAAAATTGGTCGGTTAATTTATCTTGTGATAGGATGCAAAACCTCAGAAAACCTAACTATTTGATACGCCCCTTCTGCAAGCTCCCATACAAATGACCGAACCCACCCCCATAATCTCACATAACTTTTTTTTAAAGTACACTGAAATCAGTAAAATGTTGCGAAAGGTATACGGTTATGAAGATTTGAATCGGGAATGAACATGGGCTACATCGGTTCACGCCTTCTGGTACCTCCCATACAAAATGACCTATATGTGGAAAATTAATATTTCTCCCATAACTTCCAAACGGACACTTGGGGGGGGGGTGTAATGACAATAATGAAATTTGTCGATAAATTTACGATAGGAGGCGAACCGTAGAGAGCCTAACTATTTGGCACATCCCTTCTGGTACCTCCCATATAAATATATGGGATATTTTCCCTTTTACATACGTATCATTTATGTATGTACACTGAATTCAGACAAATTTTGCCAAGGTAAGCGATCATTGAATGTTGATTTACGAAAAAAAATCAGACACGCTGTGCTACCCCTTATTGTACCTTCTGTACAAATAGGTCAAATTTTGTATGTTTACAAAAACGCGCGTGGAGAACTTGAATTTAAACGTTTTTTTTTTTGCTAACGAAAAATTAATGTAAAAAAAAAAAATATTAAAAATTATTAAAAAGGATATTTGTTTTTTAAATATGCTCTTAAAACTAAAATATCTAAAAACATGACTTTATGACTTAAATATGCTCTAACAAATTGGTGTTAAAACACGTGTAAGAGTGTGAAACATATAAATACCTTACCCCTTTTTTAATATCTCGTTTTAAGAAAAACATGCAATTTCATATTTCCGGTTGACCTGTTGATAACCTGTGTAGATATTGGTTAGACGAACTGGATAAGAAGCGCAGACGATCGTATCGGGTAAGAACAATTTCCTTTCTATTACGACTGAAAGGAAAAACTATATAAGATAATAAGAAAGTTCTTCCCTAAGATGCAGGATACAACAATATAATTAAAATAGTTTTTTTGCTAATTTTTTGCGTGTTACAATTGACGAATGCGTAACGAAACAGTACAACTGTTGATTGGCAGTGATAGGGTATATGAGCATTTAAATCGACTTTTTAAAGAGAGAGGGAATCAGTAATTCATATTTTCCTTCCTGAGCTGACTAGTCTGGTGCGTTTCCGCCACAACATTTTAAGTTGTTTTCGATATGAGTGTCATTATCACACACTTCATAACAGTCTATTACCAAGTTAAGGAATGTTATCCGAACTGCTTGATCATTTTGAGATCGTACAAAGATCTACTCTTTGTTAAATGGTTCCTGTACAATGGATCGTAAGTCCTTACACTTGTACAACCAGTCAGTGCAGCCTGGAAATATCTCTCCTCTATTGTACAGTTTACCCGCAAGTCTAAAACGAGTCTGGCCAAAAAGAGCTACATATTTAGTTTTCAAGACCTCCACACACGGCACGACATGAATTACCGATTTCTTCTAATTTCAACGCATGAATAATAGGTCACAACAAAATCGTCCTGCTCTCGCTTTTGAATCAACAGATATCGAATTGTTCGGCTTGTTGGCCCACTCTAACAACACATTTACCACTCTGTTTCAGCAGTTCAACAGTTCCTTTTTTTCGATCCCGCCGAAACTGTCACTCATGTAAAGACCGATTTCCTGTAAAAGGGAACTATATACACCCAGGCATCACCACGCCAGGACATCTTAAGGATACTTGATTATCATTCAAACGTATTATCCAGCATCAACACCCATAACAGCGATCGATTAAGAATCAAGAAATGTTTTGTTCTATATTAACATCTAAATTCACTATATTACACTGTAAGACTAATTTAAACTTTTGACCTCACCCATGATCAAACTGACCAGATTCTGAAAATATAGCTGAAATAAAAATATACGTATCTCCCAGTTTTTCTAGATCAGCTCATTTAAGTTTTTTACGAGAAATTAAATTTTTGGAGCGAAGCTCCCATACAGCGGCTCAAAAGTGACTTCCTCCTGTTCGGAGAACTCAGAGAGTTGTTAACAGATTTTGACGAATTTTTTTAAATGTATTTCAAATGGCCAGGATATGGTTCTGACCAATCCCAAATTTAAAATTTGTCACAATTTAAATTTGTCACAAACAAATTGTCAACAGATTTTGATGATTTGATGACAAAGTTCAAGTTTATAATTTGTCAAAAATTAAAATGGTCACAAATTTTTTTTAAATGTTTTTCAAATGGCTAAGAGCTGGTTCTGACTAGCAAAATGTGTTGACAAATTAAATTTGTGACAAATGTTTAATTTGGCTTCGCCAGAACCCGCTCCTAACCTTTTGAAAAACAATAAAAAAATTCATTAAAATCTGTTAACAACTCGCAGAGTTCTGCGAACGGGAAGAAGTCACTTTCAAGTCGTTGTATGGGATCTTCGCTCCAAAAATTGAATTGCTCGTAAAAAACTTAAATGAGCTGATCTAGAAAAACTGGGAGATACGTATATTTTTATTTTAGCTATATTTTCAGAATCTGGTCAGTTTGGTTATGGGTGAAAAATCGTGTCGTACAGTGTTATAAAGGAAAGGAACAATAATACTTTTGTATATCGTTAGATTTTATGGGTCATTGCGAAGATCCTGGAGGCAACTGAGACTACCTCAGCCTAAGGTTACATCAAGTAATATCTTACTGTTGTTTGACAGTTTTATAAATATTGGTCGAATTTCTACAATTTTCCATTTTATCATATCCTGAACATTATCATAAAAACCAAAATACTAACGCCTTTCTAATTGTAATGGAAAATTAATCCATTGTTTTTCACTTATATATTATATACAAAAAATATATTGGAATTCCATTTCCTATACATATAAAAAAAGGATATATTATAAGAATATTAAAAAATGTTCATACGTTCTAAAAATAACTTCAGGTCTCACACATCATGGCATCCCTGGCAACCTGATTTCCCTAGCCATCAACTTTCAGTCACACAAACCGGGCTACGATAAAGGAAAACACCGGAAGTCGAAAACAAGACGGAAGTCTAAGCGGGTGTATATAAATGTAGGACTCGGCTGAACATGCAACAAAAGGGAATTGAAAGAAAACAAAAATATAACCAACACACTGAGGAGAGTACGAGAGCGATAGAGAGAGAGAGGACGAAACGTGTTAATAATAGAAACATGAATAAACAAAACAAAACAAAAACTTTTGTCGTAATAGCAAAAGTTTAAGGCTTGGCGCGTAGCGTAGCGAAAAAAAACAAAACACGACAACGACGTCGACGACGACGACGTCAATGCGATAATACAACGTTAATGAGGTTTGCAATGCGTCATAATGAAAAGTGAAAGTGAAATCTCTTTGCTTTTGCAATTGTAATTTTGCATTTGTCAGAGGTTTCAGCTGATGTCACAGTATAAGTGAGAGAAATCAAAACTAAATGAAATACTTAGAGAGATAGGGGGACCGAGAAAGAGAGAGTATGGATAACTTGTATGCGTGAGAAACACATAAAGACAGAGCAAGCGTCTGCGCATTAGCTATTTATTAGCGGTATAATCAACAAAATTCCAAGAAATGCACTGTAAGTATTCAAAAGGAAGGGTTAAACGTAATGCCATTTGTAGAGACATGCTCCCTCGCGCTGTCTCTCTCTCTGTTGCTTGCTCTCTTTGCCTCTTTGAAAATATTTAAAAAAGAGTGGGTTTGTTTTTGTTTGTCTTAGCTCCTGCTCCACAAAAGCTCTGGCAAGAAACTGCAATGTTTTCATTATCATGCGTTTACCCACAGCAACTCCCAAGAAACCTCTGCTGTTGATTCATCCGTTTATGCTCTTTCCTGAAATGTCTCTTTACACAGTCAAAAGCTTTCTCTGCTGGTATGCTGTGGTTTTAATAGCTTAAATGTCCTTGGCAAAGCATCAAATTGAAGGATATATTTTATGCAGCTGCGCAGCTAACGTCATTATTACTTATGTACCTTGCCCCTAGTATATGTGTGTGTGTGTGCGTGTGTCTGAATGTGTGTGCGACTGCACAAGCGGCAAAATTCCTTATCTGTTTGTTATTCCTTTAAGATACTATAGCTTCTTACATGAAGCCGCGGCAGCAACGCCATAAGATTGCACACCCCCTCCATACGACACTTCTTCCATCTTACTCTGAACTCAAACGAAAACATTGCAATTTATAATAAAACACACGCGATGTTCAAAAGAAATGGAATATATAAGGAACCAACTTAACGAAAAGCGAAAGTGCTTTTTCAATGTCTTGGAAGAAGGCGAGGGTCGCACATCTACATTTTGCACAAAAGTTCATTACATCGAATAGGTGTGAGGGTGTATGCGTTTGTGACTACTTTCACTTTCAAATTTCACGCATCGCCTCTTACAAACAACTGTATCTATAACAAATAAGTAAAGTAAATAGGTGATACGGTGGACGGATGAACAAATATTAAAAGGAAATACGTATAAATCAAATAAAACTAAAATACACATAGGGAGATATTATTTAAGAGCGCACTGACTGATCCATATTGATCTAGTCGTTGCTCTAACTCGCTTAAAGCTAAAAGACGTTGCGAACAAAATGATTCATTTAAAAAATGGATATCGAAGAAAAACTAATTGGCTGCATCACATGACTCCAAAAAGTGTCATATTGATCCACAAAGAAAAACCGAAAGACTTTTTTTGTCACTCTTTATCTTATACATACATCAGAGCAGTAAACTGAATTAAGATAGAATTATGAAATTTAAATATGTTTAGAAGGATGGCTTAGCCTTCAAAATGTATTTTTTTCGAAACAAATTGTTTAAACTTTCATTTCCTAAACAAAAACTAAAAGTCCTTTAAAATGGAATCGAAACCTGTGGATGAAAAAGTGAGTATGCAATTTTACTATACATGGTCACTACTATTACTTGTATATATAAAGTTTCGTTCATGGTTCATACATAATTCCGCACGATGTCATATATCTGGGTTTGGTATAAGAGTTTAGTCAGAATTTTTTTTTTCCTGATTAAAATTTGACCCCTTCATGACCTTTGGTTATGAAGTTTTATTTACATTGGACGTTCCCTGTATATTTATGCCAACCAATGAGCAGCCTAAAGGCCCTAATTAGATAAAATGTATAAAATCAGTACAGAAATTTCCGTCATGTAAACTGACTGATAAATGTTCTTAACCTATGTCCTTTCAGCAAACTGCTGATGGATATTACTTAACTTTGATTTCAAATATTTTAAACGTCCTAAAGAACTCCTTATAGAAATTGTTGAAAAAATATAAATTTTCGAGGAATTGGCTTATTGGTTTACTTAGGTTAGCTTTAAACGTTTATACTGTGCGAAATTTGACTGTATTCTGTCCAGGTTCAACTAAGGTAAGTATCTAAATGTATATTGACAAGTTCGGTAATTTGTATGAGAGGTACCAGAATGGGGTTGGCTAATGTTTCTGTTTTCTAAGGTTTTGTCTACTATAAAAACAGATTTCAATACTGAAGTCTTCCCTTTGGATGTTATTGGGGAAATATAATTTTCCCAAAAATAGGTAATTATCAGCTGAAGTGCAGAATATGGGGCAGGAGCCCGATTAAAAAAAAATATGCCATTGTCTTCGTCTTGTTCCCCAAACATCGGAATGGTAGGTCAAAGTTGGCGCTCAGGTTTTTTAAAATATTTTTTTAAAAATAATTGTTGCCTGCGGCGCTTTTGCGCCCAACATATCCATTTGCACTCTAATTTACAAAAAAAAATATTTTTCCCGGAATATACCAAAAAGAAAATTTTTTATAATATTTTAAAGGGATATATCAAAAAAAAATTATTTTAATTACAATACTTAGTTTTTTTGAAATATTTTTCAATTTTTTTTTAATTTTTTCTACTTTTATCCTTTTTTCAATCAATTTTCTTCTTTCACACATTTCTCTTTGGACTTTTTCTTGAATTTTTTTAAATATTTCTTGAAATTTTCCTTTAAAAACTTTAACAAATTAAAAAAATTTAATTTTCACACATTTTTGATGACATTTAATTATTCTATGGAATTTTTTATTTCATTTCCTTAAATTATTCAAAATTTTCATGATTTTTCCCCATTTTTTTTAAATTTTTTACGAGGTTTTTCAGAAAAAAATATTTATTTTTTAAAAATCGCGCGGTTTTAAGGTTTTCTATTTTTTTTTAGAATTTTTCAATTTATTTCATTAAATTTTTCTTACTTTTTCCATGATTTTTTCACATTTTTTAAATTTTTTTTTGGGATATTCCGGAAATTTGAATGGATGGAACTTATAAACTTATAAATAACATCGTTGGATTCGTCTCGAAAATATCTTTCATTTGAGTACCTACACATGGGGGGTCATCATAGAACCCAAGGGGCTCCTTTTTTGTCCACTATTACAACATACTTAAACTGACTGAAATCAAATGTCATCCAGTTGTCTGTTTGGAAGATATGAGAAAAGAATTAAATATCCATAAATAGGTACCAGAAGACGGTACTAGAATATTTGATCCATGTAGTCCATATTTTCTGTAAATTTTTAGATTTACTTAAAAAAGAATTCGGGCAAGATTACGTTGGATCTATTGATATTATTACTTGATTGCCAAAGTGGGCGGAATGGAACATTTTATGGGAGGTACCTGAAGGGGCGTGCCTGGACTTCCAATTTGTTCTTCAAAACTTTATCATGTTATAGCTTTGCTTAATACAGAATTTCTGCACGATCGTTTGTAGTGTATTGATATCATAAGTTCATCCCCAAAGTGGGCGAAGAGATGCATTTATATCAGAGGTACCAGAAAGGGCATGTCGACACTTCCAGATTATTTTCTCAAAAACTTTATCCTGCTTGAGCTTTTCTAATTACGGAATTTGGGCACGATCGCGTTGGGTCTATTTATAATATTCACCGATTTCTAAAGTGGGCGGTACCAGATGGGTATCGGAGGTACCGGATGGGGCGTGAATAGACTTCAAGTTTACTAAAAAAGGTTTTGGGTGCCATCGCGTTGGATTTTTTTGATATTATTACTCTATCTCTAAAGTGGGCTGAAAGGAACATTTGTATGGAAGGTGTCAGAAGAGGCGTGGCTAGACTTCCAATTATTTTTCAAAACTTTATGCCGTTATAGCTTAATTAAATACAGAATTTGGGTAGAATCCCGATGGGTGAATTGATATTATTACTCGGTTTCTAAAGTGGGCGGAATGATGAATTTGTAGTTTTACCAGCTATCGTTATCGTGTTTACCAGCCGGACAGCCAGACAGACAGACGGACGTGGCTCAAATGACTTAAAAAGTCATGAATCGAATTTAGTTCAAAGAAACTTAGGGTCTAAAGTGACTCATTCTGTGTGTTACACTTTTGGGTCGTATCAAATGATATATACCCTAGACGTAGGGTGAGGGCATTTTGGGTATTTGGGATTTTTAAGGGACTGGATGCACTTTTTTCAATTAGGTTTGTTCCTCATTTTTTTTCTCCTTCAATATATACAAAATTCGTATGGCCATTAAAATTATTAAGGCAGCC
Organism: Muscina levida; assembly: GCA_964034835.1. Classification (NCBI taxonomy): domain Eukaryota; kingdom Metazoa; phylum Arthropoda; class Insecta; order Diptera; family Muscidae; genus Muscina; species Muscina levida. The sequence continues at coordinate 111,882,980 of OZ035881.1, read as the reverse complement.
AACTTGACAAAATGAATGATGCAGAAGTTCTAATTTTTGGGGATGCTTTCAAGTGCAATTCTCAGAATTGGGTCCCGAATCAACGGGCTGAAAAAAGTTGTACTGTGTAATATACTTGATTTAGCAGTTGTTCTTACAAAAAAATTTTTATGAGTAGACATCAGTTTTTCTTATCAAACCTTTTTACACACTTCAAGACTCAAATTGAAAGAAAACTACATGAGTATCTTTCTCTACCACACGGCATTAAAATCTCAATTCTTTTTAAAATTGGATTTGGCACGTTTGCACTTTAAGCCAACGATATGTTCGTCGACTAAAGATCTACCCTCGCCAGCCCGATACGGCAGAAATTACTTGAAGCAATGTCTGTGTTTGGTATCGTTGTGAATCAAAAACTCCAGCATGTGACTGCAGCCTTCTCAGGCATTCAGAAGCAATCATGCCAATGTGGGTTTTACGGTGAACGAGAACAACACAATGTTGTTTTTTTTAACTAACAAATAATATACTCGTTTAGGATACGAATACTGCTTACAAACAGCGTAATAGCCTGTGACTAAGCAAGAGATCGACAAACACAAATAAAATTATACTAGATACTTTTGTTACCTGTCGCAATGAAAAATAAATTAAATGAATTCATCATCATCAACTGATAGTTTCGGCGTTGGATTATAAGCTGTATACCAACATTGACGTGGTCCAGCGCATTAAAAAACAGCGTTAAAGTAAGTAGATGTTCAATGCATGTACAGTATGTATCCCGATTTTTTCTCAGATCGGTGAAGGTGATTAAAAATCATTTACATGATGTCACATTTCTATTGGAACAGATCACTATCATATGTAGAATATAACCCGATCCTTTATAGTGATATATCTGCGATATCACAAAGTATAAGATATTTAGTAGTAGCTTATTCGGGTGCTATGATGAAATCTTGCATTACGCTTTTCTTACGTGGGATCTGATCAGTTTATATATAGGATATATTCTGAAGATTTATTACTTTAAGGGTAGACCACAAAGGGACCGGTCGTGGCATAGTGGTTAGAACGCGCGACTACCATGCGGGAGATCACAGGTTCAAGTCCAGGCTCCAGTCATCTTAAAAAAAAAAATTTCTTTCATTGTCGGCTCCCTTCGAATGTTGTCGACAGCAACTTCGCAGTATTAGTGTCGAGTCAAGAGCTTCTCAAACAGTGACGTTCGCATTCGTCGATAAACAAGTAGGTGCCGTTAGTTGTGAATCTAAAAATAGAAAGCGTGTTAATTTACAACAACGCGAGAAGCTATCCCATACCTCATTCATGGGGTGTAAAGGGAAATTAAGTTTTTTTTTCAAGACCACAAAGTATAACCAGTATATATTATACCGTGTGTCAGCAAATTTGAGTAAATTGTTTGGCCACTCCAGTCAAATGTGACTCAAGATCCTTTGGATCCAAGATCTTTTTGCTCCATATATGTCTTGCATCTATTTAAGATCGATTATACATTTCTTATTAGTGAAGGTGGTTAAAGAGACATTGCATCACCTGAAAGCTTTATAGGGTATAACCAAATTTTGGTTTAGATCAGTTTAGCGAAACCATAGAACCACAAAAATCTATCGGACTAATTAATTAATCTTCTTCTTAATTGGCAGCAGCAACCGGAAATTCATCCATCAGTAGCCGCACGTAGGAAAGTATTCTAAGCGCTTCGGTCTTTTGCGCTCCATAGATAGGTCGTCACAACAAGCTTCGTGCGCCGCCCATCGAGTCTATTGCCGAAGACTTTTCGAGCCGGAGAGATTTCATCTATTTGTACAACGTGTCCAAGCCAGCGCATTCGATCTAATTGAACGCGCTTGACTACGTTGATGTCGTTGTACAGCTCATACAGTTCAAGATTCATTCAACGACGGCACTCGCCGTTAGCGATGATGGGTCCAAATATTTTGCGTAGTATTTTTCTCTCGAAGACTCTCAGAATAGATATATTAGACGAGTGGACTCATTGTCCGTTGAAACAAATAACTAGGTTTTGTCCTCATATATCACCAGACCCAATTCCACCGACTGAATTTCAATGGTCGAAAAGCCTCAGTAACATCCCACAATCCACGACCAATGATAACTATTTTTTCGGCATATGCGAGCAGCATATGACTTTTGTTGAATATGGTACCATTCCTGTTTAAAGAGATTGCAAGACAGACTATAGCCTTGTCTAAAGCCTCGCTTGGTAGAAAATGGCGCTGTCAAATTTTGGCCAATTGTCATCCCGCAAAGTCGTATTAGCTTAGCGGGGATACCAAACTCAGCCATATCATCTAAAAAATTTCTGTCGTATCGGACTTTCAAATGCAGCTTTGTAGTCGATGAACGACTGGTATGTGGCGATCTGCATTTCTTGGGTCTTCTCCAGGATTTGACGTAGTGTGAATATCTGGTCGGTCGTGGATTTACCAGGTCTAAAGCCACACTGATAACGTCCAATCAGGTTTGCCAGAATGGGCAGTAGTCTTTCACATAAAACACACGGACAAATAAGTATATGTCACAATTCGTTAGAATTTCCTCAAACTCCTTTCTACAACGAGTTCAGATAGCAAAAACTGAATTTCCGTTGGCGCCCTGGCTCCACGAAAAGCCCCCCAATGAAATAACCCCCAGGAAATAAACCCCAAAAAATTGGAAATAACACCCAAAAACAGTGAATGAAATAACATCCAAAAATAAATGAAATAAACCCCAAAGCGAAAACGAAACAACCCCCAATATTTGGGAGTTATTTCATATGAAATAACACCCAATGATGAAAATGAAATAACCCCCAATGAAATAAACCCCATCAGCAACAAAAATGAAATTATGCCCAAAATTCATAAAAGTCAGTTTCACCAAGGATTTCATGAAGTCAATATGGACCATCAGCAAAGTCGCAAAATTATTGAAATGAATCGTGTGGATAGTAGATCATTGTAACCCTGCTCTATTTTTGCAGTTCGGAAGACAATTTGCCTTTTACGTTTGACTTTTACACGACCACCTCCAGTGTTCACAAGCAAATCAAACTCTCTGCTTTGCTTGAATTCTTCCTTTTGAAGAACTCTTACAAATTTAAAAAAAAATTCCATTCTTAGTGTGTGCTAATCGAATTTAGAATTTTGTTGATTTTCTTTCCGTAAGTATGAACATAAATGGAAATATCTGTAAACATTCAAAAGATATTGTCATATATTCACAGGCTAAAAGTGTTCTTGTAAAAGGCGTATTTTTATATAATTATATAATTATAACCCCTTTAATCCAACAACTTTAAAATGAAACAACCCCCGAATAAAAAATGAAATAACACCCAAATTATTCACTATATGAAATAATCCCCAAATTTAAAAAATTTGTTGGGTGTTATTTCATTGGAGATTATTTCATAATTTGAAAACCCCAAATGAAGAATGAAATAATTCCCAAAGAAAAATGAAAAATGGCCCAAAAAAATTGGGAGTTATTTCATATGAAATAACACCCAAAAATGTATGAAAAAAATTTGGGGAATATTTCATTTCTCGTTTGGGCGTTATTTCATTGGGGGGCTTTTCGTGGAGCCGGCGCCCTACCATAGTATACAATGGAAACTACAATAGAAATAAATGTCCTGTGCATTTTGTTTTGCCCTTAGCCTATATTTACTTTGCTATCTTGGATGGAAAAACTCAATCTCACACACACACACACTAATGCACAACCTCGCCCACTGCACACTTTCACAAAAGAATCTCTTTTCCGCTTAAAGTTGCTGTCTTTATTGTTGTAGTTGTTGCTGTCACTCACTTGAAGATGTTGGTACGAAAAAAAACTCAAAACTTTATTATTGTTTTTTTTTTCTTCTTCTGATGTTTTCGGTGCTTGTGCCATCGTTTTCTTTTCCAACGGAAAACCTTTCAAAAATGTCTTAAATTTTTAATATTTGCCCAACAACAACAACAAAACAAAATACAATGAAACATTTGATTTCCTTTTTCTGGTTGTTCTCTGTTGATTGTTTGCCTTTTACTATGCGACCTCTATTGCATCGTATTCTATGCTATGGTCTTTTATGTGGGCTGGGATACAATTTGTGTTTCTTGTTTTTTTTTTTTTGTTTTGACATTTTTCGCACTTTTTTTTCTGCTGTGCCTGATGATTCGTTGTTCGTTTGTCGTTTTGACAAATGTTAAAATAATGTAATTTGGTGTTAGATTTATGTGACGTGACTCTCTGTGTGTGTGTTTGCACGTATATATGCGTGCATGTGTAAGCAAGCTTTGTCACGCACACCATTGTGTACACACAGCAAAATACGTGTAGGCAAAAATAAAATTGCGTGGTGAAAACGCAGTTACAGGAATAGCGAATGCGAATTCGAATTTTTCATTACTCATACCTACGAGTGGTGCGTTAGTGACTATGCGGAAGTTCACAGGCATTTATATGTAAGTTTTCAGGCAGAGTATGTAGCCCGCAGAAGCCTTTGGTTTAAGTTACTGCAAAAGAATTAATTTTTGATGCATCGAAATGGAAGTTTGTATTTAATATACTTCTTCTTCTTCTTTACTGGCAGCAACAACAGAAATTCATCTATCAGTAGCCGCACGTAGAAAACAATTCCAAGCGCTTCGGTCTCTTGCGCTCCGTAGATAGTTCGTCATACCAAGCTTCCTTAACAGTTCCGTCACCTGGTCCATCCATCGGAGTTTTGGTCGCCCCCTCCTGAGCCGCCCATCGAGTCTATTGCCGAAGACTTTTCGAGCTGGAGCGTTTTCGTCCATTTGTACAACATGTCCAAGCCAGCGCATTCGGTCTATTTGAACACGCTTGACCACGTCGATGTCGTTGTACAGCTCATACAGCTCATGATTCATTCGACGACGGTACTCGCCGTTCACGATGATGGGTCCAAATATTTTGCGGAGTATTTTTCTCTCGAACACTCCCAGAATAGATTGATCCGCTTGTGTCATTACCCACGATTCTGCGCTGTAGAGCAAGACAGGTATGATCAGAGTCTGGTAGAGCTGGATCTTTGTTCTTCGAGAGAGCGCTTTGTCGTTAAATCGCTTGCTTAGCGCATGGTAGCAGCGGTTTGCGATCAATTCTCGTCTTTTGATTTCGAGGCTGACATTATTATTTTTGTTTATGGCGGAGCCAAGGTAGACAAAATCATCTACCACTTCAAAGTTATAGTTGTCAACGTTCACGCAGCGTCCCAGACGAGTGGACTCTTTGTTCGTTGAAACAAATAATTTGGTTTTGTCCTCGTTTATCACCAGACCCACTTCAGCCGACTGCTTTTCAATGCTCGAAAAAGCCGCAGTAACATCTCGCAATCCACGTCCAATAATATCTATATCATCAGCATACGCGAGCAACATGTGGCTTTTGTTAAATATGGTGCCATTCCTGTTTACTGCTGCTTTCCGCATGATCATCTCCATTACGATGTTAAAGAGATCGCAGGACAGACTATCGCCTTGTCTAAAGCCTCGCTTGGTAGAAAATGGCTCTGACAGATTTTTGCCAATTTTCACTGAAGACTTCGTGTCAGTCAGTGTCATCCCGCAGAGTCGAATTAGTTTTGCGGGGATACCAAACTCAGCCATAGCATCCAACAATTTCTGTCGTATCGGACTGCCGAATGCAGCTTTGAAATCGATGAACAGATGGTAGGTGTCGATCTGCATTTCTTGGGTCTTCTCCAGGATTTGTCGTAGTGTGAATATCTGGTCGGTAGTGGATTTACCAGGTCTAAAGCCACACTGATAAGGTCCAATCAGGTTCGCCAGAAGGGGCTTTAGTCTTTCACATAACACACTAGACAGGACCTTGTATGGGATGGGTAAAAGGCTAATCCCGCGATATTTGGTACACACACTAGGATCGCCTTTCTTAAACACGGGACATAGGACACTCAGATTCCAATCATCGGGCATGCGCTCCCTGAGCCAAATCGTGTTTATGAGCTGGTGCATGCATGTTACCAGGTCATCGCCGCCGGCTTTAAAAAGCTCTGTCGGCAGTCCTTCGGCTCCCGCAGCTTTATTATTTTTAAGCCGCGCAATTGCCGTGCTGATCTCATTTTGGCTCGGTGGTGGACAGTCTAGTCCATCGTCGATGATTGGTGCGATTTCGTCACTTATGCTGCCTTCGGGAACGAGAAGAGATTGAAAGTGTTCCCTCCATATTTGCAGCACACTCTGAGTGTCCGTGACCAGATTTCCGTCTCTTTCCTTACAGGTGGGGATCCCTGTTCCAAAACCTTTACTTTTTACCTTTTGGTAGAACTTTCGGGCCTCAACTCTATCCCTATAGTTTTCGATATCCAGGCTCTCTCTTTTCTTCCACAGACGCTTTTTCCGTCTGAACAGGCGTTTCATCTCCCTCCTTTTCTCTTTATAACGCCCCGTCACCGCACGCATCGCCATTGGCTGCAGTTTTGCCTTGTATGCAGCATCTATTTCCGCAGACATTTCGCGACATTCATCATCGTACCAGGGCTTGTCTGAGCGTGGTTTTTCATAACCCAGTACGGTTGTTGCGGCAGTGGTCATAGAATTCGCAATATGCTGCCACTGCATGTCGGGAACATCAGAACTAGGGGGATTTGTATTGAGTAATTGAGAGAGTTGGTTGGAGTAGGCATTGGCTATCTCAGTGGTATGCAGCTTTGTGATGTCTAGCTTCCTTTGCGTTTGATTACGAGTGTTTTGAGCTCTAATTAATCGTGTGCGTACCTTGGCTGCAACTAGGTAGTGATCCGAGTCAATATTTGCACCGCGCACCATAACGCTTGGGACATGCCTTCCATCAATTACCACGTGATCAATCTGATTTCTTGTATTTTGATCGGAAGATATCCAGGTTGCCTTGTGGATATCTTTATGCGGGAATCTGGTTCCACTCACAACCATGTTTCTTGCCGACGCGAAACTTACCAGTCTGAATCCGTTATCGCAGGTGTTGTTATGTAGACTGAATTTTCCGACTGCTGAACCAAAAGCATCTTCCCTTCCTATTTTAGCATTAAAATCTCCCAGAACAATTGTAATGTCATGTGCAGGGCAGCGGTCATATATATCCTCCAGGCGCTCATAGAATGCATCTTTGATGTCATCGTCTTTGTCTTCCGTCAGGGCGTGTACACAAATCAGCGTAATGTTAAAATATTTTGCCCGGATGCGAATGGTGGCTATACGGTCACTTACAAGGTGAAACCGCGAGACCAGGTGTCGAAGTCTCTTGCCGACTATGAAACCATATCCAAATTCGTGTCTTTCTGCATGGCAGCTGTAAAAGTTGTCACAGTTCTTCCGTAGTGTGTATCCCTGTCCCGTCCATCTCATTTCCTGTATGGCGGTGATGTCAACCTTGTATTTGTCGAGGACATCCACCGGTTGGATAGAGACACCATCTCTGTATAGAGTTCGGACATTCCAGGTGCATTTCCTTAAATCATGGTCCTTATATCGTTTGCTGGGGTCATCAACATAAGGGGGGGGTTCTTGGTTTTCCTTTTCTTCGTGTTTTCATAATAAGTTTTGTTTAAGGAGAGTGGCTTATTAGGCCACCGCTCCCGATCCTAGTTTCTTGGGGCTGCCAAAGCCACTAAGAGAGCCTTTGTTGAGCTTCAGTAACTTCTGTTACCTAGTTCCTTAGACGCATCGGTGGTAGCATGCCTATTAGGTTATTAATATATAGTACAACATTTTTCAGCTCGATGATTTGCGACTCAATTCTGAGAACTTTATGTGAAAGTAGCCCCAAAAAGAGAAGTTCTGCATCATTCGTTTTGTCAAGTTACATGCCATAATAATGTAATATCGATTTGAAGTTAGTAAGTACCGTATAGGAAATTTGTCAGGTTTTAGGCTCTTTTGTTTGATATAGCTCGAGAACCACTAGTCCGATTTAGCTGAAACATTTAAAAGAATTACAATTCCTTTAATCTGTTTATATAAAGTTTCCCTACACAAGCAACAGTTTCACTTTTCCATTCTTCAAATGATTTTGAACTGGGTTTATTTTGTAGCAATTACAATAAAACTGTTGTACTTCATGACGTATGATTTACGTGGAATATTACTTATGATAATCATACGCCACCATATAGTATTTATGTTATGTCAAACATAAGAGCCTAAAACGTGACAAATTCCCTTATACTATACTTACTAACTTCAAATCGATATTAAATTATTATGGCATGTAACTTGAGAAAACGGATGATGCAGAACCTCTCCTCTTTGGGGCTACTTTCACGTGCAGTTTTCAGAATTAAGTCCCAAATCAATAAGCTGAACAATTTTGTACTGTGTAATACTTGTTTTGTTTATGGAGAGTGGCTTATTAGCCACCGCGCCCGATCCTAGTTTCTTGGAGCTGCCAATGCCACTTAGAGAGCGTCTAGTATTTACTGCTTATTAATATTGTCAAGGTAACCACTGTTCTGCCAAGTGCCAGCACCCTCTCTCTTTTTACACTCTCTTTGCCATCTTACTGTTACCGCATTCACCACCGTCGCATAAAGTATACGTACGCACTTGTTTGCTAAGTCGGTCGATTGGTTACTTGCTTCGTCGCTTGCTTGGCATTATGTTCAACTACTTGTCAGTCCATATGCCTACCGTTCTCAAGCCTTTATTGCCATCTTTGCCTCGTCATGCTACTCCATGTACATCGTCTCGCTACCCTCCAGCCTAGTCACTGGTGTTCACTTTAAATGCAACGTAATATTTATATATTTATTCATACCAAAAAGTGCAAAGTAAGGTGTAACTCCTATCGAACCGTGTATTGATGATCTTAAAGAACACTCAACTTCTGATAGATGTTTATCCCACTCGCTGTGATCTTCAGACAAATATGAACGAATCGCTGACAAAATGGATTGATTCACGCGTTCACTTGCGTTTGCTTGTGGTGCGTAAACCGCTGTTCTTTCATGTTTAATTCCAAAATTCTTAACCATATCTGCAAATTCCTTAGAAATAAACTGTTTCCCATTATCAGAAACGATAATTTCTGGTGTACCAAATTTATGAAAAACTTCAGAAATCAAAAACTTAATAACATTGCGAGTATTCGCCTTATTCATAGCTTTCAATAGAACATATTTAGATAAATGATCTAACACAATAAAAATAAAAGAGTTCCCTGCTTTTGACCTAGGATATGGTCCTAAAAAATCTATAAATATCCGCTGAAACGGTCTCTCTATAGCTTTTTCCTTTCCCATTGGTGGTCTCAATGTTTTATTAGCACTCTTAGACTCTTTGCAAATCTGACATTGTTTGATGTAATTCTTAACCTGCACGCTCTGATTTGGCCAGAAGAAATATTCTCGAACTCTTCGAAGTGTTTTCGCGAATCCTCCGTGTGCTGCTTGTGGTGGATTATGAGCTTTCTCAATTACTGAATGCGTTAATTCGATCGGAACCCAAAGTTTCCAAGCAAATTCTTCGTGCAATGGTATGCCGTCATATGGCATGGTACGTTTGTAAACATATCCATCATTCACTCGAACATCTGGTAACTGCTTCTCATTGTCTTCAATATTCTTAATAAGTTCTAAATATTCTTCTGATTTAAATTCAGGTGCTTCCAAATTAATTAAATTTAATACTTCTGCTGCGATTTCATCCATGTTGTACCTTGATAAAGTATCTTGAACCACGTTCTGCGTACCCTTTCGGTGTTCAATGGAGAAATTGTACGGCTGTAAATGTAAACTCCATCTAGCAAGTCGTCCACTCAAGTCTTTATTGGACATGAGCCACTTCAAACTGCTATGATCCGTGATTACAGTAAACGGTAGCAACTCGATATATGGTCGAAATCGTTTAATTGCCAAAACTACTGCGAGACATTCCCTCTCTGTGACCGAATAATTTCGCTGTGCTGACGTTAACTTGTGAGAGAAGTATGCTATTGGATGTTCTCCCTCAGTGTCGTCTTTTTGAAACAATACTGCTCCAATACCAACGTCTGATGCATCACATTGTAGGTAAAAATGTTTCTCAAAGTCTGGATGATTTAATATTGGGCTGGTTACAAGTGCTTGCTTCAAGAAATCAAAAGCTACTTCAGCTTCCTTGCTGAACGCAAACGCTTTTCCCTTTTTAAGTGTATCGAAAATTGGCGCTGCTATGGTCGCGAAGTCAGGCACGAAACGTCTGTACCATCCACAGGCTCCCATGAAACTGTGTACTTGTTTTGGTGTTTTGGGGTAAGTGTAGCGAGTGATGGTGTCTACCTTTTCTGGATCTGGCTTTAATTGTCCACCTCCAACGATGTAACCCAAGTACCGCAATTGTTTGAAACAAAACTTGGACTTGGCTACGTTGATAGTCAATCCTGCATTTCGCAAACACTCTGCTACTTGCTCCAAAATCTGCATATGTGTCTTAAAATCTGGCGATACCACTAATAAGTCATCTAAATAGACAAAAACTCTTTCGCGTAGATCGGAAGGAATAACCTTGTCCATTAGACGGCAAAGTCGCTGGGCCGCATTACAGAGACCAAAAGGCATGACGGTATAGTGATATAACGGCCGCCCCGGTACTGTAAATGCCGTTTTCTCCCTGCTGTTTTTCTCCAAAGGTATTTGCCAAAAAGCATCTTTTAAATCCACGCTCGATATATAGAAGGTATCTCCAAGTCTGCTGAGCAAGCCCTCTATATGAGGTAGTGGATACGCGTCCTTCACTGTAAGCGCATTCAACTTCCGAGCGTCTAAACAAAGTCTATTTTTTTCTCCTTTCCTCACTAAAGTTACGGGGTGACTCCATGGGCTTTCACTTACTTCGATTACTCCCATGTCTAACATTCGATCGAGCTCTGCATACATCAGCTTCTGCACTGCTGGCGATACCGGATAATGCCTATCCTTGACTGGTGTAGCATCTTCTGTGTCTATATAGTGCTCTTCTAAATTAGTTTTCCCCAATCCTTCTTTCGTGAAGCATGGAAATTGTTGCTTGATCTCCTCTAATTGTTGTTGTTCTTGAATAGTTAATGTGTGTATCTCTTTGCGCTCTTCCAATTCTGCTTCTTCACAAAGATCTACTCCATTAGTTGTTATACTCTCTATGTCTGCAAAACATTTAAATTGTTTCATGAAGTCTACGCCGAGAAATAGTTCACGATTTAAGCTTGGCACAAGGTAAAAATTAACCTCGTGTGTCATTTTGTTAAAGGTTACGTTAGCTCGAACTCGACCAATGATTGGATGCGCGCTCCCATCTGCTGTACGAACTGATGAACTAAAGCTGTGCACCATCAATCCTGCTTTCTTTGTAAACTCTAAACTGTTTTTGCCTAGACAGGTTATTGTTGCTCCGCTGTCTAGCAATCCCTCTATAGACTGGTCATTGATGTTTATTCTCACGTAAAACCTCGAATCTTCTCCTTCAAAGAGTGTCGCTGCGGCGATTTCCCTTCGACGTCTTTTTCTTGCTTTATATCGCTCCCGTGCTTTCTTCACTTTATTTGATATATATCCAAAAATTCTGCATTTTGCTCCCTTATATTTTTCAATTCTTTCATGTAATGGTTTTATTACAAATTTCTTTGGTATTTCTGGTTCTTTAATTGGTCTATTTTCATTTTTCAAAATCGTTAATACTATAGGGTGTTGTTGTTTATTCTCAAAATTCGTTGTATTATTTCCGTTAGTTTCATTCTCATTAGCTGTTGTCAATTCTTCACAATGTTGTTCTTCTTCTTCAGTAGTTGGTGTAACTACTACTGATTTATTTTCATACTCCTGACTTGTTTTAGGTTTATTCTCCAAACTCGTATTATTCTCAATAACTACTTCAGATGATGGTTCATTCTCTTTCAGCTTCTTATTCCCGTTATCCGCGGTGTTTTCCTGATTATTTGCTATTGTCTTGATTACTTCGTTACTCGTTGTTACTGGGCTTGTTCGGGAGTCGACCTCGCCTCTCCAGTGCGAGACGGAGGCTTCAATCCGTTTCCCTTGCATTTTGGACATTTGGGCGAAACGACATTCTCTTGTCCGCATCTATAACAAAATAATTTCCGAACTGTAGCTGTGCAATCTCTGAACCAGTGTCCAGAGGCTTTGCAATTCCAACATATAATTTTAGAATCTGCTTTCAGAGCATCTATCTCCATATCCATTTCCTCCACAGGTTGATTCCATTCAATCTCGTTCAACTTCTGTGGTCCTGCTTGTCTGTTACAGTATTGTTGTTTTTGATACATTAATTGTTGATCTGCCGAGCGTACGATTTTACAAAATTCTGCCAGAGACTGAGTGTTGACAGCAAAGATCATGTTCGCCAGGGAAGGTTTAAGATTACTTCTCAATACTGCCATGAGTTTAACCTCGTCGTACGGACTTCGTTGTTGATTGTTGAGTCCAACTATCGAATTGAAAAACTCTTCAAAACTCTCCTGCGATCCTTGTCTGCGACTTAGCATCTGCCTTTGAATTTGCACATCATTTTCGTAGCTTTGGAATTGGTTCCTGAGAGCAAAAGTTAACTCCTCCCAAGTTTGAAACTGCACCATCTTCCTGTGGTTCCAATACCAATCCAGTGCTGGCTTATCAAGTAACTGATGAAAATTTGTAAGGAACTCTACGTCTGAGTACCCATAGTCTCTCTTCAGCTCAATTGATCGAAATAGAAATTCTTGTACGTTAAGTGTTTTACTAGTGCCGTCGAACTTCAATCCCCACTTAGACATATTAATTCTTCCATGAGAATCTCCTTGTGACTGCGCTGTCTGTCGATTGTACGTTGGCTGAGGTACATAACTATGTGGTCCAAATCCGAAGAATGCTCCTTGAGATGGATTATTTGGTTGCGACTGTGTAAAACCTTGGAAGGCCTGCTGCGGCGCTGCTTGTCGCTGCTGCGGCTGCTGCTGCTGTGTTCCAGTAAGAATGTTTGATCTGAAACCGGTGTTTAAATCTGGTCTTCCGATGTTAGGTCTGGTTGTATTATTTTGTGTATGAACTCCTCCTGCTGCTGCTGAAGTTGTTCCAAAAACTGTTTGTGAAAAATTTGGTAAAGGTAAGCTTGGAGCTGGTAATTGAACTGGCGTGTAACTTAGTTGACTGGGTCCATAATCCCGATCAAATCTGCTGGTGTTAATCTGAGGTGCTGGTCGTAAAGGTGGTAGTGCTGGTGCCTGAGCGGTTCCATTGCTCAGTGCGTCTAGACGTCGCGTTTCAGCTATGATTGATGGAATCATTTGTTGAAATTCTACTCTAGCTAGCCCTACTGAAGAATTTATAATCTCCCTTACTCCTGCGCTAATTTCAGTTCTATTACTAGATCTATTACTGTTACTTCTAAAATCACGTTGTACATTACGCGCGGTCAAACTGCTGAAAGAAGGAGCGATGAGCGAGTCATCTCCATCGAAAACATCCTCCACGTCAACTCGATTGGTAGCTGCTTGTCCTGGCGGCTCACTCTCATCGTTGCGACTGGTTACTGGTAAATTTCGCGATGGTGAATTTACTCTCCCTTCATCTACTGCTGTATCCATTTGTCTTTGGGTAATAGCTGCTTGCTGACTTGTCCCTAAACCTGGATTATCTTCTTCCATATTATCTGCGTTTTCGCTCGTTCCACGACGACTAATTCCTCGCGTTTGTGCAACTGATAAACGGAAAAAACTAAAGAAATTTAAGAAAAATCGATAAAAGTTTATCGTCCCGAGACGAAACCACCGCACCATTTGTCGAACGGTTTATTTGCCCTGGTACGAAAAATAAAAAAACTGTACTGAAAACAAAATTATTAACCTGAAACAAAAGTTATGATTAGTATTATTAATTCGTCGACCAACTTTCATCAACCTGAACGACGAAGACTAATGTATTTATCGAACAGCTTTCATCAACCTGAACGATCACTTAACCCTTTCAAAAAAAAATTAATAAACTAACCTGCCTTAAAATGAATTTAAAAATAAAAATTAGAAATTGTGTTGTAAATCTCAAAAACTCAAACTAAACTCAACTTTAGCCTTCTGATGAGTTCACGTCTGACTCTTCAGAAGCTAAAACAAACTCAAAACTCAAAAAAAACTCAACTAAACTGAACTATAAACCTTGGCCCCACCACGAGTTCACGTCTGACTCTGGTGACCCAAGAACAAACTCAAAATCTCAAAACTGTAAACTAGACTAAACGCCTTGGCCTTACCATGAATTCACACACATCGAATTCAAAGTAACCCAAGAAAAATCAAAACTCAAAACTTAAAATACCTTGGCCTTACAAAGAATTCACATCTGATTCAATGTAACCCAAGAACGAAATCAAAACTCAAATAATCTCAAAACTAAAAACCTTAGCACCCTCTTGGATTCACGTCTGACCCAAAAGAATCTAAGAAAACTAAACTCAAAACTAAACACCTTAGCACTCTCTTGGATTCACGTCTGACCCAAAAGAATCTAAGAACTAAACTAAACTCAACTAAAACTCAAGACTCAAAACTAAATACCTTGGCCTTACCTTGAGTTCACGTCTGACTCAAAATAACCCAAGAAAAATCTGAACTAAACTAAAACCTTAGCATTACAATGAATTCACATCTGATTCAATGCAATCTAAGAAAAATCAAAATCAAAACAAAATTAATGATCCAAAAAAAAAACAAAAAGATCAAAAACTTTAAACTCAACTAAAAATTTCGCTTCTACTAGGTAACTTCCGGAGAGAAAGTGTAAGTAGAGGTCGATAAGATAAAGATTTCGCGCTAAAAATTTTAGCACTGCACAACAAGAACATTTGCGAATCGTCGGTGTTAAAATAGATTCCCAAAAAGAAAACATAGTTTCGTTTAGGTGTCTAAACATTTGTCTAAAAATTTTAGTAAAGCTTAAGTCACATCAAATGACAAAACGTCTTTGTCATCTAAGACTTGAAAACTAAACTGGGTTGAAATTTTACTGTTCCACGGAGTCGTCCGTAAAGAAACACATCCCATGCTATTCGTGCAACGCGATTTGAAAGTAAAACTTAAAATATCGGGACTCCGAAAGATGAGACACATAACCACAAAGACTCACGCTAAACAACTATTCTATGAAGGCACAACTAGTATATAGTAAAACCGAATACTAGGACTCTTCAAAGATCTAGACAACACAAGAGAGAAAAATTAGATCAGGATCAGCCATCGCAACGCGTTGAGGACTCTTAAGACTTCTCAAACGGGACTTATGGACATCTCCTAAAATAAAACTACTCCCTACCTAAACAAACAAAAATTAATGTAGAAATTATAGCAATGTTCTATTAATCCAGCGTCGCAACGCGCCTAAACATACTACTAGCTTACGACGGGACTTACGCGGACAATAATAACACGACTAAAAACCCTACAGAAACTCCGAACTAAAAATATACGTTCTAGACAAGATCAAAATCCTGCCTCAGCTCCTCCGATGTAAATTGGAACTTCTATCAACTCAGGCCCCACGTTGGGCGCCATATTGTAACGTAACGTAAATTAGTATTGACTTAGTATTCCTTATTTTTGACCGTTACAAACAGCTTCCGGTGTGAGACCTACTTCCGCCCCACGTTGGGCGCCATATTGTAACGTAACGTTGTGTATTGTATTGTTGACCGCATTGAGCTTGCTTCTTCTTCTTGCTTCAAGGTTTCATGACGTCATAATAATCGAACGGCTTCACAACACCTGCTTCCATCCATCACCCTATGACTCCCTAATAAGACTTACGTCTGCCTTATATTAGGCGTCACGTTGAGACGTAAAACGATATTCTTACTATGACGACGATAATACTCAATACACAATACTAACCGTGTTCCAATGACGTGAATGAAATTGCTTCCACTCTTAGCCTATCCCATACTGGGGGTTTCGCTTCCATCAACTTCCATAACTCCTTGTCCATGGCACCATACGAGTGTATCAGTCTCGGCAGCCGACTTCCTGTCCTGTCTGCGGGCCAATGAATATTCATAGTTTCCGATAATCCGCTCCAAGTTGTGGTTGCTGATGTTCGCCTCTACTGACCTTCCAACTGCACTGACATGCTGGCGTCTTGCGCAGCTATAACTCGCCGGACGGGGTGGTTCTTGTTGGTAGTGCCAGTCGCTTTCAGTCACCGTTACAAAAAAAAATTCATGTCAGCTATCAATTAGTGACCCCACTAATCGAATAATGATACGAAAAATATTACAGAGCCCAAGTTGATATTCCTACCTAACTTTCCATGTTTTAGATCACCTTTACTTACTTATGACGTTCGCTGTAGAAAATACGCATGCTTTCTTGTTGTGGTCGGCGCTAGATGTTATGGCCGATGCCTGTTCCCTCCCCAGTAAGAGTGTGGTTTAACACCTCTTCCTTTGGCATTGCTAAGAGGCATAAAATTTATAGCAACGCCCCAAAAACGTTTATATCGACCTTCTCTACTTACTACCACTCATCTCCATCGGTTACCTTTAGCATTATGTCTACTCAGACATGTTCGAAATCTCCAAATAAAACATGCTAACTTTCGTGTTCAACACTTATACTAGTTTATTCCCTTCTAGTTTAACATATTTTAGCAAATTTTTAAACCATATTCTCAAATTACTATCTAAACTTGACATTTATCTAATCTTGATATTAATAACGATTCCAACAAATAACTAAGTTATTTGTCTATCAATTTGAAAATATATATAATGCCTTAAAATATGCAATTTAATTGCAACACATTTCAATGGATTTTGTTCGTTATTACGAGATGTTTATATCCAACATATGGATATGTATATATGTAAACACAAATATATTATGTGAAAATGAAAGAAAATGTAACCGAATAGCGTAATTAAAACTAAACCAATACTGTACCCTACAGTCCCTGAGCGCTCATGTACTCTAAGGTGGTATCGTTTGTGACTACGGGAACGAAATAAAATCCCCTTTCACTATTCACGATAATTACTAAATTGCAAAAACAAAACAAAATCGATCGAAAATATGCTGAAACAAAAGATTAGTGTAAAATATATAACAATGTAAAAATATGATATAAAATAGTAAGTATATATATGTATAATTATGCAATGGTAAAAATATAATTAAGAATGTATGAAAATGTTAACGAAATGGTATTTAAAATTATCAACAAATTGTAGTTTTTAAAACTGTTAACTATCTGACTGTATATTCGGGCAAATAAGGATTTACATGCAGGTTTGAATTGGCCATCTGAATATACATTTGTCTAACGTTTCGTAATTAGCTTTATGAATGTAAATCGACGTTATTTAACAACTAATTTATACTCTCTGGCATAATTTTATCTTGGTTTTATCAGTATATGTCTTTAAATGTTTTCCAATACGAATGTTATCGTAAAGTCTTTCGATAAATAGAAAATTCTGACCAACTAAAATTGCTATGGTTGGTTGCTCCACGGTCATGCGTAGTTTGTGGGCTCGTGATGGCTAGTCACGTGATAAAGATGTAGCCCCTTCTGGTAACTTTATATTTTTAAAGATGTAATTTGTGCTTCTTGACGGAAATGATGTTTTTAACTTTTTGTAGGACGTGTTTTCTGTTTTTGCATTGATTTTGTCTTGTGCGTAGAAATTTTAGCTTTTAACATACCATATTGTTTGATGTTATAATCTGCTCTACCGGACATTTGTCGGGCGTTGGTGACATGTTTGCCGGACACAAAATGAATGTATTGTAAATGATACCTGTTGTTTCTGCTTTCAGTCTTACGGTTCTCCTGATGTACTTGCGGTAACTTGCGGAATCCCACGTTGCTGAGGAGGGTCGTCCCCTACACTCAGATAGTGTTGATTGGTGACTTTTCTGGCTGTTTGATGACACTTTCGAGGAGGGCCAGTCCCTACACTCGAACTGCTGAATAATACAATATTTCACTTGCTGGAACTTACGTTGTGCTGCTGCTGCTGTCCTTTGTGGCTCGCTAGGTTGGCGAATTCCACGCTCCTCTGCTGCTGCTGTTGTTGTTGTTGCCTTTGCTGCACTCAAATAAGGGTGGTTTTGCTGCTCAATGTGCGGCACACTTGCATGCACCTGATGCTGTGGTTTCGGGATGCTGGGTGTGTCGCTGGTGTAATTGTTTCACAGAACTATAGGTGTTTATGGCACACTTGCATGCGCCTGCGGCTGCGATTTATTGTGGACCTGTTGCGGCTTGTCGTAACGGCAATGTGCGTGCGTGCGTAAAATGCTTGCATGCACCGGTAAGTCCACGATCCTCAAGTTCACGTGCTTTACACTATGTTGTATGGATTTTGGAAGTTTGCACTAATCCAATAAAACTTCTGCAATCCTTATATATCGGTGGTATTTTATCCTTTCAATAGGTATTGAATTGTTTTTCACACAATTTGGTCAGGTTATTTAAACTTTTACACTTTGTACTTTACTTATAATGTTTTTACGAAGCTGATACAAACTTTATGAATGGTCGTCAAAATTGGAAGTTGTGTCCTCAATGAAAGTTAGATCCAGAAGAAGGAAACGATGATGGCGGAAAATACTAGAAACTTCGGTTTCTTTCTCACCCGTTCCGATTTTTGAAAGTTCGCAAAACTTACAATGTTGCCACTCCTGTTTTAGAACATATGACAGGGGTGCATTCTGTTGCTGTATGATGAGTGTTGACGCCGTTGGTGTTTGGTGTACGCCGTTAGTGTCAAACAGATTTGTCGTTATGTTTGAATGATTTGTGTGCTAATACGCGCCTGCCACACCATTTAAAAACTAAACAAGAACAACGTTTACAAATCTTGCAAATTTATTTTCAAAATGCACGTTCTGTTCGCCAAACTTATGGAGCCCTTTGTGAAGTTGAGGGTGCATATTATGATCCATCTCAGCAGTTAATAGAAGCCATAGACGCTGTAGACGTTAGTGTGACAGGGGACTCGAATTTATCGAATTGAAGTCTTTCTCAGCAACTCGGTCTCTGCAAATGCTGAGGAAAGATATTGGCCTACATTCATATAAAATCCAACTGGTAGAAGAACTAGAGCCAGTGGACGATCAATTGATTTTTTTATTTATCATGTCATTGCACATTATTTGAAGGAGAAATGGTTCGAACACGACGGTGTAACATGCCATACAGCGCTTGAGACCATCACTTTGCTAAGCCAAACGTTGGTGACCGAATTATCTCAAAAAATGGTAATACGAGTTCAATACAAAAATAGTATTACGGATTATTCTTGATCCGTGTGAGAAGAAGACATGACAAAAGAAGTTTTTATGGCAGAAGGCATGAAGCTTCAAACGGAATTTTCATTTGCGGTCAGTAGGAGAAGGCATAACAAAAATGTTTTTTTATGACCAAAGAGATAGTTAGTATACAGATGGTTCACGCTACTACGGATCAAGATAAATAATTTTGATCTTTAGAGATATGTATGTTTCCGATTTGTGAAAGAAGTGGTTTTTCGCCCTACATACTGAAAAAACTTAATCTACATTTTTATTAGCATTAACAACAATAAAGCTTAAGTAGTAAACTTTAATGTTAAGGAGTTACTTTAAATAAGTTACATAAGTAAATAAACTCAACATATTTTTGTCGAGCTTTAGTGCCGTTTTCAAAGTACTTTGTAGACCTAAGTGTGAAATATATTACAAGTTAATATGCAATAGCGAAGCATTGCCGGGCTCACTAGTAGTCTATGTATCACATTATGCGGCCACACAAGCGCAGTGTGAGTGCACACACGAGGCCGCACAATCGCCTTATCAGTATGGAAAATTACACAGCATAAACACCCCGACCCTAAGTGTATGGTTTACCTTATCTCCTGCTACATGCAGACGACGATTCATTTATTTGTATCAATAAGGGAAAACCACTCATTACAAAAATATAAAACTCATGTTCAAATTTGAACAAGTATTAATTTGTTGATGCTTGGAAATAGTAATTTGTATGTAATATATTACACAGTACAACATTTTTCAGCTCGATGATTTGGGACTAAATTCTGAGAACTCCATGTGAAAGTAGCCCCAAAAAGAAGAAGTTCTGCATCATTCGTTTTCTCAAGTTACATGCCATAATAATTTAATATTGATTTAGAGTTTAGGCTCTTTTGTTTGACATAACTCGAGAACCACTAGTCCGATTTAGCTGAAACAAATTTAAAAAAATTAAGAATAATAATTCCTTTTATCTGTTCATATAACGTTTCCCTACATAAGCAACAGTTTCACTTTTCCATTCATCAAATGATTTTTAACTGGATTTATTTTGTAGTAGTTACAATAAAACTGTTATACTCCGTGGTGTATAATTTACGTGGAATATTACTTATGATAATCATACGCCACTATATACGATACTTACCGTACCGTTACCGTTAAGTGGCCAATTACAATTTACGAAACGTAGTTCATAAATTTGAGGCCAGAAGTAATAAAGAATTCCACACGCTTCGGTCTTCTGCGTGTGTTCTCCAGTTAGTCCTACCAGATGATGGCACATCGCCTACCACTTGGTCCTTCCAACGGAGTTTGGGCCTCCCTGCTCTGCGCCGTCCTTCAGGTTCGCCTTCAAACACCTTTCTCGCTGGAGCATTTACATCCATCCTGGCAACATGTCCCAGCCATCGAAGTCGTTGGATTCTGACTCTTTTAGCTACGTCGATGTCGTGGTAAAGCTCATACAGCTCATGGTTCATCCGATGGCGAAACTCGCCTTCGACACAGATAGGTCCATATATTTTTCGGAGTACTTTTCTCTCGAATACTCCCAGGTTTTGTATGTCCGTTGTAGTAAGCACCCATGATTCGGCAGCATACAACAGAACAGGTAAGATAAGCACCTGGTATAGCTGTTTCTAAGTATTCCGAGAGAAGGTGGTGTTACTAAAGTGCTGCCGAAGTCCGTAGAAACATCTATTGGCTAGCACTATTTTCCGTTTAATTTCTTGGCTGACATTATTTTTCTTGTTGACGGAAGATCCGAGGTAGGTAAATTCGTCGACTACCTCAAAACAATTGTCAACGTACACGGTGCGTCCCCATCGAGAGGACTCTTTGTTCGTCGAAATCTTTATTTTTGTTTTGTCCTCGTTGACCGCTAAACCCATTTTTGCTGACTCCTTTTCTAGTGATGAGAAAACTGCAGTAACATCCCGCAGATTTCGGCCAATGAGGTCTATATTATCGGCATAGGCTAGTGACATGTGGCTCTTGTGGAATATGGTGCCAGACATGTTGACACCAGCCTTTCTCATCACCTTCTCCATAACTATATTAAATAGTGTACAGGACAGGCTATCGCCCTGCCTGAGACCTCTTTCCGTGTTGAATGGTTCAGACTGATCCTTACCAATCTTAATCGAGGATTTGGTGTTGTCTAAGGTACATTTGCAAAGTCGAATCAGCTTTGCAGGAATACCAAACTCAGACATGGCCTCATAAAGCCTATTCCTTATCGGAGAGTCGAAGGCAGCTTTGTAGTCGACAAAGAGGTGGTAGGTGTCGATCTGTTTTTCATGGGTTTTTTCCAGGATTTGTCGTAAGGTGAATATTTGATTTGCCAGGTCTAAAGCCGCACTGATATGGTTTAATTAGTTTTTCTACAATTGGCTTTAGACGTTCACACAATATGCTTGAAAGGACCTTGTACGCAATTGGTAATAGGCTTATTCCACGGTAGTTCTTACATTCACTACGATCTCCTTTCTTGTATATGGGACATAACAGACTGAGACTCCAATCCAATCCAATATACGATACTTACTAACTTCAAATCGATATTAAATTATTATGGCATGTTACTTGACAAAACGAATGATGCAGATCTTCTTCTTTTTGGGGCTACTTTCACGTGCACTTCTCAGAATTGAGTCCCAAAATCATGTGTTGTACTGTGTCATGCCACAGTCAGAACTTCACCTTATTCTTATAATATTTCCGGTGTTACAAAACTACTTGGGACCGGCCGTGGCATAGTGGTTAGAACACGCGACTACCATGCGGGAGATCGTAGGTTCAAACCTGGCTCCAGTCATTTTTAAAAAAAAAAGAAGAATAAATTTTCTTTCATTGTCGGCTCCCCTCGAGTGTTGTTGACAGCAACTTCGCAGTATAAGTGACAAGTCAATCGGCGTGTCTAGTAAGAGCTTCTCAAACAGTGACGTTCGCATTCGTCGATAAAAAAGTAAGTGCCGTTAGTTGTGAATCTAAAAAAAGAAAGCGTGTTAATTCACAACAACGCGAGAAGCTATCCCATACCTCATTCATGGGGTGCAAAGGGAAATTAAGTAAGTTACAAAACTAAAGTACATTCCATTAAAATCAGGAAACAATTAGTGGAAATAAATTTGATAATTGCGTCGCCCAATTACCTATTTAGCCTCCTGCAACATGTTGATTGCCGTAT
This sequence comes from Muscina levida, assembly GCA_964034835.1. Classification (NCBI taxonomy): domain Eukaryota; kingdom Metazoa; phylum Arthropoda; class Insecta; order Diptera; family Muscidae; genus Muscina; species Muscina levida. The sequence continues at coordinate 111,860,536 of OZ035881.1, read as the reverse complement.
CGAATGTCGATGAAAACCTCATTAGGATTTCAGCAATCGAGATCTTAATAACTTACATATTAATAAGATTTTCATCGGAATATTTTATTTTAATTTGAATAATAAGTTCTTATAGCTTCAATTTTAATTCGCACATGCAAACAATTCCATTTTCTTTTAGTTGACTTTTAGCTTAATCAAATTATCTTTAAATCATCACCTTCAAATACCACAACAGATTTTTCTCCTATTATAAAATTCCTACCGCAATACTTCTCACAACCACTTCATACAAATGGACTCCTTATACTTTATAAAACGCTTAAGTAGTGATGAGACCGTATGCATTTTTTTAAAGTGATTCCAGCATTTATCTCCTATAGTTAGCATCATAAAATTAAATAGTTAAATGTATACACGGCTATATTCCCGGCGGTTGTATTCTACCACGCACAAAATCCTCTCGAAACAACAACAAACTAACAACTATAGCAGCAAATAACAAGAACAAACAACAAACAGCCCTACTCCCCAAGATAGAGAGGAGCATGTCATAGACGTAACAATGCAGCCAAAGGAGAGAAGTAGCTTAAAAAACAAATCACATGACATTACACAAGTGTTGGGAACGAATGAACGTTTGGGGCACACCAATGTTGCTGCTATTCCCTTTACTACTCCTTTTGATATAGCTGCTGCTAATGCTGCTGCTGTTGTTCCTGAAAATGCGTACACCAAATACCTTCTTGTCTTGTCAGTGAAAGTCAGTTGTAGAAGAGTTTGAGGGGCAGCACCCAAAGAATATCCGGTTTAGGGCGAAAGAAAGCAGATTTCACTTTTGTGTTTTATATACAAACAGCTACGTGTATAAATATATAAATATTACGTTGCATTTAAAGTGAACACCAGTGACTAGGCTGGAGGGTAGCGAGACGATGTACATGGAGTAGCATGACGAGGCAAAGATGGCAATAAAGGCTTGAGAACGGTAGGCATATGGACTGACAAGTAGTTGAACATAATGCCAAGCAAGCGACGAAGCAAGTAACCAATCGACCGACTTAGCAAACAAGTGCGTACGTATACTTTATGCGACGGTGGTGAATGCGGTAACAGTAAGATGGCAAAGAGAGTGTAAAAAGAGAGAGGGTGCTGGCACTTGGCAGAACAGTGGTTACCTTGACAATATTAATACGCAGTAAATACTAGACGCTCTCTAAGTGGCATTGGCAGCTCCAAGAAACTAGGATCGGGCGCGGTGGCTAATAAGCCACTCTCCTTAAACAAAACAAGTATTACACAGTACAAAATTTTTCAGCTTATTGATTTGGGACTTAATTCTTCACTGCACGTGAAAGTAGCCCCAAAAAGGAGAAGTTCTGCATCATCCGTTTTCTCATGTTACATGCCATAATAATTTAAAAACGATTTGAAGTTAGTAAGTATCGTATAGTATCGTTTGTTTGACATAACTCGTGAACCACTAGTCCGATTTAGCTGAAACAAATTTAATTTACTTTTCTATTCATTTAATGATTTTGAACTGGGTTTATTTTGTAGCAGTTAAAATAAAACTCTGTACTCCGTGGCGTATGATTCACATGGAATATTACTTATAATAATTATACGACACCTTATAGTATTTATGTTATGTCAAAAAACAGAGCCTAAAACGTGACAAATCCCCTTATACTATACTTACTAACTTCAAATCGATATTAAATTATTATGGCATGTAACTTTACAAAACGATTGATGCAGAACTTCTTCTCTTTGGGGCTACTTTCACATGCAGTTCTCAGAATTGAGACCCAAAATCATGTGTTGTAATAAGCCACTCTCCTGAAAAACAAAACAATTACTATGAAAACACGAAGAAGAGAAAAACCAAGAACCCATTAAATGGATGTGCACCTGGAATATCCGAGTCTCTACGAATATGGTGCCTCCATATCCAACTGGCGGATGTCTTCGAAAAATACAAGACTGACATCACCGCCGTACAGAAAATGCGATGGACGGGGATGCACACGTCGAAAGAACTGTGACATATTTTAATAGCTGCCATGCAGAAAGACACGAATTTGGATGTGGATTCATAGTCGGTTTAACCCTGTAAGTGACCGAATAGCCACTATTCGACATTAAAGATGCATTCTATGAGCGTCTGGAGGAAATATATACACCGCTGGAAGGTGTTGCCCAACAAGACCTCCGATAACGGATTTAGACTAGTTAGCTTCGCGTCGCCAAGAAACATGGTAGTAAGTGGAACCAAATTCCCGAATAAAGGTATCCACAAGGCAACCTGAATACCCTCTGATCAGAATACAGAAAAAGAAGATTGATCAAGTGGAAATTGATTGAAGGCATATTTCAAACGTTATGAACGTGCGTGTGATGAGCTGTACAAATATTGACTCGGATCACCACCTAGTTGCAGCCAAGGTACGCACGCAATTAAGCTAGACATCACAAAGCTGCATACCACCGAGATAGCCAATGCCTACTCTAACCAACTCTCTTAATTACTTTCAACCAACCCCCCAAATTCTGATGTTCCAGACACATAGTGACAGCTTATTGCGTATTCTATGACCACTGCCGGTACGATAAGGAATGTCGCGAAATGTCTTGAAAAAATGATGCTACATACAGGTCAAAACTGCAGCCAATGGCAACGCGTGCAGTGACGGAGCGTTATAATGAGAAGCGGAGGGAGATGACACGCCTCTCCAGGCGGAAAATGCGTCTATGGAAAAAACGAGAGAGCCAGGATATCGGCAATTAAAGGAATATAGTTGAAGCCCGAATGTTCTACCAACAGGTAAAAAGCAAAGGACTTGGACCAGGGATCCCTACCTGTAAGGTCGGAGACGGAAATCTAATCACTGATATACAGAATGTACTGCAAATATAAAGAAAACACTTTCTTTCTCTGCTCGTTCCCAAAGGCAGCATAAGTGACAAAATCACGCCAATTATCGACGATAGAGTACACTGTCCACCACCGAGCCAAAACGAGATCAGTACGGCAAATGCACGGCTTATAAATAACAATTAAGCTGGTAAATCCACTAACGACCCGATATTCACACTACGACAACTCCTGTAGAAGACCTAAAAAAAAGCAGAACGACACCTACCATCTTTTTATCCACTACAAAACTGCATTCGACATTCCGATATGGCAAAAACTATTAGATGCTATGGCTGAGTTTGGTATCCCCGCGAAGCTGATACGACTTTGAAAGATGACACTGACTTACATGTGAAGTCTTCGGTGAAAATTGGAAGAAAAAATCTGACTGAGCCATTTTCTACCAAGCGGGGCTTTAGACAAGGCGAAAGTCTGTCTTGCGATTTCTTTAACATTGCAACGGATATGATCATGCGGAAGGCTGCAGTAAACAGGAATGGTACCATCATTAGCAAAAGTCACATGCTGCTCGCGTATGCCGATGCTATAGATATTATTGGCTGATGACTGCGAGATGTTACTGCGGCCTTTTCAAGCAATGAGAAGCAGTCAGCTGAAGTGGGTCTGGTGAGTAATGAGGGCAAAACCAAGTTATTTGTTTCAATGAACAAAAAGTCTACTCATTTGGGACGCTGCGTGAACGTTGACAACTGTAACTTTGAAGTGTTAGATGATAAACAAAAATAATAATATCAGCCTAGAAATCAAGAGGCGAGAATTGAGCGAAAATCGCTGCTACAATGCGCTGAGCAAGCATTTTAATGATAAAGCCACCACTCGACGAACGAAGATCCAACTCTACCAAACACTGATCCTACCTGTCTTGCTCTACATCGCAGAATCCTAGGCAATGACGCAGGCAGGTCAATCTATTCTGGAAAGTTTCCGAAAGAAAAATACTTTGCAAAATATTTGCTCCCATCATAGTTAACGACAAGTACCGTCGTGGAATTAATCATGGGCTGTATAAGCTGTACAACAACATCGACGTAGTCAAGCGCGTTGAAATAGACCGACACGATGTACGAATGGACGAAAACGCTACGGCTCTAAAAGTCTTTGTCAATAAACTCGATGGGCGCTGCAGAAGGGGGTGACCAAAACTTCGTTGGATGGACCAGGTAAAAGAGCTATTATCTAAACTTGGTGTGACTAACTATCTACGGTGCGCAAAAGACCGAAGCGCTTGAAATTCTTTTCTACGTGCGTCTACTGAATTTCTGTTGCTGCTGCCAATTAAGAAAAAGAATAACTATGCTACAGTAATTGTAATGTAACTTTCAAATCCCTAAGGATAGTAACAACAACCAAATATAATAACAATTTGTTGGTCGACGGCAGTACCCCTTTGCCAAAATAAATTCTCGGTGTTGTTATTGGTAAGGTGATGGTACCAATTGGGTCTAGAGAAATGAGGACTGCGGGAGCCTTAAAGCACAAGCTTCAGTCGGGTGAGGGGTTCTCGTCCTTTTCCTCAGGACCTTTTAGATCACAAAAATATTATAAAGACTCCCTTTTTTTGTAAATGGAATGCGAAAATAACCAATTAATATGAATCAGGGACTATTATTTTGCTATGGTTAATTAAATGAACTAAATAAAAGGAATTTAAAGCGTCCACACTACTCCACTATTACTCTCAGATGTTACGAGAGATACACGCTGTCTTACCCTCCCTTTCCGATGTCCTGATTGCGCATTATAGAATTTCAGGACCCCTAATACGACAGGATCTAATTCCTCATTACCACATTAGTTTCACGAAAACACTGATTCTTTTATTTAACACTTCATTATTATAACTTCACTATTTATTCACATGATTCTCATGAAGGGTTTCAAAATTTATATATTTCTTTATACATACAAATATTATATGTTGGGTAAATTTAAGAAAAAATATTAACACTTTACATATTAGAAAAAAAAACAAAACAAAATTATCAGAAGTTGCGACTTTCAATTGGCACTATTTATCTATAGTAAAAATTATGTACTTTGTAATTGGTTAAAAGAATGAAATGTAATAACACTGTCGTTGTAGGGTTTGGCTATTGTGATTTGTTGAAATTAAATTTAAGAGTGTTAGAAATGCCATTCATTTTAAGAGTATTAGGTGATTAGAAGAGAGAGAAAAAAAACTATCGATAATCAAACAAATATGTTTGTTTCTTTATACCCAACGTATGACTCCAGTAATAATGACATAATGTTTGTTGTTTTTGCTTTTAATCATGTACTCACCGATCATCCGAAAATCGTAGAAGGCCTTCCAGAAGTTCGATGTTTGATGGTATGATGTTCGATGTTAAATGCTGTTTAAGTTAGATGATGTTAATGGGATGATTACCGTGTCAACGTGATTGTATAGGGATTAGGGATAATGATCATTAATTTCTCTCTTCTCTAATCCACTTTACAAATGTGTTGTTGTTGTAAAATATTGTTAAAGTGTATTTTCTGTTTCTAAATGCCGCACTTCTGTTAAAGAAATTGTATAAATAAATAACTATATTTTTTGAATAGAACTAAACAAATATATTTGAATGTAGTTAGAGAAGTATTGCTTCTTTATTCCTTATCTGACAAAAATCGTTCAATGTTGGTGTTGGATCATGCATTAGCACTTGCAATTTGTGTAACCAGGCTGTTTTTTTTGTTTTTGACCGCTCTTCTCTTGCCCCGCAAGCTTGGGCCTAGCGTCGCCACCGTAAGCTTTGCGATGCGATATTATTGTGGTAATTGCTTGTTTTTTTAAGTACAGCTTCTGATTTTCATGAGACTTTGGCACTATGAACAAAAATATGCCAATTTCGCCGAGATAAAAGCGGGTTTGATAAAAACTCTTCGGCCAAGGTTTTGGAAATATTTGATGTCACATGCAGTACTTTGGTGTGGATTTGTATAATTAACTGGATTTCGTGAAAATAAAATCACGTAATTAATTTATTGACCACAAAGTGATAAAATATGCACTAATTTACCTTTAATTTTCAAAAGCAGAAATTTTTTTATCCAATTAAGTAAATTTTATAATACTGATTACTGAGTTAATTCTCGATTATAGTTCGTAAAACTATTTCCCAAGTCACTCACTATATTTAATTGATTTTTTGAGGTTGTACTTTATTCGCCAAGAGTTGAAAGCAGAAGGAAGTAGCACAATTTATGAGCGGGCCAAGAAATAGTTATGGTTAACTAGCAATGCTGGTTTCGAACATAGTTGTCAAAATTACAACATCAACAACACCAAAAAATACAGAGATGGTAGCTAGAAGTTACATTGTTGTATCTTCATAGTTACTGTTAACTTAACAGATTTGAATCGATCTTAAAATTAAGATTGGAGTATCGCAATTATTTAAAGAAATATGATGAGAGTTAAATTTAACAAGCGGACATTACATAATCTGGAAGCCTTATTGACCGTTGCAAATTTGACTCCTCCCAAAGATTCCACAGACTGCTCTTTCTCTCAATTTTGATTCGTCTGTGAACATTTGGATGACATTTTCCCTTGAGTATAGGGTATTATCATTACACTGTACAACATATGATTTTGGGACTCAATTCTGAGAACTGAACGTGAAAGATGCCCCAAAAAGAAGAAGTTCTGCATCATTCGTTTTGTCAAGTTACATGCCATAACAATTTAATATCGATTTGAAGTTAGTAAGCATCGTATAAGGGAATTTGTCACGTTTTGGGATTTGTTGTTATATTGTTATAGCATGGCGTATGATTAGCATAAGTAATATTCCACGTAAACCATACGCCACGGAGTAAAATAGTTTTATTGTAACTGCTACAGAATAAAACCAGTTCAAAATCATTTGATGAATGGAAAAGTGAAACTGTTGCTTAAGTAGGGAAACGTTATATGAACAGATTAATGGAATTGTAATTCTTAATTTTGTCAAATTTGTTTCAGCTAAATCTGACTAGTAGTTCTCGAGTTATGTCAAATAAAAGAGCCTAAAACGTTACAAATTCCCCTATACGATTCTTGCTAACTTCAAATCGATATTAAATTATTATGGCATGTAACTTAACACAACGAATGATGCAGAACTTCCTCTTTTTGGGGCTGCTTTCACGTGCAGTTCTCAGAATTGAGTCCCAAATAAATGAGCTTAAAAATGTTGTACTGTGTTATTATCATAGCAGGATCTGTCCGAAAAATTTGCCGTACTACCTGGATCGAAAACAGGTTCTGTTACTGTGTAATTTTTATTACACCTCATATAAAATATATCCAGAATTTTGACATGACCATAGTCGATGGTACTTTCTTTGCTGCTACTGATGGCTCTTGAACAGTGCCTTAATTGAAGTAGCTCTAAGCGTCCCTGATATCGTGATCGCCACCAGTCTCATAATGCGTTCGAACCTTAATTAATGGTTAGCTTTCCCCAGTTTTATCGCAAATTTCAAAATCGCAAAAAGTAATTAAGGATCCATGCCGTTAACTACTAGGGCTACGTTATCCATATATGCGAAAATTGTGGATCACGCTGTGCATCGCCTATAGAAGTGTATTGATGTTGAGATTTTAGGGTAGTGAAGAGAGTACTCCCCCTTATGGAGTACCACGACCAGTCACCTTTGATGTATTTGATACCCCTACTAGATACAATGTTCGTAAAGTTTAATAACTTACCAACTAGGAGATGACCACTGGATCAATCTTCAGTTGTTTCGTTGAGGCAAATATTTACCCATTGTGTAGGCATGCTGAGCCTTAGATATGTGTGACTATGGCGTATACTTAATATTAAATTTAATTTATTACGTATACGAAAATTAAGTTAATGATCCAATAGTTTTAGAGCAGTGATAGGCATATGCCGAACGCACTTATACAACAACGTGGTGTGCTTGTGTGCGCTGGCACAAGAAGTGTCACCGTTGTCATCACTGTTTTAGATACTTGAAACCATAATTTGCTGTACCATATATTTCGAAAACAATAGTTGTTGTTGTTGTTGTAACAGCTGGTGGTTAGCTGGGGTGATAATTCTTTATACCGATTTTCAATTTATCGGCACTCGATCGGTCATATAATCCGATAATCATACGATCATTGCTGGCAACTCTGTACCGTAGATAACAAGGTTTGTGTCAAGGATTATTATGTGTTGTTGTTGTGAGTTTTAACCGCCAAATTCCACCAGAGATGGCGCAAGCTGGCTTGTTGATTTATATGAGATGTTGATAAATCATTTTTCCTTGGTCCTTGCGCAATTTGGATTTTTGTAGTGGAAGCATCTAGTTGTTATGTTTTTTGCAAATAATTAAAATTATTTAATTTTTTGTATTTTATTTTTAAAATTTGCTTATTATTTTGGTATAGTATTTCGCTTAACCAATGTGCAACAATGTACACTTTGTTGGGTAACATTGGAAAATAAGCTCAAACGAGGCACAAATCCCTTTTTCATTTAATTTTCAGTTTTTGTTTTTTTTTTTTACTTTTTGGCAACACGAAATTCTTACACAAACAGTCAACATCAACAACGACAACAACAGATGGCACAGGAGCCAAAGCTGGTAGCCATAGCAGGAGCTGGATCAGTAGTACCAAGAGCAAAAGCTGCAGAATGCCAAAATGCCAGAACAGCAACAGCCGCAGCAGCAGCAGCAGCAGATGTGCGTGTATTTGTCTAAGGCCAGGGGGAGCTGCACAACTTTTCTTGCGTTAGAAAGTGGTAAATAGTGTTTTGTTGTTATTTTGGGGGCTAGGGTTTGTGTGAACAATGGTGCCAATGCTGGTGATGGTAATGGCAAACTCGACGGCATTGACTGCGCTTGGGGGATTGCGGTGTCACAACAGTATAGTCCTGCCCACCAGCACCACCCCCATCAGGCAGCATTACAGTTTCGTGTTGCCATTGTGTTACACCAACAAACTGACATTAACTACAAGTTTAAATTTATATGAAGCCGTTAGTGGCAGTTTTTGTTGTTGTTTTTTTTTTTGTGCTACTCGAACATACATATCTCTGTCGTGGCTGCGTATGCTCGTCCAAAGGGATGGGATGGCATAGGCATCGATAAGAGTTCTTCAACTATAGTTAACTACCATGTGAATCTTCTGGTGGCTGTAGGTGTAGAAAGAGGCTGTGTTTGTGGCTGTGGCAGTGGCAATGGCAATGACTATGGCAATATAGTAAAGTTGCGTGCATAATCATCTAGTAGGTACGTAGTACTTTAGGGCTGAATGAATGAAAACGCAAAAAGGAAACTTGTTACCGAGTTGTAGAATTTTCAATGGAGGCTCGCACAGAAGCGGCGTAGGAAAAGAAATGGGAATAATTTGATACAAGTTGTTTCATATCAAATGTGTGTTAATAAATCCGAAATTGTTTTCATATAAGACAGTACAACAGTTTTCAGCTCTTTGATTTGGGACTCAATTCTGAAAACTGCACGTGAAAGTAGCCCCAAAAAGAAGAAGTTCTGCAACATTCGTTTTGTCAAGTTGCATGCCATAATAATTTAATATCGATTTGAAGTTAGTAAGGGTAATCGTATAGGATAAAAAAATTAAAAAAAATTAAGAATTACAATTCCTTTAATCTGGTCATATAACGTTAACGCAATAGTTTCACTTTTCCATTCATCAAATGATTTTGATGCAGTTACAATAAAACTGTTGTACTCCGTGGCGTATGATTTACGTACATTTTACTTATTATAATCATACGCCTCCATATAACAATATAACATAAGAGCCTAAAACGTGACAAATTCCGATACTTACAAACTTATGGCATGTAACTTGATAAAACGAATGATGCAGAACTTCTTCTTTCTGGGGCTACTTTCACATGCCAATCTCAGAATTAAGTCCCAAAATCATGTGTTGTACTGTGTAATATATACAAAGCCTACTAATGACCGTTATACCATCGCCTCCTTTTTACTAGACATTTACCTCACTATGAAAACTACACCCCTTTTTCCCACGCATCTGCTTTTACTACTAAAATATATACGAGTATTCGTTTCCAATAGCTCTGGCAATAGGGCGATAGTATAATTTTTAATACGAAAATGGCATCTGGGCGCCAGCCATGGCGGATGCTTAACTTTAGCGTATTGCAAAAGCTCTATGCGAGTGTGGGTGAATGTGCGTGTGGTAGAATTTCTGTTCTTAGCACGAAAAATAATGGGGCCTCTATATGAGTTTGCAATTCGCATAAACTACAACCCACACGCACACAATCTCACACACACACACACACACATATATCACCATATCGTAAACTGTATGCGTTACGCACGCATACACTCATACGCCTAGATGGCTCCGTATAAACCACTATATACGTATGTATGCGTGCACATTTGTTTCTACGTTTTCGCATTTTAGACAAATATAAATGTGCCTATGGCGCCTAGGAGCCGTAGCATGAGTTGTTTTGAAAATTCACGCAATTTTGTGTTTATGTTTTAGTCTTTCGCACAGACAAATAATATGGGAGAGGGAGAAGCGAAAAATGAGATATACTAGCATAAGTATCTACACATATATACACTACACATGTAAGTAAAAAAGAACGCATACGATAATACATTTAAAAACACACACACACACACACAGCTATTATCCTAAATATTTACTGCTTGAGCCTGTGTATGCACTCTAAGCACTATCGCTGATCTAATGTTTTTGTTATTCAAGCGTTTACGCTATTATATGTGAGTGTTTGAGTGGCTACAATGGTGTTATGTGTATGTGTGTGTATTACCCATAGTTGTAAGTATGTATTAGGTACATGAAACTAGTACATACTGTCAGAGAGTTATACACTTTGAAGGGGTAACTTTCGATTTCTGTGGAGTTAACATGCAAATCTGGGTTACTTATACGTATACACTAGGGTAATAACTTTTTGCATTTTTTGCAAATATCGAATCTCCCCAGACAAAATCGTGTAGGGCATGGAAAAATATTAAGAACTGCGTTTTTAGTTTTTCGCTATCGTTAAAAAAGGTTACGCACCAAACGCGTTAAAGTTTTGAATCAAACAAAGTTTAAAAATTTTTTTTATTGAAATAAAAATAGTACAAGATATATATATATCCGCTTTGTAAAACATCGCGTATTTTGAACCTAAAGTTTATATCTTACAATAACTACTTTTAATCATTTATTGTTATTATTTGTTTGCATACTTACATATGTGTAAACCATATTTAAAAAAAAATGTTATTAAAAAAAAATTTAAAAAAACATATATTAAAGGCATTTTAGAAATCGCTGTCGGTGCGTAAGGTTTTTTTAGCAAATTGAACTGAAATAGTTTTTTTTATCATTAATACAATATTTGCCATTAGAAAAGCCCTGGGGAGAATGTTGTCCAAAAAAAGTTATTACCCTAGTATACACATAGCGACAATATTTGACAATGATTATAATTTTTTTCTGTAATTCATTGTTAGTTTCTTCTTTAATGATGTATCTTAAAAATATGGATTGTGTTGTTGTTATTCGGTGAATATGTAGGTAAAGAAAATATTAATCATACGCCGCCAATACTCTCTGTAAAATATATAACATCACATGAAAGTACCATGTGAGTATACTAAAACTCCCAAAATTTTAGGCGTTTTCAGGTCAAACTTTCTTTTATGACTATTTATGCTTTCTCCTTATCTTGTTGTTTTTTCGTTTAGTTTTTTAGGTATAACTCAAGAGCCATTGATGAACTCTCATTTCATTCTTAAGCTTAATTGTAGCCAAGGCTTAAATAAATAATTTATATTAATATATCTATGTAAAAATATCAAGTTAGACTAATTTTACGAATGAAATCTTCCAAAATTTGTCATTTATCGCCTTTTTTCTATATTTTCCCCAATAACTCCAAATTTTTGCCATATGTAGGCTGTCTTGTCTGTGATAAGAAGAATCCCGATCATTGTTGGTAATTTTGAATTACGACCCTGTCCTAAATGTATCGAGTTTGCACATGGTACTCGCTTCATATGTATGTCTAACGTATGAGTAATATTAATTTAATGCTGACTTTGTAATTATCATACGCACATTGTTCCAATATTGTGAATTTAACCCTTGTGTTACATCCTTCGTCGCACCCCTTTTAATGACATTCTTGGTACTTTTGTACCAATGTGTGTTTTTTATATTGAAAATTTTAGCCCATACCCTGGTATGGTGAGATTATTAAATAAAGTCGTGAATTGTGTGTTTATAAGTGTGCAGGTACGTTTAAGTTTCTAAATATGAGGTGATAATGTGAGACAAAAAGATGGGAAATAATATCGACATACATCAGGCATAGATGTACGTTTACCATCACCACCGACGTAAGAGGCACATTCCTCCACAAAACCTTGCATCATTTCATTCTGAAATGCATAATTGATGATATCATGATGTTTCAGATTTGTAGACACACACATAGCTTAGAAAAAAAACATCGAAAGTTAAAATTGGTACAGCTGTACCAAGGATGTAACCTAAGAGTTAATAACATAGTGCAACAGCCAGAACCGATTCATCCGCTTGTGTCATAATCCAGGATTCTGAAACATACATCAAGACAGGTAGAACCAGTAACTGGTATATCTGAATTTTTGTTCGTCGAGAGAGGGCTCTGTCATTGAATCGCTTACTTAGTCCGTAATAGCATTTATTGGCAAGCAGACTTCTTCTCCGGATTTCGAGGCTGACATTATTTATTTTGTTGATAACGGAGCCTGGGTAGATAAAATTATCTACCACCTCGAAATTATAGTTGTCAACGTTCACGCAGTTTCCCAAACGAGTAGATTCTTTGTTCGTTGAAACTAATAACTTCGTTTTGTCCTCGTTCACCATTAGACCTATTTTCGCTGATACCTTCTGTATGATGCCCTACCGATGATGTCTACGTCATCAGCGTACGCGAGTAGCATGTGGCTTTTGCTGAATATAGTGCCACTCGTGTTTACTGCAGCTTTTCTCATTATCATTTCTATCACTATGTTGAAGAGATCACACGATAGGCCGTCGCCTTGTTTTAGGCCTTGTCTGGTGTAGAATCGGTTCGCAAGTTCCTTGCCAATCTTAATTGAAGACTTCGTGTCAGTCAGCTTCATTCCGCAAAGGCGTATCAGCTTCGCTGGAATACCAAACTCAACCATGACTTCGAGTAATTTCTGCCGTATCGGGCTGTCAAAGGCAGCTTTATAGTCGACGAAAAGATGGTATGTGTCGATCTGTTTCTCTTGGGTCTTTTCCAGGATTTGCCGAAGTGTGAATATCTGGTCAGTTGTTGATTTTCGATGTCTAAAGCCACACTGATAATGCCCGATCAGGTGGGATAACACTGCCTTTAGTCTTTCACGTAGCACACTCGAAGATGCGATGTGTAAAAAACTGTTTCCGCGGTAGTTAGAGCACTCACTTGGAACAACTTTTCAGCACATCACATATACGCTTAGATTCCAATCATCGTGTATGATCTCTTTAAGTCAAACCGTGCGCAGGAGCTGGTGCATGCTCGTTATCAGCTCCTCGGACTTGAAGATCTCAGCCGGAAGACCTGCTTTATTGTTTTTCAGCCGCGATATTGCTCTTCTTAGTTTGGTTTGACTTGGTGGTGGGCAATCTAAGCCGTCGTCGACAATTGGCGTGGTACCTTCACTTGCGCTGCCTTCTGGAACCAGCAGTTGCTGGAAGTGTTCTCTCCATATATGCAGCACACTCTGCGTATCTGTAACCAGGATTCCATCCTTGTCCTAACAGGAGGGGAGCCCATTACCGAGGCCTTTTGCTTTTACTTTCTGGTAAAATTTTCGGGCCTCACCTCTATCCCTGTATCGCTCTATATTCTCGTTCTTCCGTTCCTTCATTTTAAATAGCTGTCTCGCCTGTCTTACTGTCTCCTTGTGCCGTTCCCTAACAGGCCGGGATGCAATTGGCTGTAGCGTTGCCCTATAAGCGGCATCCTGTTCCTCAGACCCTATGCGACATTCTTCATCGTACCAGGATTCGTCTGAGCGCCGTTTTTTATATCCTAGCACGGTTGTTCCGGCGGTTGCCATGGAATGCGCAATATGCTGCAACTGTGTATCGGGAACATCAGAAGTAGAGGCGCGATCACACGCACGTCCATGACACTAGATGCATGCCTGCCATCAATTACCACATGATCAGTTAGATTTTTTGTGTTTTGATCGTTTTCCTATTTTTGCATTAAAGTCTCCCAGAACAATATTAATGTCGTGGCCAGGGCAGCGGTCGTAAGTTTCCTCTAGGCGCTCGTAAAATGCATCTTTAATCTCATCGTCTGTATCTTCCGTCGGGGCATGAGCACAAATCAGTGTGATGTAGAAATAATTCGCCTTGATGCGGATTGCGGCTATTAGATTACTAACAGGGTTGAACCGCAAGACAAGATGTCTGAGTCTCTACAAATCCACATCCAAATTCGTGCTTTTCGGCATGGCAGCTGTAATAGATGTCACAATTTTTACGTCGCGAGCATCCTTGTCCTGTCCATCTCATCTCCTGGATGACGAGGATGTCAACCTTATATTTTTTGAGGACATCCGCCAGTCGGATAGTGGCACCTTCTCTATAGAGAGTCCGGACGCTCCAGGTGCATATCCTTAAATCTTGGTCCTTATTTCGTTTGCGTTTCAACGTTTTGGGGGTTCCGTTTGTTACTTTTTCTTTCTCGTGTTTTCATAGCCAGTAAAGGACCTGAAGGAGGGTGGCTAGCCCAACCATCAGGGTTCGTCGCTCACTATCAGCCGCTATTCATGATAAAAATATCACGAACACCGTTGCCCAGGTGCCACCACGAAGGAGGCTGTAAGTCGGCTTGAGATACAAGATTCACTTTACATCCCCAACGGCACCCACAGGTGTCGATCTGCATTTCTTGGGTCTTTTCCAGGATTTGTCATAGTGTGAAAATCTAGTCGATAGTGGATTTACCAGGTCTAAAGCCACACTGGTAAGGTGTAATAAGGTTCGCTAGGATGATCTAAAGTCTTTTACAAAACACACTAGACAGGACCTTGTTTACGTTGGGTAAAAGGCTCATTCCGCCATAGTTGGTACACACACTAGGATCGCCTCTTTTTAAGCATAGTACATAGAACATTCAGATTCAAATCATCGGGAATGCATTCGTTCTGCGGAATCATGTTTATCAGCTAGTGTATTTACCAAAACCGTTGTTTATAATCTTTTGGTAGAATTTAAGGCCTTTAACTCTATCCCTGTTCTTTTCGATATTATGGTTTCCTTTTTTTCCATAGGCGCTTTTTCTGCCTGTATAAAGGTTACAGTACGCGTTATGCAGCATTCATTTCCTCACATTCTTCATCTAGCTCTAGCTCTGTTTGCAGTAATTGAGACAGTTGGTTAGAGTAGACATTGGCTATCTCGGTTGTATGCAGACTTGCGGTGTCTAGCTCCCTTGGCGTGATCAATTTGATATCATAGATTTTGATCTGGTCATCGAAGCTATCCAGTCTAAATACGTTATCGCAGTTCTTGTTGTGTAGACTGAATTTTCCAACTTGTAAACAAAAGGCATTTTCGCTCCATATTTTAGCAAAAAAATTTCCCACATAAATTTTAATGTCATGGCCAGGGCAGCGCTCATATATTTTCTCCATATGTTCATAGTTGGGACCGGCCGTGGCATAGTGGTTAGAACACGCGACTACCATGCGGGAGATCGCAGGTTCAAACCTGGCTCCAGTCATCTTAAAAAATTGTTCTTTCATTGTCGGCTCCGCTCGAATGTTGTTGACAGCAACTTCGCAGTATTAATTGTCGAGTCAATCGGCGTGTCTAGTAAGAGCTTTTCAAACAGTGACGTTCGCATTCATCGATAAACAAGTAGGTGCCGTTAATTCACAACAACGCGAGAAGCTTTCCCATACCTCATTCATGGGGTGCAAAGGGAAATTAATTTTTTTTTTAAGTTCATAGAATGCACCTTTAGTGTTCTTGTCTTTGCCTTCCGTCGGGACGTGTACACAAATCAGCTTGATTTAAAAATTTTTGGCATGATGTGGCTAGTAGCTATTCGGTCACTTACAGGGTTAAACAGCGAGGTCCAATTCGTGACTTTCTGCTTGTACTTATTTGTAGACGACATCCTCTAATGGTCTTATTTATATAACGATCAGAAATTTCAAATTATAATTTTGATATATAAAGTGAGTTTGGCACCCACATACAAGACAAAAATTTTCTGTTAAATTGAGAAGTTGTAACTTTCTTGCTTACTTATAAGCGTCAGCGAAAATTGGTAGTGATCGGATTGGGGAGTTTGGCATTTCATATGTTATTAAACCTGTATTGTTCTACAGAAAAAATTTAAAAAAAAATGCATTTCATAATTGCATTCATTTAAAGTTTAAATTTTAAACGATTACTCAATCCACTATAAATGTTGTAAACAATTTGTAAATTATGAAAATTTACTACTTGTTTTTTATGCCAGTGTTTGGTATTTTTACTACAACTTTCACATTTTCTTTGTCATATCATCCGTATGTGTTAAACAGCATCGCAACCCTGGAAGAGATGGTGACTACCAATTCGATTCTCTTTCAACAGCATCAATGTTACATCTAGCTGTAGTAGCATATTTTGTGGCGCCAAAAAAACGTCGTCGCATGTCTAATTTTCTAATGCTACGAGTTTGTGTGGGTAGCCTATTTATGGGCCAATTGCTAAATATCCATTTTTCTTGAGAATTATGTTATGTCTGTTTTATTTTATCGTTCTTTTTATGTTTATAACACCACTTTTGTTGTTTTGTTTTCCAACAACGGAAGTAAATAATAACAATTAATGTTTGCTATGTAATACTACTGAGATATGGTAATACATGTGATGTTTTGTTGTTTTTTAGGTCAGAAAAGATCCTAAATGTGAATGACACATTTATTACGTATTGATTTTTGTATTTGCGTGATATGTTTTCATTTTTAGATGAGTAGATGGGATGGATAGGTGCTCCAGCGAAGTTTATTTTAAACTTACCAATCTTGTCCAAATTTTGTGTACGAATTTTCTAAATCTTTACCTGAATTGGAAATTGTAAATAAAGACAAACCAGTACAGAAATTTCAGTCGGGTGAAGTGACTGATAAACATCCTCACCCTATGTCTTTCCCTCAAAATTCTAGAGGATACTGAGTTTATGCAACTAACCGATTTGAAAGTGAAATTATTAAAGTATTGGATTTTGTGGACTCTATGACGTATGAGCAGACTTGTATTAAAACTGTAGGAATTTTTACAGTGTAAAAATTGTTAATGAATTCGTCAACATTAAAGTAATTAAATATTTCAACATTTGTTGACAATTTGACAAATTTTCCTTACAAGAAAAAAAATAACTTAAAAAGTTGTTTTTTTATTGCCTAGTCTACAATATTGCCTAGTCTACAATAATGTTGACAAAATAAAATAAAACATTATTAAAGTAACTCTACATTTACTGCAACGGGTTTTCCTTCCTTTCAAAGTGAGAACACCAAATTAGTTACACTTGACATCAAATGAACGAACTAAGGATGATGATAGGTAGATTGTATGGAGTATGCCTAGTATTGATGCAGCTACAACAGCTCGATATGGTTGCATACAATCTAATCCTTTGTTTTCTTTTTTTTTGTGAGAAAAGTCCTATAGGGGTTGTTTTTGACTGGCACTCGTTGTATAGTTTATTTTTGATCCATGTTTATCGCAAAGCAAACATAGAGATTTCTTTTCTTTTTTGTTAGGCCTGTGCTGTTTTCTTTTTTGTCATTGACTCGAATACGAAGTAAATTTATGCATCTATGCGTTTAACGCAGTTAAAGATTCATTTAGGCGTAAAACTGAATTTACTTTGAGTCCTCGAAATGAGCAAGTGGCGGTTGAACGAGGTACAAGCGAAATTCTTGGTGTGTCCAAGAAGGCAACCTCATACAGCCTATCTGTTTTTCAAAGTTCTTTTCCAGGATTTATCATAGTTTGAATATCTTGTCAATTATTGACTTGCCGATGTCACGTGGTTTTCGGCTCGCCTTCAGCTTCACCATAGAGACCCACAAAAACTTATGGAATAATAACTTAGTTGATTTTCCCTGACTAGGGTAGCAATAAATGGAATGGAGAATTTTCTAATTTGAGTCTTTCTGATTGTTATTCGTTTGTGAATAACCAGAAGCTCTTTTTGGAGGTTCCAAAGCAGCTCAAAACGTCAGAGCAATCACGTATTCCTCGGGTAATGCCACTGAACATCCGTTTAGTGGTAGCAAATATGAGAAGGCGAAATGTTAAGTAACCTAATCGACATGCATACTGAAGCTCAACATAGAGTCTCTCTTAGTGCCTTTGACAGCCCTAAGAAACTAGGATCGGGCGCGGTGGCTTAATAAGCCACTCTTATTGAACAAAACAATTATTATGAAAATCCGAAGAAAAGTAAAAACAAATACAAGGCTAACATCACCGCCATACAGGAAATGAGATGGACGGGACAGGGATGCACACGACGAAAGAACTGTGACATATTTTTGGTTCAGCAGTCGGAAAATTCAGTCTACACAACAACACCTCCGAAAATGTATTCATACTGGTTAGTTTGTCGTCGGCAAGAAACATGGTTGTGAGTGGAACCAGATTCCCGCATAAACGTATCCACAAGGCAACCTGGATGAGGTATCCGATCAAAATACAAGAAATCAGAATGATCACGTGGTAATTGATGGACATGCGTGTGATGCGCGGTGCAAATATCGACTCGGATCACCACCTAGTTGCAGCCAAGATACGCACACAATTAAGAAGTGCTAAAAATACTCGTAATCAAACTTAAAGGAAGCTAGACATCACAAAGCTGTATACCACCGAGATAGCCAATGCCTACTGGAACTAACTCTCTCAATTACTTCAAACAAACCGCCCTAGTTCTTATGTTCCCGACACACAGTGGCAGCATATTACGAATTATATGACCACTACCGCAACCACCGTACTGGGTTATGAAAAACCACGCCCAGACAAGCCCTGGTACGATGATGAATGTCGCGAAATGTCTGAGGAAATGGATGCTGCACACAAGGCATAACTGCAGCCAATGGCGACGCGTGCGGTGGCGGAGCGTTATAATACGAAAAAAAGGAGATGAAACGCCTGTTCAGGCGGAAAAAGCGTCTGTGGAAGAAAAGAGAGAGCCAGGATATCGAAAACTACAGAGATAGAGGTGAGGCCCGAAAGTTCTACAAAAGGGTTAAAAGCAAAGGTTTTGGAACAGGGATCCCCACCTGTAAGGACTTAAAAATAATAAAGCTGCGGGAGCCAATGGGCTGCTGGCAAAGCTTTTTCAAGCCGGCGGCGATGAGCTGGTAACATGCATGCACCAACTCATAAACACGATTTGGCTCAGGTTGTGCATGCCCGGTGATTGGAATCTGAGTGTCCCATATCCTGTGCGTGTACCAACACATACACAGGGGATCAGCCTTTTACGCATAGCTGACCAGGTCTTATCTAGTGTGCTATGTGAAAGACTAAAACCCATCATAGCGAACCTGATTGGACCTTATCAGTGTGGCTTTAGAACTGCTAAATCCACGACCGACCAGATATTTACACTACGACAAATCCTGGAGAAGGCTCTCTCGAAGAACAAAAATCCAACTCTGCCAGACTATGATCCTACATATCTTGCTCTACAGCGCAGAATCAATCTATTCTGGGAGTCTTCGAAAGAAAAACACTACGCAAAATATTTGGACCCATCATCGTTAACGGCGAGTACCGTCGTCGAATGAATCAGTAGCTGTATGAGCTGTACAACGACATCGACTTAGCCAAGCGCGTTCAAATAGACCGAATGCGCTGGCCTGGACACGTTGTACGAGTGGAGTTTTTGTCACCCTCTTCTTCATCCGTTAAGTTCATTGTCAAAGACTTTTCAAGCTGGAGCATTTTCATCCATGCGTACAACATGACCTAGCCAATGCAACCGCTTTAACTTAATGCGTCTGAACACGTCAGTTTCAGTGTACAGCTCATGATTCATTCGACGTCGATATTATATCGTCGATATATTATAACGATGGGCCCATATATATTAAGACGTATTTTTCTCTCAAATACTGCCAGAACCGATCATAACCCCCAGATACTGGTATAGCTGGATTTTTGTTCGTCGAGATAGAGCTCTGTCATTAAATTGCTTAGTCCGTAGTAGCATTTATTAGGAAGCAAAATTCTTCTCCGGATTTCGAGGCTGGCATTATTTGTTATATTGATTGCGGAGCCAAGGTAGTTACAATTATTTACCACCTCGTAATTATAGTTTTCAGCGGTCACGCAATTTCCCAAATTAGTAGATTCTTAGTTCATTGAAAATAATAACTTTGTTTTGTCCTCTCTCACAATTAGACCCAGTTAGCGTCATTCCGCAAATTAGTAAGAGCTTTGCTGGGATACTTAGCCATGGCCATTTTCAGCACAGGATATATACGCATATATTCCAATCATCGTACATGCACTCATTAAGCCAAACCGTGCGTAGTAGCTGGCGCATACTCGTTATAACTGCTCAATTATTTAAGTAAATTTAGCTCTCGATGTAATTAGAATGATATCATACTGCAAATTTTTTATGCACGGAGGAATAACTTTCCATATGGTTGACGATTACTCACTGCCTTTTGTCTTCACATAAAATAATCAACAGGACCTTAGATACTATGTATAAATTTCTGCCAGAAGTCCGTCAGCACCGTCTGTTTAAATTGTCTGCTGAATTTTGCAATTGATAGACCAAGAGCATCTTCCCTTTAAATTTTTGCATTAAAAGCTCACAAAACAATTTTAATAACGTGCCCAAGCAGCGGTCGTATGTTTTCTCTAGGCACTCGCAGAATGTAACTTTTATCATATAGTCCAGATCCACCGACGGGCCAAGTCCACAAATAGAGTGATGTAGAAGAATTTCGCCTTGTTGATGAATCGATATAAGATATCTTAGTATTCTGCAAATCCATAACCGAATTTTTACTTTACCACAAGGATGTCACGACTATTTGGTCGCATGCATCTTTGCTCTATCCATCTTTCCTGTTAATAGGCGGTGATGTTAGCCTTGTAGTTGTCTAGGACATCCGCCAGTCAGATAGCGTCCTTCTATATTAGGTGCATATCCTTAAATCATATGGAATTTGGGTATTTTGTTATTAAAATATGAAAAACAAATTGTTATCCTTTGATATAATTCAAAAGAGGCGACAGTGGCATGATGATTTTTTGCGGGTGACCTGAGTTCGGGTCCTGGCCTTTGTTTGGCGGCCACATGGATGTTGTTGACTGCAACTTCTAAATAGTCGGGTCAATTGGCATGTTCTTTAAAAGTTTTTCAAATTGCTGACTTTCGGATTCGTCGCGACGTCGTTCAGAAGTATGTCCTATGGTGTATGTCAAAAAATAAAAGGGTGTCAATTCATAGAATCGCGAGAAGCTATGCCATTCTTATGTATATGTACATGGTGCCATCATTCAACGCCATTCACTACACTTTTCATACCACCCCTATCGCGAACTACTACATTACTGTCATGTATAATGTTTTATCTCTTATTACGTCGAATATTCCCCTGATGCAATGGCCGAAAAAAATGCGATAGCTCTAAACGTTATTTTCATATACTGTTAAATCTGTGTTTGTTGTTTTTAAACACTGATGCTGATGCTGTTGTAGTTGTTTCTGTTTTTTGTGCGCCTGTATAAAGATATACGAAAGCCAAAGGCTTTGAACATTAACTGCATTTTTTCCAAAAGGGTTACACATTTTCTAATGGTTCGTTCGATTCGTTTTGTAACCTGGTCCCGTGGTATCGTGTATGTTAGTTTTATTTCGTGTTGGAATTTTCGTTAAATTATTATCCTTAGGGGATGGCATTACTTTCCAGTCTATTGCATATTGGGTCGCTATGGTAGGCAATGATGATGACATTTATGCTTAGGAATCCAATAGTTAGTTGCATGTCAGCATAATGACTTTGTGTGGCATGTTACGCGGGTGAGATTCACTTGGAACATCTTTAAAGGTGGGATTTAATAAAGTGATATCCTGAGCGCCGTTTTACAGTGATTTGACCTTCTCTGATGCAGTACAACATTCATTGCGTTCAACATACTCATTCAGTGTGTATATTCTTCCCCTGATTCGTCCGGAGTTCTAGCCAACTTAAGTTAATGAATTCAAAGTAAAAATTGTCATCCTTTGACAAATCTAACTTTGGCATCACACTGACATTTCATTTACTAACAACCTTTATTAACGATTATTTACTCCTTTCTAAATCCTTTTTAATTAATACCCATTAAACGGTAATATTTCTATTATTATAATGCGCAAACGTCAAAGGAATACTTTCGATTGATGCGTGTAATGCAAACAAGGTGCCATGCAAACTGAAGTGAATTGAAGTGAATTCTCTTTAACTCACGCGACTTTATAATTTATCCTTTCTTTTTATTGTTAAACGCATTTTATATATAGAGTAGAACTCTGTTCCTGCATAAAGGATTTACTTTTTTAAAGATTGCGTGGGAGGGGTTGGGCGGTAACAAGTACACGCACACACGCATTCATCAGAGATGCGAATAGTCTCTAGGTCTCTCGCATCCTTCCATGAATATTTACCACTTCAATTATTTTTGGATTTCAGTTAAATGTTTTTTGGTTCTTTGTATTTCACTCATATCATAAGTGTTTTTATAAAAGCTTAAGGAAATTTGATTGGATTTTATTTTGGTTCAGCCGCCTCTGTGTTGTTGGCCCAATACAAGCAATCGTGATGTGCATTACATGAAGTACTAGAGATGCTACTGGTTTGATATTGGGCGTCTATAGATAGCTCAACGGAATGGATATGTTGCTACCGCATAGAAAAGGAGTTACAATCAAGCAGAATAATAAATGTAATAGGAAATAAGAAGAAATTTGAAAACGAATGTTATTGCAACTATGGAATATAATATAGCTAAATCTTTCGAAAATTGGAATACTAAAGTTGTGCAACAGACAAAATGACCGGGAATTTCTTTGGTCGATTGCAACAGAACAATATGGAAAAAAGAAGACATCCCGTAGTCCCAATTTCCATTACCCCTCTTGGGTCAATATACTTTCTTACTTAAG
The DNA here is from genome assembly GCA_964034835.1 of Muscina levida. Lineage (NCBI taxonomy): Eukaryota > Metazoa > Arthropoda > Insecta > Diptera > Muscidae > Muscina > Muscina levida. The sequence goes on along the minus strand of OZ035881.1, from coordinate 111,837,388 downwards.
TGGCTCATTACAACTTACGAACGTGATTCATATATTAGAGGCGTGAAGTATTAAAGAATTCCACACGCTTCGGTCTTTTGCGTTCTCCACTTAGTCCTACCGTATGGTGGCACGTCGCCTACCACTTGGTCCTTCGCCTTCAAACACACTTCTCGCTGGAGATTTTACATCCATCCTGGCAACATGACCCAGCCATCGAAGTCGTTGGATTCTGACTCTTTTAGCTATATCGATGTCATGGTAAAGCTCATATAGCTCATGGTTCATCCTATGGCGAAACTCGCCGTCGACACAGACAGGTCCATATATTTTTCGGAGTACTTTTCACTCGAATACTCCTAGGTTTTCTATGCCAAATGTCGTAAGAACCCACGATTCGGCAGCGTACAACAGAATGGGTAGATTTAGTACCTGGTATAGCTGTTTAGTATCCCGAGATAAGGTGGTGTTACTAAAGTGCTGCCGACGTCCGTAAAAACATCTATTGGCGGAAGATCCGAGGTAGGTAAATTCATCTACTACCTCAAAACAATATTTTGCAACGTTCACCGTGCGTCTCCATCGAGAGGACACTTTGTTCGTCGAAATCATGATTTTCGTTTTGTCCTCGTTGACCGCTAAACGCATTTTTCCTGGCTTCTTTTCTAGCGATGAGAAAACTGCAGTAACATCCCGCAGTTTTCGGTGGCATGTGGCTCTTGTGGAAAATGGTGCCAGACATGTTGACACCAGCCTTTCTCATCACCTTCTCCATAACTATATTGAATAGTTTACAGGACAAGCTATCGCCCTTAATGAGACCTCTTTCCGAGTTGAATGATTCAGAGTTATCCTTACGATTCCTAAAAGAGGATTTGGTGTTTTCCAAGGTACATCTGCAATATCGAATTTGTCTTGCAGGAATACCAAACCCATACATGGCCTCATAGCCTATTCCTTATCGGAGAGTCGAAGGCAGCTTTGTAGTCGACAAAGATTTGGTGCTTTTCGCGGGTTTTTTCCAGGATTTGTCGTAATGTGAATATTTCATCCGTCGTAGATTTACCTGGTCTAAAGCCGCACTGATAAGGTCCAATAAGTTTTTCTACAATTGGCTTTAGACGTTCACACAATATCCTCGAAAGGACCTTGTACGCAATTGGTAATAGGCTCACGGTAGTTCTTACACTCACTACGATCTCATTTCTTGTATATGGGACATGACAGACTGAGACTCCAATCCCCGGGCATGCTCTCATCCAGCTTAATGTTCTCCATGAGCTGATGCATGGTCCTAATCAGCTCCTCTCCACCTGCCATAAACAATTCAGCCGGGAGACCATTGACTCCAGCTGTTCTGTTATTTCTAAGGCGGGATATTGCCATACGTATCTCACTCTGGCTCGGAGGTGGACCGTTAATACCATCCTCAAGGATTGGAGCGGGGTTTCTGGAATGGTGTCAGGCAGATTTCTAAAATGCTCTCTCCATATCTTCAGAACGTTATCAGGGTCTAGCTGACCATTGCCGTCCTTGCAGAAGGGCAAAACTGTTCAACGCATTGTCGCTTTAACTCTCTAGTAGAATTTTTGGTCTTCCCCTCTCCTTTGTAGCAACTCTGTGCAGTAATCCTGTCTCTTCTTCAGATCCTTATTTTTTCCGTCTAAAAAGACGAGTTGCCTCTCGTCTCTTCTCCCTGTGCCGTTCACGAACGGCTCGCGTTGCCATTGGCTGCAGTTTCGCCCTGTATGCAGCATCCGTCTCTCTCGTGGCATTTTGACATTCATCATCGTACCAGGCATCTACTTGAGATGGCTTTGAGTACCCAAGTACGCTTCTCGCAGTCCGTTTTATGGAGTCGGTTATTTATTGCCACCGCGAGGTAATATTATCAGGGGTAGGTGCATTCCGTAGCAGTTAAGTTAGGAGGTTGGAGTAGGTGTCCGCTACCTCTGTGGTCAGCCGTGCGCTGACGGGTGCTAAAGGCACGTTTCCAGGAGTCACCACATGGAGGTACCCCGTCCGCAGTAGTACCACGAATACGAAGCTCTGTGAGTAGACTTGAAGTGTAATTGACAAGGATCACCCAGGATTTACCAAATTAAACCGATCGGAAGCTTTACCTTGCGTCACACTCCCGATGCATATGGCTTAGCGTCTTATCATGTAAGATTGCAATGTCCCAGTAGTATCGTTCGTCTCCAGATGTTATTTGGTCGGCCATGGCTTCTTGACACTTGAGGATTTCACTCTAGGGCCATCATTGTGATACTTTTCGGCTTTTTCCGGATGGTATGGCTGATCCACCTCCATTTTCTACGTTTAATTTGCTTTGGGTTGGATTCCTCGTTTTCTATGTTTCAGAGATCTGTGTTGCTGATGGTATTAGGTCAGAATATTCTGCATGACTCTTAAAGCATGCATTGAATATTTTGAGCTTGGTCCGTCTGGATATTTGCGAGCTTTTCCATATTGATTGCAATCGTTTTAGAGGGCATCCTTGTTTTACTCCAGCGTTATTATGAAATGTTTGGCTGCTGCTCACTTTGTGAAGAACTGAGAGTTCTACATCCTCATACATAGCTCTTATGATTCCAATTATTTTCTGGGTAACTCCTTTCTTACTCAATGCTTTCCATATGGCAGTTCGTTTGATGGTGTCGAAGGCTTTCTCGAAGTCTATGAACAGTAGATACAACGGAGTACGACATTCTATTTATTGCTCTTTTAAAATGTGTAGGGTATTGGCTTGATCTAAGCAGCTTCTATTTGGCCGGAAACCTGGCCAGATTGTTCTCTATTTTATTTTGAAGTATTCCCTGTATTGTGACTGTCAGTATTTTGTATATGGTGTTCATTAGAGCAATTCCTCTCTAGTTGTTGAAATCTTTCAAAACGCTACTTTTCGGCAACTTTACAATGAAGCCATTTTTCCAAGTTGGAGGTAGCCTTTATTCCTGCCATACTGATCAGAACATAAATACTCTTCTAAAGACGATTAAACAAAAGTGCTGCACAATCACAATCATCGCATATGCGGATGACGTAGCACTCATAGTTACCGGTAATAACACTGTGGAACATTTTTGGGATTATTGTCTGGGGGGTGAGAAATTCCAAGTCAGGGTGATGGTACTAGGTCAGTATACCCTCAAAGGGTTTGGCGTTCTTATGTGTCAGTTTTTTTTTTATGACATTTTAAATTTTTTCCTTATCTTGTTATTTCGCTTAGTTGTTACATTTTGGCAAAAACAATCCAAATCCAAAATTATAATCCAAAATTATTCCCTGAACTTATGGAATCTTTACTGAAACTTCTACTAAAATGGAGTCAACACTGCGGACTGGGTGTACCCGAGAAAAACGGAACTGGTGCTAATCATTCGGAGATACAAAATCCCTCGATTAAACAAAACCAGATCAAATGGAGTCGCATTAACACTTTCAGCAAGTGCCAAAGACTTTGGACTCATATTGGACAGTTAACTGTATTGGAATCTGAACGGTCAGGTCAGGACTAGCAAAGCGCCAACTGCTCTATACTATTGCAAAATTGGGGATTTCGCCAAAAAATGAGAACTACCCAGCGGCGGAATTTGAGAGGCCTTCCTCATATAATGCATTCCGTTGTCCTTATTTGGGAATAACATTTCAAATAAGGAATACAGAACGCATGATTTTTCATCAGATTTAGGCATTTTATGGACAGACCTGCCAAAGACATGTAAAAAGAAGGCAGAGGGATTTCATACACATCCCCTCTCGCTTCCAAATAGCAGGGGTATTGCATGCCTTCTAAATGGAAAGAATTGTTAATACGTTTTTTTTTCAACTTTTATGAAGACCTGCCAGAGGCATTTGCAAAGAAGGCAGAGGGATTTCATACACATACCCTCTCGCTTCAAAATATAAGGGGTATTGTATGTCTTCCAAATGGAAAGAATTGTTAATTTCCGTGGAAGGTGTTTTTTTAAACAGTGTATCATTAGTTTCAACCACACAATTCGAATGCATCTTCATAGGCTAGACAGTAGCATGGCTGACTGACAATCACGAGGTAGTGAGTTCAAACTCCAGCAATGTTTACTGTCGTTGGAAAAAAATGTAAGTATAGAGAAAAATATATAGAAGTAAAAAATATATAAAAATTACCGGTGCGCTCTCAAAAAAAAAATAATTTGAGGGTGTACTGTGTAGTTTTTGTATTATTTGCAAGTCATTATTTTTTCATGTGTATACAGGCCTTCCATAATGCCTTCTTATAGAAAGCTTCCATAGGTCCCTTTTATAGAAAGTTTATATGAGGCCTTCTTTTAGAAAGCATCCATAAGGCCTTCTAATGGAAACCGGCGACGGAAGGCCTTCTTTTCCAATGTCACGCAATGTAAAAAAAGAAAGGAAGAAAGAAGGTCAAGGAAGGCATACCGGATCCAAAAGAAGGCCTTCAAACTCATGAACGAAGGCCTTCCTTCTCATGATTTCCGCCGCTGGGTAGTTATGAAACCATTCTTGTTTTAGGGATCGGCAGTTTGTTGGCCGACGCTGGAGAGGGCTGTCCAAAGACTAGAAATCGAACGCATTATGAGACTGGTGGCAATCATGACAACATGGGCACTTAGAACTACTCCAACTAAGGCAATGTTGGTGATCCTGAACTGGTTACCTCTGGCGAGGAAGGCAAATAGCAGCAAACACCGCAATGTGTTTAGACGCCACGAAAGCATAGATGCACAGGAACTATGATCATGCCGAAATCAATGTTTTCCATCCGGGTTTTATGAGGAACATCCCGGATAGATCCTACTATGATGATAATGATAATGCCCTGAGGGGGTTGTCATCCTAATTTTCACGGACGGTTCGAAATCAAGGCAAAGAGCGGGGTGTGAAAAATTTTCGGAGGAGTTAAATTTTTAACTATCAATCAGGCTACCAATTCACTGTAGCATAGTTCAGGCCGAAATAGCGGCCATTAGAATAGTCGTGGAGAAAATTCAGTATCGTGGGAATTTGGGCGGCAATATTCATATACTTATTGATAGTAAAGCGGCATCAGATTCCTTGAGAACGTGTACACCACTTCGAGAATTGTTCGGGAATGCTGGTCGTCTCTGGAGGAGGTAGAGAGAAATTCGACGGTTATCCCCACATGGGTTCCAGGACATGGGGACATATATGGTAACCAAAGTGCCGAAACATTGGCCACCGTGAATTTTGGGGGAAATTACGTCCACATTAGTGTTCCTATCATAAAGGGGAAACTGCTAATTGTGGGGAAACTAAACCTCATTGCTAAAGAAAGATGGGTGAGAAAACCCTCTTGCACAGTGATCAAACAGATTTTGCCTACCAGGGATATACAAAGGACACGATTTGCGCTGAACCTATCAAGAGTCCATCTGAGGTACATCATAACAACAATAACCTCTTAGTTGAAACTGTCGCACAACGATTTTTGTAGAGGAAGAACAAATAGCAACTTCTATATCACTGTCCTGCATTTGATGACCTGAGATAAGGAATATTTGGTCATCGGATACTTGCGGATAATACCTGTCTATCATCAGGCTAGTTGACTTCAGCAGAGCAACGAAATGGCTTGAGAGCGTCGTTAACCTAATAGAGTAAGAATAATTTGTGCGGTAATTTGAAAATGGTGTCACAACGGAACCTACACTAGAACCCAAGTGAGCTATGCTGACCAGTAAAATTGCCTGAGCGACATTTTTGTAAAACATTTGAATGTTCAAAAGTCACAATTTTTTTTTTAAATACTCAGATTTACTATTTTAGACAGTGCTTTTCATAGGGAAAAAAATATCTAATAAAAGTTGTATATATTGATTTTTCGTTTTAGAGCATCCGTGGTAAAATTGTATAAACAACTTGTTTGCAGAACATTTAAATATAGTAACGTCCCATTTTAAGGTTATTTTCGGATTTATCTGGAAATAAGGTCGAAAAGGACACGTAAGGAGTCGAGTTCGTTCTATTTTTAATTAAACTGAAAACTTCATCAAGTGGGATCTGTCCTACCTGAATTTTTAATATAATCCCCAAAGGCTTTCATTCTGTAAAGGAATTATTCACTCCTCCAGACAATGACCTCAATTTTGCTCAACAGTGTAATAAAACAACAAATTTTAAATGTCTCATTGCTAATTTAAATGTTTGTGTAACGGCAATAAAATGCGACATCTGTATATATTTCATGAACTTAGATATAAGAGTTAAACATTGTGAATGCGTTGCCAATTATTTTGACAATTAATTGGCCACGATGTTGCCAGATGCCAAAAGTCCCCGAATACCTCTTATACAGGGTGAATCATTAATTCAATGGGTAATTATTCAAGACTTGAGACATTATTCTCAATATAAATAAATCAATAAAACATATAAAAAACGAAATAATAAATTTGTTTTCATAATATAGTTAACATCTCAAGACATTATTGTATGTTCTAGGAACATTTTGGTGTTCTAATAGTTTTTGCACGTGGTTTTTTCGAATGAATGCTCAAATTAAAATAATGCAGTGGCGTATTGTTCTTAAAGAAATTCTGAAAATAATATTTTTTTTTTAAAAAAAAATACGTTGACAAAAACTGTTTAGTTCTTTTTTAAACAAAATTTACCTTTTTACGTTATATTGGAAAGAATGTCATTATAAATCAGTTCTTTCCTAAAAATGTTTTTAAAAAAAATTTAACTACACAAATTTTAAAAATTGAGTTTTTAAGATAAATTTTATTGTTTTTACGGATATAAAATCACAACGTAAAAAATTATATTTCTAAATATTTAATTTAAATAATATATTTTTTACTAAATTTATAGTTTTCAACACAATACTGAACTTTTTATTTAGTTTTTTAAAATAAATGAGTATATAAAATTAAAAATAATTGTGCTTTTATTTTGAGAAAAAACACATTTTTGTAAACAAAATTGAGGGTATCAAATTACCAAAAAACTAAAAAAAAATTTAATCAGCTAATATTAGTCACCTTAACTTTTCTTATTGTCTAAATTTTTTATTTTAATAAAATTTAAGATCTTGACAAAAATACAAGAACAAAAAAGTTTGGATTTTTTGAAAAAAAAAATTGATTTTATTAATAAATTTTAAAGAATTTTAATAAAATGTAGTTTTATTCAAAATTATAAAATTTTGTCTAAAAATAAATTCATAAAAAATTTGTTCTGTGATTAAAATTCAGCTTTTTCCAAAAATTCTTTTAAAAAATGTAACCATAGAAATTTTAAAAATTGAATTTTTGAGAAAACTTTTATTGTTTTTACTGAAAAAACATCAAAATGTAAAAAATTTAAAACAAAAAAAGTTTTTACTAATTATCAAAAATACTATTGTTATTGTCTAAATATTTTTTTTTAAAAACATATTAAAAATAAAGTTTTTTAAAAAAATGAGTAAATAAATTTAAAAATATTTTTGATCTTATTTAAAAAAAATATCATAAAAATTTTAAAAGCTGTAAAATAAAATACATTATTTTTCACCAAAACTAAAAAAAAAAATTTATCAACAAATATTTGCCCCCTTAACTTTTGTTACTGTCTAAATTTTTCATTTTAATAAAATTATAGTTTTTAACAAAATACGGAACGTTTAAATAAGATCTTGACAAAAATACAAGAACAAAAAAGTTTGGATTTTTTGAAAAAAAAAAATTGATTATAATAATAAATTTTAAAGAATTTTAATAAAATGTAGCTTTATTCAAAATTATGAAATTTTGTCTAAAAATAAATTCATAAAAAATTTAGCTCTTTCCTAAAAATAGTTTTTACTAAAAAAAAGGCATAACGTAAAAAATTAAAAGCAAAAAAAGTTTTTAGTAAATATCAAAAATATTTAGTTGTATACGCTATTGACATTGTCTAAATATTTTATTTAAATAATATATTTTAAATAATTATAGTTTAAAACACAATATTGAACTTTTTATAAAGTTTTTAAAAAAAATTAGTAAATAAATTTAAAAATAATTGTGCTCTTATTCTAAAAAAAATATATTTTTAAAAAGAAATTTAAGTTTTAATAAAAATAAATTCATTATAATTTTAAAAGCTATAAAATAAAAAAAATTAAATTTTTACCAAACCCTAAAAAAATGTAATCAACAAGTTTTATTCACCTAAACATTTGTTATTGTTCTAATTTTAAATTTGAATAAAACATTTTTTAATAAATTATAGTTTTAAACAATATGTGGTCTATATTTAAAACAGTCTTGACAAAAACACAAAAAAAATATTTTTGGATTTTTTGAAAAACAAAATAGTTATTCTGAAAATAAATTTAAAAGAATGTTAAAAAAATTATAAAATTTTGTCTTAAAATAAATACATAAAAATTATTGAAAATTAAAATTAAAATTAAAAAAATAAAACATTTATATTTCTACTAAAGTACTGTTTGTTTTGAAATTTTTAATTCAAATAATTTTTTTTAATATTATTTAGTTTTAAGGAAAAGACTGAACTTTTCATAATTTTTTTTTTATAAATTTTGGTTTGCTGGGAAAGGAAACTTTAATTTTTATATATGAATTAAAAAGAATTTTAATAACTCATAGACTCTTTTAAAATTCCGAAAATTTGTATAAACATAAATTGATAAAAATAGGATGAGCTTAAACATATACTGATTTGCACGTGTTAAAAACGATATTATGTTCGGTTAATAAATGAATCTTCCAAAATTGTAAAAATAAAAATTATTACATACGTTAATTTGTATTTCATAATTTAGAAAATTGTAAATTTTACTTACAAATTTAAAAGAGGTTGGAAAAAACTGCAATAACTTAAATTACAAATTTTTTTAAAAAAAATTAGGAAATTTATGTATTTATATTTTTTGAAAAAAATTATTCAAAATGTTTTTTTATGTGCAAATTTATTTTACATTACAAATTGTAAAGAATAATGAATAATAATGAGAAAAAATTTTAAATATGTTTTTGTTACTATAATTTTTTTTTCGAACACTGAACTTTTAAATAAGATTTTTGAAGAAATGAGTATATAAATTAAAAAATAATTGTGTTTTTTTTTAGTGAGAAAAAATTACATTTTCGAAAATAAATTTAGTGTTAATTTGTATCCATTATTCAGGTTTTTAGAAAAAAAATTAATTTTTTTTTAATAAAAAACTTTTTAAAAAATTATTTATTTGCAAAATATTTAACATAACAAATTATAAGGAAGAATGTACAGTTTTTAACAAAACTAACTACTTTTTAGTTGTTACGTAAATACTTTTATAAAAAAATCAACAACTGTAATTTTAAATCAATAAAAAACAAGAATTTTTAATTAAGAAAATTGTTCCCATTGTTCAATGTTTGTTTTCCTTTAAAAAAAATCAGTAGAGGAAATTAGTAAATGATGGTTAAAAAAATATTTTTAATTTGATTTCTTACCAAAAAAATCTTAACAATTTAGAAAATAAATTTAAATAAAAGAAGAAAATTTTAAATATTATTAAAGTTACTATTGAATGTTTGAAAAAAGAAATTGTGCAAATGTTATTTAATTTATAAGAAATACTATTTATTCTCTAGTTATTATTCCATAATTCAAGTATTTAGAAAAAATGTATTTTCATTAATTGAACTACAACTTTTTGTATATGTTTTTTTTTTTTAATTCAAAGTTTGCCACAAAAAAGTATATAAAAATAATAAATAATAAAATATATATATAATAAAATAATAATTAATAAATACACTCGTTCGTTTTGTGAAAAAATATATTATTTTTTTCAAAACCATAACTTTTTTATGCATTGTATTTTAATGTTAAAGGTGATAAAATAAGAAAATTAAATTTTTGTTTTAAAGTTTTGATAAAAAAAAAAAATGTTCGAGTAATTTATTGATATTGACATATATTATATTTGTATATATTACAAAACTGAATTTTGGAGAAGGCAATGTGTTTTTTTGTTTTTAAATTAGTAATTAGATTAGTTTGAGAATAAAAGAGCGGTTATGACAAAAACATTCAGTATTTAAAAATACAGTAGCGACTTAGGTTTTAAAATACACAAATAATATGACTAGTTTATGATTTTAAAAATATTTGATTGAAGAAATTGATTCGTTTTAATTATATTTTTATTTAGTTACCTCACAAAAATAATCGTAATAGGGCTTATTTTGATTCTTCGGGGCCCATGATAGAGAAGATGAAAATTTTACGTATCAAGGCTGATTTACACGCTATTCACCCATATCCCCTATCAACTGTCAAATTAGTACATTTTGATTTTCTATCCACCTTCCTATAATTTAAAATTACATTGCTATAATTGTGTAGTGTTTTTCTTTGCTTACTCCTACATGTTATCTAATTATGCTATCTCGCTCATGTTGTTGAGGGGATATGTGTAGATATAGATAGATAGCGTGTAAACCATACTTAATTAGGCTTCTCGCTCATATTTTTGAGGGGATATGAGTAGATAGAGTTTCTATAAATAAAAGCAACTGTATCATTTTAATACTAAAGCGTTAAAAACTATGTGCAGGCCCAAAAATCTCCAACTGGCAACACTGTATTGCCAGCTGCAAGTATGTGTTGCCAACTGTCTGGGAGCACCAATTGACATTTCTCACTTTTGACATTTTTCTCTATTGCGTCTTCGAACACATATTCGTGTATGTGTGTGTGTAGTCGTTTTGTATGTGAGAGCACTTCAAGTGACAGCAGAAAGTTTTTTTTCACGGTTGGTCTCGAGAAACGTCCGTAAAACGAACAAATTTTTGTGACGCACTGGTGGAAAATCAATAAAAATCCCATTTTCTTTGTATATTTTGTAGAAATTTGTTAACACGAAACATGATTAACGCCGTGTCGCGTGCCTACTTGCGTGCCAGCACCCAAGCTGTACCCAATGGTTTGAAACCCGCTGCCCTCAGTGCGGTTCAGGGTAAGAGAGTTGTGGTGCCCAACAAGCCAGAAAAGAATGCTCCTTGTGCCAATACCAGAGCCGTAACAGCATTGCAAAGTGATTATAAACAGTCAGCGGACACGTTAGAATGAGGCTGGAAAAAAGTGCAAAGCTATTTTCGGGGCGATGTTGTCGAAAAGTCCATACAAACTTTGCAATTTTTCCCCTCAATTATGTAATTTTTTTTGAGGTTATGAAAGAGAGGGTCGTCCGTAGACTAAGAAGTGAGATGACGGTAACTTGTGTGCTAACGCTAACATTGGGACGACAATTCATTCAGCCATCAGCTGTTTTTGCTTCTCTACGGACGAAGGGGAACAGTACTTTTGGATATTGAGATTTCGACGGAACAGTTTTGCTCTCAAGTCTAATGTTTACCTTTTTTCCTTTACAGCTGTCCAGCAGGTCCGTTTGTCTCACACCGACTTGCAGGCTCCCGATTTCTCGGCCTACCGTCGCGATTCCGTCAAGAGTCCTAGTCGCAAGAACGACTCCTCCGAAGACCGCAAAGCTTTCTCTTACATGCTAGTAGGAGCTGCTTCCGTTGGTGCCGCTTATGCTGCCAAGGGCATGGTCACCGCTTTCGTTAGTTCCATGAGCGCCTCCGCTGATGTCTTGGCCTTGGCTAAGATTGAAATTAAGTTGGCTGATATTCCTGAAGGCAAGTCGGTTACCTTCAAATGGCGTGGCAAGCCTTTGTTCATCCGTCATCGTACCCAGGCCGAAATTTCCACTGAGCGCGGTGTACCAACCGCCACCTTGCGTGATCCTCAAACTGATGATGTAAGTTTTCTATTCACCTACTATAAGGGAAATGAGAGATAATTTGTCGTTTCCCTTTTAGGATCGCGTCACCAAACCCGAATGGCTAGTCGTCATCGGTGTCTGCACCCATTTGGGTTGTGTCCCAATTGCCAATGCTGGCGACTTTGGTGGTTACTATTGCCCCTGTCACGGTTCTCACTACGATGCCTCTGGACGCATCCGTAAAGGTCCCGCTCCATTGAATTTGGAAGTACCCGCACATACCTTCCCCGATGAGGGCACCTTGGTCGTTGGTTAAAACCCAAAACCAACTGTAAATTAAACATAATTCAAAACAAAACGTATTGTTGTTCAGCATGAAAGCCGAGTAATTTAAACAGCTTAGCAAAATAGAAAAGTATAATAACAAGAATGATTTGAGACACAATCACAAAATACTTGATACATAATATGTTATAGACAAATTGCGAAATAACATAAGAAACCAAAAACCAAATAAAAACCGTAAAAACAAACCAAGAAAATAACTCTTACAGTCACTGGACTGTGTTGCGATATAACAAACACATGTGAAACTGTTTAATTTACAAAAGCGCTCATTGATGTTGTTGTCTTCCTTAAATGAAAAGAAACGATAGTTGTGGGTGTTCGTTGGCGACATATAAAATATTGTTGAATTTCATATTCATTTGTTGGTTTATTCTAATAAAGTATTTCGTAGTGTTAAGAGCTTTGGGAATGTTAAAAGCATTAAGTTATATTTCATTTAATGATGGAGATTTAAAAATGCACTTTGAAGTGCACGTACGAAATGAGTGCTTCAAAGAGTGTGTATGGCTTCGTGTATAACTAAAGAAATATCATTTGAATTTCAAAATTTTGTGGATATTTTTTTGTTGCATCAATCGGTGTTTTTTTGTTGTGATTTTTCTCTCTTGAAAGAAATATATGTTGGCACTATGCCTTGATAATAGTCAATCTTTTTACTAAAATATCTCTATATTGTTTTATAAAATTTCCTAGAAATTATTTGATTAAATACTTTTTTAATAATTACAATATTAAAAAAATATGAGAAAAATATTTAAAAATTTTTTTTATCGGATTAGGTGTAAATAATAATTGCAAAAAAAAATCGCTTTAGATTTGGCTCTATTATGTAATACATACATATGAAAATTATCATAGGCTAAATATTTTTTTACAATTTCTGAACCAATGGGCGGAGTGGGCCTGGTAAATAATTTTTTAGAACTAGAGGGTTAAATTTTGCTGCACAGATAGTACTCTACACTTCAGGTTCAAATTTGCAAACGAAATTTTATTTAAAGTCAGTGGGCGAAGGAGCATGGCCAGACTATATTTATATCCTAAAGGGATAAAATTTCAGAACCTGATAGTACTCTGCATCACAGTTATGAAAATGCACTAATAAAAGGGTTTTACTGTGGACTACCTGTGGCCCAAAGGGCTCTGGCGCCAAATTTAACCTTGGTCTTTATTTTTCTGGAACTAACCTTGAAAAGAATGAGAACTTTCACCATTTTCAGCAGGATACCTCTCCGTTAAATGCAATTCAGTCAACATTTAGGAATATCTTAAAATCTATTTTTTATTCGCCATATAAACTACAAAGTGATTACATGAAATGCTAAAGTAAAAGAAAATCTTTAACTAAAAAAGAAAAAATAGCAAACTAAAGAAATTTAGAATATTTTTTTTTTAATTCGATTATTTTAATTCCTATTTTTCACATCATAACACAGTTCAATAAAATTAAAAAAAATTAGAGCTACGAATAGCCTTTTAATAGATTTGCTGCACTATGATCCTCTATGTACGAAAAATCCACGCAACTATAAATTTCTATGGTAGTTTTTTTAAACAAAAATTTTAAAAATTGAAATTATTCTTTACAGATTTTACCATTATTCTTGAACAATTTTCCGTCTGATTTAGTAAACGTACCGAAAACTTTTACGTCTAATAACTTACTTTGCAGTCTGAATAAGTTTTTTTCCACAGATCAAAAAAAAGTTATGTTTGTCAGTCAAAATATCTATAAAAAAAACATGTTTTTTTAAAATTCATAAGAAATCAAAAATGTAACACCTGTCATGAATAAGAAAATCGATGGAGAAATTTTGATATTATTCGAAATAAAGTAAAGTTATCTCATTTTGAAAAAATATCAAATTTTCACTTTCGATGATAATTTTTACGCTATATGTTTTCTGTTTCAAAACCCTAATCTAAAAAAGATTTTTTTTTAAACTAAAAATAAATTTGTCCGGAAGATTTTTTCTTAAAAAAAAATTAAGTAGTTTAAAAGTTATGCCCTGACACGAATAATTAAATGAAATGATTATAAGTATGTTTAAGTGTTTTCAACTACTACTAAAAAAAATTTGTATAAATTTTAAAAAAATTTAAATTTTTTAAAAATTATGAAATGGAATTGCGTTTTCTTTATTTAAATTTAAAAGTATAAAAGATTTACTGTTTTTTAAGTTGGAATATTTCAATTTACAAATTGAAATGAATAATAACTAAATTTAAATAATTCAAATATGTATTTTTTTTTTTTGTTTACGTAAAAGTAGTGTACTATGCTGTCATTTGACGATAAGTAACTTAAAAAAAAAATTAGGTATGAGATAGCTTCTCGAGTTGTTGAGAATAAACACGCTTTCTATTTTTAGATTCACAACTAACGGCACCTACTTGTTTATCGACGAATGCGAACGTCACTGTTTGAGAAGCTCTTACTAGACACGCCAATGACTCGACACTTATATTGCGAAGTTGCAGTCAACAACATTCAAGGGGAGCCGACAATGAAAGAACAATTTTTTTAAGATGACTGGAGCCAGGTTTGAACCTGCGATCTCCCGCATGGTAGTCGCGTGTTCTGACCACTATGCCACGGCCGGTCCCGGTGAAAATGGAACTACTATAATTTTTTTATATAATCTTTAAAGTGTAAAATAAAATTATTGTTGTTCTTTAAATGTCTCCAATAGGTATAAGAAGGTTCAGAATTACTGTAATCTCCTATAAATAATATATTCGAAATCGTGATTACAATATATTTTATTTAGGTACCCACAAAAATGGGAAAATATTAGAATCTAAAAGGGCTTTACTATGGACGACCTATGGCCCAAAGGGCTCTGACGCCAAATTTAACCTTGGTCTTTGTTGTTCTGGATCTAACCGGAAATGGATGACATATTCACCTTTTCCAGCCAAATGATCCCCTAAGTATGAAAAATAATGGACATTTTAAATTCTATGGTACAGTTTCTATTAAATTGTTTTGATAAAAATCTCCATATGCTAAAATCTGCGTAAAATGATTTGAAAAAATTAAAATTAAAAAAAAAATTGGAGCAACGAATAAAGATTTAAGATTTGCTTCACTATGATCCCCTATGTACGAAAAATCCACCGAATTTAATGTTTTTTTAAACAAAAATTTGAAAAATCTTCATTATTGAAGTTAATTTTATCATTATTCTAGAACAAATGGCGCCTGTATAAGTAAACGTACAGAAAGCTTCTACGTTTAATAACGTACTTCACAGTCTGAATATAATTGTTTACCAGATCAAACAAAAAAATATGTTTTTAAGTCAAAATTTTTAAAAAAAAAAATACATAAGAAATCGAAATTAAGTGGTTATCTTATTTTGAAAAAAAAATCAAATTTTCAATTTCAAAGAGGTTTTGTATATAATTTGTGGTAAGAGCATTTTTTTTGAAAAAATTTAAATACAAAACACGACAATCACCCATGTTCTAGAAAACAAAACGAAAATTACAACAAAACAAAAACAGGAAAAGTCCACCGTTTTACAAGCAAGGTGTTCTGCAATCTGTACGATTTGTTTTTTTCGATATTGCTTTCGAAATCAGTTTTATCTGTAAACAGTCCGCTGATTGTCTGCAAACAAAAGGAAAAAGAAGAAGAAACAAGTAAACAAAAAGAAATCAGTTTTGTCTGCAAAAAAAGTCAGCTGATTGTCTGCAAAACAAAAGGAAAAAGGAAAAGAAACAAGTAATATATAAAATACTGAGGGAGTGCCACATAATCCCTAAAATCAAAATCCCCATGCACGAAATCCCCAATCACAAAATTTAAGAAGATTTTGAGATAAATAAACGATACTACCGATCATAAAAAGCTCAAAAGATAAAAAATTTAAAATACAGTTTTCGCTTTAGGCTGAATTATGTTAGTGCAACAACAAAGTGCTAAATACGACCCGCGTACTAAAACTATTGTGGAAAAACATGTGGCCTTTATTAATTTATAAAAAAGTTATGGATATACGGCCATATTCATAAAAAATTTCTAAAGTAGGTATGAAGCGTTCTCTAGCTAAAGTATTCTTTAGCTCTAACAAACCTTTAATAAGAAATTGTATTCATAAACGTTTTTTATCAGTACTTTAGCTTTATGTGTTCAGGTGGCAACGCCGACTGTTATTAGTCGTTAATGATGTACAAAAACAGCTTTATAATCAGATACAAAAGCTTTATAATCGGATACCAAATATGTATTTGCACTTATAATAACTATAAATATTATTGTAGCACAATTTTTCATTGACTACGATTCTCATGATAATAAGAAAGACGTTAAAGTAAAAATTATATTAAAATATTTGATTTTCTTTTCCTCATGTTAAAATTATAATCGGATACCGATTACATTTTTTCCTTGTTTTGATTGTTTATACATCACGAATATTATTTCATTATGTACAAATTATTTTTGAAGAATTTTGGAGAAATATTTTTCAAAATGGTATTCATGAATGAAAAGTGTCTATTTAGATATTTTTCTATGTGCGTTATGATTAAGAAGAAAATTTCCTACACAATGAATGCATGCAACAACTCTTTTCAATAGGAAAAATGCCGAAAAACTCAAAATAAAGATCTCAAATTCATAAATATGCAATAAATTGTACAAACGTCAAGTTATAGCATGCTTAAAGTAGAGACAACCCTACTTTAACTTATTGAAGATGTGAATCGTTTATGAATATTGTTTTCTCGAAAATTGCTTAAAAATGGTTTATAAACCTCTTATAAGTTTTTATGAATAAGACCGATAATTTATAGAAATTAGAACAAGATACACTAGGTACAAGAAAAAATAAAAAAATGTGAACTATCCTAAAGAAATTAAAAAAGTTTTTGAATCTCGCGCTGATTTAGATATAATAACTTTTTTTTCCATAATGAAAAGTAATTTACATTTCAATATCTATTGAACCCACCATTAACGTTTTTTAATTTAATTTTAGAAATATTGCGAAACATAAAATTTCCGATTTCTGGGTGAAAACCATTTAAATTATGTTTAAAATCGCGGCGATTTTGTGTTTGGGGATTTTGCATTTGGGGATTTTGCTTTTGGGGATAATGTTGCATATCCATCTATATTTTAATGATAAAAATCAAATTACCCAGAAATTCTTAAATTTTTGTCGCTTTTGGTGTTGATAGTTTTTTTTCTTTCTTGTTTGTTTACACATTCAATAAAAAAAAACATACTACTCTTTATTTTCAATATTTTCTTTATCAAATGTTTCATTATTTCATATCAAGAAAGCTGAATCACTTAGCTTGAGACAGTCTGTTCGTTCAATTGCTATTTTTACCGATTTCGCCCTGTTTTCAAGCCGAAATTTTTTTCAGAACATTTGAGGAATTTATAACTTACAATTTTTTTTGTAATTCCTTGAGTAACCCCTCATATAAACTTTACCATAGAACATATTTTTTGTGACTATTATTGTAATCGTGCGAACATTAAGCATCAAAAAATTATAGTGGGAATGCTAATGTCAAATATTTGTTATCATTTTATTGTGTAGTGTTTTCTTATCTAACAAAATTTATATTAAAAAAAAAATTTATTTAAATTATATATCTTCAAATGAAATCAAAAAAGGCGGAAGTTACTAAAAATTCAAAATCGTCTTTTTGATTGAATACTATGCACCGCATAAAAATACATGTACCTGCTAAGTTTTACAGTCATACTACTAAAAACGACAATTTTATTAACAAAATTCTACGGCTTTTTGTATGCAAGCGCAAACAATTTTAGAAAGTTTTTTGTTTCTCCTGTAAAATTTTTGATATGTAAGTTACGCCTTTTTTGATTTCATATGACGATATGTAACTTCATTTGCCCCTTTTTTTATTGAAGTCTATTGATGGTTATTCGAATAATTCCATTTCTTTTAAAAATTTGTTTAACGTTCCCGTTTTTAATTGTATACAATCCGCCATTTATTTCAATGTCAAAGAAATTAATTCTTTACTTGAATTTATATCATTGGCGGTGCGACATGAGATTTCCTCCAAAACATGAGATTACCTCAATTAAACTCTCACACACATGTTGCTGGCAACACTGTTTGGGGTTTCGACAAACTTTCACCATTGGCAACAATATCAACCGAATGCCAAATCAAAACAAAGTAGACAAACATAATCATAACAAAAATGCTCGCTCGCAATTTGGCAAAGAGCATCAGATACAATCAGAAGTTAAATAGAACTGAAAAAGCCAAGACGTACGTAATAAATTCTGTTCGCGCAATACATTTTTTTTTTTGTGATACCACTTTTGTATAGAAAACAATTAGGAAAAGGCAAAAGAAAAAAAAACCTACAACAAAAACAAAATACAGTCAGCATTAGTTTATGCTGTTCTACTGTGTACAAATTTCGGTGTTCAATCCAAAATTAACTAAAAATATTCTTTTTGTAGCGAAATAGAGCAAACAAAATTAATAAAGATATCCGCAGATGTTGCGGGAATAAAATGTGGAAAGTCCACCGAGTCGAAGTTAGAGAATAAAGTAAACCGGATAAATAAGTGTGTAAGTGCAGAATATCTAACGAATAGAAAAAGTGCGAAACGGGTGAAAGAGCTGCAAGAAAAAAAAAAAGTAAAACGCCACCACAACAGCAACAAAACGTAGTGAAATTAGAGCGAACTGTGTCATGGAGAACATAAAAGCAACAAATGTGAAAAATTAATGAAAGGCAAACGATAGCAACAACAATAATAATTTGCAAAAATCTGTGAAAAAAATCTCACAAAAGAAAACCAAAACTAAAGCAAAACCACAAAAAACAAAATACATAAACCCCAATTGTATTTGCCGTCCTCAACGCAAGAAACGAGAAAAAAGCTGCTGCTACTACCCTACGGTGACGGTCCGTCGTCGTTGTCTTCAATAACTTTGCGCAAACAGCCGGTGTTTCCTCAAAGTTTTGTGTTTCCTTTCGTATTCTTACGTTGGCTTCTCCACCACCATTCCTAACGCTTTTTTTTACCTTTTTGTCACCCTTCCCCCGATTCCTTAAAACAACACCTTAATTTTTTACATTTGCTCCTCTTATTCCTGCTTTTGTTTTCTTGCGGCGCTGCCTTCGTACCTCGTGTTCTTTTGGCCTGCATGTTCCTTTCATATCCCCTGATACAGTGTTCTTATCTCTATGACCGTTTGTTACAATCACAACAGAACCTCGTACAACTCTTCGCCGAGTTTCCAACCAGCGCCTTCAGCTTTGATCGCCAGCATTTAGTACAGAGCCTTTCAACGATGTCAACGGCATTCCTAACCGCTATTGCGGTCATCCTATGTATTCTATTTCGCATTTTGAATGTTAACAGTCAACCGCTAAAGCCGAGCGTTTGGTGTTTAGACCAACAGTTCTTGGAGTGTCTGTACAAGATTGCCCCGGTATTAAAAGAACCGTAAGTATTATTTTGTTGTTATTTTTTTTCTTTTTGATATTTATTTATATTATTGGATAAAGACACTGGAAACTAAATAACTCATGTTATATTGCACTACACTGGAGAGCGAAAAATTATACGCTCCACTCTATTTCAGTGCAGATGTACTTGAGGGGTCATAAACCCAAAACCGAATATGAGGAATGAAAGAGAATCAATAACTACACTTTTACATCCAACAACAACAAAATCCAACAATATCTGGCTTTTTGTGGTTGGACTTTCTAAGGGGTCACAAACCGTTATTAGTGCCGATTTTAGCTCTGCAACGCTATTGTATTGCTTGTTGTTGGAGTACATTTTATAAATAAGACTTCAACGTTTTCTGACCGAAACCAACCTTTGGTTTCTTTACTAGAGTGAGTAATTTATCTGAAAAATGTAATTTATCTCCTGGTTAATCTTTAAGAAGTGCATTTTTATTTTCTGTATGTCTAATCGTTCATACTCTCCGGAGTTCACACGATATACGACAGAGAATCCATCCCAAAAACTAAAATTGAGGTCGGGGTCAATAATGCCCGATAAGATAAATGTAGCCCTTACTATTACTATATCGGGGGGTCGTAGGGTGAACGGATTTAAAAAATAGTTGATGTTCTCAAATTGTCTTCTGACACTTCATAACTTGGGGAGAAATCATAAACATTTTTGCCGCCATATAAAGCGACCCTATCTAGTGCCGTTGGGGATGTAAAGTTAATCTTGCATCTCAAGCCGACTTACAGCCGCCTTCGTGGTGGCACCTGGGCAACGGTGTTCGTGATATTTTTTTATTATAAATAGCGGCTGATAGTGAGCGATGCACTCTGATGGTTGGGCTAGCTACCCGCCTTCAGGTCCTTTACTGGCTATGAAAACAGGACAAAGAAAAAGTAAGATACGGAACCCCCCCAAATGTTGACGACCCACGCAAACGAAATAAAGACCATGATTTAAGGATATGCACCTGGAACTCTATAGAGTAGGTGCCACTATTCGGCTGGCGGATGTCCTCAACAAATATAAGGAGGTTAGATGGACAGGACAAGGATGCTCGCGACGAAGAAATTTCGACATCTTTTACAGCTGTCGTGCCCATAAGCACGAATTTGGATGGCGAAAGACTCAGACATCTTGTCTCGCGATTCAATCCTATTAGTGATCGAACAGCCGCAATCCGCATCAAGGCGAAATATTTTTACATCACGCTGATTTGTGCTCATGCCCCGACGGAAGATAAAGACGATGAGATTAAAGATGCATTTTACGAGCGCCTAGAGGAAGCCGGCCGTGGCATAGTCGTTAGAACACGCGACTAGCATGCGGGAGATAGCAGGTTCAAACCTGGCTCCAGTCATATTAAAAAAAATTGTTCTTCCATTGTCGGCTCCCCTCGAATGTTGTTGACTCCAACTTCGCAGTATAAGCGTCGAGTCAATCGGCGTGTCTAGTAAGAGCTTCTCAAACAGTGACGTTCGCATTCGTCGATAAACAAGTAGGTGCCGTTAGTTGTGAATCTAAAAATAGAAAGCGTGTTAATTCACAACAACGCGAAAAGCTATCCTATACCTCTTTCATGGGGTGTAAAGGGAAATTACGTTTTTTTAAGTTTAAGAGAAAGCATTCGACCGCTGCCCTGGCAACGACATTAAAATTATTCTGGGAGATTTTAATGCAAAAAAATAAAGGGAAGATGTTCTTGGTCCGTCGATCGGTTGCAGTCAAGGTGCGCACAAGATTGAGCAGAGCGAAAAACGCACGTAACCAAACACAAAGAAAGCTAGACATCGTGAAGCTGCAAACCCCAGAGATAGCTACTGCCTACTCCAACCAGCTCTCCCAACTTCTACGACACAACGCCTCTACGGCAGAGTTCTTCAAGTCCGGTGGTGAGGAGCTGATAACGAGCATGCAACAGCTATTTGGCACGGTTTGGCTTAAAGAGTGCATGCCCTATGATTGGAACCTATGCGTATTATGTAGTGTGCTGAAAAAAAGGTGATCTAATTGCTTGCTCTAACCACCGCGGGATCAGCCTTTTACCCATCGCATATAGGGTCCTGTCGAGTGTGGTATGTGAAAGACTAAAGCCAGTGTTATCCAACCTGATTGGGCCTTATCAGTGTGGCTTTAGAACAACTGACCAGATACTCACACTTCGGTAAATCCTGGAAATCTATTAGAACAATTTAAATGTCATGTGCAGGGTAGTGGTCATATAGAATGCATATTTAATGGCCCCACCTTTGTCTTCCGTCGGGGCGTGTACACAAATCAGCGTAATGTAAAAATATTTCAACTTAACGCGAATAATGGCCATTCGGTAACTTTCAGGGTGAAACCGTGAGACCAGATGCCGAAGTCTCTTGCCGACTATGAATCCACATCCAAATTCGTGTCTTCCAGCATGGCAGCTCTAAAAGATGTCACAGTTCTTTCCATGTGTTCATCCCTGTCGCGTTTATCGCATTTTCTGTATGCCGGTGATGTCTGCCGTGTATTTGACAACCGCCAGTTGCATCTCAGTAGAGAGTTCGAACATTCCAGGTGCATATCCGTAAATCATGGTCCTTATAAAGTTTGCGGAAGTCTTTAACATTTGATGGTTCTTGTTCTGCGTGTTCCAATGATACCGCCAGCCCATAAACCGCACCAAACAGTCACTCTATGTGGGTGCATTGTTTTTTCGACATTCTCTCTTGGATTATCATTCGCCCAAATGCGGCAATTCTGTTTATTGACGAATCCACTGTGGTCAAAATGTGCCTCATCACTGAAGATGATTTGCATGATATGCATTTTGATTTGAACGCCTATTTTTATAATAAGCCTGAATAACTTTAATGCGTTGCTCGATTGTGTATCTTTTCATGATCAAATTGAAATTGAGAAATGCCAAATGAAATGCAGAAAAACACTTGACGGTTAGGTTTGGTTCGCGTTCAACATCAGCCCTTACAATTTAACCACCCTTTAGTTTTATTTAAGGAGAGTGGCTTATTAGGCCACCGCGCCCGATCCTAGTATCTTGGGGCTGTAATCTCGGGCACAGACATACGGACAGATCAACGGACATCTTTAAATCGACCCAGAATTTGACGCTGATCACTCTTATAGACATATATTTTAATGAAAGGTATAATTAGCATTTTTTAAGTATAATGAAATGTAAAGTTTCTGGAATGCAGATTTGGCATGTCTATTAAACCAGAATTTGCAATGGAATAATTAATTTACTTTTAAAATATGCAAATCGCATTTTTTACTTGTTTAATATTCAAAATGTTTAGTGTGACTCGAAAAGATCTCCAAACATTAACCCACTTATAAAGTTGTAACTGATAACTAACGCCGCGACTGCAAAAGTAATATTTTGTTTATTTTGTGTTATTTAATATTTTAATTTATTTAATTATTATTAAATTAAGTGACGACATTGCTGTCTAGACTTCTGCAATCTCTTAACGAACCCTCGTCTTTAAGTCTTTTGTATTTTATTTCTTAATTGCAATCGAAATTGTTTCCTTATTTTAAACATTTAAAAAAAAATCCCCTGAAAGAACAAGTGGATTGTGAATTAAAAGCCAGCAAATAAATCTATAAAAAATATTGTACAAATATTATTTACTTTTTATTGTTGGTTCGCAACAGACCACATTTACTGAACTGTTCTATGAGTCATTAGTAAATCATTCCTATGAAAGGCAAAATGTTATAAATCAAAAAGTAACCACGAGCACTAGGCAACGTAGTCGCAACCGGTTAATGAAAAAATTGTATACGGCAATAAAAAAAACTAAATTTGTGGAAAAATCGTTTGCTGTTGTTATATTATTTTGATGTCCAAGCTGAATAATTTTAATAAAACACAAGCAGAAATACTCGTACATATCGCAAAAACTGTGAACTAAGTTATTATGTAGATTAGAAGCAAGAGTTTGCGGAACACACACATGGAGAGAGAGAGAGAGAGAGTGAAAGAGAACCATTAGCAGACAGGAATATAAACAAATATTACGTAACACTTTGTTATTAAACAAACGATAAAGTGTATTTTATCGCAATTTGTTAGCAGCGAACAGAGTAGAAAAGACCGGCAAAAATGCTGTTGAATTTTCGCTAAAGTCTCTTATCGCCCACTGTCTGTTAGGCATAATGAGGCGCAGTATCTATCATTCGTTCGTTCGTTCGTTGTCTCTGACTATCAATCACTCGTTGCCGTCGTGGAAGTCGTTGAGTCAGAAATCACAATTTGCATGTTAATCCGATATGGCCTACTGACACTGTGCATCTGACGATCTTAGTACTTACATCACATTTCCATACATTAATTTACTGGATACCTTATTAATTGTTTAATATTATAATAGAACAGATTTGTCTGTCATTTCAAGTTAACAACTCGACACATTAAAATCGTCTGGCATTTATGGTCGATTGTATAAAAGCAAATTTAGAGTCGTTTCTTTCTATTTAACATTTTAATGAAACTTGATTCGTTGCTGGTTATAATTTGATTTAAATTCTAAACTTTGGCCAGAGAAGAAAACACATTTGCATGCATGTTACTGAACCGAATCCGGATTAAAAGTTAATAAGAAATATTATTATGATTTATAATTTGGCTTTAGACCATTTTTCTATTAGAAGAGTTTTATTAGCGTTTTATCAGTTAGTTAAACGAAGCTTGCGGATGTAGAACGTAATTACTCAGTTGTAAAAATTCCCCTGGAGATGACCAGCGAAGTTGGTCGAAATATTGGGGACAATAAATAAAAAACTTTAAAATCATAACGAGTTTGTGTGTTCACTGATGACCTCTTGCCAGACTAATCCACAGAATAAAAAAGAGTTTTATTATTGTTATTGTTTATGACGTTGTAAAATTGATTGTACTGATCGATGGCAGGGAGTATAGCTTACTTACATACTTAAGTGGCCTATTACAACTTACGAACGTGGTTCATAAATTTGAGGACTGAAATGTTAAAGAATTGCACACGCTTCGACCTTCTGAGTGCGTTCTCCAGTTAGTCTTACCAGATGGTGGCACATCACCTACGACTTGGTCCTTCCAAAGTTTGGCCTCCCTGCTATGCTCCATCCTTCAGGTTGGCCTTTAAATATCAACCACGCTGGAGCAATTGCATCCACCCCCGGCGACATGTCCCAGGCATCGAAGTCGTTGGATTCTGACACTTTTAGCTAAATCGATGCTCATACAGATCATGGTTCATTCGATGACGAAACTCGCCGTCGACACAGATATTTCCATATATTTTTGGAGTACTTTTCTCTCGAATACTCCCAGGTTTTGTATGTCCGTTGTCGTAAGAATCCACGATTCGGCAGCATACAACAGAACATGTAAAATTAGCACCTGGTATAGCTATTTCTTAGTATCCCAAGATAATGTAGTGTTACTAAAGTGCTGCCGAAGTCCGTAAAAACATCTATTGGCGAGCACTAATCACCTCTTGATTTTTTGGCTGACACTATTTTTATTATTGACGGAAGATCCGAGGATGGTAAATTCATCTACTACCTCAAAACAACAATTGTCAAAGCGTGCCCATCGAAAGGACTCTTTGTTCGTCGAAATCATTATTTTTGTTTTGTCCTCGTTGACCGCTAAACCCATTTTTGCTGACTTTTTTTCTAGTGATGAGAAAACTGCGGCCAACGAGAACATCGGCACAGGATAGTGACATGTGGCTCTTGTGGAATATGGTGCCAGACATGTTGACATCAGCCTTTCTCATCACCTTCTCCATAACTATATTAAATAGTGTACAGGACAAGCTATCACCCTGCCAGAGACCTCTTTCCGTATTGAATGTTTCAGGGTGATCCTTTCCAATCTTAACCGAGGATTTGGTGTTTTCCAAGGTATATCTGCAAAGTCGAACCAGCATTGTAGAAATACTAAACTCAGACATGGCCTCATATAGCCTATTCCTTATCGGAGAGTCGAAGGCAGCATTGTAGTCGACAAAGAGGTGGTAGGTGTCGTTCTGCTTTTCAGTTGAATATTTGATCCGTCGTAGATTTACCAGGTCTAAAGTCGCACTGATAAGGTCTAATTAATTTTTCTACAATTGGCTTTAGACGTTCACACAATATGCTCGAAAGGACCTTGTACGTAATTGGTAATATTTCACGGTAGTTCTTACATTCACTACGATCTCCTTTCTTGTATATGGGACATAACAGACTGATAATAGCTATTTAATATAAAATTATTGATATATGGCTGGCAGATAGCTATTTAAGAGAATATATTTCAAAAATTCTGGATAGAACCTGGGATTGTAGTTAGAAATCTGTACCACTTAGCTGGAGTTTTGGGTTCGTACCTTGTCTACATATATTTGATTGGCGACTCCTTTGATGTTGTCGGCTACAACTACGTAGTGTGGAGTCAATTGGCATGTCTAGTAAAAGCTTTTCTAAAAGGGTGACGTTCGAATTTGTTGTTAAACGGGACCTACAGTTTAACATGTGTTTTATGTGTTTTAATGTGTTATTGTCGTAAATTGTTGAAGTCCAATTGACGAGTTTTAAATCTCAATTGATGAGTTTTGAATTTTAATTGATGTGTTTTATATTTCAAATGATGAATTTTAAATGTCAATTACTTTGTTTTGAATTACCATTGACGAGTTTTGAACTTCAGTTGATATTTTTTGAATTTTAAATAAAAAGTTTGAATTTCAATTAATTTTTTTTGAATTTCAAATGAAATTTTTAAATTTCAAATGACAAGTTTTGATTTACCATTGACGAGATTTGAACTTCAGTTGATACTTTTAGAATTTTAAATAAAAGAATTTCAATTGATTTTCTTTGAATTTCAAATGGTGTAGGGAAATTCCTATTGATAATACTATTCCTATTAATAATACATTTACCGTATATGGACGGTCACACCATTTGATGTTCTGTTGAATGGCTATTTTCTGTACAACAATGTGATGGACAAAAATAATAATTTACCGCACAAAAAGTAAAGAAATCTACATCAATATCTGCATATCACCGATGTAGCCACAGCATATAGTAATAATTTAAATCAAAAGTGATTGACCTTAACTTTGTTGGTAGCACCACCACAATTTTCAATATTTTTTTTAATCTTCGTTCAAATATTTGGAGTACGCAATAAATACCTAACATCAGATTGTTATGATTTGCCATCTCAAAGTTGAGAGCCATCCAATCAAATATATTCCGCAGTAAAACTTTTATGTTTTCTCTATTTGTGTAAATACAAAAATTTCTAATCAGTTAATAGTTAGTAATAAAAACACCACCAGTCTTCTGATAACAAATGTTATTTTTTCTCTAATTCTTTTTTTTTGTCGTAAATAATTTATTTCCTCTTGTCTTTTCGCTTCTATATAGTACAAAAAAAACACTAGTATTTTCCGTATGATTAATATTTTTATAATGAACAATAAGTCATTTCACTTTGCCAACGATAACCGCCTCTACCACTTTTCTCTACATTCATAATATTCCCTATTACTGATAACATCGATGGGTGAATTTTTTATGTTCTATTCCATTTGTCTCTTTTTTATTAGCGTTTCGCGCAATTCGCGAAATTCGTTATCATTTGAATATTCAAAAACGGAATCCGTGCTGTCTATGGTTGATTATGCGCTCTGATAAGCAGTTTCATTGACTTAAGTGTCTGCTGCTAACTTTTTGTTGGGGATTGGAGCTGTGTTTGGTGAGATAAGAAATGTTGCTGAGATGAAAATTTTGGAATTTGAACCCTGTGGGGATCGGATGACTATTTTTTTGTTAATAAAAACAGAATGCTGACGAATAATAACAACACAGAGACAAATCAATTAATTATGTCAGTGATTTTGGATGAGATTTTTTATAGGAGTTTTATGATAATTTTAAGGATTGAAAATATTTTCTATTTTACTTTTAATTATTATTCACTTCCTTATGGCTACTTACGTAATAAATGCTTTAGTTTGGATTTGATGAATGTATCTTGTAAATACAGTATCTTTTATTGTATTTGATTTTGTTTATATTATTTTTTCTTCTGCCTATACTGAGGAGACTAGCATTAGTAAAATATTAAAAATAACGATACATGTGAACAAAATACAACGCTGGTATTATACGCAGATAAAAGCATGCTTTAGATTGTGAAATATAGATGTACCCACTATACAACGCCTTTACGTACTTTTCGGATGAGTCTATACTTCTCTATTTTATTGATATAGATGTTTCGTATAACAATGAACGAAAAATGTTTTGTCTCTATTTAAAAATTAAGAAGAAACTGGAGATGCAGATAATTCCAACATCGTCCTCACAATTTTCAGCCGATCGAGCTCATAGTTATGTGAAGTTTTTTACCCTATCCTCACACATACTTTATACTTTTCCAGTCTTAGGGAGTGGAAGTAAGGTGCTGGTGTGTGCTGAAAAAATGTTTCTTGTGAAAAAATAATGGATGTCGGTCATACGTGTTATACATCGTTTTATTAGCAGAATGATATTCTGATTATGCCAGGCAGTCTGTACAGCTGTTTCGGATTCAGCCATAAAACCTAATGAGCAAACGTTGGTATAATGATTGCAAATTGTTCACCAAGCACATGAATCTAACAACAAAATAAGAATTCTTTCTTGAGTACATAGACTCGAAAAACTTCACAACCATTCACTATGAGAAACCATTCGCTAAACTTCTTTCTTTTTCGTTTGTTTATGTTAAGAAAGCCGTCGGCTTTTAAAAAACATGTTTTTGTTTTTGGTTTCGCAAACAATAGATTCGCCATAAGCAATATTGCAATTTTGCGGACCTCATGCTCCACGGCATCATCATCGTTGTTTTTGCTTTTATTCAGACTTTTGATTTCCAGGCTGACATAATTATTTTTGTTTATGGCGGAGCCAAGGTAGACAAAATCATCTACCACTTCAAAGTTATAGTTCACGAAGCGTACCAGAAGAGTAAACTCTTTGTTCGTTAAAACAAATAACTTGGCTTTGTCCTCATTTATCACCAATTTCACTTCTACTTACTGCTTTTCAATACTCGAGAAAGCCGCAGTAACATCCCGCAATCTACGGCCAATGATATCTATATCATCGGCATCACGAGCAGCATGTGACTTGTTGAAGATGGTACCATTCCTTTTTACTGCAGCCTTCCGCATGATCATCTCCATTACAATGTTAAAGAGATCGCAAGACAGACTATCGCCTTGCCTTAAGTATCGCTTGGTAGAAAATGGCTCTGTCAGTTTTTTGCAAATATTTACTAAAGACTTCGTGTCAGTCAGTTTCACCCCAAAAAGTCGACTTAGCTTCGCGGGGATATCAAACTCAGCCATAGCAACTAACAATTTGTGTCGTATCGGACTGTCGAATGCAGCTTTGTAGTCGATGATTTATCAGGTCGTGGATTTATCAGGTCTAAAGCCACACTGATAAGGTCCAATCAGGTTCGCCAGAATGGGCTAAAGTCTATCACATAACACACTAGACAGTAACTTGTATGCGATGGGTAAAAGGCTAATCCCGCGATAGTTGGTACACACACTTGAATCGCCTTTCTTAAGCATGGGTCAAAGGACACTCAGATTCCAATCATCGGGCATGCACTCCCTGATCCAAATCGTGTTTATGAGCTGGTGCATGCATGTTACTAGCTCATCGCCGCCGGCTTTAAAAAGCTCTGCATTTATTATTTTTAAGCCGTGGACTTGCCGTGCTGATCTCGTTTTGGCTCGGTGGTGGACAGTCTACTCCATCGTCGATGATTGGTGTGATTTTGTCACTTATGCTGCCTTCGGGAACGAGTAGAGACCGAAAGTGTTCCCTCCATATGTGCGGCACACTCTGAGTGTCCGTGACCAGATTTCCGTCTCTGTCCTTACAGGTGGGGTGGGGTGGGTGATGGAGGATCCCTGTTCCAAAACTTGTCTTTTAACCCTTTGGTAGAACTTTCGGACCTCACCTCTATCCCTGTAGTTATCGATATCCTCGCTCTCTCTTTTCTTTTCCACAGACACTTTTTCCGCCTGAACAAGCGTTTCATCTCCCTCCTTTTCTCATTATAACGCTCCGTCACCGCACGCGTCGCCATTGGTTGCAGTTTTGCCTTGTATGCAGCATCCATTTCCTCAGACATTTCGCGACATTCATTATCATACCAGGGCTTGTCTGAGCGTAGTTTTTCATAGCCCAGTAGGGTCGTTGCGACAGTGGTCATAGAATTCGCAATATGCTGCCACTGAGTGTCGGGAACATCAGAACTAGGGGGATTTGTCTGGAGTAATTGAGAGAGTTGGTTGTCTATCTCGGTGGTATGCAGCATTGTGATGTCTAGCTTCCTTTGCGTTTAGCACACGTATGTCCACAACGCTTAAGACATGCCTTCCATTAATTATTACGTGATCAATCTGGTTTCTTGTCTTTTGATCAAAAAGATCTCCAAGTTATGCGCGAATCTGGTTCCA
This sequence comes from Muscina levida, assembly GCA_964034835.1. Lineage (NCBI taxonomy): Eukaryota > Metazoa > Arthropoda > Insecta > Diptera > Muscidae > Muscina > Muscina levida. The sequence continues at coordinate 111,807,342 of OZ035881.1, read as the reverse complement.
CTCTCTACCACTTTTCTTGCCGACGCGAATTTAATACCAAAATCGTTACTACAACCGTTTTACAGTTTTAATGCTATGGTGTCGAAATTTCCTCCTATTGCCCCTTAAAATTGGACAGAACTGTTCCTTTCCAAAAAAAACCTATAGCCAATGAGGTATTTATTGTCCAACTTAGCCACTAGAGTTTTGAACTGTTTGCTACTCAAATATTTATTCATTTTCTTACAGAATACTAAATCTGTGCCAACGGTCGTCAAAAGTTATAGAAAACAACTACGAAAATACCGATTTTACAACGTCTCCACAAGACGGCGTTATTTTACCTTGACGACGACAACGGGAATAAGGGCGAATAGAATTTCTTTGGTCACAAGTAGTACACTTAACTATATTGCATAAGTTGCCAACAAAATAATTTTTTTTTTTTATCAATTTTGCAAAACATTTCAAAAATATAACCGATATCAATTTGGATATCTGTATGGAATTTTTTCTAAACAAAATGTTCTATCTTTTGTGGCTATGATATTATCACCATCAGCAACGCAGTCTGTATTGTACGGGTTACACACAAGATAAGTGATATGTCCGCGTCATTTGAATACTAGAGTTAAGTTTATTTTACATACACGCTGAGCCTAATACTATTCACGCTACTTGTTGATGTTACTCCCCCATTCAAAACAAAAAACAAAAGTTAAAAATAAATTGTTGAAAAAATTTGCCGGTAAATTAAATGTGATTTTCCGTGATTAGTAATTTTCTGTCGTAGCGACATTTGTTGAGTAGCATCTCAGTAGTACTGAAAACTAGTGTGTGTATGATGAAAAAAAACACACACACATTCAAGGGTGGTATAATAATTATCGTATAGTTGCAAATAGTGATAAATTTGCATTCCATGAATCATGCAATATGGAAGAATTTCTCGAATTCTATGAGCTAATATGTAACAGCTTTCAGATTTACTGATTGGGACAATGTCTGCTTAGACTTAAAACCGTTAAAGTAAAACAAAAATTACATGCCTGTATAGGAATAGGACCAAGTTCGGTATTGAACATTGTTTCAGAACTTAAGAGCCCAATGTTTCAAAGTTTTCCATATAGGCATTTGTTGTACAATCCTCGCTGCCTATCACGTGTTTTCGTCAACGGAATCTACCGGCGTTTTTCATTTTCAAATTTATGCTTTAGCGAGAATACAATAAAAACAAAAACAAAAAACATTTGTATATTGTCGCATATCAACAATTGTGCAAAAATGTTTAATTGAAATACACGTGAGATTATTGTTGTTGTAATAGGTCAAGATCATCCCCATGATATCGCAAGAGAGCGAATAAAATGATGTATAGAAGATAAAAGCTATTCACTTTCCATAGACATCTAGATTGAAAAAAGTTAAATTTCAATAGTTATTTGAAAGCTTTAAATGTGCCTTGGTGGAGGAGGGAAACTACTTGTATCAATCAAGTACACGATTGGTGATCGTTTATGCCATTACGCAGATTTTGCTTTCAGGCAATTTAAATTTAATTTAATTTCATTTGATGATAAGTGGTACAAAAAAAAACGCTTTACTTTACGCACTTGAGATTCTAACAACTATACGATTGGATATAGCGAGAAAAAAGCTGAGCCGGAACCGAGAAACCAGTTTAAACAAATTGGTTCCAAAAACTTAAAACATTTAAATAGTTTTCCAGTCAACCACAGATAATGGAATAATGAACAAAGTCTATTTTTTTGGCCGAAGTCGAACATTGATTTTTGGCAATTTAACTTGTGTTGGTATCAGCAACAAAATCAATATGTTTCTTCTTTTTTATGGGGTTTTGCTGAATATCTGTTAGTATTGACTCGGATCACCACCTAGTTGCAGCCAAGGTACGCACACGATTAAGTTGTGTTAAAAACACTCGTAATCAAACGCAAAGGAAGCTAGACATCACAAAGCTGCATACCGCCGAGATAGCCAATGCCTACTCCAACCAACTCATTCAATTACTCCAAAAAAATCCCCCTAGTTCTGATTTTCCCGACACACAGTGGCAGCATATTTCGAATTCTATGACAACTACCGCAATGACCATATTGGGGTATGAAAAACCACGCTCAGACAAGCTCTAGTGCGATGATGAATGTCGCAAAATGTCTGAGGAAATGAATGCAGCATACAAGGCAAAACTGCAGCCAATGGCGACGCGTGCGTGCGGTGACGGAGCGTTATAATAAGAAAAGGAGGGAGATGAAACGCCTGCTTAGGCGGAAAAAGCGTCTGTGGAAGAAAAGAGAGAGCCAGGGTATCGAAAACTACAGGGATAGAGGTGAGGCCCGAAAGTTCTACCAAAGGGTTGAAAGCAAAGGCTTTGGAACAGGGATCCCCACCTGTAAGAACAGAGACGGAAATCTGGTCACGGACGCTCAGAGTGTGCTGCAAGACCTGGTAAATCCACGACCGACCAGTTATTCACACTAAGACAAATCCTGGAGAAGACCCAAGAAATGCAGATCGACACCTACCATCTGTTCATCGACTACAAAGCTGCATTCGACAGTCCGATACGACATAAATTGTTAGATGCTATGGCTGAGTTTGGTATCCCCGCGAATCTAATACGACTTTGCGGGATGACACTGACTGACACGAAGTCTTCAGAGAAAATTGGCAAAAATCTGACAGAGCCATTTTCTACCAATCGAGGACAAGGCAATTTAGACAAGGCAACTGTCTGTCCTGTGATCTCTTTAACATCGTAATGTAGATGATCATGCTGAAGAGTGAAGTAAACAGGAATGGTACCATCTTCAACAAAAGTCACATTTTGCTCGCGTATGCCGATGATATAGATATCATTGGACGTGGTTTGCGAGATGTTACTGCGGTTTTTTGAACATTGAAAATCAGTTGGCGGAAGTGGGTCTGGTGATAAACGAGGACAAAACCAAGTTATTTGTTTCAACGAACAAAGAATCCACTCGTCTGGAACGCATGCGTGAACGTTGACAACTATAACTTTGAAGTTGGCTCCGCCATAAACAAAAATCAGCCTGGAAATCAAGAGACGAGTATTGATCGGAAACCGCAGGTACTATGCGCTAAGCAAGCGATTTAACGACAAAGCACTCTTTCGAAGAGCAAAGATCCAGCTCTACCAGACTCTGCTCCTACCTGTCTTGCTCTACAGCCCAGAATCCTGGGTAATAACACAAGCGGATCAATCTATTCTGGGAGTCTTCGAGAGAAAAATCGTACGCAAAATATTTGGACCCATCATTGTTAACGGCGAGTACCGCCGTCGAATGAATCATGAGCTGTATGAGCTGTACAACTACATCGACGTAGTCAAGCGCGTTCAAATATACCGAATGCGCTGGCTTGGACACGTTGTACGAATGGACGAAAACGTTCCGGCTCGAAAAGTCTTCGGCAATTAACTCGATGGGCGCAGAAGGGGCCGACCAAAAATCCGATGGATGGACCAGGTGAAAGAGCTGTTAACTAAACTTGGTGTGACGAACTATCTACTGAGCGCAAAAGACCGAAGTGCTTGGAATACTTTTCTACGTGCGGCTACTGATAGATAAATTTCTGTTGTTGCTGCCAGTAAAGAAAATAAGAAGGACAGACATATATGGCGCAAATTTAAGCCGCTAAAGCATCTTTTGTACGCTCAACATTTTTTATCTGGTCAAATTTCGGCTTTTGCGATTCACCCTTCGTAGTATATACAGATTTATATATGTACACTATGCCGGGTCGATTTGTAAGGACAAAAGTTTGTCGATATTGTGCCATCGATTTTTCGATAGCTTTTGGCATGGGTAAAAAAAGCTCCACTGCGACATATCAGAAAACCGTTTTCGAGGCGCCCAAATTTCAATGATTTTTTTGATATGTCTTAGTGGAACTTTTTTTCCTCATGCCAAAAGCTATCGAAAAATCATGGCACAATATCGTTTGGTAAATCGACCCACCCTAATATATACACATGTATTGAGTACCATAAACTTTCGTTGTGAACCAGAAACTATCTGCGTAGACTAGAAGATTTTTGGTCCGATATTCAGAGATTGACATTTGTCGTTATATCGTTTAGATCGAATTTTAAAATAAAATGCAAAACGTGCCCACTTTTTTATGTAGACCACTAACAAAAGAATTGACACCTTGCCAACATTACTTAATTTTGGCTATTCGCTTTACTTCTTCATTCTACACCAATAATGGGATATACGAAACAAAATTGTTTGAATGCAAATTCTGCATATTAAGTATGAATTCACAATAACATACAGTATAACCAACTGTAGCCCTATTATATTACTTGCTAATTAGTTCAAACAGATGGCATACGTATATATTTACTATTGCCACAAAATGTTAATACAACTCAGCTATGACTGATTGGTATTTATTATAAATAGTATGTAGACAAGCACCTGTTATCACTGCCATATGTCCACCACTTTCAACTTAAGGATTTTCATACCAAATTAAGATAAGTTCAAACCATCAACCTATTGACAAGCTGTAATAGCAATAATTTTTTTTCACGTATACTTTCTTTGTCCCTGACCATAAAACATGATGTATCATCTAAATTTGAAATTAGAAATTCTATTTCATTTGTTATGATAAAACCATTAATGTGATAACGAATTGTTGTTATCATTAGCAACAAAACCGCAAAATTACGTACATACAGACGAACAATTTCATATTGTTATTATTAATTTATCTAGAAGTAAAATAAACATTTTGCAAAGTTACTTATCAGCCAGGGCGAAGCGTGGTGAATGTATTAAAATCCCAACGTTTAGAAATTGAACTTTGTTCGGTGAATAAGAACAGAACAGAATTCGTTAGCGAAATTTAGGAGGACCATAAACCTCTTTTAACTGGCTTGAACTTGTTATAAAAACCAGTTTTTGAAAGTGTACACAAACATTCATCCGCATTGGTCGGATGAGCTAAGATAACAACATAGCTAAAGAGAATTCTAAACAAATGTGAAATGCGTGCGGTGAGCGTAGGAGGCGTGTACACGATAAGTTTTAAAAATTGTTGAAATAAAAATGTACAGAATTTTACATAGAATAACTAAATGTATCTAGATTTATATCAGTGACAATGTTTCAAACATAATTTTTATTCATAATCTTAATTATGTATTTGTTTCCAAAAAATTTAATAATATTTTCTCGATTTGTTATTTAATCTGATTTTTGCCGTCATTCACAGTAGTTGAGAGAAAATAATAAAAACAGGCTTCAACTTTGGCTTTATTTAATTACAAGTATTGTAATTGTTCTGTGTATTCAGAAAATATATTTTGTGGCAAACAAAATAATCAGAATTTTTTATTTGCTTTTAAAAAATTTAATAATTTTTTTCGATTTGTTATTTAATCTGATTTTTTCCGTCATTCACAATAGTTAGTCGATAATAATAAAATCAGACTTTAACTTTGGCTTTATTTGATTACTAGTTTTATAATTGTTCTGTTTATTCAGAAAATATATTTTGTTACAAACAAAATAATCGGAATTGTTTGAATAATGTTTTTATTGGTAGACATCGTCCCTGATTATCTGCAATATTTGAATCGAAAAGTTATAATCGTTTTGATATTTTGATCTTATAAAGATTACAACCTGAAGCGTATACCCTTCGGTGATCGGGGTTTTGAGATTGCTCACAACTAGAGTGTTCAAAACCGAATCCGAAAACCGCCTGACTGGTTTTTTTCTCCGAACCCGTATGTCGGTTTTTCCAAAAAAGCAGTTTTCAAATACGCGGTTTTACCGGGTTTTTGATGTCGGCTAACCGGATTTTCAAAAAGGGGTTAAAAAGCCATGTTCTGGAAAAACAATTCGGTTTAGAAAGAAAGGTTATACCTTTTTACCGATTTTGCCCTGTTTTCAAACCGAATTGTTTTTCCAGAACATGGCTAATAATCTCAACTTTTATAGTTTACGTTACTTGGAAAGTATTTAAACGGAACATTCCGGGTAGTTCTATGCAAACCGGCATATAGGAAGTTATTAATGCTTATACAATATTTTTTGGGCAAATCTTAAAGGATGCTTTCATTAAAATTTCTTTAAGCAATACGATTTTTTTTTGCAAAATACTACTGGATGAAATGAATTATTTCTTCCGTCAGGCCTTCAGATGCCTTCTATATGCCTGACGGAAGAATATAAGGATAAATGAGATTGACCGTGGTATGATCAATAAAATCACACACAAACATCTTCCGATAACTCGAGTAAACCTTAACCAATCCTTATAAAAATTTACCAGCGTTAATAGTTTTCAAAATAATGTATGGGATTGTACCCAGTAGGGAATCGCCAAACTAGTTCAAAAACTTGTTCTAAACTATCGAATTTTGAACCAGTTAACGTAATAAGCTGATGAATAAGAAAAAGATATTTTTTTAATAATTTCATGTTATATTTCAAAAAGATAAATAATTCTAAATTAGATGAAAAGTGTATATTTCAATAATTGTATGTATTTAATTATAAGATGATAGGGACTAAAAACCGGCCGGGATTTCCGGAAATTTTGTCCCGGGAATTCTCGGAACAAAAACACTAGACATAACTCAAGAACCACTAGTCCGATTTAGATGCAACAAATTTAAAAAAATTAATGTATGTCTCCGAAGACATGAACTATCCCAAATCTATTTCTACACATGATTTTTAATTTTCTTTTATTTGACCTTTGTCTAAAAAAATCAAACTTTAACCCACTGTATACAAAAATTGCGACGAAGTGGAGCAAAATGGAGTTTAGGGTTTTATTACTGAGGTCAAATGCTATCGTTTGATATTGGTTTAGTTCACTCCCGAAAAAGTGCGTTGCACTGTTTGTTAAAAAATAGACTTTTTAACATTTTATTTTGATTTTATTTTGGAATCTTTGACTCGTAGAGGTTATTTGTCTTCGGTGACTCTCAGTGAAATTATCCGGAGAATATTTCTATCAAAGATTCTAATCCTTGACCTCCGTCCAAAGTTTACTTTTAAAAAGTTTTTCAAAATTGGGCCAAAAATGTCCTATACGGGTGGGAGCTAGAGGGTTAAAATGTTCCGAAAAAAATAATTCCCTGATTGTTTTTATATAGGTCTTCGAAGACATGAAATACCCCAAACGTATCAAACGTGTCATAGTGTAATCTATGAATCGTTTCGCTTTTATTCACTATTAAGTAAATGTATGAATTTCTAAAATTTGGTTAAAATTCTTTGGAAAAACCATTGATGACTTTTTTTATTAATGATTCTCGTGCAGAATTGAATCCCAAATCAATGAGCTGAAAAATGTTCTACTGTGTAGGTCTACACCTTCTGGCACATCCCATACAAAAAGTCCTATTTTTTTTTGAAAATAAGTATGTCACTTACAACATCCAAACGGACAACTGGAGGCCACACTCCTATACAAATGACCGTTCATAGTCATAATTTTTCCCATAACATTTAAGCGGATAACTGGATCATTTTTTAATTTGATCTGTTTAATTATCTTGTAATAGTAGATTTATTCTCAAAGACGGAAACCTTTGACACACCCCTTCAGGTATTTTGCATACAAATAAACGAATTCACCCTCATAGTTTTACAAACATATCTTTTCTGTAAGTACACTGAATTCAATCAAATTTTGTACAAGGCTAACGTTTATTGAACGTTGACTTACTAATAAATATCTGAAACATTGTGTTGCCCCAAATGGTACCACCTATAAAAATTATACAATTTTCCGAAACAATTTATAAAAGGAAGTAATCAAAACGTTAAAAATATTTTGCTTTAAACGCCACGCCAAATCGCACAGTTTGGAAATTTTTCTTTTTTGATTTTTCCCAATTTTTGATATTTTATGGTAACCATCGAGTCACGGTTCCTTGTCAACCTTGGCGTTTTTGTAATTACACGTTCAAAAGATATCGATATGGGCAATTCCACAGAAAGGTCTACCGTGATCGAAATATTATAAGTTGATAAATTTTTTTTCTGACTTGTATTAGTAAAGGCAAGTACTTCAATTTTATTAAATTAAAATGTCCAAAGCTTATCTTAGTTTCTTTTACGATCAAATGGACTGCAAAATTGCTCATATATGTATATAGAGACAGTCATAAAAAAATTTCACGTTCGAACCACTTAAAAATTAAATTTAAAAAAACTGGAACAAATCTACTTTACGGACATAGCTCCGATTTTTTTTTTATTTTTTTGGTTGTAGGGAATTAATTGAGGAGAAGAAGAAGAAAAAAATTTTTGGAGCCAAGTCCATACTTCCCGAGTTATGGGTTTTCAAAGTTTTTATATATACCATGATGTAACTTCTATACTTGCAGTCGGATCGGGTCCAAATTAGGCTTGTTAGAAAGCGGAAAAAGCTTTAAAACAGTGTATATACAAATTATTTTATTAACCCATATTATGCTGAAAATTACAATTAACCGATTCTGGATAATGATTTTTTTTATATATATAATTTTTATTTCCAAAAATGCTTATATAACGGTATATTTTTTGTCAACCAAATTAAAGAGGAGACTTTAACCAATGAGGTATCATGTACTGATCTAGCTAAAGTGGTTCCTAAGTTACTAAGCTTTAAATTTTATTTTATTTTATTTTATTTTTTTTTTATTTTATTTTATTTTATTTTATTTTATTTTATTTTATTTTATTTTATTTTACTTTATTTTATTTTATTATATTATATTTTATTTTATTTTATTTTATTTTATTTTATTTTATTTTATTTTATTTTATTTTATTTTATTTTATTTTATTTTATTTTATTTTATTTTATTTTATTTTATTTTATTTTATTTTATTTTATTTTATTTTATTTTATTTTATTTTATTTTATTTTATTTTATTTTATTTTATTTTATTTTATTTTATTTTATTTTATTTTATTTTATTTTATTTTATTTTATTTTATTTTATTTTATTTTATTTTATTTTATTTTATTTTATTTTATTTTATTTTATTTTATTTTATTTTATTTTATTTTATTTTATTTTATTTTATTTTATTTTATTTTATTTTATTTTATTTTATTTTATTTTATTTTATTTTATTTTATTTTATTTTATTTTATTTTATTTTATTTTATTTTATTTTATTTTATTTTATTTTATTTTATTTTATTTTATTTTATTTTATTTTATTTTATTTTATTTTATTTTATTTTATTTTATTTTATTTTATTTTATTTTATTTTATTTTATTTTATTTTATTTTATTTTATTTTATTTTATTTTATTTTATTTTATTTTATTTTATTTTATTTTATTTTATTTTATTTTATTTTATTTTATTTTATTTTATTTTATTTTATTTTATTTTATTTTATTTTATTTTATTTTATTTTATTTTATTTTATTTTATTTTATTTTATTTTATTTTATTTTACTTTATTTTATTTTATTTTATTTTATTTTATTTTATTTTATTTTATTTTATTTATTATAAGTCATTTAAATTACTATATTATATTTTTGTACCATTTAGACCAAAATAAAACTAAAATTTTAACATTCACAAATTTAAAAAAATTACAAAGCAAGACCAAAATATACACAATTATTTAGGTGAGCTCTACTTTGGCTTACTTATATTTTACTATCTTAATTCAATGCTGCAGTTGTTAGAGGCGTTTATCATTTCAACCACACTTAACCTTGTTTCCACTTCTGTTAAATATAGGTCAGCCTTAATTATGTATGAGAAATCCTTAATCTATAAAATATTAAGATATTTTCCCAATACTTTTAAGTAATAACACTTTTATGGCCATCATAACTCTTTGGAAATGCAGCTGATTCATTCTTATGGGAAATGTTTACAATTTCCACTGCTTGCACATTCAATGGCGACCGAACTGAATGGGGGGCGTACAATGGTAGATGAAAGGGGCTATAAAGACGTTATGAACGGCAGTGGTGGTGAAATGCCAACTGTAATGTTATTATGAAAAATTACTTTTGTTCGTTGTAAAGCTGTTGAATGACTGTAGGATGAATAGCCAACAAAATACTAGAGAAAAAGCGACTCATCATAAAGAGTACCGTGAGCGTGTAACAAGTACAAAAACAGCGTTAAGTATTTATTCGAATGCAAGTATTAGGTTACTTTTGGCACGAGTATTCTATTCGTCATTCCTTGCCATCAAGTGTAAACAAACTCGAGTAAGTATATTTGTAAACATTCATATGGGTGACTCTCCTTGACCTTGCCTCATTCATATAAGAGTTATGAGAGTACCAAGGCATACTAGTACTACTACAATTTCAAGGAGCGTTTGCAGCTAAGGAAGGACAAACAAGGAAATCGACATTGATATTTCGCATGAGTTCGAAGTTCGAAAAAAAAACAAACAGTTTATTATTGTCAGAGTTTAGCAAAACAATAGAGCTATCCTTTACGTTGGCGTTATACCGCTGTTGTATATATTTCCGGAAAATGTGGATATTTCCATTGAAATGGTTTTTTTTCTGTGTGTAATAATATTATAATATTGCTGATATGTAGGAAACACGTCAGATTAGAGCTAAACTTCACATATAATGTGAAAACAATTTGAAAAGTTGCCAAATGGCTCAATTTAATTTTATAAATGTATAAGAGGTTATTAAGAAAATCACTAAGAATGAATGACGTTATTAAGAAATACGCTCAAAAAATATGTACGTTAAAGTTTATTGTTTTCCATACAAAAACTTTAGTTTATATAAATTATGAATAATTGCATAACGTTTATAGCAAGTTTTATTTATGAAACACTTTATTATCGTAACGAAATCTTATATCAGAAGAATTAAAATGCATAGGAAATTGATTTGATGCAAGGTAATTAGGTTAATGATTGTTACAAGTAAGTTTAAAAGCTTAAAGGAATTATTTTTTTTGTATAAACATTAATGATAATGTAATGAATTGTAAAAAAAGTTTTTCTGAATTCGTGATTTTTTTTTATATTTTATCAGAATATTGGCAAATATTGGCGCTTTCTGAAGTAATAATTAAGAAAGCCCAGTATAAAATTATTCATCCCTTATTTGTATATAAGGTTTGGTTACAAATTTTGTTCATTAAATTACAAATTACCTAAAAATCTCCCTATATTTTTACGAATTTGAATTTTATACCATCTTCTGTAAGTATAAGAAATTTCTTTAGATTTACACAAAAAATTTTGAATTAACATGTAAAATATGTTTATTTGAATTCATGAATTTTAAATAAGGTTATTAGTTTTATAAATCACAATTATTGGAGCATTTAGGATTTTAAATTCAGTAATTTTAAATTTTAGTGTGCAGATGGGAGCACAAGTTAACAACACAAGTTTATCTATACCTCTTATAAAATATTAAAAATAAGGCCTACATAACATCAGTTGACAAATCTTTATTTTTTGTCAGCTGCAGAGTTGAAAATATTTTTTTTCTATAGATTTCGACCTCCTAAACACGAATATGAGATTTAAATTTCCTCTGATTAGTTTTCAAGATATGAATTTTTGAATTATTTAGCAATTTTTTTGTGAGATGCATCAGCTTACCTACTTACTTGGTAGGTAAATTCGAGGTAGGTAAATTCGTCGACTACCTCAAAACAATAATTGTTAACGTTCACGGTGCGTCCCCATCGAGAGGACTCTTTGTTCGTAAAAATCATTATTTTTGTTTTGTCCTCGTTGACCGCTAAACCCATTTTTGCTGACTCCTTTTCTAGTGATGAGAAAACTGCAGTAACATCCCGCAGATTTCGGCCAATGATGTCTATATCATCGGCATAGGCTAGTGGCATGTGGCTCTTGTGGAATATGGTGCCAGACATGTTGACACCAGCCTTTCTCATCACCTTCTCCATAACTATATTAAATAGTGTACAGGACAGGCTATCGCCCTGCCTGAGATCTCTTACCGTGTTGAATGGTTCAGACTGATCCTTACCAATCTTAACCGAGGATTTGGTGTTTTCCAAGGTACATTTGCAAAGTCGAATCAGCTTTGCAGGAATACCAAACTCAGACATGGCCTCATAAAGCCTATTCCTCATCGGAGAGTCGAAGGCAGCTTTGTAGTCGACAAAGAGATGGTAGGTGTCGATCTGCTTTTCATGGGTTTTTTCCAGGATTTGTCGTAAGGTGAATATTTGATCCGTCGTAGATTTGCCAGGTCTACGACGAGTGAACGAATCGCTTTAACGATTCGTTTGCAAATGTTCACCAGTGATTCCACAATGTTATCATTTTCAAATTTGTTTTAGAATCGCTTTAGAGAATTGCCAACGAATCGTTAGCGAATCACCCTCGCTACATTGTTTGTCGGTTTGTTATGGTTTTGAAATAGATTAAACTTTTTTTATTCAACTGTTGTCACACATTGTTGAAGTTTTTAAAATTAAAGTTATAAGTTAAGATCTGTATTGAATATCATTGATTCCCAAATCAAATATTAAAAAACTTTTATACTGCATGCCAAAATTAACCTAAAGATTGTTATGAATTTACCAATTACTTACTTACTTAAAAGTGAAATAATCGAATTTGTATCCCTTAAACGATTGGTAAAAGAATCTATTTTACGATACCTAAACGAATGTTCACCAGCGATTGGATAAAATTATCATTTCCCAATGTTTGTTTTTTAATTTTATCGAATTTTTATCGGTTTTACGATAAGTAAACGTATCGCTTTTATGATTCGTTTGCGAATGTTCACAAGTGATTCTATAAAGTTATAATTTTCGAATTTGTTTTAGAATCGTTTTTAACGAATCGCTTCAGTGAATAGCCAACGAATCGTTAGCGAATCAACCATCGCCACATGGTTTGTCGGGGATTTACAAACTTAATGAAATTTCATAATTTTTTAATTTATTTATTTTTAATATATTTACTAAATTTATTTTATATATTTATTGTATGACTTTCATAAGTTAATTAGATTGTAAATCGTTTATTATTTATATTAAAATTCTTACTCATACTTAAAATTCCTTTAAATTCCATCAAACAAATTGAATTATTTGTGCCAAACAATGTGTCTCACTGTTTCGTAATTAATATCAATGTAATACATTTATTTCGACATTTCCTGTGTTCAAAACTGACTGACCCATTGCACCATCATCACCCTTGCCGACGAAGACCCATTGAGGTTTGCGTGACTTCTTGGCGGTCAACAACGTTTTAGTTTTGTGCAGAGACTACTTCATTCAATGTTTTACACATTAATAATTCAAATGAAATGATAAACTAGAACTAGTAACTACAATGGTGGCGGTAACTAAGACAACAGACCACAATAGTAATTACCAACCCCTTGTTGAAAAGATTGACTAAATAAATTTTTAATTATTTTCCAATCAATGGCTGGCCAGCCAACTTGTTGATGATGCCCCCACCCATAATACAGCCAAATAATAGAAAAAGGATATTGAAAGTGTACGAAACTTTTTAAACCTGTGGCAAAGAGAATACAAAGTATTTACCCATAAATTTTTAAATTCTCTTGTCACATTTAAAAAAAAAAACGAAACTTTTTAAGTTTCTCTTTTTAACTTTACATGATGGGAAATTTCGCTTATTGGGGGTTAGTTTGCTTGACATTTGCTTTGATTTCCTAACTGTGTGTTTTTTCTAATTTTTTCTATTAAAAATGTATTTATAATTTTCATGCTACATTTAATTGCTGAGTTGTTGCTTAGTTTCCCACAACTTCAGTTTAACTCTAACTATGTCATAACTAATGTGTGTTTTTGTCATTTTTCTCTTAACTCCCATTTCAGTTACATTCCAACTCGGCTGTGGGGTTTTAGTGGCCATGTCCAAACAGTCCTACATAGCATTGTGGGCCGCGTGAAATGCCCTTGGCCTTTGGGTGAACGTGTCTACCTATCCCTGGAGGATGGTTCCACATTAACATATGATTTATATGAGCCATTAAAAGAATTTGAAGGTAAGTTGAAATTAATAAGCACTTTGTAATAGAGTGCAGTACTTAAGCTGAAAATATGTGATTGTATGATGTACTGATGTAGTTTAATTGATAATATTTGTTTGCATTGCGAATATATGGGTTAGTTTTTGGAGTCCTTGGAAAATGAGACTAGTTGTGAGATTTTGAAATACATTGGTTTAAGGTTGAAAAAGTAAATGACCGTATAAACTAGCTTCATAACATCAGGTCGGTGAATTCGAATACAACTTTATAATAATAAGATGTCGATTTTTGCCAATTGTGCTTTTGTAAATTGAAACAGTTTCAGTTTTTTTATAATTCGAAATTGAGTAAAGCCTTGAACCGGATTCAATTTCCAGATTTAAGAAAGCAAATCACCCTTTAGTGTTGTTATTATTACTGTTTTTTTATTTTTTAGAAATTAATTTTTGTCTTTAAAATTTAAATCATGCCATGGCCCAAAAAATAGTATTTCTACTAAATCAAAAAAGTCAAAACACGCGACTATCATGCGAAAGATTCATGGTTCGATTCCTGTCTCCAGACATATACATTTTGTTTTATCGCGGCCCCCTCAATGTTGTCGAAAGCAACTTCTCAGTTAGTGTCGATTCAATCGACATGGCTAGTAAAAGCTTGCTCAAACATTGACGTTCGAATTCATCGATAAAAAATAGGAGCCGTTTGTTGTGAATCTAAAAATAAAAAGCTTGTGAATACACAAAAATGCGAGAAGCTATTTTATACCTCATTCATGGGGTGGAAAGGGAAATTAAGTTTTTTTTTGTTAAAAAAGTACCAGAGTTCGCAATAATTGGTCTCTCTCATGATTGTTGTCTGAAAAATTCCACTCATCCATTGACTCGATGCGAAACTGTCGCGAAAAAAACCCTCAAACGCTGGTCTCTTTTGACTTGCTCCTCGCTCAACCGACGAGCGTTTTTGTTCGCTCACTCGGCGCATTTGTTCACTCGAAACCCTTTACGGCTCCACGAAAAGCCCCCCAATGAAATAACGCCCAGGAAATAACTCCCAATGAAATAAACCCCAAAAAATAGGAAATAACACCCAAAAACAGAGAATGAAATAACATCCAAAAATAAATGAAATAAACCCCAAAGCGAAAACGAAACATCCCCCAATATTTGGGAGTTATTTCATATGAAATAACACCCAATGATGAAAATGAAATAACCCCCAATGAAATACACCCCATCAGCAACAAAAATGAAATTATTCCCAAAATTCATAAAATAGTCAGTTTCATCAAGAATTGTATTTAGTTAATATGGACCAACAGCAAAGTCGCAAAATTATTGAAATGAATCGTGTGGATCGTAGATCGTTGTAGCTCTGCTCTAGTTTTGCAGTTCGGAAGACAATTTGCCTTTTACGTTTTACCTTTATACAACCACCTCCAATGTTCACAAGCAAATCAAACTCTCTGCTTTTATTGAATTCTTCCTTGTGAAGAACTCTTACAAATTTAAAAAAATTTCATTTTAAGATATCCTTCTCAAAATGAAAAATGCTCGGTGCATTTTGTTGATTTTCTATCCGTCAATATGAACACAAATGGAAATATATGTAAACGTTCGAAAGATATTGTAATATATTCACATGCTAAAAGTTTTCTTGTAAAAGGCCTATTTTTATATAATTATGTAATTATAACGCCTAAAAACCAAGAGCTTTAAAAATGAAATAACCCCCAAAATAAAAAATGAAATAACACCCAAATTATATACGGTATGAAACAAGCCCCGAATTTAAAAAATTGGTTGGGTGTTATTTCATTGGGGATTATTTCATAATTTGAAAACACCAAATGAGGAACGAAATAATTCCCAAAGATAAATAAAAAACGGCCCAAAAAAATTGGGAGTTATTTCATATGAAATAACACCCAAAAATGTATGAAAAAAATTTGGGGAATATTTCATTTCTCGTTTGGGCGTTATTTCATTGGGGGGCTTTTCGTGGAGCCCCCTTTACTTCCCGGCTAAAGATCTTCTGAGCATGTATGTTTGTTGCACGTACGGGTACCCATCGCCGAAAGGGAGGACCTAGAAGGCCTTGTAGAACGCCTTCAGAAGCAGCGCTCTGCATTCCCTCTTCTTCCAAATAACATAGGATGGCATTGGGAGGCAAGGCCTTCCATCGTCGCTTCCCATAAAAAGCACTGATTGAAGGCCTGCATACAAAAAAGGAGGACTTCCTCAAATTGTTTAGTTTATTTTTAGATATTTCTCACTTCTATTATATTTTTCTCTATATTAAAATTTTTTTTCCATCTTT
This sequence comes from Muscina levida, assembly GCA_964034835.1. Classification (NCBI taxonomy): domain Eukaryota; kingdom Metazoa; phylum Arthropoda; class Insecta; order Diptera; family Muscidae; genus Muscina; species Muscina levida. The sequence goes on along the minus strand of OZ035881.1, from coordinate 111,791,029 downwards.
CTGGAGTTTGAACTCACTACCTCGCGATTGTTAGTCGGCCATGCTACCATCTAGCCTATGAAGATGCATTCGAATGGTTTGACTGTAACTAGAGTGTTCAAATACCTCCATTTTTTAGAAACCCGGTTTCCGAGTTATTCGAAAAATTGATTTTTTAGAAAAATCGGATTTCGAATACAGCATTTGAAAGAAAACCGGTTAAACCGGTTTTTTTCGGTTTTTCCTTAAACGTTAAAAATAAAAATAAAAAAAAATTGGTTTAAATTTATGCATTTGTTTACAAGAAATAAGAAGTTTTATTTTGTGTTTTTACTTTATTTTTTAAAGTAATATTTTTGGAAAGCAATATTTTTAATTGTTTTTAGAAATAGTATGCAATTTAAGTGTTCAATTTTGTGTCTACTCTTCTGTTTCGTTTTTATAAAACTTGATACAGAAAACACTCGCTCATTAATTGTGGAAGTAGGATTAATTGACAAAAGAGCTTCTAGAAGGATGTTGAGCTTTTCTGTCCTTTTATTTAATCTAATCGAAATAGTTGAAATCATCATATAGGCTTGTGTCATTGCATTTGTTTTCACTGGTGGATTTTAGAATACTTTACACAGGATTCGCGTGTAAGATATTTTCCGGAGCTAATATATAATATATAATTAGGGTATTCAATGTTTGTATTCTTCTATCCTTAAATCTTACTATAATTTTGTCTCGCAGCTCCCGAACATATGCGGAGTCCATATTTTTGAGCTGTTTCAGTATAAACGCATATACTCCTTCAGCGTCGATTAGAGTCGCTTAATCATTTGAAAATCTTTTAATTGCGAGCGCTAAAGTCTGATGTGCTGAGCTTAAATCTCTCCAAATTGTTATTTCTTTTGAGCTGAATGTAGTTTGCCCTAAATTCAAAAGCGCATGGTTGACACATGTGTAAATTCTTAGAAATTGTTCAATCATTGCTGATAAGAAGCTCCACCGGTGTTTCACATCGACAATGAGCCTTAGTTCTCTATTGTGCTCCTGAAAAACATAGCTCTGCAATTTCCGCTCGACTTGTTAAATGAATTAATATGCTTCCGCAATTTTGTGATAATTTGAGATACTTTTTTAATAAGTTTGCATGATTTTTCGGCTTTCACTATTTCACCGCATTCATCATCGTCACTATCATCGTCGGCGAGATCCACTTCGACTTGTTGATCCACTTTTTTGGCATAAGTAACGTCCACAACGCAAAGATGTATCGCATGATTTCAGCACAATTGGGATTCCGGTAGTACATAAGCCCCATACTTCTTCATTGTCGCTGCTCCATCATGTGTAGAAGCTACTATATCTTTGTCAAAGATAATTCCAAATTCAATAAGTTTGTTGTCTACTAATGGTTCCAATACAAGATTAAAAAGCTCGTGATTTTGTTTTTCCGGATCATTACATCGCAGGGTAACATTTACATATTTGAAATTTGATATGTCGCTCTATTCATTAACTACATGCGAAAAACGACACTTCTTTTCTATTACACAAGGGAACAAAATTGAACTTTTTGAGTGTTGTTTGGAATTCGATAGCTGTTTTTTACTAATTTGGGGTCGCTGATTTCAAATCTAATCTCCATTTTTCTCCATCAGCTCGAATTTTTAAGTTACAGGTACTAATCGTATTTTCGACTTTTTTCCAAAAAATTATAGTTCAAAAAATCATAATTTTTTTTTCACAAGCCGGATTTTTTATTTTTTTTATTTTTTTTTAAAGATATCGTTGTTACCTTTGAAAAAAATCAAATTTTTTAATATTACAAAAAAAAATGACTGAGTAACGACTGTTTTATTCAAAAAAAAAAAAAAAAAATTACACAAAAAATTACACATTTTAATTTTCTTCACGCTGAAAGTTAATCGGTTGGGGGCAAATTGTTATTTTTATTAGCTTTATTGAATATCATATTAAGATAGCTTTCTAAAACATGTATGTACATAATAATCGATTGAAAATTGAATGAGTTATGCTAAGTTCGGTGATAACAGATTTTTCGCAATTTTTTGTTTCTACCCAAAAAAAATTAAAATTTTGTATTTTTAAAAATCATGACAAATTTGCAAATTTATTTATAGTTTAAATTATAGTTTTGCCTCCTATTACAATATTAATTAACAGACCAAATTTAATTAATCGGCAGGTTTCAATTTGGAAGTTAAGGAAGAAATATTAATTTTCCAAAAATAGGTAATTTTGTATGGGAGGTACCAGAAGGGGTGATCCGATATAGTGCAAATTCATTCCTGATTTATATTTTCATAACCGTAAAACTTCCGCATAGTTTGACTGAATTCAGTGTACTTACAAAAAAGATATGTATGTAAGACTATTGGGGTGAGTTCGGTCATTTGTATGGGAGGTACCAGAAGGGGTATGGTAACGCTTTCGGTTTTTCTAGGGTTTGTCTAGTTTTGCAAGATAAATAAACTGACCAAACTTCAATATCCTCCGGTAGTCTGTTTGGCAGCTATCGAAAATATATTAATTATCCAAAAATAGGTAATTTTGTATGGGAGGTACCAGAAGGGGTGGGGCTATTCCGCCCATTTACAATCCCATTAGTTCGTTTCGAAAAATATTAATACTGATAAATTTTCATAACGATCCGTTAAGGTTTGCTCGAGTTACACTTTCACAAACATATTAATAAATGTTATTTTTGTATGGAAATCGTGATTTTTGTAAATTTAGTTATCTCAGTAAATTGTTGACAAAATCAAAAGTTGTGCACAGATTTCAATGAAATAAAGCTCATTTGATTCAAACTATATTAAACTAAATGTTTTAAGACAAACACTGTAATTTGTGTTGCATTATTTTTTTTTATGAATTTTTAAAAAACAAAAATTTTTTTTTTTTGTAAATTTTTTGTTTTATTTTTTAAAACTACAACGATATCTCTGAAACTACTAAGCCAAATTAAAAACAATGTAGGCACGGATTAAAGATAATTTTGTTGACGAGTTTAAGTTTTTTTTTGTAATTGAATATGGTGAACCGTTTTCAAGTTATTTAAATATTTGTAGTGGAAGTGCCTTAGTTATGGACATAACGGTATATCGCGAAAAGTCGAGCTGATACAAAAAAACCAAGTGCAGATTTGGATTCAGCGTCCCAAATTACCTTTAAAACAATATTCAGTTCTTAAACAACAAATACCTTGTTCCCTTGTGTTATTGGCTGCAGATTGTTTATCATCTCCACACAAAAGTCATATACTAAGCCCCATAGCGTTACGTCGCTTGACGGCATGCTTTTAAAAGCTTTGTAAAATTTTAAAATTAAATTTCAAACTAATTTAAAAAAAAACCGAGTACACGATGGAAAAAACTCGGTTAAGCCGGTTATTCGAAAATTACATTTTTGCAAAAACCGGCATACGGTTTTAAATAAAAAACCGGTTTACGGTTTTTCGGTTTCGGTTTTGAACACCCTAACTGTAACTAACCATAAACTATTTTAAGAATAACACACGAACACCTAGCTTGTTGCCTTTTTACTTTATGCCTTCTCTCATGCCTTCTATGAGAAGGGAGACGTAATGTGTATACACACACGAAATGGTGGAATAATAAAACATTGATTCTCCCTTCTCAAAGAAGGCTTGCAGCAGTGGTCTCAAATGAATTAAGGCAACATGTGCTCGGAATATTTCAGAGATGAAGGAGAAGGCCTTGAAGACATGACGTTTAAATGTCTCAGATGGCCTCGTTGCATGCCTGCTGGCAGAGGCCTTGCTTATTACGCCGCTGGGTAAGCAAACTTACGTATACCAGAGAACGTAGCCGACCCAAATTTTCGGCTGCGGCGGCTCAGGATATTTTTATTGGTCGGCGGCGGCGAAGTAGGATTTTTACCGGCGGCGGCTCATTTTCGGCTCATTAGCTTAACTGCTTCGGGCCTTAACAAAACATTGACCAAAAAAAAGGTCTTGAAATTTTTACAAAAATTTTGGTGACCAAAAAAAAGGATATCAACACAGCGAGATTTTTCACACTTCGGCCGATACAGGTCGAACACATCGGCGGCTAAAAATAAGCCGACACTAGCCGTACATATCGGCGGCGGCGCATCGGCTTCTTTCTCTGACGCATACGCATATGCACACAAAAAAACGCCCTGTTCTATTATCCCTTCCTTTTTAATGTTTTGCTTTTGCCGAAATATCTAAGGCAATAACATAAGGCAAACGCAACAATAAAAATAAAGACCTTTTTGCGGACACTTTGCTTGCTTTGCTCACTTACGGAATCTCAGAAGCTGAACGACGAACGGTTCTATTCGTGTCGAGCGGTAAGAGACCGATTCATATGTTACGATCAACCCGAAAACCGAGAGCAAGAACATGAACGAAACGAAAATAGGGTTGAGCGATTCCTTCTCATTTATTTCGGTCTTTTAAGTGAGCAGACCGCACAGAAAAATTTGGTTGAGCATATTTTGCAAGCTCTGAAAAGTACTTTCTGGTACATTGAAAGTACTTTTTAGCAGACTTTTTCCACAGTTTGAAAAGTGCTTTACACTTTTACAATTAGAATATATATTTTTAAGCCCTCACCCATAGGTATGAGGGTATATATCATTTATGAGGGTATATATTTATTTTTCAACGCATTAAAGGTGACGAGTTGATCCCTTAGTATCTTAAGACCAAATTCGTTTAAGGACTTTTATAGACTATAAAGCCATGTCCGTAAGTCTATCTGGCTAGTGGGCAGGATAACTCTCACTGATCCTTATAAAAATTTACCAGTATTAATATTTTCCAAAATGTAGTTTTGGGACAGTAAGTAGGCGTAATAGCCCTAACTCTTTTGGTAACACTCATATAAAATGACCTATATATCTATCATATTTTTGTAGCCAGTTCGCTTAATTAGTCAAATTTTACACAATCTAATTGTTTATTGAACATTGGGTAAAAAAGGACCTCGCTGTGCTGCACCTACAGGTACCACTCACACAAATTTGCGTATTTCCCGTAAAATTAATAGGTATATTTGGTGCGAAAATTTGGAAATGGTATTACAACGAGACTCATACTAGGACCCATGTGAGCTTTGCTTAACGCCGCTGCCGAGTTATCCTAACTTAATAGTTTCCCAATAATTTGAAAAATAACTCTTCATTTGTTGGCGTATTATTAACACTGTCTACACTGTAATCAATTCTGCAGTCTGTAAACGTCAGTTCATACTACAGAAAGTCCTATCTCCATACGCAGACTACTATATTTCTGGAGAAAGGACATAGGGTGAGGATATTTATCATTCAGTTTACTAGACTGACATTTCTGTACTGGTTTAGTACAACTCTTTTGAAACTTGTTGGCGAAGTTATTCTCAAAATGTATCATTCATTTTTACCTATAATTTACATTTGTAATACTTAATTTCTTCCCGGAGAATAATTTTACATTTCGAAGTTCGTTTAAAATATGTGAAAAGAGATAAATTTCCCGGGAAGATTTTATTGAGGGTAGGGAAGTTAGGAAAAGGGAACAATAATGTGCTTTCTTCCATTGATACCGTTATTCGCTACATACACCCATGTTCTGGTAAACAATTCGGTTTGAAAACATACCGAAATCGGTTATTTTTACATATACTTATTACCGATTTTGGCCTGTTTTCAAAGCGAATTGTTTTCCAGAAAATGGGTGATACTTCCAGTTCATAATGTTGACCTAATTTTTGCACCATTGGAAGGGATTTGTTGCCTGTGTTGTGCTCTTTTTTAAACATCTTTTTTCAAAAACTTGTTACATTTTTCTATTATATTGTATTTACGGGTATGTTGTTTGTTTGGTAAATACAAAGAGTAAATAGATTAGGTTGCAATCATTATCTTTTAGGCTTAAGCTTTCTAAACCTCATTCACTTGATGAGTTGTATTATAAGCAAATACATTAGACATTCGACACTATAAAGAATACACAATTGTGTTATATTGATTACACCCCCATCATTGTTTTGTATATTATTATTCTAATTGTTCTATTAATATCCTTAAATCTAACCTACTCGCTCTCTCTCTCTCTCTCTCCTCCGGCCGCCATAGATGATATCACTGTGGCCATTTGTCCTGGCATTGGCAATACATCAGAGAGTGTCTACATACGCACATTTGTTCACTATGCACAGTGTCATGGTTATCGTTGTGCCGTACTTAATCACATAGGAGCCTTGGGCAGTGTACAAGTCACTTCAAACCGGATATTTACATATGGTAAGTGAGTGAAAATAAAGAAACACGGATAGTGATGGTTGATTGCGGTTTTCGTTACCAGGAAATCCATACAAATTAATAAATGGACAGTAGCACGAAGTAACGCATGACTGCATATGCCCATGACACTAATAATACATATATGTATGTAAATATAACTTCTAACTTAGTATTTATTTTATTTTCATTCAAGGACATACCGATGATTTTGCCATGATGATTGAGAATCTAACGCAAAAATATGCCAATACAAATTTGGTTGCTGTCGGTTTTAGTTTAGGTGGCAATTTGGTGACAAAGTATTTGGGCGAAACCCATCGGGTGAAACCCTCCACTGTCATTGGTGGTGTCTCAATCTGTCAGGGCTATAATGCCGTCGAGTAAGTAGCCATTTACACGCACCACTTATTAATTATTAGTGGAAATCCTTTATTTAATCCACACACACACATACACTTTTTGCCACATTTACAGAGGCACCAAATGGCTTTTGAATTGGCAAAATTTCCGTCGTTTCTATTTGTATGTTATGACCGAGAACATGAAAAATATCATTTTGAAACATCGCCATGTTTTGTTGTCCGATGAGTGCCGTCAACGTCATAATCTGAATGAGCGTGATATTATTGCCGCTGCAACACTGCCGGAACTGGATGAGGCTTACACGAGACGTGTTCACAATTTCACCTCAACTCAGGAATTATACAAGTGGAGCTCATCGATGCATTATTTTGATAATATCGAGAAACCGATGATTTTTATAAATGCCAAAGATGATCCTTTAGTACCTGAAGAATTATTGCCGCCTATTAAAGACTTTGCCGGTAAGTTTTTTACTTTGCTTTTTAACCAATCTACAGATATTAGAATTGTTAGAAGGATTTGGTAAATTCTTTTGAAATTAATTGTATGCAAAGCGTTTTAAGATATCGAAAAAGAGAGTGGGAGATCGAAAATTCATAAGCAATCGAGTTTTCTGGCGTAGAAAATAATGTGCTGTAAACAAGTATTTGCTATAAGGAACTCAAAACATAGTTAAATTTTATCGAAATTTCAGTGTCCTGAAAATTAATAATTTATATTGTAGAAATCTTCGTTTCACGGAAGTTCGACTGTAAGATATTTGGTTTGTTTTATATTTGGCTTCATATAAACAACAAATACTAATTGCCTCCGAATTAGTAAGACAGAATGGTCATGTTACAGTGAACTAGTACTGAACTAGCCGCGAACTAGCGGTATTTCCCACTAGGTTGTAACAGGCAAAATGTCAAAACTTCCCAACTTTTTATTTTCAAGTATTAAAGATAATCAAACACAAATGAAAACATTATTCAAATACAAATTTCAGTTTACAATAATTTAGAATAAAAGTAACATTTGTACCTAAGTATTTTGTTAACAACAAAACAAATAAAATGCTAAGAATACCTGCGGAAAAATCCAAGTCTTATAAAGTTTGCTGACAGTGCTGGAAAGGACGTCGGTAGGCATGTCATGCCTACTACTGCTGTCTTTTCGAAGAACACTGGCTGAAATTGGGACCCAACCGTGGCATGATGGCTAAAACACGTGACTATTATGCAGGAGAGCAGGGTTAGATTTCTAGTTCTGTCATCTAATTTTCTTTTATCAGCGACTCTCTCTATATTATCGACATTAACTTCGTAGTAGTGTTAAAAACGTTCGTAACCAAACACAAAGGAAGCTAGACATAGCAAACCTGCATACCACCGAGATAGCCAATGCCTACTCTAATCAACTCTCTCACATACTTCAAACCAACCCCCCTAATTCTGATGTTCCCGACACCCAGTGGCAGCATATTGCCAATTCTATGACCACTGCCGCAACAAACGTACTGGGTTATGCAAAACCATGCTCAGACGATGAGGAACGTTGTATATGGAAGTAAAGAGAGAGTCAGGATATCGCAAATTACAGGGACAGAGGTGAAGCCCGAAAGTTCTACCAAAAGGTAAAAAGTAAAGGTTTTGGAACAGGGATCCCCATCTGTAAGGACGGAGACGGAAATCTGGTCACTGACATTCAGAATGTGCTGCAAATATGGAGGGAACACTTTCGATCTCTACTCGTTCCCGAAGGCAGCATAAGTGACGAAATCACACCAATCATCGACGATGGAGTGGACTGTCCACCACCGAGCCAAAACGAGATCAACACGGCAATTGCACGGCTTAAAAACAATAAAGCTGCGGAAGCCGATGGACTACCGGCAGAGCTTTTTAAAGCCGACGGCGATGAACTGGCAACGTGCACGCACCAGCTCTTAAACACGATTTGGCTCAAGGAATGCATGCCCGATGATTGGAATCTGAGTGTTTTATGTCCCGTGCTTACAAAAGGCGATCCAAGTGTGTGTAGTGTGTTATATGAAAGACAAAAGCCCAATTTAGCGAACCTGATTGGACCTTATCAGTGTGGCTTTAGACCTGGTAAATCCACGACCGTCCAGATATTCACACTACGACAAATCCTGGAGAAGACCCATAAAATGCAGATCGACACCTACCATCTTTTTATCGACTACAAAGCTGCATTTGACAGTCCGATACGACAGAAACTATTAGATGCTATGGTTGAGTTTGGTATCCCCGCGAAGCTGATACGACTTTGGGGGATGACACTGACTGACACGAAGTCTTCAGTAAAAATAAACACAAATCTGACAGAGCCATTTTCTACCAAGCGATGCTTCAGACAAGGTGATTGTCTATCATGCGACCTCTTTAATATCGTCATGGAGAAGATCATGCGGAAGGCAGCAGTAAACACGACTAGCACCATCGTTTACAAAAGCCACATGCTACTCGCGTATGCTGATGATATAGATATCATTGGCCGAGGACTGCGGGATGTTACTGCGGCCTTTCCGAACATTGAGAAGCAGTCGGCAGAAGTGGGTCTGGTGATTAATGAGGACAATCCTAAGTTATTTGTGTCAACGAACAAGGAGTCTACTCGTTTGGGGCGCTGCGTGAACGTTGACAACTATAACTTTGAAGCGGTAGATGATTTTGTCTACCTCGGTTCCGCCATAAACAAAAATAATAATGTCAGCCTGGAAATCAAGAGACGAGTATTGATCGCAAACCGCTGCTATTATGCGCTGAGCAAGCGTTTTAATGATAAAGCCCTCTCTCGACGAACGAAGATTCAACTCTACCAGACACTGATCTTGCCTGTCTTACTCTACAGCGCAGAATCCTGGGTAATGACGCAGGCGGATCAATGTATTCTGGGAGTTTTCGAGAGAAAAATACTACGCAAAATATTTGGACCCATCATCGTTAACAGCGAGTACCGTCGTCGAATGAATCATGAGCCTGCAACAGTGGTTTTTAAAGAATGGAGTGAACATGTGCTCTGGATATTTTAGAAAGGAAGGAGAATGCTTGTTTCAGGCATGTGAAACCAGGCCTTGAAGACATGAAGTTTGAATGTCTCAGAAGGCCTTGTTGCATGCCTGCTTGTATAGGCCTTGCTAATTTTACCGCTGGGTAGCCGCACGTAGAAAAGAATTCAAAGCGCTTTGGTGTTTTGCGCTCCGTAGATAGTGTGTCACACCAAGTTTAGATAACAGCTCTTTAATCTGGTGCATCCAACGAAGTTTTAGTCGCCCCCCTACTATGCCGTCCATCGAGTTTATTGCCGATGACTTTTCATACATTCGTACAACGTGTCCAAGCCAGCGTATTCGTCTCCGGGTCAGCAACAAATTATATTGCCGTACCGGCAAAACACTGCAGATGATCCTCATTTGTCATTGAGAGTTATCCGGTAACGATCCTAAGTGCATTGTTTTGTACCTTTTGTAAACCTCGCCATTGAGTGTCGCTTAGGTATGGGGTTTAGAGTGGGGCTGCATAGTTAAAGACCGAGGGACCAATCGCATTGTGTGTCACGTTAATACTATGGTTTCTTTGGCCTTGACCCATGATGTGCTCGTAAGTTTTTTGAAGGACCTTTTTCCGGGTTTTTACCGTATTCCTGATGTAAGTGGAGTGCTTGGAAAAGGTAAGGAGGTTGTCGAAGACAACTTCAAGAATTTTGGGGTTTTGTACCGTAGGTATACGGTTGCCATCGACTGAGATGTCCAATTCCAACCTTACATCCATAGATTAAGAGGTAGATTTAGACGGTGATAACTTTAATTTGCGATCCTGCAGGAAATTCTGTATGCTGGCTATGTAGTCAGTGATTCTAGCGCTTATGTTATCTATATTGACGACTCATGAGTAAATAGTGCTATCATCGGCGTATGACACCATTAAGACTCCTTGAGGGGATGCACTTAATTTTGAGAGATAGAGATTGAAGAGTATGGTTGAAAGTACTTCTCCTTGTGGAGAAATGGATATCTTTTGATATCTAGATTTTTGGCCTCTGAACTCTACAAACGCATGTCTACGATGTTCAACCAGCGTTTGTGTTCATTGGGGAGCGGTCTCGGAGCAGTACCAAGTGGTCAACACTGTCGAATGCCTTATACAGGTCTAGGGCTGTGACGCATGGTCTGCTCTGATTGAGGCCATTCGCAATATGGTAGTTGCCTTGAAGCCATGTTGGAGGTTGGCTAGCGGGAACGTTCTCTTTCAGGGATGGTAATAGCATGGCATTCCAAAACCTTTGCTATGGGTGATCTTAGGGAGATTGGGCGATACCACTCTCCCTCGGTAGCGAGTTTATAAGGTTTTGGCATTGGAATAACCATCGCCACTTTCCAAACCTCGGCGATGACCAAACTGGCCATTGATTTGTTTAGAACTTGTGTGAGATGTTCTAGCCCTAATACGCCGAGGGGTTTGACTTGGAGATTATTGTTCTCACTTTAGCTGTTGTAAAGGCGGTGGTTCTTGATGGTTCGCTGATCTGCGAGTCGGGAGGGGTGACCTAGTACGCCTCTAAATAAAATAAGTACGCTTAAATAAAAATTATTATGAAAACACAAAAAAAAAGAAAAGACAAGTTAAGGGGGTTAAACAATTTTTAAAACAAGAATTTAAAAAGAATTGGGATATTCACGATCTTAAGTGTCTCGAGTATTTGTAGTAAACATTTTAAATAATTTGTTTCTTTTTGCAATTTGTTATGTGTTTGTTAGGTTTTTAAAGATTTGTTTTATTAAAAAAGAATTGCGCTTCATAATATGCAATGTTATTATGTTATACTCAGTTAAAATTTTCGATTTCGAAACAAGGCAATTAATCACTATATAAACATTTCATAGCAAATTTTCCACAACAGAAAGCTTTTTTTCCCATGTGTCACCTCAAGTATTGTTATCCAAAATTATGTCAATTTATTTAGTCCACAAAACAATAACATTATTTGCTAACTTGTGTATTGGCAAGTTAATATGATGGTTATATTAGGAAATAAAATTGAAATGAATCATTCGAAAACTTCACTTGGAGAGATAAGAGTTTCATTTTAACTATTTGCCAACCAAACATCAAACGATATTAAACGTTTCACGTAATAACATTAGTTGTGTTTACTTTCCATTTATTCATTATATGTATGTATTAGTATTTGATCAGTCCGCATTATTGCGTTTCATAGTAAGTATGGTAAAACTGTTCAAATTAGAGAAGTGTTTTATATTCAGCGCATTTGTTATGAGTTTAAAATGATTGTTTGAAATTCATTCGTTATTTGTTTAATTTTCTGTAATAGTAGTAGCAATTTCATTTTAATGATATATTTGAGTTTATAATGGTATTTTTCCACACATATTTGAAAACTGTTTAACTGTACTGCATACTTTGTATTTGATATTGTCTTCATGGGAATTTTAAATGTATAAGTTTATTTCTTTACTGCAAAAAAAAAAGAAGGTAGCTCACATAGGAATAGGAATAAGGCTTTCTTTTATGATGAGACTCTAATTCTGATGTAGTGCTAGTGTAGAACTAGTTCTTCATAGGGCACTGATCTAGTACACCTTTCATACACCTTCCGCACATCTTCATTTACCACATAGTTGTCCTAGGCTTGGGGAAATTTGTCTCTTTTGTACTAGGGGAATGGGACTTTGCCCAGAGGCTGAAAGTTACTGATTGTCACTCACTTGGGAGTGACCAGAATCGATTCCTTTGCGGCACTGTCCAAGCAGCTAACTACTTCCGGTCTTAGACCAAGTATTCCCTGGGCAATGACTTTAAAACAACCGCTTAGAAGTTAGCTAGAGTTAGAAGGCGAAACGTTGAGTAACCTAATCGGCATGCTACCACCGATGCGTCTTAGGAAGTAGGTAACAGAAGTTACTGAAGCTCAACACAGGCTCTGCTAGTGGCTTTGGCAGCCCCAAGAAACTAGGATCGGGAGCGGTGGCCTAATAAGCCACTCTCCTTAAACAAAATCTATTATGAAAACACGGAGAATAAATATAACAAGAACCCCCCCAAATGTTGACGACCCCCGCAAACGATATAAGGACCATGATTTAAGGATATGCACCTGGAATGTCCGAACTCTTTACAGAGATGGTGCCTCTATCCAACTGGCGGATGTCCTCGACAAATACAAGGCTGACATCACCGCCATACAGGAAATGAGATGGACGGGACAGGGATGCACATGACGAAAGAACTGTGACATCTTTTACAGCTGCCATGCAGAAAGACACGAATTTGGATGTGGTTTCATAGTCGGCAAGAGACTTCGACACCTGGTCTCGCGGTTTAACCCTGTAAGTGACCGAATAGCCACCATTTGCATCAAGCCGAAATATTTCTACAGCACGCTGATTTGTGCTCATGCCCCGATGGAAGATAAAGACGATGAGATTAAAGATGCATTTTACGAGCGCCAATAGGAAACATACGACCGCTGCCCTAGCCACGACAATAAAATTATTCTGGGAGACTAATGCAAAAAAAGGAAGGGCAGATGTTCTTGGTCCATCGATCGGTAAATTCAGCCTGCATACCGACACGTCAGACAACGGGTTTAGGCAGGTTAGCTTCGCAGCGGGAAGGAACGTGGTAGTGAGTGGAACCAGATTCCAGCACAAAGATATCCACAAGGAATCTTAGCAATCCCCCGATCAAAACACCAAAAATGATCATGTGGTAATTGATGACAGGCATGCATCTAGTGTCATGGACGTGCGTGGGATCCGTGGTGCTAATATTGGCTACCTGGTTGCAGCCAAGGTGCGCACAAGATTGAGTAGAGCGAAAAACGCACTTAACCAAACACAAAAAAAGCTGGACATCGCGAAGCTACAAACCCCAGAGATGGCTACTGCCTACTCTAACCAGCTTCTGACGTTTCCGATACACAGTGGCAGCATATTGCGCATTCCATGGCAATCGCCACAATAACCGTGCTAGGATATGAAAAACGGCGCTCTGTGGAACAGGATGCTGCTTATAGGGCAACGCTACAGCCAATTGTAACCCGTGCTTTTAGGGAACGGCACAAGGAGACAGGCGAGACAGCTATTTAGGCGAAAAAAACGTCAGATGAAGGAACAGGAGAACGAGGATATAGAGCGATACAGGGATAGAGGTGAGGCCCGAAAATTTTACCAGAAAGTAAGAGCAAATGGGTACGGTAATGGCCCCCCCACCTGTAAGGACATGGATGGAAATCTGGTCACAGATACGCAGAGTGTGCTGCATATATGTAGAGAACACTTCCAGCAACTGCTGGTTCCAGAAGGCAGCGCACGCAAAGGTATCACGTCAATTGTCGACGACGGCTTAGATTGCCCAACACCAAGTCAAGCCGAGGTAAGAAGAGCAATATCGCGGCTGAAGAACAATAAAGCAGCCGGTGCCGACGGACTTCCGGCAGAGCTCTTCAAGTCCTGTGGTGAGGAGCTAATAACGAGCACGCACCAGCTCCTACGCATGGTTTGGCTTTAAGAGTGCATGCCCAAGATTGGAATCTAAGCGTATTATGTCCTGTGTCCTGAAAAAAGGTGATCCAAGTGTGTGCTCCAACTACCGCGGGATCATCCTTTTACCCATCGCATATAAGGTCCTGTCGAGTGTGCTATGTGAAAGACTAAAGCCAGTGTTATCCAACCTGATCGGGCCTTACCAGTTTGGCTGTAGATCTGGTAAATAAACAACTAGATATTCACACTTCGGCAAAACCTGGAAAAGACCCAAGAAAAACAGATCGACACGTACCACCTTTTCATTGACTATAAAGCTGCCTTCGATAGTACGATACGGCAGAAATAACTCGAAGCCATGGCTGAGTTTGGTATTCCAGCGAAGCTGATACGCCTTTGCGAAATGACGCTGACTGACACGAAGTCTTCAGTGAAGATTGGCAAGGACCCTATGGAGCCATTCTATACCAGACGAGGCCTAAAACAAGGCGACGATCTATAGTGTGACCTCTTCAACATAGTGATGGAGATGATAATGAGGAAAGCTGCAGTAAACACGAGTGGCACGATATTCAACAAAAGCCACATGCTACTCGCGTACGCTGATGACGTAGGCATCATCGGTCGAAAATTGCGGGATGTGACTGCAGCCTTCACAGGTATACAGAAGGAATCAGCGAAATTGGGTCTAACGGTGAACGAGGGCAAAACGAAGTTATTAGTTTCAACGAACACAGGATCTACTCGTTTCACACCAAGTTCTCGTAAGGTTCTCAGTAACCTGGTCTTTCCATCGGTCAGACGTATTAAGGTGCAGCGGTCGTGTTTGATAGGTAATGTTGTACGCATGGACGAAAATGCCCCAGCTCGAAAAGTCTTGGACAATGAACTCGATGGACGTCGCAGAAGAGGGCTACCAAGACTCCGATGGAAAGACCAGGTTACTGAGAACCTTACGAGGACTTGGTACTGGAGAAGAAGCACAGAAGATCGAGGCGCTTCTAATATTTTACTACGTGCGGTATATAATCCAGTGGAATGGCAAAGAAGTGCCAGCTAAGTAAGTAAGGAAGTATAACTATTGAAATTATTTCAAAAATCCATCAACTAATAATGTTTAGAATTCGTTAATTTTAGGACTTCTCAAATCGGATATAATTTATAAAAAAAAGTAATATCGGCAATTTTTATAATCGTAGGACTTAATACCTCAAAAAATATAGTGGGTCTACAAATGTTTTTTTTCTGTTGAAGATATTTTTATGTTTATTTTTCAATTTAATCAAATAAAATTTTATAGCAATTTTTTATTGAAATTTTTTCCCATTTCATCTATCTTTTCAGCTTCTCGTCCCAATACCTGTTACATTGAACTAGCACATGGTGGCCATTTAGGTTTCTATGAGGGTGGTCTCATCTATCCCAATCCTGTGACCTGGTTAGATCGTACACTGATAGCAATGATTGGTGCCCTGTACATGACGCACACGAATCCCACAAAGCACAAGATGATGTCATCGGCCTCAATATAAATAAGCTTGCGCAACAACAACAGCAACCTCCTCTTAAAGCAACAACTTCTCCCACACTTGTCCACCCCCGCCCCCTAAAGCTTTATATCTATAATGAAAATAACTTAAGGGATGAAGTGAAGAAATTGTATTTAAAATATTTTGTACTAAAATCAAGACATAAAAACAAGAAGAGAGGAGCATTTTATGATATTTGACAAGGCTAACTTTAAAAAAATAACAAAAGATATTGAAAACAACATAATTTTTTCAAAACTTGGCGACTAAATTTAACGAAAACTTGTGCTATAACAACAACAAATTTGTATTTATCACAAAATAAAAATAAACAAAAACAAATAATTTTGAAATTTGATACCAAGACAAATTAAAAAAAAAAGAAACACAAAACAAAACTAAATGTGAGTTTGAGAACCAAACATTAATTATATAATACGTGTATTACTAGAAAAAAGAAACAACCACAACAACAACAAATTTTACGAACTACAAAGAGTCTGCATTTTATGCTAGGAAACAATAATAATTATTAAATATAACAACAACAACAACAAATATAATCAATCGTTTTTTGAAATGTTTACAAAATTTATAAAAACCCAACAAAAAAAAAAGAAAAATAATTTTTTTTATATATAAAATAACAACACTGAATTGTTCATTTATTTCGCATAATATTTACTTTATTGAAAAAAAATTCAACAACAAATGCAACAAATTTATATACAACTGCAGAAAAATAAATATACAAATTAAAAACCAACCAACATTTTAAAGGCTAAACCTTGCTAATGTGCGTTAGGGGCATCTTTTTTATAATTACTATTATTATTATTATAATTATGTATAATTAATTATTAATGAACTTGTACTTTTTTTACATTTACACGTATTTTGCAAAATTTTGTACTCTTTTATACAGTTAAACATTTAGAAGAACAATTTCAACAACATACAAACGCTTTTTCGTGCTAATTGAAATTATTGTGTATTTTGTCCCTTTACCCCCTTTAAAGTTTAAGTGCTGTTAAGTTAAAATAATTTCATTAATTGTCCCTTTTTTTACCACCTGCGCTCACCTAGAAATTTCAATGGAATTTGTGTACTCTATTTCAAAGTGTAATTTGTAATTATTTGGCAATTGAAAAAAAAATGGCAAAAACCAAAATTTAAACTCTATGTGAAAATGTGAAAATCAATAATAAAACGAACACAAATTGGAAATACAGCATTATATTTATGTGTTATTATAAACTTAAAACATTTACCATCAACTTAAGCATTAACAAACACACAAAAACATAATAATATATTTATATTTAAGCAACTTGTGTGTATAATTTAAGTACGACAAGACGACACGACGACAACAACAGATAAGTTAAAAAAAAAATCAAAATATTTAATATTTATGTATGAAAATTTATCACTGAATGTTATATGTGGATACAGAACAGAAGATAAAAAGTAAAAAATGATGAAACAATAAATAAAAAAACCAAATAATCCATACTAAAATTTTTCTATGGCAATTTGTATTCTCTGCTGCGGGACGTCTAGGGAAGTTGATGTGTATGGCCGTATGAAGGAAACTTAGTTGGGATTGGCACTTGCATGTAATTAGTGTTTTTGTCCCGAGAATTCCCGGTACAAAAATCCCAAGAATGCCGGCCAATTTTTTGTCCCGGAATCCCGGGAATGCGACCGGGATTTCCCGGGATTTCATTATGCTTATTTTATCTGTCAATATAAAAATGTTAAATAAGTTTAAATCCACTAAAACCATTAATTGTTTAGTGTTCCAAATTTTTTCCATAAAATTACCAATTGGTGACTATTTTCGTGACCATCACTATCGTATATCGTCTCTCGATGCGTTATTTATGTTTCAAATGTGCTTTAATATATAGAGAAAAATTCGAACGTATTAAATTGCTAAAATGGATCAGCATTACAATGTCCATGAGTTGATGGGTACTTACTAATTGATATATATGATTGGCATATATTCTAAAACAATATTTTTAAGCCAATTGACTGACATATAACTTTCTTTATTGGTGTACTGGGTGATTGTACCTTTAGGTGTTTGGTCTGAACGATGATAAAACGTTTCCCCTTTTTATTCCAAGGAGTGCGAATCTCAAAAATCCCTTCATATTGCACAATTACCCTATAAAATAAGTGTTAAATCTAATTGTCGCGATTCCACCTTTAGTCGTTTGGTCTGGGTGATCAGTTTTATCCCATTTTCGGTTTTGTCCTGAAAAAAAGTTCGAAATTCTTTCATATCGCAGAATTGCTCCATAAAATAAATATTCGCCCCAATACCCGCATTTATAACTTTAGGGTGATGCTACCAATTTGATATGTATTCAAAGCGCACAACTACTCACTAAAATTAATACTCCGCCGCTTATTTGCTATTCTACCTTAAGCCGTTCGGTCTTGGTTTGGTTAGGTTTTTCTTTAAGGGGTAACAATTTTGAAAAATCTCATGCAAATCTATAATTCTATATGAAGCATTTCCATATAGATTTGTGCGATGCTAACTTTAGCCGTTGGTCTGGGCGTTTGCATAAGTTTTACCCCTTTTGGGTCTTTTTTAGCCCCTAAGAACGAATTTTGAAAAATGCCTTCGGATTGTAGCTTTAGTCGTTTGGATTGAGTCCTTAATTACCCCTAAATGGATAAATTTCGAAAAATCACTTCGTGAAACTCTCTAATTCTATAAGGATATTGCTTAATGGTACCGGTTTTACCCTTTTTAGCCTTTTTACACCAAAAAGTACGAATTTCGAAAAATCCCTACTAGCAGCCCTATTGTTCTTTAAGAAGCTTTCTCATATACATTTCCAGCTCATATACAGCTTTTTCCGTTTGGCCTGGATAATGTTACCGGTTTTCTCACTTTTTTCCCTAAAAGTCTAAGTCTATAAGGAAATTGCTCATGTACAGGTTTCATGATGATAGCTTGTCTAAACATTAACAAATTTTCGGATAAACCATAACACGAGATTTTAGAATTATTTTTATATTTCATTTCATATTCGTTTGTTTGTATTAAAATTAAAAAAGGCAATTTTTATTTATTTTTTGTTTTGGACCGGGAATTCCCGGGATCCCGGGAAAATGATATAAAAATCCCGATATCCCGGGAAATGAAAAATGCCGGGCATTCAAAAACACTACATGTAATAGATAATCTTATGAAGACAAGTGAGATGGCGCAACAATTTTTGTTTTGTGTACGTGACAATGACGCCGGAATAATGTTTGGCCAAATTTTTTCGCTGTCCGATTATAAAGGTATTTGTAAAGGTATTTCTTATGTATGGCGTAGTCACGTCGAATGTTTGTCGTTTTTTTTAATTTGATGTCGATTGTGAGACTAAAATACGACTCTGTTGAATTCTATTACAAACTTTGCACATTGGTTAGATCTGTGAAAAATTTGGCCTTAATACTAAAGAAACATCCAATGGGCATATAACTTGGACTAAGGGGGTTTTTGGGGTCGCTGATTTCAAGACCGGAGTAAAATTCTGAAAAAACAAAATGGCTGAAATTTAAAAAAAAGGCTTGCATTTAACTGATATTCAGCCCTATTCTGCGTTTCGACTACGCACGGATTTTCTCCGTTTTGGCATTTCTGGTATTCTGCGTTCCGTTCCGTTCCGCTTTTCTTTCGATTGTAGCTATTCTACATTACGAACGTATTTACGTTTTTGTAAGTTGTAATTTAGCTGACGGGGTTTGCGTAAAAAAATACAAAATATAAAAAAGTATTTAGAAAAATGTAAGTATCAAATAGATCAATGTTTTTTATTTCTTTTTACTGATTTCTGATGTTTATTTCATTTATTACAGGTCAAAAACAACAACGCCCGCGCAATACGAGAAGCTGCTGGCTTTCATGGCCAAAAATACCGATATTGCTGGAGGCTTCCACTCCAGACCAAAGGAGGCTTTACAGGCATTTTGGGAAGAAGTGCGATGTGAGCTAAATGCAATAGGGCCACCAAGTAAAGTTTGTGAATGTATGACTATGCCTGTGTGACTGTGCCTTGACTGGACATACTGCTCCGCGTTGTCATCCTCTTCCAATGTTCACTTTTTGTTTGTCTTTTGACACTCACTGATATATTTAATTCCACAAAAATTTACTTTTTTTCTTTTTAACAAACTTTATGCTTTAGGTTTTTGCTTTGTTTTACACAATTGCTTATGTTTTGTTTCGTTATTTTTCGTTCCACTGACAAAACAGATTATTGTGAATACACACTTGCTTCCTCATTTTCTTTCGATTCAGTTTTTTGCTGGAATACCAATTTACGATCCGTGCGTAGCGGAATGCGGGAGCGTAATCGAAACGCAGAATAGCCCTGATTGTGCCTAAAGACGTTATTGGGATCGCTGATTTCGAATCTGGAGTACAATTTTGAAAATAATGGCGGCCATTTTTTCAATAAATGTTGGAATTTATCCGATATTGTGCCTATGGGGGTTTTTGGGGTCGCTGATTTCGAATCCGGAGTCAAATTTTAAATAAACAAAGTGGCGGGTACAAAATGGCGGACAAAAAATGTTATAATTTAAGTTATATTTTGGTTTTTGGGGTTGCTAAATTCGAATTCGGAGTCAAATTAAAAAAAAAAACAAAGTGGCGGACATTTCGTTTGAGTGAATTTTTTGAAAATAATATCCGCCATTTTGTTTATTTCAAGTCTGACTCCGGATTCGAAATCAGCGACCCCTCGATACCTCTTAGTGCTAAGTTTCATACATATCAGAAGTCTCCTAATTTTTGGAATACATTTTTCAAAATTTTTATCGAAGGTAGGGTATATTCAAAGGGTAAAATAAGGGAAAAAGGCAAAAATAGGCAGTTTATCCTGGGTCATTTCGATGAAGGAAATATCAAATTTTAACGTAGTGATAAGAATTTGCACATGCTAGGTGATTTAATATAAGTTTAAGTCAAAGAAACATCAGAAATTTTCCAATTATGTGAATTTTTGAGCCTCTTAAAAAACTTCAAATTTTATTGAAACAAAACAAGAAACTTTCCCCCTTTCTATTGAATTATACACAATTAAAGTACAAAATTTGACCATTTCAATTCACAAAAAAATATTAAATTTTTATTATTTAAACTAAAAACTACCGTTAGTTATAACTCACCATATATTGCCTTAATATTTTATATGACGAATACCCAAAACATAAGTCAACTTTAAAGGGCTGCAGGGCTAGTGTATTTTGCCTTAAGATTTACATGTAAAAACGAAAGAGCATTATAATAAAAAGATTTTACTCTTTAAACTAATTTATTAAAAACATCTCTTTTTACTTAATAAAGGATGGAAAACACAAAGAAATTTGCTTAAAAATCCAAACTTTAACAAAGAGTAACATAAAAAACAAAAGTTTAAATAAAGGCAATTATGTAACGTCATAAAAGGAAGGGTGAACAGCATTGGTCCTTCCTCACGCGACTCCGAAGGATGGAAGAAATTCAAGGCTAACATGAAGACAAATGATTCATCTACGCTTAGTTCTCATTGTAGGTTGTGCAAGGCAGATATTGAAATCATTTTCAGACCCATTTTGGTAACCTTCAGCGAGAATTCGCAAAGTTGCTGCAAATTGTGATGCCTTAGTAACTCGCGTTGATAGACATTCATCTAGAAGCTTATGTCACATCGGGGTCTTAGAACGTATTTAAAAGCATTCTTCATTCATCTGAAGTTGCTTTTAAATCTCTGGAAGAACTATTTAAATGCAAATTATAAATGAAACTTTGAATAACGAATTTGTTAGACCGGTGTCTTAATTGTGTCTTAATTTTTTCATCGGAAGATGAACAATTCTCAACACTAAACATTTCTGTTAATTATTACTTATTTTATTTAAATAAAAAAATAAAACATTCGAATGACCGAACAAGGGGTTTATGTATCCATCAGCTGTTTTTGCGACAGGGTGACAAAAAAAAATATTAAAATTCCCAAGTACAATCTATTGCAATAACACTCAAATCGAATGTTTTACATGATACTAATTAAAAGTAAATTCGACCGCGACTACGACAGTTGTCGAAAGTCGACTACGACATACATAATAAGGGGGATTAACATGAGCTTTGCTAGTTATTTGGAGACTTAGAAATATGACGCCATAAACAGTGGTTCTAAACATTATGTTTTTATTAACAAGGTCCGATTCAATTTGCACTGGTTTGTGTTTTTGTGAAAGAAAAAAAAACTGACTTCTATTTTTGTCACGTAGCGTCACCCTCTTTGTTCAAATTTGAACATGGGTTTTCTATTTTTGTAATGTGTGGCGTTGTAAGTCCGAATTTCCGAATTTGGCCAAATTTTGCAAAAGCTAAACGCTTATAAAAACATGACTCTAATATGACTATGGGCTATATCGATCTATTTTCCTACCACAACTTCCCAACGGAAAACTGCAGTATATAATATTTGTTTAGTCAGTTTAATTCTCTTGTAATATTAGGCAAAACATCAGAAAATAGACAAATTTTCCACGCCCTTTCTGGTCAAATTCCAAATGGGTCATGTTACTCGTACCTTCCAAATTAGCCTATTTCCAGAAAATTCTGAAATGATGTTACAGAAATAATATTATAGAAATGAGATTTTTGTACGAATTAATTTCTAATACACTGAACACTGTAAATTAGAAAATTCACTGGGGAAGAGGTGAAAATTCACTATCAAACTAATAAGAACTGGACTAAATTACTATAGAAAACTTCAAATGCGTTTATCTGCTAAGTAAACTAAGTGTCGAATAGGAAAAGGGGGCTTAATTTGTGGTCACTCTGAAAAAGAAGAGAATTTACAGGGAATTCCAATTTTCTCAGTTCTCAGATGGTACTATTAAATCTCTCTACACAATCGAGAACGCTACTATCACATTTGGTCTACCTTTTTTTTATATAAAAATGATAACACAGTACAACACATGATTTGCCAACTCAATTCTGTGAACTGTATGTGAAATTAGACCCAAAAAGAAGAATTTCTGCATCATTCGTTTTGTCTTCTTACCTGCGATTTGAAGTTAGTATCGATTTGAAGTTAGTACTATCGTATAGGGGAATTTATCACGTTTAAGGCCCTGTTATTTGACATAGCTCGACAACCACTAGCCCAATTTAGTTGAAATAAATTTTAAAAAATTAAGAATTACAATTCCCTTAATCTGTTCATATATTGTTTTCCTATACAAGTAGCACTTTCGAAGTTAAAAATTAATGTATGAAGGGAAAAAATTATTTTTTGCCTAAAAATTTAAATTTTTTTTTTTAAAAATACATAAAAAATCCATTATGGAAAAAAGTTTCAAGTCTAGTTATTTTTTCGCAAAGTCACATAACCTATGAGCAAAATGAGACAAAGATCATAAAAATCGATGCACGCGTTTCGCTTTTATTCGCAATTGAGTAAATGTATGAATTTCAAAAATTTGCTCGAGATATGCACAACATTATTTGGAGAAAACATTGACACCTTTTTCATGATTCTGAGAATTAAAAAAAAAGGAATAAACAAAAGGTTATTTGATTTTTATGATTGCGGTAATAAATGTACGTGGACAATTAAACGGAAAGTGGACCTTTTTATTATTTGGGTTTTTCCGGTGGCTACCTATATGATTTTTTTACAGAAATTGCACCCACATTTAAGGGTGGTCATTATTTGGAAAGTTTTGCACAGTTTGAAACGGACAAGTGCTGAATCAGGTATATAGCCAGCCGCCCTTAAAATATGCGCCCATTTATAAGTACCTGGCAGTAAAATATTCAAAAATACGTAGTATTTATAGGTGTGCATTGATCGATTTTTGGCATTCAGCCAGTGCCGACGAACGCGAACAGTAAAAGTGATTTTTCTCCAGTTTTTTAAAAGTGAATAACAACAAAACATAAAATATATCAATATGGAAAACAACAAGTGTCCATATTTGGATGAATATTGTTACGTTTGTGGTCATATCGTCCGAAAAATACAGAAAAAAGATCGAAAAAATTTGTTTACTGAGCAATTCAAAACCGCGTATTGTAATTATTTCGATGAAGCAGATTTGCTGCATTTACTGCCACACTTCCAGTGCAACGCCCTGCTGATACCGATGCACCTAAACCTCCGAGTGCGGATACTGTGTCCCTGCTAGCCGAAACCGTTTTCACCAATCCGATAGATTTGGATGATGCTGATTGGATACCCGATATTGAAAATAGTGCACCACAACCGCTACCACAAATCGAAATGGATTACATTGTGGCCAAGCTGGGACTATCACAACACGACTCCGAATGGCTGACATCATTTGTGAAGAGAAGAAAACTCACACAGCAAAATGTCAGCGCAACATCATACCGACAACGCCAAGCTGATTTTCAGAAATTTTATTCCGTTGACGAAGCAAATACGTTCACGTACTGCCATGATATCCCAGGTTTAGTGAAAAAATTGGGAATGGATTATATCGCTGACGACTGGCGTTTATTCATCGATGGCTCAGTTACTAGTTTGAAAGCTGTGCTGCTGCACAAAAAAAATAAAAAACCATGCATTCCATTGGGATTCAGCACAACTATGAAGGAAACGTATGAAGCATTGGGCGAAATTTTGAAGAAAATCAAATACGATGAACACAAATGGAACATTTGTTGCGATCTGAAGGTGCTTAACATACTACAAGGGATTATAGAAAAGGGCGGATATCCAAAATACGTTTATAAGAACTGAAAACAGAATCGTAATTAATCGAGATTGACCAACTTCCATTGTAAGGTTTACTGTTGTAACACGTTTTTATAGTTTGTATAAATTTCAACAGAATAATACTATAGAATTAAATTTGTTTAAAATATAAAATATTTTTTTTTTTTTGATGAATACAATTTTGACGATATTAAAAAAGCAAAATATTTTCCATCAGATGAATTTCGCTCGCAGTCGGTAGGATTCGAACCTACGCTCCCAGAGGGAATCTGATTTCTAGTCAGACGCCTTAACCGCTCGGCCACGACTGCATGTGGGTATCAGTGGCTATTGAAGATACTTGAACATTAATATTATACTATGGTGGTTGTTGTTATTTATTTGCTATTCTGTATTGCAATAAGTGCGAAAGAGATGCTTATAGACTGTCATACTAAAGATGATAGTGACATGTAGATGGCACCGGAAGTTTTCCATTACTATAACATTTTATTTTACCAATGTTTTCTTAATGATATGATGGAATACGGTATTACCGACATGAAATGTTAAATATATTGTATTAATAACGTTTGTGGTAGTACTGTATTCGTTATAGATAATAATGTGACCAACAGTGACTTAGCACATACATCAACCCAATATTACAGTTTAACATTTCGTCGATAATAACTAGATTGGGAGAGTTACCAAGCCTAAGTTTTAGAAATCACATATTATTACGTTTATTTTTGAATTTTTTTTGAAGGGTTGGTTGGTGAATATTTAAAAAATAAAAACTCATAGATCAACAGTACAAAACAAGAGGAAAATAAAAAAATTTAATTTTTTTTTTAGAAAAAAAGCATTTTATTGCTTGCATAGTGTTATTGTAACTCGATTAATTAATTTTGTAGTTTTGTCAATATTTTTATTACTTACCAATAAATGGCATTTGTTTCAGTGATTACCTCTTTATCTTAATCTCTTACCGTATAGCAATTTCTTTATGTTGAAAATAGGTAATAGTCGGTCAGAGCTAAATCTGGGAAATGTGCCAAAAATTGGTGGCACAATGAACATTGTATGGGTTTTGAGAAATTTAAAAAGTCATAGAACTTTCAAACTGCCCTAATATCATTGTTAGCATTGTTAGCAGTTATGGAAATTATAGATACAGAAAAACAACAATCATTCTTCTCAGTTAAAAATAATGGACATGTTAACAATTTAATTATAAAAAATTAACAACAAAAATAAACTTATAAAAAAGTATTAGTTAGTAAAATTATTATTTTATTCTTCTCTAAAATATATATTGCACAATGTTATAACAATTGGTAATTCACTAAGATGTAGTTGAGATTTCATCATAAAGTAAGTCGATGTTTATATGAAATACTTGCTTACTTTATGATCACCATGTAAAAGTCGAAAATTCACTGGGAATGGGGTAGAAATTCACTATCAAACTAATGAGATATTGACCAAAACATCATGAAAATCAAATGCGTTTATCACCGAGCTAGGCGTCTAATCTTAAAAATAAATGGTTAAATTTATGTTCAATACAAAAAAAAGTAACGAATTCCTGAGAAAGAGGTGGGAAATAAGGTAATTTGTATGGAAAGTACCAGTAGTGGCAGCAAAGCCAGATCTATTTTTATTTGTCAATCAACGTATTATTAACGTACAGAATGTGCTATATTTAACTTGATTCAATATACCAAACTAGGCCATTTGGAATGGGAAGTTCCATAAGGGATCGACCGATTCTGCTTATATTCATTCCTGAGTCAGATTTTATAACCGTTTACTTTGCGCTTTGCGCCGGCCGTGGCATAGTGGTTAGAACACGCGACTACCATGCGGGAGATCGCAGGTTCAAACCTCGCTCCAGTCATCTTAAAAAAAAAGAAAAAAAGAAATAAATTTTTCTTTCATTGTCGGCTCCCCTCGAATGTTGTTGACAGCAACTTCGCAGTATTAAGCGTCGATTCAATCGGCGTGTCTAGTAAGAGCTTCTCAAAACAGTGACGTTCGCATTCGTCGATAAACAAGTAGGTGCCGTTAGTTGTGAATCTAAAAATAGAAAGCGTGTTAATTCACAACAACGCGAGAAGCTCATTCATGGGGTGCAAAGGGAAATTAAGTTAAGTTAAGTTTACTTTGCGCTAAATGAATCAATGAACTCAGTGTACTTACAAAAAAGATATGCATGTAAAACTATGTGGCTGAATTCGGTCATTTGTATAAGAGGAACATATCGTCGGTATCCTGCAAAAAGGTCTTAGTAAAATTTTTGTATTATTGATGAATTCAAGTTGTTGGACTGTGGGCGTGCCCGGTTTTGACGAAATTTAATTTTTTTTTTCTTAATTTAGTCAAAATAATGTAAAAATATTCGAGATTCAGCCAAGTTATGAAAAGGGCAAGCTTCCAAACACTACGATGACTTGGTAAGAAGGATAATGTTTCGTGCAGAAGAGATTAGTCTAAATGGTTAGATAACCTTGTGCAAAGGGCGGAAGCAGCCGTTGAATACAAAAAAAGCCATGCCAGTCCCGACTAGTGATTTTGATTACCCGGCATTTTTCATTTCACGGCAAATCGGGATTATTATTTTATTTAATTTTCCCGGGATACCGGGAAATCCCGGGCCAAAACAAAAAAAAATCAAATAAATCTCAAGTTATGGTTTATCCGAAAAATTTTTAATACTTAGTCAAGCTATTATCGTGAAGCCTGTATATAAGCAATCTCCTTATAGACTTAGGGGGTGCTCGAGGGTGCTTTACAATTTAGGAGCTGCACGAGGTGTTTTTTCAAAATTCTTCCTTTTAGGAGTAAAAAAGGACCCAATCCAAACGACTAAAGCCTTAGACCCACAAATCCATATCCGAAGGCATTTTTCAAAATTCGTCCTTTAGTGCTAAAAAATAAATGCCCCAAAAGGGGTAAAACTTGTACCATCACCCAGACCAGCGGGTAAAGGCAGAATACGTTCGAATTTGTCTCTATATGATAAAGCAAATGTCAAAGGAAAACAACACACCGAGAGATGGAAGATGATGGATGATGGATTTCGGGACAAAAACAGCGCAAGTGTTTAAGAATATAAGAGAGACAGAAAGGTTGCCAGAAGAATGGTGGGGATCTTGGTCACCCTTCCAAAAGAAAGACGATCTAAATCTATGCAAAAACTACAGAGGTATTATGCTTCTGCCGATCCCATCAAAGGTGCTAAATGAGATTCTCTTTTACCGTGTAAGCGAGAAACTGGACTCAATCATTTGCAGACAACAGGCTGGTTTCCGACCCAATCATTTTTATGTCGACAACGTAAATACGTTGCAAATAATAGTAGGAACGTCCTGTGGAGTTCAGGACAGCCCTTCAACCCCTATTCGTCGATTGTGGCACAGCATTCGACATCATTAAACTGTACATGGAGTGCTTTGCAACAGCGAGGGATTGCACCTATCAACTACATACCTATTACTTATCGAGGCTCACAATGAAGGCTTCAAGTGCAGGGTTCTATATAGTGGTCGCTTATCGGAGGACTACAGTACCAACTCCGAAGTACGTCAAGGCTGTCTCTTGTCACCTATTTTATTCATAATATTATTGGAAGACGTTTTAACACGGGCAATCGTCGAAAAATCGTGGTATCACATGGAATCTACAAAACCAACTAGAAGATCTGGCTTACGCGGATGACATATATCTAATATCAACAAGACATACCGATATGCAAAATAAAATCAACGACTTTATCTCGGAGTCTAGTAGTGCTGGACTGAATCTTAATTCAACAAAGAACAAAGTACTAAAAATAAAAATAAAATACAATGCTCGGTTCCAACTTTAAATGATTTAGAACCACTCCTTGCAGTTGGTCACAAAAATGTATGAAACCATCCCATTGTGCGTTGTATGCCAGTTATTATTATTTATATGCCAATTTTATCGATTCCATCCAATTCCCAAAATAAAATTTTTATAAAATTTCGTTAATCAGAACATTTTTATAATTCTTTCATTTACCCAAAAATAACCGATTTAGGACCATAGTTCAGTGTAGATAATATTTTACCTCTTTCTATAACACAAGGGAACAAGGTATTTGTTGTTTAAGAACTGAATATTGTTTTAAAGGTAATTTGGGACGCTGAATCCAAATCTGCACTTAGTTTTTTTGTATCAGCTCGACTTTTCGCGATATACCGTTATGTCCATAACTAAGGCACTTCCACTACAAATATTTAAATAACTTGAAAACGGTTCACCATATTCAATTAAAAAAAAAAACTTAAACTCGTCAACAAAATTATCTTTAATCCGTGCCTACATTGTTTTTAATTTGGCTTTGTAGTTTCAGAGATATCGTTGTAGTTTTAAAAAATAAAACAAAAAATTCACAAAAAAAAAAAAATTTTTGTTTTTTAAAAATTCATAAAAAAAATTATTGCAACAAAAATCACAGTGTTTGTCTTAAAACATTTAGTTTAATATAGTGTGAATCAAATGAGCTTTATTTCATTAAAATACCTGCACAACTTTTGATTTTGTCAACAATTTACTGAGATAACTAAATTTACAAAAATCACGATTTCCATACAAAAATAACATTTATTAATATGTTTGTGAAAGTGTAACTCGAGCAAACCTTAACGGATCGTTATGAAAATTTATCAGTATTAATATTTTTCGAAACGAACTTATGGGATTGTAAATGGGCGGAATAGCCCCACCCCTTCTGGTACCTCCCATACAAAATTACCTATTTTTGGATAATTAATATATCTTCGATAGCTGCCAAACAGACTACCGGAGGATATTGAAAATTAATCAGTTTATTTATCTTGCAAAAGTAGACAAACCCTAGAAAAACCGCAAGCGTTGCCATACCCCTACTGGTACCTCCCATACAAATGACCGAACTCACCCCAATAGTCTTACATACATATCTTTTTTGTAAGTACACTGAATTCAGTCAAACTATGCGGAAGTTTTACGGTTATGAAAATATAAATCAGGAATGAATTTGCACTATATCGGATCACCCCTTCTGGTACCTCCCATACAAAATTACCTATTTTTGGAAAATTAATATTTCTTCCTTAACTTCCGAATTGAAACCTGCCGATTCATTAAATTTGGTCTGTTAATTAATATTGTAAAAGGAGGCAAAACTAAAAATTAAACTATAAATAAATTTGCAAATTTATCATGATTTTTAAAAATACAAAATTTAAATTTTTTTTGTGTAAAAACAAAAAATTGCGAAAAATCTGTTATCACCGAATTTAGCATAACTCATTCAATTTTCAATCGATTATTATGTACATACATGTTTTAGAAAGCTATCTTAATATGATATTCAATAAAGCTAATAAAAATAACAATTTGCCCCTAACCGATTAACTTTCAGCGTGAAGAAAATTAAAATGTGTAATTTTTTGTGTAATTTTTTTTTTTTTTTTTGAATAAAACAGCCGTTACTCAGTCATTTTTTTTTGTAATATTAAAAAATTTGATTTTTTTCAAAGGTAACAACGATATCTTTAATAAAAAAATAAAATTTTAAAATCCGGCTTATGAAAAAAAAATTATGATTTTTTGAACTATAATTTTTTGGAAAAAAGTCGAAAATACGATTAGTACCTGTAACTTAAAAATTCGAGCTGATGGAGAAAAATGGAGATTAGATTTGAAATCAGCGACCCCAAATTAGTAAAAAACAGCTATCGAATTCCAAACAACACTCAAAAAGTTCAATTTTGTTCCCTTGTGTAATGAATCATTGGGTGCCGTTGGGGATGTTAAGTGAATCTTGCATCTCAAGCCGACTCACAACCTCCTTCGTGGTGGCATATTTTTATCACGAAGGCGGTTGGTTATGCTAGCCACCCGCCTTCAGGTCCTTTTTCATAGCCAGTGAAAACACGACAAAGAAAAAGTAACAAACGGAACACCCCAAATGTTGACGACCCCCGCAAACGAAATAAGGACCATGATTAAAGGATAGGCACCTGGAACGTACGGACTCTCTATAGAGAAGGTGGCACTATCCGACTGGCGGATGTCCTAAAAAAAATATAAGGCAGACATCACTGCCATCCAGGAGTTGAAATGGACGGGACAAGGATACTCGCGACGTAAAAATTGCGACATATATTACAGCTACCATGCCGAAAAGCACGAATTTGGATGTGGATTTGTAGTTGGCGAGAGACTCAGACATCTTGTCTCGCGATTCAATCCTGTTAGTGATTGAATTGCAACAATCCGCATCAAGTCGAAATATTTCTACATCACGCTGATTTGTGCTCATGCCCCGACGGAAGATGAAGACGATGAGATTAAAGATGCATTTTACGAGCGCCTAGAGGAAACATACGACCGCACGATACGTAGCCGTCAAGGTGCGCACAAGATTGAGCAGAGCGAAAAACGCACGTAACTAAACACAAAGAAAGCTGGGCATCGCAAAGCTGCAAACCCCAGAGATAGCCACTGCCTACTCCAACCACCTCTCCCAAATTACTACGACACAACGCCTCTACTTCTGACGTTGCGCATTCCATGGCAACCGCCGCAACAACCGTGCTAGATTGTAACCCGGGCTGTTAGGGAACGGCACAGGGAGACAGTTAAACAGGTTAGACAGCTATTTAATCGAAAAAACGTCGGATGAAGGAACGGGAGTACGAGGATATAGAGCAATACAGAGATATAGGAGAGGCCCGGAAATTTTACCAGAAAATAAAAGCAAAAGGCTACGGTAATGGGCTCCCCCCCTGTAAGGACAAGGATGGAAATCGAAAATTGTCGACTACGGCTTAGATTGCCCACCACCAAGTAAAACCGAGGTAAAAAGAGCAATATCGCGGCTGAAAAATAATAAAGCAGCCGGCGCCGACAGACTTCCGGCAGAGCTCGAGTGCATGCCCGATGATTGGAATCTAGGCGCATTGTGTCCTGTGCTAAAAAAAATGTGATCCTAGTGAATCCACCCATCACATATAAGGTCCTGTCGCGTTTGCTATGGGAAAGAATAAAGCCAGTGTTATCCAACCTGATCGGGCCTTATCAGTGTGGTTTAGACCTGGTAAATCAACAACTGACCTGATATTTACACTTCGGCAAATCCTGGAAAAGACCCAAGAGAAACAGATTGACACGTACCATCTTTTTGTAGACTATAAAGCTGCCTTCGACAGCCTGATACGGCAGAAATTACTCGAAGTCAAGGCTCAGTTTGGTATTCCAGCGAAGCCGATACGCCTTTGTGGAATGACGCTGACGAACAAAGAATATACTCGTTTGGGAAACTGCGTGAACGTTCACAACTATAATTTCGAGGTGGTAGATAATTTTATCTACATATGCAAGCATAAGCAAGCGATTCAATCACAGAGCCCTCTCTCGACGAACTAAACTCCAGCTATACCAGATACTGGTTCTACCTGTCTTAATGTATGGTTAGGAATCCTGGGTTATGACACAAGCGTATGAATCGGTTCTGGCAGTATTCGAGAGAAAAATACTCCGTAAAATATATGGGCCCATCATCGTTAATGGAGAGTATCGGCGTCGTATGAATCATGAGCTGTACGAGCTGTACACTGACATTGACGTGGTCAGACACATTCAGACGCATTAAGGTGCAACGGTTGCGGTGGTTAGGTCATGTTGTACGCATGGACGAAAATGCTCCAGCTCGAAAAATCTTCGACAATGAACTCAATGGACGGCGCAGAAGAGAGCGACCAAAACTCCGTTGGAAAGACCAGGTTACTTAGAACCCTACAGAACTTGGTGTGACTAACTGGAGAAGAAGCGCAGAAGATCGAGGAGCTTATAATATTTTTCTACGTGCGGTATATAATCCACTGGGGTTGCAAAGAAGTACCAGCTTAGTAAGTAAGTAAAATGAATCAGTATTTCATAATACTGTTAAATTTTTATTAGGGTCAGTTTACTCACATTGGAATGTCCACCAGCCATTCAGCCAGACAGACGGACATGGTTCAATCTTCTTAAAAACGTCACGAAACGAATGTGGTCTTAAGATATTTAGGGTCTAATACGTCTCCTTTAATGCGTTACAATTTTCTCGTATCAAATGATATATACCATCAGGGTGATGGTATAGACATCAAACAACATTGCGTTATGATAATTTGAGCACCCTTTATATAAAATTTACAAATACTGTGTAACAGATATATTTGAGTGGTGCATCAGTTTATCAGTATTACTTTCTGGACTCAGTACTGCAACTTCAATCCAAGACTTTCATCAAGAGGTAAACATGACTATCTGGGAAATGAAATGAACCAGTTAAAGGGAATACCCAGAGAACGACGTTTTGTAAACAAGGTCAACAATGTGCCAATAGTGTGAGACCGAGTAGACAGCACTCACTCAAATCTTGATTTCTTATCAAAGGAAATTACATTATGCGTGAAACAAGATAAAGTTGCAATGACGCAATTGATACGCAAACAGCTGAGCCGAGAAATGAGATACAAAAAAAAACAAAACAAACTTATGGCTCTACTATATAAAGGGCTATGCTAGTTGTATTGATACGTCAGTGGTCATTGCAAATTCTTGGGAGAATACTAAATCAAGATGTGGTCAATTCAACGGGTTTTAGTTTTGCTCTGCATTGTCGCAGTCGTGGCGGCCAGTCCAGCCATAGAGAAATCAAAGGAATCGGGAGAATTTGAAGAATTTGGCAATTCTGGAGAGTTTGGCAATTCGGAAGAATCTGTTGAAACCGAAGAATCTCTAGAATCTTTGGACACTGTAACCACAGATATCTGTAGACCTGGCTGCCCTCGCATTTTTGATCCCATCTGTGCCATGGATGAAGAGAACAAAGGGGATTTTAGATATTTCCATAATATGTGTCTCTTGGAATACGACCGTTGTCGCCGAGGCAAAGGTAAGCTATTTGAAAATTTAATTTAAATGTAATTATATATTTTCCTTAATACCCGTGACAACAGCTTGGAAGCCCACACAGATGCTGCAGTGCCTGACGAATGTTGATCCTTCGCTACGTGATGACTGCCTGCGTGCCTGTCCCTTTATCTATAATCCAGTGTGTGCCAGCAATGGTGAATATGTAGAGGTTTTTGGCAATCAATGCATATTTGGCATGGAAAATTGCTTAGCTAGCGGCAGTAAGTTGAACGTTATTTCACATTATCCACTTTCTTGTGTTGGTTTTTGTTTCCTGCGCCTTACATCCTTTATTCGTAGCACAGACCAAGCTAAGAAACCAATACAAAAAAACATACACATTTAAATATTTCTTTCTCTTTGTTTGATTTTCTTATGCTTTTCTTTATTTCTCGCTCTTGCCTTCTTCCCGACCAGAGTGGTCATTGGTTCGTGGTGAAGTTTGCGGTTTGTAGAGATAAATGATGGATGGCCTTATGATTGCCAGCATTGGGGCATCTTTATCGGGCAAAAAGGATACGGTTTTTATTTGCGTTTTTACTTACGTTGCTTGTTCGCCTTTTATGTTTAAGTAAAGACTAATAAGAGATTTTTTCGTTTAATTTTTATTAAATTATATCAAAATTGTTTGGTTTTGTCGTGTTTAGTTTGTAATTATAAATTTACTATTTTTTTTCAGTTTTTTTTGTTTTATTTTGTATTGTTATTATCTATTTACATTAATCGTTTATGGATTTTTATATATTAAATTATAATTGCGTTTTTTTTCTACTTAATATTAAGTGACATTTTATTTAACCAATGCCATTCATTGTATACATCTATAGAGATACTTATATCTATATTGATAGAATTATATACTAACGGTATTTACAAATAAATTCATTGCATTAGCTAGTTAAATAATAATTAGTTTTTTTTGGTTGAAATACAGTTGAGGAAATATAATAGGATCAATAGGATTTTTAAATTATTATGGAATGTAACTTGACAAAACGAATGATGCAGAACTTCTTCTTTTTGGGGCTACTTTCATGTGCAGTTCTCAGAATTGAGTTCCAAAATCATGTGTTGTACTGTGATATAACATCCTTTCAGTGGTAGCATATGTAAGAAGGCGCAATGTTGAGTAACCTAAACGGCATGCTACCACCGATGCGTCTTAGGCAACAGAAGGTACTGAAGCTCAACACAACGGACGGCTCTCTTAGTGACTTTGGCAGCCCCAAGAAACTAGGATCGGGCGCGGTGGCCTAATAAGCCAATCTCCTTAAACAAGCCAATCTCCTTAAACAAAACCATGTCACACAACTCTTGTAAAAGCAAATTCTATTAGCAATAATAGAATAGATCTTAAACCGAACAATGAAAAACATATTCATATTCTGCACAGATCGATTAAAAAAAACAAGAGAATACATACACGGGAGGTACACTGGGTTGGCATTTGATGCCAAAAACAATTCTATGCAATTTTGTCCGATGGACAAAGCATAGACAAGAGCTTGTGTGGATTATGTTGACGTTGTCTTCGTTGATACCATTTTCGCACCGGTGTGTGTGAGCTTCACATTGATTGTGTGAAGCTTTTAACACTTTTAACAGCAAACGGCACTGATGATGATGGTTTGGCAACCATCGAAATAGCTATCTGCCCTGCCAGCTGTCAACATAATCCATGTCACACAACTCTTGTAAAAACAAATTCTATTAGCAATAATAGAATAGATCTCAAACCGAACAATGAAAAACATATTCAAAACCAATTATAATAAAAACACGAAGAAAATAAAAAACAAGAGAAAAACGCCCCCCCAAAAGGTTGACGGGCTTCGCAAACGTTATAAGGACCATGATTTACGGTTATGAACCTGGAATGTCCGAACTCCCTACAGAGAAGGTGCCTCTATCCAAATGGCGTATGTCCTCGACAAATACAAGGCTGACATCACTGCCATACAGGAAATGCTATGGATAGGACATGAATGCACACCACGGAAGAACTGTGATATCTTTTACAGCGGCCATGCAGAAAGACATGAATTTGGATGTCGTTTCATAGTCGACAAGAGACTTCGACATCTGGTCTTTGCGAATTAACCCTGTAAGTGACCGAATAGCCACTATTCACATCCGGGAGAAATATTTTTACATCACGCTGATTTGTGTACACGCCCAGACGGAAAACGAAGGTGAGGACATTAAAGATGCATTCAATGAGCGCCTGGAGAAAATATATGACCGCTGCCCTGCACATGATATTAAAATTGTTCTGGGAGACTTTTGATGTTAAAATAGGAAGGGAAGATGCTCTTGGTTCAGCAGTCGGTCTGGTTCAGTCTGCACAACAACAGCTCCGCAAGAAACATTTTAGTGAGTGGAACCAGATTCCCGCATAAAGATATTCACAAGGCAACCTGGATGTCCCCTGATCAAAACACGAGAAACAAGATTGATCACATGGTAATTGATGGCAGGCATGCATCTAGTGTCCTGGACGTGCGTGTGATCCGTGGTGCTAATATTGGCTCGGATCATTACCTGGTTGCAGCCAAGGTGCGCACAAGATTGAGCTGAGCGCAAAATGCACGTAACCAAACACAAAGAAAGCTGGACATCACGAAGTTGCAAACCCCAGAGATAGCCACTGCCTACTTCAACCAGCAATCACAACTACTACGACACAACGCCTCTACTTCTGACGTTCCCGATACACAGTGGCAGCATATTGCGCATTCCATGGCAACCGCCGCAACAACCATGTTAGGATATGAAAAACAGCGTTCAGACAAATCCTGGTACAATGAAGAATATCGCATACCTCCTGAGAAACAGGATGCCGCTTGTAGGCCAACTCTTCAGCCAATTGTAATTTGGGTTGTTAGGGATCGGCACATGGAGACAGTAAAACAGGCAATACAACTATTTAAGCGAAAAAAAAAACGTCAGATGAAGGAACGTGGATATAGAGCGATGAAGGGATAGAGGTGAGGCCCGAAAATTTTAGCAAAAAGTAAATTTCAAATGATGCGGTAATGGGCTCCACTCCTGTAAGTACAGAGTGTGCTGCATATATGGAGAGAACACTTCCACCAACTGCTGATTCCAGAAGGCAGCGCACGTGAAGGTAACACGCCAATTGTCGACGACGGCTTAGATTGCCCACCACCAAGTCTAGCCGAGGTAAGAAAATCAATATCGCGGCTGAAAAATAATAAAGCAGCCGGTGCCGACTCACTTCCGGCAGAGCTCTTCAAGTCCGGTGGTGAGGAGCTGATAACGAGCATGCCCGACGATTGAAATCTAAGCGTACAATGTCCATCGCATATAAGGTCCTGTCGAGTGTGCTTTGTGAAAGACTAAATGCAGTGTTGTCCAACCTGATTGGGCCTTAACAGTGTGGCTTTAGACCTGGTAAATCAACAATCACACTTCGGCAAATCCTGGAAAAGACCTAAGAGAAACAGATCGACACGTACCATCTTTTCGTCGACTATAAAGCTGCCTTCGACAGTCCGATACGGTAGAAATTGCTCGAATCCATGGTTGAGTTTGGTATTCCAGCGAAGCCGATACGCCTTTCCGAAGTGACGCTGACTGACACCAAGTCTTCAGTGAAGATTGACAAGGCGACGGCCTATCGTTTGACCTCTTCAACATAGTGATGGAGATGATAATGAGGAAAGCTGCAGTAAACATGGTTCAGAATCCTGGGTTATGAAACAAGCTGATTAATCGGTTCTGGCAGTATTCAAAAGAAAAATACTCCGTAAAATATATGGGCCCATCATCAGCAACTTATAGTATCGGCGTCGTATGAATCATGAGCTGTACGAGCTGTACACTGACATTGACATGGTCAGACGCATTAAGGCGCAGCGGTTGCGTTGGCTTATATGAGATTTTTGGTAATTTCGTTAAATAAAAGGCATTAAGCGAAGTTGGACATCGAGCTTCGTTTGTTGCATACAAAGTTATGAATATAATGTGCGATATTTCGCATCGGTAGTTAGACGTTAGAGTGTGCCGCAAAAAGGTCAAAGTTCGATGTTGTGTTCAATTCAGTTTATCGTCGCTGAATTTTGTTGTTTTTGTAGATAGGCGAACTAGTAATATGCCTTTAAACAGGTGAAAAGAAGACCTATAAAAGTATATGTTTGGACTTACCATATCTCTTATAGATATCGAGAAATTTGATACAAAAGTGGGATATTTAAAAAAAAAATCACAAAAATATTGAAATTGTATTGTGACTTATGTATATTATTGCAGACCAATATATATTTTAACAATTTAGCATATATCAGGTCAATATCTACAAAAAAAGTATATGAGCATATTTTCAATATCTCTATCCGTTCCCGAGACCTCTAACGTCTAACTATCGATGCGATATTTGAAACAATATATTCATAATTTTGTAAACAACAAACGAAAAGTTGAGCTCGATGTCCAACTGAGTTACAATACCTATTTTTAAACGAAATTTCCAAAAATCCCACATAAAGAACACCCTAACCCGTATGAACTGTTATCAAGTTACCGAAAAAATTTTTAAAATTTGTATTTTTTCCTTCGTAGTTTCAAGGATATTGAAAATCCGTTCCTGTTTTTTAAGGCTAGAGTTTTCCGCCTATTTAATTTCCCCAACTGTAATGTAAATTATCCCACACCCGCCCCTTGCTTACCATTACTTACAATATAAATTCTTGTGTTTATTTTTTTATTAATTTAATTAGTGCCTACACATAATTAGTAGTAGTGTTCTTTTTTTTATACATTTACAAATAAACACATGACACATGGCCGGTATGCCATCATGTAAATCCTATCAACTGAAATTATGACAACAATGAAATACTTTACTTAATTATCTTAATAAAGTTGTAATTAGTAGCAAAAGCATTCAAAAAAAAAATAATAACATACAAATAAAATACATAAAAAAGGGTTAGGTATATAATACCTGTGTTGCAAATTTCCTTGATTATATAAAGAAATTATATAATGTTGTCCATAAAAAATATGAATATTTAACGACTTATTTGTATAAAACGTATGATGTGTTTTTTTGTGTTAGTTTTTTTTTTACACAGTAACAGATGTATGAAACAACCCACAGTGACATTTATTTATATACGAATTGTTGTTGCATTGTCTTCATTAATAAATAATTTAATATAATATTTGTTGCTAATTAGTTGATTTGTATCTCTATTTATTGACTTAATACTTGTTTATAAACCATTAATTTCTATGGTTACAATACTGTGTGTGTCTGTGTGTGTGTGCGTGTGGCACTCTACTAAAGTTTTATATCCTCTGTGGCAATTGGTGTGTGTTGGTGTGTACCATATGTTGTAGTTGCTGTTGTGACTTAATACAAATCGTTATCGAATTTATTGTACAATTTGTGTATGTTAATGTTGATATTTAAATGTTGTTCATATTTGTAATTAAAATGCATTTTAATGTCAACTATTTATTTAATAATGTTATTCATTTATATGCATATCTACCGTTATGTATCGATATTTTACTACCAATTTATTGTTAAACAATTACATTTTAGGAAAATAATCCAGTGGCTAATGTGAAGGGAGCGGATGAAATATTACGTGAAAAAAATTTAAAAATTTTTTATACAATTTAAATGTGTTTTAAATATTTTATTTAGATACAAATATGAAATTTTTAAATGTTTTAATGAAATTAAAAAAAATGTTCTTTACATTGATTTATTTGTATCAAAGTTTTTTAATACTAAAACAGACGGATCAAAAGTAAATTGGTAAAAGATAACACAATATTTAGAAATTATAGAAAAATGGCTATACTTTATGTGAGAACAGCAAATTTGTGTTAGGTACAAAATTAGGAGATTTTCTAATTTGAGTTTTTACAAATCTGTGGAGGTCCCCAGGAAGCTTATAACGTCTGATAGATCACTTGTATAAATACAAAATATTAAAAGTATAATAATTTTAACTTTGTAAGAGGTTTCTTTTAGAAATTTTTGGAAAATATTATTTTTCGGGAAATTGGCTAAATAGGTATAGGAGGTATAGTTGGGGTGGCACAGCGTGTTTTTTGTATTTGGTAATCAGCGTTCTACAAACGTTTACCTTTAGAAAAATTGGATTAAATTCAGTGATCTTAAAAAAAAGATATGAAAGTGAATTCGGTCATTTGTATGGAAGGTACCAAAAGAGAAGTGGCAAATGTTTCGGTTTTCTGAGTTTGTCTAATTTTACAAGATAATCAAATTGGTCAAATTCAAATATCGTCCAAAAGTCCATTTGGAAGTTATGGAAGAAATATTATTCTTAAAAAATGGGTGATTTTGTTTGGGAGATACCAGAAGGGGTCTACGATCGTATTCATTCTTATGTTTGATTTCCATAAAACTTTTTCATTCGGCAAAATTTTATTGAATTCAGTGTACTAACAACCAGTACAGAAATTTCAATCAGTTAAACTGACTGATAAATACCATCACCCAATATAAGATATTGTGTAAGTCTTGAGTTATTGAAATTAATTGATTTGTAATTAAAACCAGTTAGAAAGTTTCAGTCGGGCAACCCAACTTACATTTACCCTTACCCTCAGTAAAACAAATAATTTTCAATTATATTGATATTATTACTCGATTTCTAAAGTGGGCGGAGTGGTACATTTGTATGGGAGGTACGAGAAGGGGTGTGGTTAGGCTTCCAGATTTATTCTCCATTACTTTATCCTGTTATAGCTTTACTAATTACAGAATTTGGGCAGGATTGCCTTGGGTGTACTGATATTATTAGTACATCCCTAAAGTGGGCGGAAAGGTACATTTGTACTGGAGGTACCATAAGGGGCGTCGCTAGACTTCCAATTTTTTCTCCAAAACTTTGTCCTGTTATAACATAACAAAATACAGAATTTGGGCACGATCGTGTCGAATGTATTGATATTATTACCCTATTTCTAATGTGGGCGGAGTTGTACATTTGTATGGTAGGTACCAGAAGGGGCGTGTCTAGACTTCCAGATTTTTTCTCCAAAACTTTATCCTGCTTAAACTTTACCAAATACAGAATTTGGGCACGATCGCGTTAGGTCTTTTAATAATATTAATCGATTTCCAATGTGGGCGGTACCAGATGTGTATGGGAGGTACCAGATGGGGCGTGAATAGACTTCCAACTTTTTTCTCCAAAACTTTATTCTGTTATAGTTTTACTAAAAATAGAATTTGGGTACGATCACGTTTAATTTATTGATATTATTTCTCCATCTCTATAGTGGGCGGAAAGGTAAAATTTTATGGGAGGTACCAGAAGGGGCGTGGCTAGGCTTTCAAAATTTTTTCCAAAACTTTATCCTGTTATATCTTTACTAAATACAGAATTTGGGGACGATCCCGTAGGGTGTATTGATATTATTACTCGATTTCTAAAGTGGGCGGAATGATGTATTTGTATGGGAGGTACCAGAAGGGGCAGGACCAATACCGTAAGTAGTTTTGAGAAAATAATAACTCGTGCAAAATTTCAAAACATTTGGTTGCGTCTATCGAAAGTTATCGTGCGAACCAGCCGGACAGCCACCAGACAGACAGACAGACAGACGGACATGGCTCAAACGACTTAAAAAGTCATGAATCGAATTTGGTTCAAAGAAACCTAGGGTCTAAAGTCACTCCTTCTATGTGTTACACTTTTGGGTCGTATCAAATGATATATACCCTCATCCCTAAGGGTGATGGTATAAAAATGAAATGCAGTTAGAAATATGACTGTGAATTAGGTCATTTGCATGGGAGGTACCAGAAGGGGTCTGCTATTATGGATTAAGACTGGTTAGAAACATGATGGTGAATGGAACCAGCTTTCCACATAAAGATATTTACAACACAACCGGGATGGATATCCAAAGACAAATAACTAAATTGATTACATCGTAATTGATGGTAGTCATGTCTCTATCGTTAGAATGTGCTCATGCGAATAAGGATACGGATTATTATCTAATTGCAACCAATGTATGCATGAGGTTAAGCAGTGCCAAAAATGGCGGTAACCAAACGTAAATGAAGCTAGACATTGCGAGGCTACATACCAACGAGATTGCCGATGCTTACTCCTAATTTTTACATTCTGCATAATACGGCAGGACATGTGTCGAAATCTCGTCAATCATTGATGACCCCGCGGTAATTATATGGCTTAATGGCTGGCGGCGAATAGCTGGCAACATGCATTTACCATCTCATAAACACGATTTGGATCCCGATGGATTAGCCTTTTACCCATCGCATACAAGGTGCTGTCGAGTTTTTTATGTAAAAGACTATATATAGCCCATCTTCACGAAGCTGATTGGCTCTTATCAGTGTGAACCTAGTAAATCCACGACCGACTAGATATTCAAACTAAAACAAGAAATACCCGAGAACTTGTGATCGGAATATACCATTGTCCGATACGAAACTATTGGATGCAATAGCTAAGATGTCGAAGATATTAAGACTTTTTAGGATGACACTGAATGACACGAATTCTTTACTGTAGATCATAGATCGGCAAATGCACTACGCAGCGCTTTTTATACCATCACCCTTAGGGATGAGGGTAAATATCATTTGATACGACCCAAAAGTGTAACACATAGAAGGAGTCACATTAGACCCTAGGTTTCTTTGAACCATGACTTTTTAAGTC
Organism: Muscina levida; assembly: GCA_964034835.1. Taxonomy (NCBI): domain Eukaryota; kingdom Metazoa; phylum Arthropoda; class Insecta; order Diptera; family Muscidae; genus Muscina; species Muscina levida. Next base: position 111,748,935 of record OZ035881.1, on the reverse strand, counting down.
GTTTGAGCCATATCCGTCTGTCTGTCCGGCTGGTGCGCACGATAACTTTCGAAAGACGCAACCAAATGTTTTGAAATTTTGCACGAGTTAATATTTTCCCAAAATTACTTACGGTATTGCAAATGGGCTACATGGCCCCGCCCCTTCTGGTACCTCTTAAACAAATACATCATTCCGGCCACTTTAGAAATCGAGTAATAATATCAATACACCCAAGGGGATCGTACCCAAATTCTGTAGAAATCGAGTCATAATATCAAAATAATAGAAAATATCATGTTTTACTGAGGGTGAGGGTCTATGTAAGTCGGGTTATCCGACTGAAACTTTCATACTGTTTTTTGTCAAGGAATTTTAGAACCCATGAATATGCTGGTGGGGTGCATTTACTTAAACTTATGACTTATATACTTTATATACTCTAATGGCACCAAGATCTTTCAAATCGGTTGAGCCATTCCATAGTAATCGCAGCTTAAAAGTACTTATTACCGTCATTTTTCAAATATTTCGATATCTTGCCACGCCCATATTTTCAAAAATGCAATTTCTAAATGAGGTTGTGTTTCTGTATGTAACATCTAGCTGTATGCTAAATTTCATTAAAATCTGAGAGGGTCGGATTCAATGAATATCGGTTTTGATATGAAATTCATCATATGTTTTAAAGCAACTAAAAGGTTGTAAGTGTTCTCTGTGTTATTAGTATAGATCCGCACAACAAGTATACAAATTTTAAGTACATATTGCCAATGTCTGGTATGAACTGTATAACGACATCGACGTAGTCAAGGTATTTGGACATCGAATGTACAGACTGGACATGTTGTACGAATGGATGATATTTGCCCAGCTTGATAAGTCACAGGAGGGGACGACCAAAACTTCGTTGGATGGGTCAGTTTAAGGAGCTGTTATCCAAACTGAAGCGCAGAAGACCTAAGCGCTTGGAATTCTTTTCTATGTGCGGCAATTGATGACCGAATATCTATTGGTTCTGCCAAATAAGAGAATATTATATATTTTTTACTTTTAATTTTCCTCATAAGATTGACTTGTTTCAAATTTTCGGTGTGCTGCATAAACGTGTCAAGTCCACTTTATTGTGAAATGGTCTAATTGATGGAAAAGTGTTCCAAAAGTAATAGTCTGCATTGTAAAAAAATCCCATGTCTTAAAGTAGTTTTGTAGTTATTGTATCAAAACAATTCATTTTATGTCAATACTCGTCTCTTAATTTCCAGGCTAACATTATTATTTTTGTTTATGGCGGAGCCGAGGTAGACAAAATCATCTACCATTTCATAGTTATAGTTATCAACGTTCACGCAGCGTCCCAAACGAGTAGACACTTTGTTCGTTGAAGCAAATAACGTGTTTTTGTCCTCATTTATATCCAGACCTATTTCTGCTGACTGCTTCTCAATGCTCGAAAAGGCCACAGTAACATTCCGCAGTCCTCGGCCAATGATATCTATAAGTATACTTGGGGGCCCGGCAATGCTTCGCTATTGCATATTAACTTGTAATATATTTCACATTTAGGTCTACAAAGTACTGTACTTAAGCTCGACAATAATATGTTGAGTTTATTTACTTATGTAACTTATTTAAAGTAACTCCTTAACATTAAAGTTAACCAATTAAGTTTTATTGTTGTAAATGCTAATAAAAAGTTCATCCGCAAAGTCATATCTATAGTGCCGACATGTAGATTAAGTTTTTTTCTGTATGTAGGGCGAAAAACCACTTCGTCCACAAATCGGAAACAGACATTCCTCTAAAGATCAAAATTATTTATTTTGATTCGTAGTAGCGGGAACCATCTGTATACTAACTATCTCTTTGGTCATAAAAAAACATTTTTGTTATGCCTTCTCCTATTGACCGCAAATGAAAATTCCGTTTGAAGCTTCATGCCTTTAGCCATAAAAACTTCTTTTGTCATGTCTTCTTCTCACACGGATCAAGAATAATCCGGAATACTATTTTGGTATTGAACTCGTATTACCATTTATTGAGATAATTCGGTCACCAACGTTTTGTTTAACAAAGGAGCGGGGCCATGTAGCCCATTTGCAATACCGTAAGTAGTTTTGAGAAAATAATAACTCGTGCAAAATTTCAAAACATTTGGTTGCGTCTTTCGAAAGTTATCGTGCAAACCAGCCGGACAGCCACCGGACAGACAGACAGACGGACATGGCTCAAACGACTTAAAAAGTCATGAATCGAATTTGGTTCAAAGAAACCTAGGGTCTAAAGTCACTCCTTCTATGTGTTACACTTTTGGCTCGTATCAAATGATATATACCTTCATCCCTAAGGGTGATGGTATAAAAATGGCTCTGTTAGATTTGTGCCTATTTTCACTGAAGCCTTCGTGTCAGTCAGTGTCATCCCGCAAAGTCGTATCAGCTTCGCAGGGATACCAAACTCAGCCATAGCATCTAATAGTTTCAGTCGTATCAGACTGTCGAATGCAGTTTTGTAGACGATAAACAGATGTAGTTGTCGATCTGCATTTCTTGGGGACTCTCCATGATTTGTCGAAGTGTGAATATCTGGTCAGTCGTGGATTTACGAGGTCTAAAGCCAAACAGGTTCGCTTAAATGCGCTTTAGTCGTTCATATACTACACTAGACAGAACCTTGTATGCGATATGTAAATGATCCCACGATAGTAGAATTATGGGGGGTTGGTTCGAAGTTATTGAGAGAGTTGGTTGGAGTAGACATTGGCTATCTCGGTGGCATGCAGCGTTGTGATGTCCAGCTTCCTTTACGGTTGGTTACGAGCGTTTTTAGCGCTGCTTAATCGCGTGCGTACCTTGGCTGCAACTAGGTGGTGATCCGACTCAATATTTGTACCACCCATCACACGCACGTCAATAACGCTTGGGACATGCCTTCCATCAATTACCACGTGATCAATATGGTTTCTTGTATTTTAATCAGGGGACATCCAGGTTGCCTTGTGGGTATCTTTATGCTGGAATATGGTGCCACACTCACTACCATGTTTCTTGCCGACGCGAAGCTTACTAGTCTGAATCCATTATCGGAGGTGTTGTTGTGCAGACTACAGAACCAATAGCATATTCCCTTCCTATTTTAGCATTAAGATCTACCAGAACAATTTTAATGTCATGTGCAGGGCAGCGGTCATATATTTCCTCAATGCGCTTATAGAATGCATCTTTAATGTCCTTATCTTTGTCTTCCGTCGGGGTGTGTACACAAATCAGCGTAATGTAAAAATATTTCGCCCGGATGCGAATAGTGACAATTCGGTCACTTACAGTGTTAAATAGCGAGACCAGATGTCGGAGTCTTTTGCTGACTATGAATCCATATCCAAATTCGTTATTTCTTTTCTTCGTGTATTCATACTAGTATTTTAATTAAGGAGAGTGGCTTATTATGCCACCGCGTCCTATCCTAGTTTCTTGGAGCTGCAAAAGCCACTAAGAGAGCCGTTGTGTAGAACTTCAGTAACTTCTGTTACATACTTCCTAAGACGCATCGGTAGTAGCATACCATTAGGTTACTCAACATTGCGCCTGCAATATGTTTGGAGATAATTGCATGAAAACAAGCAGAAGATTCCAATTAATAATAACATTGAAACCCCCCATACAAGCCGGCTGAAGACACCAAATCGTCGAAATTTCTTAACATATAAACGAAGAGGCAACATAAAGTGTATCTTACTACACCTAAAACTTTAATTTGGGAAAGAATAATTAACAGGAATAACTATTTCTGGATTCTAAATGTCAATTGTGGATTTCGTTGTTATTGTATCAAACTTTGTTTAACAAAAAAAAAATGGAAACCTTTGAATTATATCCCTATACCCAAATTTACATCATACTTCATATATTTCATTTGCTTTCCTTCTTCAATTGTTATTTTAATACATTTCCAATTGCACAGCTCTCTCTCTCTCTCTCTCCCAACCTTTAACCTCTGGGTTATTATCGTAAAACTAAAAAACAATTCTGTACTATGATTGAGTAAATAAAAATTGTAATTAATTGTAGCGGTTGCATAGTTTATTTTAAGTTGTAATATATTTTATCCTATGTGTTTTTTTTTATTTTGTTTTTGTATGTAATACATTATAATATATTACAATATTGAGTTTTTTTTATATACAATAGTTTTATGGGTTTATTAAAACAGTTATTAATTTTTGTTATGGTTATTATTTTTTGGTATCAAAAACAAAAAAAAAACATATTTATTCAAAAGAATCCATATGTATATGTGTATGTACAATGAAAACCATAAACCACATGAATGCAATATGGTTATTAAATTAAATACAATACCTACACATGGACAAACACATATGTGCAGGCATGTGTATCATCGATTCATATATCGATAATAACATTTGCAAATTAATTTAAATCATACATTAATTTTTCAGCATTATTGGGTTCCTCGCAATCAAATGAAGCCATCATTAATTCTGCAAAAAAGAAAAGAGAACAGAAAAAAATAACAATTAATATTTCAATGCATAAAATATGAATTTATTATTGAATTAAGGTTTAATAAATCTATTGCCAACTACATACTAATATGATAAAATATAGGTAATAATGTATCAATGTGACATGAACAATATAAATGGTTGTATTGATATACATGTCATGGCATAATAATATTTGTTGAGAGTGGTTGAGGGCAAGAAAAAAATTTTAATTTATTTAAGGTTTTTATTTTATAGAGAGAAAAATATGGACAGCAGGCACTACAAGCCGAAATGGATGAAACTCCGATTTGAGGCCTAACACCTTTCAAACAGATCGTATAAGAGACCTTATGCCAAAAGGAGCTAGGGTATACAAGATTTGTATCAATACAGTAACAGATTATATGAATACAGTAGAAACATTTACACTTTCTTTTATTCTATACATCTATTATTTACACACACTATTTACTACACAGTACAACATTTTCCAGCTCATTGATTTGGGACTCAATTCTGAGAACTGCACGTGAAAGTAGCCCCAAAAAGTAGAAGTTCTACATCATTTGTTTTGTCAAATTACATACCATAATAATTTAATATCGATTTGAGGTTAGTAAGTATTGTATAGGTGGATTTGTCACGTTTTAGGCTCTATTGTTTGATATAACAAAAATACTATATGGTGGCGTATGATTATCATAAGTAAGTTTCGAGTCGTCAAGAAACAAGGTTGTGGGTGAAACCAGATTCCCGCATAAAGATATCCATAAGGCATCCTGGATATCTCCCAATCAAAATACAAGAAATCAGATTGATCACGTGGAAATTGATGGAAGGCATGCCTCAAGCGTTATGGACGTGCGTGTAATGCGCGGTGCAAATAACGACTCGGATCACTACCTAGTTGCAGCCAAGGTAAGCACACGATTAAGTAGTGCTAAAAACACTCGTAATCAAACGCAAAGAAAGCTAGACATCACAAAGCTGCATACCACTGCCTACTCCAATGCCTACTCCAACCAACTCAATCAATTACTCCAAACAAACCCCTGATGTTCCCAACATACAGAGGCAGCATATTACGAATTCTATGACCACTGGCGCAACGACCGTACTAGGTTATGTAAAACCACGCTTAGACAAGCCCTGGTACGATGATGAATTTCGCGAAATGAAAATGGGAAATTAGGAAATGGATGTTGCATACAAGGCAAAACTGCATCCAATGGTGACGCGTGCAGTGACGGAGCGTTGTAAAGAGAAAAGGAGGGAGATGAAACGCCTGTTCAGACGGAAAAAGCGCCTGTGGAAGAAAAGAGAGAGGATAGAGGTGAAGCCCAAAAGTTCTACCAGAAGGTAAAAGGTAAAGGTTTTGGGACAGGGATCCAAACCCTTAAAGAACAGAGACGGAAATCTGGTCACGGACACTCAGAGTCTGCTGCAAATATGGAGGGAACACTTTTAATCTCTACTCGTTCCCGAAGGCAGCATAAGTGACGATATCGCACCAATCATCGACGATGGAGTAGACTGTCCATCACCGAGCCAAAACGAGATCAGCACAGCAATTGCACGGCTTAAAAATAATAAAACTGCGGGAGCCGATGGACTGCCGGCAGAGCTTTTTAAAGTCGGCGGCGATGAGCTGGTAACATGTACGCACTAGCTTATAAACACGATTTGGCTTAGTGAGTGCATGCCTGATGATTGGAATCTGAGTGTCCTATGTCCCGTGCTTTAGAAAGGTGATCCTAGTGTGTGTACCAACTATCGCGGGATTAGCCTTTTACCCATCGCATACAATGTCCTGTCTAGTGTGTTATGTGAAAGACTAAAGCCCATTCCGGCGAACCTGATTGGACCTTACCAGTGTGGCTTTAGACCTGGTAAATCCACCACCGGCCAGATATTCACGCTACGACAAATCCTGGAGAAGACCAAAGAAATGCAGTTCGACACCTACCATCGATTACAAAGCTGCATTCGACAGTCTGATACGACAGAAATTGTTGAATTCTATGTCTGAGTTTGGTATCCCCGCGAAGCTAATTCGACTTTGCGGGATGACACTGATTGACACAAAGACTTCAGTGAAAATTGGCAAAAATCTGTCAGAGCCATTTTCTACCAAGCGAGGCCTTAGACAAGGCGATAGTCTGTCCTGCTATCTCTTTAACACCGTAATGGAGATGATCATGCGGAAGGCTGCAGTAAACAGAAATGGTACCATCTTCAACAAAAGTGACATATTACTCGCGTATGTCGATGATATAGATATCACTGGACGTGGATTGCGAGATGTTACTGCGGATTTTTCGAGCATTGAAAAGCAGTCGGCTGAAGTGGGTTGGGTGATAAACGAGGACAAAACCAAGTTATTTGTTTCAACGAACAAAGAGTCCACTCGTCTGGGACATTGCGCGAACTTTGACAACTATAACTTTGAAGTGGTTGATGATTTTGGCTCCGGCATAAACAAAAAAAATAATGTCAGCCTCGAAATCAAAAGACAAGTATTGATCGCAAACCGCTGCTACTATTCGATAAGCAAGCGATTTAACGACAAAGCGCTCTCTCGGAGAACAAAGATCCAGCTCTACCAGACTCTGATCCTACCTGTCTTACTCTACAGCGCAGAATCGTGGGTAATGACACAAGCGGATCAATCTATTCTGGGAGTCTTCGGGAGAAAAATACTCCGCAAAATATTTGGACCCATCATCGTGAACGGCGAGTACCGTTGTCGAATGAATCAGGAGCTGTATGAGCTGTACAATAAGGTGGGTCGCACTTCATACAAATAAAAAAAGTTTTGCCGGTCACCCCCTAGAATAAAAGATAATTTAAAAACGAATTCAAAAAAAATGTTTGTTTCCTGTGTCAAAAAACCCAATGCGCGGGGTCAAGGGGCGTGGCAAAAAAAATAAAAATTTTTTTTGAATTCGTTTTTAAATTATCTTTCATTCTAGGGGGTGACCGGCACAACTTTTTTTATCGACCCACCCTACTGTACAACGACATCGACATCGAGGTCAAGCGCGTACAAACAGACCGAATGCGCTGGCTTGGACACGTTGTACGAATTGACGAAGACGCTCCGGCTTGAAAAGTCTTCGGCAATAAACTCGATAGGCGGCGCAGTAGGGGGCGACCAAAACTCCGATGGATAGACCAGGTGAAAGTGCTGTTAACTAAGCTTGGTGTGACGAACTATCTACGGAGCGCAAAAGACCGAAACGCTTGGAATACTTTTCTACGTGCGGCTACTGATAGATACATTTCTGTTGTTGCTGCCATTAAAGAAGAAGAAGAACTTAACAAAACGAATGATGCAGAACTTCTTCTTTTTGGGGTTACTTTTACGTGCAGTTCTCAGAATTGAGTCCCAAAATTATGTGTTGTTTTGTGTTATATACACTTTTTATGATTCCTACCATGATCCCATGTTGTCGTGAATACAATTTATTAACTTCTTCACATCATACGATACTGAAATTTCGGCAGTAGACTATGCCGAACAAATCTTATTATAGTCCGATGTACTAAAAAACATTCTCTGTATTTGAACCACTCTAATGGTGATATATTTCGATTACCTATTAGTTAATTATCTTTAGTCAGGGTAACAACAATCAGAGTTCAAGCATGCCAACTGTAGCGTCAGACCACTTCATGTTGTTATCTTAAAACAAGAGTGTTTGGTGTCACGTTTCGTACTTTTATAACTGCTCTAATTTTTCATACGTCGTTCACATAAAACTTACACAAAATAAAACTTCATCATTTCCAATGGGCGTTGATGACATCGTCTCTAGCAAGGTCATCACTATGTTGGCCACTATGTATTCCTTTACTTTAGGAGGGTGTGAGACGGTGGTCCCAGGGATATTCATTTCACTCAAAACAAACAACAAAGAAAGTTTTTGTCTATTTGATAGTTTTGTTTACCATTCGCTCGGACGTTTTAAGTAACTTGAGATATTGTATTATTGTGTGTGTGGGTGGGTGTATGTTTTGAAAATAATTTTTGTTTTTATCTTTTCTTAATGGATTATGTTCATTTGAAACGACCAACAAAATTGTTGTTTTATCTCTTGAGCCTTTGCTTCTCGTGTCTGTTGTGTACAGTCTCCGTCTATCTCTTTCTCTCTTCTCATATTAAATGTGTTAAAGGATATAAATATACAGCATTGTATAAAGAAACAACATTGAAGTATTATTGGCAACAACTATGTGATGAATTGCAGCTTTTGTCTTAAGATTATTGGTGTTACTTTCTAGCTAATCTTGTTTGAAAATAAATGTATTATATTACAGTATAAGACTCAGTGTGCTGTTGAAAGATTGTTGTGTTTTCTTTAATCCTGTTTGTCGTTATTTGTAGAGCTAACTGAGGGCATTTCATAAAGTCTTAAGCATGCCGGTGGTGAAAACGAATCTGCAAGTTCAATGAGACCCACGCGCTGAGTTGTACAATAGTTAAGTATTTTATGAGATCCAATAGATAGACGGTGAGTTCAGCGACCTTATTGGTGGTCTCATTTCTTGTATGTGGCGCAAATTTATCGATGAACTGATGAAGTTAGGTTAACTGTTAAAGATGGGAGGGAAGTAAAATACATCTTTTAAATAAGTTTAGCCAAAACACAAACCACATAGGTTAAGGTCACTTACTCCAAGCCACCGGTGTGAAATTGAAGCTCTCAACGGTGTCCTAGTACCAACGTGTTGTTCTCGATCATAAGCTAAATTGGTCAAGGAATATCAAGGAGAAGTTACAGAGGGGTGTCAATGCTCTTTATGAGTGCAGGAACTTTATATGTAAAAACTGGCGACTCAGCCTGAAGCTGAAAATGTAGATGTATGTTATTATAATCCGGACAATTGCGATATATCGATTTTTGGTTTGGTAAGAGGGCCTAAATAAGAGTAATTTAATGAAAATGCTCAGCAAGGTCCAATGAGGATCACTAGAAGGAGCACACCACTAGCGGCTTTAGATCTGTTCCTGTGCCTTGCGTCTTTGGACTTGTGCGTCCAGGTTATTGCGGCAAGATGGGCTATCAGACTAAGATAAGTTGGTGATTGGCATAAATCCACACATGGACATACAAATATGCTCTGGCTTTTGGGTAACGATGATTCTTATCAGCTGTCTTCCGTAAAGTAGACGTTGAATTTCCGGAAAGTTCGAAATGGAACGACGCACAGTGGTTCCTTTTTGGGTTTTGCGTAGCTAAAATCTGTAACTTTGTTGTTTATTATTCGATTGTTTTGAAATTTGGAGGGAACATTATTGAGTATATAATGCAGCTTTGTGCAAAAAATTAACTTGATAAAAAATTTATTTTTAAAGTTATTAAAGTTTAAAAATGAGGTTTTTTTATTTTAACTTCCAAGTAATTCTTCTTTTGTTTTTTTATATGTAACAAATAAAAATTACCTGCAATCTATCATAAAACAGGTTCATAAACGTACTAGCATAATAATTCAACAAATTTTCTTTATTTATCAACATTTAACTCAACATTTTAATATTCGCAGTACTTAACATACTTATGTATTTAAGCCGTCAATTACATGGATAATCATCATCATTATACTATGTCTAAAATCATCATTAAGTTTATTTATTATATATTATTTATGAATATTTTTATAATGTTTTATTATTATTGATGTTTTCTTCTTAAAATTTACTGATTTTCGTTAATTAACAGATTGTATCGAAATAGGTAGCTACATTTGGAATTGATCTATATATGTATAGTTATTACTTTGAAATAGGTACTATACTAACTTACTTATTTATTTTATTTTGACGGCTGTCAATTCTGTTCAGATCATCAACCTAATCAGTTCGTATAAAACCAAAAGCTTTATTATCTTTTCTCTTAAATAAAATAAACTTAACGTTGAGCAAAATGGAAGAATTCAAGTGTAAAAATTATGATTTAATTTTGTCTTACATAAATAGCAACAAAAGTGATTCTGCAATAAGAATTTACATAGAGAACCATTTTAATCTATGCGAAAAGTCCATCAATCATGTAATGACTCAGGTAACCAGAATTTTGATTCCGCATTTTAACATACGTTGGAATATGTGCAAACGAAATAAAACGTTTTTCCTAAGAAGATATAAGGATTGGATGAATGAGAAATTTTGCGTAGAAATCCCAGATTCTCAGGCATCTTCTTCGTCTTCAGTGAAAAGAGGGCGACCATCTTCATCATTTGAAGAAGCTGCAATACTTACTTTATTAAAGAAACTTTGATTAAAGAAACAGGTCTTGATCAATTGCGCAGTGCATATATGCAAGGACTACGAGCTATTTATGAACCAGACGAAGCAGAAATAGTAGAGCTTTTAAGATCGGCCAGTAGAGAAAAAAGGGGACAAATTCTTAAAATGCTCAATGAGGAAGAATGTTCCACTCCTATAGACAATGATGAAGCTTTGAGTGTTTATATTGAAATGGATTTTTCGAAATCTCAATACATTTTATTGAGAAATATACTAAAACAAAGATACTGTTTAATATTGCCAACATACAAAAAAAATTTGGAAGCAAAAAAAAAATGTTACCCTTCCCCTAATGCAATTGAAATAACTAATTATAGTGCAAAAATAACATCACTTCAGGAGCTTTTAGACCTCACTGTACAAAGAATATTTCATATTGAAAATGTGCTTATTGACAACTGTACGGATTTAGTTCTACACTGTAAATGGGGATGTGACGGATCTTCAGGCCAAAGTGAATATAAACAGATATTCTTTGAAGAATCGGAAATTATTTCAGATGCTCATTTGTTTATTGTCTCCTTTGTTCCTCTGAGAATTGTTGACATTAAAACAAATCATATGGTATGGGAAAATCCAAGCCCCTCTTCAGTTATGAGCGTTATCTCTCTCAAAATGCAGTTAGCAGTAGTACTCGGGGAAAGAACGTTGCAAAAAATATGCCATTGTTTTCTCTATGGAGTAATAAGTTGTTGAGCATAAAACGTTTTGTGTTGCTTTTAGCGTTAATCGCGGCTATGCTTCAAATGTAGGTACCTATTTCCATACAATGTATCAATAAATGAATATAAGTAAATTTTGAAAAGAAAAATTATTTTTAATAAACATAAAAAAATAAAATATACTAAATAAAGTTAATGCTGTTTGGAACATATAACATTCATCTTAGAATATACATTTAAGTCATAGGCTTCAGACCGAATAATAGGAAAGCATATCTCTTGTATATATACGTACAAGTGAACGTCCGACAATTAGAAAAATGCGAAATTTTCATTTAATATTATATACACAATAATTCCGTTTGATAATATATGACAATTAAAAAAAAAAAAAAAATCACAATTTTATTGGAAAATCTTAAAAAAATGCATATTCCGAAAAATAGTTGTTAAAGTTTTTTGTACATATATTGCAGGTTAGCAGGTAGTAGCAGCTAAAATTTTTAGGGCAAGTAAGTGAAACATGTGGCAATATGCCTGTACTAATATCTTCGTGGAGGGGAGTGGAGGCAAAACTGTAGCTCCATCTTAAAATCAAATCCTTCAAATTATAACATGGATCAAAAAATTGGTTGAAATTTTTTTATTTTTAAATAATTTTGATAAGAATTTAACACTGTTTTATTTGCAATAAAATTACCTTTTCAACGATGTATCATACGTAAGTGTGACTTTAATACTCTTAAAGTTATACAACTTCAAACTTTTAGGTGTTATACGTCAACTTTTTTGATTACACCAATATGGCAACTTTAAGCAATGATATTTTCGAAATAAAAATGAAATCTAATGAAAAAGGTCGTAAATATGTTAATTTGGACATATTTTTAATAAAAAAACATAAAAAAAACTTTCTTGCATACACTTTAAATTTTGAATTTATCTACGCTCTTACACTAGCAGGAACCATTGTGCGACGGCGGGACTCCTAATGGTGAGTTCATTTCTGTCTTTAGTGCGAATGACTACAGCTAAGCCTATCTTTAATGCTATAAATTTAATGAATATAGTGTTTTTTTTAGGCTGAGATTCTGGCCGTTCAGATGGCCTCAGAGGCTATTATAACTTAATTTCCCTTTACACCCCATTAAAGTTCCTCACCAACTTTGTTGTAAAGAGAAGTTGGATGTACTAATGCGTTGGGATGTTAGCCACTGTCGTGTCGCAGGACATTGTGTGATCACCAGAGGAGGCTGTACTATGCTTGATCATAACTTTCTGGGAGATATTCAACCGCTCATTTGTTACCTTTTCGGCTTAGTGGAGGATTGGATGTAGAAAACAGCCAGTAGACGTTGGATCTCCACAACCGACTATGTGACTGCTAAATCGTTATCGCCTGAATATAGCATTTCCTCATCGGCGCACATGGTTGACTTGTGCAAAAGTGATTTGAGACAAGCCTGTTGAATTCTAACTGTCCACTGCAATATCAGGCACCTGACAGGCAAATACGATAGTTCCATACCGGACTACTGTCGTGTATGTGAAGACGAGGAGGAGTCCGAGAATATGAAACATCTTCTTTATAGCTGTCCCGTTCTAGCCTGTAGGATGCTAAGATACTTAGGGAAAGGTTATGTAGAGAGCCTACAGTCTCTGTTTTCAGTCGGAGTAGACAATTTAATAGGTTTCATTAGGTGCCTTCCATAGCTAGCTGGGCCAATATGCTTGTGGGTTTTAACGATTTTCTCTTCTTTCTGCATGGGATCAGAACACTCTCATATATATTTCACAATGTATGAGAGGTATAAATGATTTTGAGCATTGGCTTATTCGAGGACCTGGTTTTGTTACTACGGGCATTGGTGAATGAATGTCCTTTGAATCACGCCATAGCCCAATGGGAGTAGGTTACACCCATATATGTGATACATCACGATTCTGTTTCAGATTAGAGATATATCACAATGTATGAGAGGTATAAATGGTATTGAGTATTAGCATATTCGGGGACCTAGATTGGTCACTGAGTATGGTGAATGAATGTCCTTTGAATCACGCCATGGGTGTAATAGGTTACACCCATATATAGGATAAATCACGATTCTGTTTCACGATGTGTATCACAAGTTATGAGTGATATAATTGATATTGAGAATTAGCATATTTGAGAACCTTGATTGGCTACTTGGAGTATTGGTGAATAAATGTCATTTGCATCATGCGATAGGCAAATGGGAAAAGATCACACCCATTTATAGAATTTATTCCGATTCTCTTTTAGATCAGAAATATATCCCAAAGTACATGCGGTATAAATGATATTAAGTATTAGCACATACGATTGCCTATATTAGCTACCCTGGGTCATAGTGAATGTATGACCTTTATATCACTCCATGGTCACATGGGATCAGAACACTCTCATATATAGGTTATATCCATATTTCAGATCAAAAATATTTCACAATGTATGAGAGGTATAAATGATTTTGAGCATTTGCATATACGAGGACCTGGTTTTGTCACTACGTCGTTGTTGAATTCATGTCCTTAGCTTCACGCCATAGCACCATAGTCCCCATTTTGTATGTAAGATCCCCTATACTAAGTGGAAGTTGAGTAGTAAAACGAGACCGATCGGTCAAGAACTACTCCCACCTCCCATACGAAATCGCTCATTTTGGGGGTGTCGTATGCCAGTCCCCGAGCAGCAATAATTTAAGAGCAATCAAGCTGAAATTTTGTATGCAAACTTTGCTGCCCTAATTGGGGGTTGAGTTCTAAGATGAGTCCGTTCGGTCAAAAACTTCTTACACCTCCTATACAAACTCCCCCTTTATGGGGTCTGTCCCTGCGATTGTAGCCGTATTTGAAGAGGTATATAGCTGACATTTTGTATGCAAGATTCTTTCCTCTAAGCGGAGGCTATTTTCTGAGATGAGCAATGCCGGTCAAAAACTACTCACTCCTACCATACAAACTCCCCCTTTTTTGTGGTGTCCACCTTTCATTCTCTCATTTCTCTTTCATTTCTCATATTCGGTTTTTGGATTATGACCCCATAAGTACATCTGCATCGAATTACAGTGGAGCGTATAATTTTTCGCTCTCCAGTGTATACGGGTGAATACGTGCATTAATATGATATGTACCAGGAGGGGTGAGGGCAATTGTTTCGGTTTTCTCAGGATTTGTCTAGTATTACAACATAAACTAACTGACTAAAATTAAATGTCCTACAGTTGTCCGGTTGGAAGTTATAAAAGTATGGCAGGCACCAAAAGGGTCAGCCGATATAGTCTGTATTTAATTCTAAGTCAAATTTTTATAACCTTTGGTGTACTTGCCAAAGGACATGTGTTTAGAACTATGATGCTGAATTCGGTCAGTGGTATGGGAGGTACCTGAAAGGGAGTGGCAAATTCTTCGCTTTTCTGAGAGTTTGTCTATTATTTCAAGGCACATAAACTGACCAAATCCAATTATCCCCCAGTTGTCCGTTTGAAAGTTATGGCAGAAATATTGATTATCCAAGAAATGTAATTTTGAATGGGAGCTACCACAAGGGGTAGGGCTAATTAGCTCATCTTCAATCCCATTAAATAATTTTGGAAGATATTAATACTGTGGCAAAGGTCAGTAAATGATTACCTGTGTTATCCTGCCCACCAGCCAGACAAACGGACATAGCTCAATCTACTTAAAAAGTCTTGAAACGAATATGGTCTAAAGATACTTGGAGTCTAACTCGTCGTCCCATAACAAAATTTTTTCAGAGCGGTGCACAGTGTGGCTTTACCAAAGATTAACACCATTAAACAAGTGATACAAATTTTAAATGTCCTATCATCTTTTGTTACAAAATCGTCAATATAATCTACTTTGGATTAAGGACTTTGAACCCCTAGATTCGTTGTATTTTACCAATTCTTTACCACCCCAAAAAAAGTATAAACCACTTAATTTTCTTAAAAATTCACTTAAAATAAAGATTGTACTGACATTTTTATATAATTGCATTGACCTTTGACCTATATGCAAATCTATCAAGAGCTATCCAAATGAATAATGTATCAATCTTGTTGTTTGTTTTCCACGTATTTCACAACCCCCAATACTTTTCTCGCTAAAATTAAACCACTATCGCTATATAAACATCCAACAACCGCTTTACACTGTAGTTTCAACTAAAAATTGTGTAAACTATGCAAACATCTCAGCTCCTAAGCCCATCAACAATGAGGTCTGGCTGAAATGTTGTTGGCGGTTATACGTTGCCTGCGTGCGATGCTTTTTCATGTTCATGGTTATTTGTTGCATAAGCAATTAATGGCTTTTGCTGCCAACAATCAGGCCACAAAAACAACAAGAAAAAAAACAATTGAAAAGCTCTAAAACTGCTATGATGTTGTGTATTATGTGTTGTTGTGTTTTTTTTAGTCACACATTTTTTTTTGGGAAACCAAAAAAACAAGAGGAAAAAATATAGCTGGCTTTTGAACCGACAAAAAAAAAACATTGAAATCGAAAACAAAGCAACACCAACAACACAGACACTTTAAATGGTTTTATATAGGATTTTACAAGGGATAACCTGGACCTTTGGTATACAAACAAAAATGTGGTGGCAGCTATTGTTTGTTGTCTTGTTTTTGTTGTTGTTCAGTAAACAAATTTGCTGTATTTCTATATTAAATTGCTAAATAAAATAATAAATATGCTAAATAAAATAAATATTTTTATATGGTTTTAGCTAGTATGTGCAACAACAACAACAGCAGCAACTAGGTTTGTGGTATATTCATGTTGGACCACAAATCTGTTATGACCATTAGTTGTGCAGCTCGTCGGCTGAAATTACCAATACAAATTTAACAACAATTAAAATTCACATTTAATATAGCAAATTCCCTCTAAACTGTCCTAATACAAATATCATTTGTATTTTATTTAAATTCTACTGTGACTTTGGTACCACAAAAATATGTTCAAAGCAATTTATAACGTTGTTTCCCCCAATTCTCTTAAATCCTTCGTTAGCAGCTTTAAACTATTTTAGTTCGCTTAAACACTTGGCCCAGACCCCCTCCAGTTGTTGCAGTGTTGTTAAATGGTCAGAGCGAGCGATTGCAAGTAAATATTTTATTTAGTTTAACTTTTTCCTTGCTCTTTGCATGCAGCCTCTTATGTATCCATGAACTTTTATTTCCAAACAACAAATTTGTATTTAACAAATTGTTGTTTTGTTTTTGTTTTGCTCTCGGTTTCGGACAAATTTCAAGTGTTAAATACTTTTGCAGTAACCTTGAGAATTGAGTTGTAGTTGTTGTTGTTGTTGCTGCTAGCAGTTGACCATCTTTTACAATTGCCATACAGAAGTCATGAGTGCATGCGATGGGTCTGGCGACAAGGCAAGGGTTACCAGCAATATTACTTGTTTATAGCGAAAAAGTCAAGTTCGGGTAAGAAAAAATATAAACTAAAAACGAGACCTCGAGCTTGATTATTCTACAATGTAATTAAAAAATATAAACTTTAAATTAAAAAAAAATAAAAATTATAAATTAAGCCTTTTGTGATACCTACAAATTCCTCTAAATTTAATATTGATTAGCTATCTAGCCAATTCGACTTTCTAAGAATTTGCTAATCAAGTCTACAGATACTCCCTGCATGGCTTCGGTGCTTAAGATATAGTTTTCAAATATTCTAATTCTTTGTCCATCTAATGCTTTTCAATCCAAGAGAAGGTGATTTTTTTTGTTTTTATACCATCACCCTTAGGGATGAGGGTATATATCATTTGATACGACCCAAAAGTGTAACACATAGAAGGAGTCACTTTAGACCCTAGGTTTCTTTGAACCAAATTTGATTCATGACTTTTTAAGTCGTTTGAGCCATGTCCGTCTGTCTGTCTGTCTAGCTGTGCGACTGGTATGCACGATAACTTTCGAAAGACTCAACCAATTGTTTTAAAATTTTGCACGTGTTAATATTTCCCCAAAACCACTTACGGTATTGAAAATGGGTTAAATGGCCCCGCCCCTTCTGGTACCTCCCATGCAAATACATCATTCCGCCCACTTTAGAAATCGAGTAATAATATCAATACATCTATAGGGATCGGACCCAGATTCTGTAATTAGTAAAGCTATAACAGGATAAAAAAAAATTGGAAGTCTAGCCACGCCCCTTTTGGCACCTCCCATACAAATGTACCTTTCCGCCCACTATAGAGATGGAGTAATAATATAAATAAAGCCAACGTGATCGTACGCAGATTCTTTATCTAGTAAAGCTTTAACAGGATAAAGTTTTGGAGAAAAATAAATTGGAAGTCTAGCGACGCCCCATCTGGTACCTCCCATACCCATATGGTATCGCCCACTTTATAAATCGATTAATATTATTAATAGACCTAAAGCGTTCGTGCGCAAATTCTGTATATAGTAAAGCTATAACAGGTTAAAGTTTTGGAGCAAAAATCTGGAAGTCTATCCACGCTCTTCTGGTACCTCCCATACAAATGTACCTTTCCGCCCACTTTAGAAATCAAGTAATAATATCAATAGAATAGAAATTTGTTGTCTTACTGAGGTTGAGGGTATATGTAAGTCGGGTTGCCTGACTGAAACTTTCTTACTGGTTATACCATCACCCTTAGGGATGAGGGAATATATCATTTGAAACGAAAAAAAGTGTAACGCATTAAAGGAGACGAGTTAGATCCCAAGTATCTTAAGACCAAATTCGTTTCAGGACTTTTTAAGACGATTGAGCTATGTCCGTCTGTCTGGCTGGATGGCTGGTCAGCAGGATAACTCGAGTAATGCTTATCGGATCGGTATGAAAATTTGCCAGTATTAATATTTTTCAAAACTAACTTATAGAATTGTAAATGGGCTGAATAGCCGCACCCCTTATGGTACCTCCCATACAAAATTACCTATTTTTTGAAAATTAATCTTTCTTCCATAACTTCCAAACGGACAACTGGAGGATGTTTGAATTTGGTCAGTTAATTTATCTTGCAAAAGTAGACAAACCCTAAGAAAACCGAAACATTTGCAACACATCTTCTGGTACCTCCCAAACAGATGACTTAGTTTTACATACAAATCTATTTTGTTAGTAAACTGAATTCACTCAAATGTTGCGTATGATGTTCCCTTATGAAAAGTTGAATTAGGAATGAATATGGACTATATCGGTTCACGCCTTCTGGTACCTCCCATATAAAATGACTCTGCTTGGAAAATTTATATTTCTCCCATTACTTCTAAACCGGCCTCTGGGGGATAATAAAATTTGGTCAGTTAATTTATCTTGTAATAGGAGGCAAAGCCTCAGCAACCCTAACTATTTGGCACACCCCTTCTGGTACCTCCCATATAAATATATGGGATATTTTCCCCTTTTACATACGTATCATTTTTGTATGTTCACTGAATTCAGACAAATTTTGCCAAGGTAAGCGATCATTGAACATTGATTTACGAAAAAAAATCAGACACGTTGTTCTGCCACTAATTGTACCTTCTGTACAAATAGATCAAATTTTGTATGTTTTTGCTCTACATACATAAGTAATTTTATTTTAAAAATCTATTAATTTCAATAACTCAAGTCTTAAACAAAATCTTATGGTGGGTGATGGTATTTATCAGTCAGTTTACCTGACTGAAATTTCTGTACTGGTTTTAATTAAAAATCGATTGACTTCAACAGCTCAAGACTGCTATTATCTTATATTGGGTGATGGTATTTATCAGTCAGTTTATCTGACTGAAATTTCTTTACTGGTTTTTTTCATCCTCCTCCATGAAGCATCTCCCATACACGGGCATGCATCTGTGAATTTGATAACTAAAGATTAAGATTTAGGTGAACGTGCTCCTCGTCTTAGACAATTTTGGAAATTTCGGTGAATCTCTTTAGCATTTCGTTAACAAACTGGAGCTAATTGACAATAATTGGAAATAAAATAAATCATACGTCATCACAGACTTATGCTACTGTAAAAAAATATCAATCATACGTCAAAGTACAGAATAGACCAAATGGCTTTTTACTTTAAAACCATCATAAAGAAAAAAATTAGAGAGGTATGAGAGAAAACGATTTATTTATTATGAAAGAACAGAAAAAGCTGCCCATACTGTTGCTAAAGCTGATGAACCTATCTAATATTTCGTTAGTACACTGGAGCCTTTACCGTTGGAATTTCATGAGAATGTGAATAACAATCTTTGCGAAAGCCATACTTGACCGCTTTCGAGTAAAGAGTATACGTCGTTCACGATCAGCTGCTATTACATGCTTTAACTTTTCGTCATCCCTGAAAGTTCTATGTCGGATTCATTGTTCAATCTGTCTCCGTGAGTTTTTGAACCTATTTTCTAATTAATTAAATCGATAGAAATTAATTTCTATATCGTATGTTGTTATGAGTGAAAAATTTTCTTTGCGTTTTAGCCAAAGCATTCTTATTTCGGTAGTACTAGCGTAGGAAGAACGCATGTTCTATTTCTCTAAACGACACCAAGGCACTGAATTCCCATTGAAGGTTCATGCATTTTGTAATCCCTCCACCTCACTTAGCCGTGGCGGTTCAAGGCAGCTACCGAAAGTAATCTGGCTGTATATATGTTAGGCGTGATTACAAACTGAAATTATTGAAAATATTTTAAGAACATTGTTTGAGGCCATATTTTTTCAAATGTCTAGCAAATACTAGTCCTCCATATAAATTACTGACTTCAAGTATTTGGCCGGGCCTGCGGATATAAATTTTGTCGACTAACTCAAAATATATGTATGTCTTTTGTTTTGGTACTAAATTTGAGTACTAGTATGAAAGGTTATGGTATATTTATATTTTAGTACAGAGCTATAGTTTTATAGCTACTGAACTATGCGTCTGTTGAACTTCAACCCTGTTGTAATGTTTTTGGTTTACATGTCACTTTATGACCTGAAAGAGACCACCTGAATATTTGAGTGGCAGTGAAAATTAAATTTTAGATTTTCGGTAATGCTCAAACGGATCATTGTGTCAGTTCCCTCTAAAAATGGGCACTAGTTCGTAGGCGGTAAAATCACTACTTACAAGTGGACCACCTGTACTTACTTTACAAACCTTAAGCAATGCATTTCATGAGTCCCCATGAAGAGGGTACTTACATAGGTACCTTTGCTAGGGGTGGTGATATGAGTACCAAGAAAAACTTAATTTCCTTTTACATCCTATTAGGGTTAAAGATGAATTTCCTATTTTTATACTCACCTACTTGTTTACTTTTACTAGACATGCCGATTGAGTCGACACTTTACAGCCGGGCGTACCCAGAAGTAAAAAATTAAAATAGCTTTAAATGTTTTGTTTTCGCTTTTTGTCGCTTTCGTGTGCGTACATTTTTTTACTCGTTGGTTTGGCGTTCGCTTACCATAGGATCATTCAAGTAAGTACCAATGAGTAGTGGGGTAGGTAGTTCTAGCATGGCCAATCGACACATCCACAATTTCAGGGTTGTTATATAATTGCTATGGTCAACATTTAAACAAAATCGGATAACTTTCAGCCATGCCCGAAAGAAATGAAATGTCAAATCTATATACATACTAGTGGGCCCTGCAATGCTTCGCTATTGCATATTAACTTGTAATATATTTCACATTTAGGTCTACAAAGTACTTTGAAAACGGTACAGCTCGACAATAAAATGTTGAGTTTATTAACTTATATAACTAACTAGCTGACCGGGCAGACTTCGTCCTGCCTAAAGAAGTATTGACTGAAATTTAATTTTTTTGGTTGGAATAAATCTTCGGGTTGTGTTAGTTTCTTTTGATATTCGCATCGAAATTTAACAAAAATTTTGAGGTATATTGAAACTTAATATAGTTATAATGACAGAAATTTATTGTAACGCTTTTGATAATAGAGTATGTATGGAAGAACCAAAGAAGTGTACATATTTTAATCAGTGGGTCATTCTCCACGTGAACATGCAACATAAAGGTGTTCATGCGAAAAATTTGGATTTTTCAAATTTGAATAGACTGTCCCTCAGATTTATTGAATGTCATTGCAAATTTTAACCGAACTGGAAACTGTAGTCATTTAAATCTAACGGCAAATCCGTGGGTATCATTGTTATACATAGTAGCAACACTTCGGTTCCCTTATATTTTCTGGGTAAATAAATTTAAGAAGGATAACTCAATCATGTATTGCTTCTTAAATCCTATAATACGCGATCAAGGGGTTTGAATAATTTTTTGTGTGTCATAGTACACTCATCTCTCATTATGATTTGACATGTTTGCAACATTTTTTAACTTGATAACTCATGTGCGGTTCTCGGAAAATTTATTTTTTTTGCTCTATTCTGCAACATCCAAAATAGCTGCGCAATACAGGAGGATGCAATAGCCAACGCGATCAAACATTTTGCAAAATCAACAATATCAAAACCCATTGGTGCAATAAGGAAATAAAATCCTCCACACTCATTCTTAACTGCTAATATTACAATGTTGTATGACGTTCGTCGATCTAAATGTAATAGAATGCAGATTTGAAAAATGTTTAAATTCGTGAGTACTCGATTTTTTCTGGCGTAGATCTCAGTCACATACACCACTGGTCTCAAAAAATTGCATACCAAATATCAAGACGAATAGTGCTGCAGTCCTTCTGCTATTGCTTTTGGGAAACAGAATTTGGCAGGGCTACCCCTTATGCTTGATCACGAATATTGGTGTTTATTCCACATCCTATTTCAAATCCCCCCTTTTTCTTTAGAATACGTATATTAACCTTAATTGAATCCACAACAAATTCCATTACAATTCGCAAAATAACGTCCTACAGACGGAGCCACGCCTAATGATCTAGGCCATCAGATATTGCACTTTTACAAATTAGGTCCTATGAGTAGGGCTATTCCTACTAATCTAGTACTTCAGATACCGCACTTTAACAAATTAGCTCATGGGGGCGGGATCACGCCTTATAATCTAATCCTGCCAGTTTTTGACCTGATAATATTGCAGCCACACCTGATTTAAAGTCACTTATTTTAGTAGTACGCCAGATATTGCATTTTTGTTAATGGGGTGGAATGGATTGGCCTCACCTCAGAGACATCAGTTAAATGCTGTAGCATCCACTGAGTTTCAAACAAACTCAATTTAAATCTTATATACATAAATATACCATTTGTCTGTATCATTTGAAAATTCAAATATTGACAAATTTAACATTGACATACTATTTAAATTTTCACAATTAAAAACTTTTGAACATTTTTTGTATGAGAAAATCGAAAATCGACTTAATAAATGAACCACATGATTCAAATGCAATGTTTAAGTAACCTATAACGATCCTCGAAAGATTGTCTTTCTATTGATGCCGGTTTGTTGCACATCGGTTGGGTGGTTTTGAAGTCTATAGTGGACATACGTAGAAACAAATGTTCACTTTTATATATAGATTTGAAGTAACTCCCTAACATGGAATTTAACGAATTACATTTTATTGTTGTAAATGCTAATAAAAAGTTCATCAGCAAAGTCATATCTATAGTGCCGAGATGTAGATTAAGTTTTTTCTGCATGTAGGGCGAAAACTCACTTCTTCCACAAATCGGAAACAGATATTCCGCTAAGGATCAAAATTTAATTTTTATGTTGATCTGTAGAAACAGATACTACCTATCTCTTTGGGCATAAAAAACACTTTTGTTATGCCTTCTCCGCCTATTGACCGCAAATGATAATTCAGTTTGAAGCTTCATGCCTTTAGCCATAAAAACTTCTTTTGTCATGTCTTCTTCTCACACGGATCAAGAATATTCCGGAATACTATTATTGTATTGAACTCATATTACCATTTTTTGAGATAATTCGGTCACCAACGTTTGGCTTAACAAAGTGATGGTCTCACGCGCTGTATGGCATATTACACCGTCGTGTTGGAACCATTTCTCCTTCAAATAATGTGCAATGACATGATAAATAAAAAAATTAATTGATCGTCCACTGGCTCTAGTTCTTCTACCAGTTGGATTTTATATGAATGTAGGCCAAGATCTTTCTTCAGCATTTGCAGAGACCGAGTTGCTGATAAAGGCGTCGGTTCGATAAATTCGAATCCCCTGTCACACTTACGTCTACAGCGTCGATGGCTTCTATAAGCTGCTCAGATGGATCATTATATGCATCCTCAACTTCACAAAGGGGTACATAAGTATAGCGAACAGAACGTGCATTTTGAAAATAAATTTGCAAGATTTGTAAACGTTGTTCTTGTGTAGTTTTTACATGGTGATTTTTCAAAGTATACTAAAAGAAAGTCTATCACACTTCATTAGTATGACAGCTAGATTTAAACTTATAACTATCAGAAGTTATATACGTCAAAAAAAAAATTACCCCATACATAGGTTATTTACAAATGTTTGCTAACGTTACCTCTGACATACTATAAAAATTTAAATCGTGCCCCAATAAAACAAAAGGTGTTTTCCAGTATAACTACAATGAATATTGCTTTATTTTTCTATATGTATTATTTATTACCGATTCGCTCTCCTGAAAAGTAAATGAAAAGTAACTGGTGTAAGGACCATTATTTGATACAGTTTATAAATTCAACTATTGAAGTGCGTGGGCAGATTTCAGGTTGAGATATATTTCTAGCAATTTTTCAGTTACGTCAGACCTACCATTCCGATGTTTGGAGACCAAGACGATGAGAATAGCATATTTTTGACATTGTTTTGGATCCCGCCCAATATTCTGAAAAATGATTTTTAAAAACTTAATTTCCGTATGCCAACTCTCAGAGGCCATAACTTTTTAACCAATACATAGATTTGGTTCTGTAATATCTCATTTAGTTTGCTGGGAAGTTAGTTTTGCGCAGAAGGTCTCGAAAAATAAATATCTGCAGTTTTCGGATTGTCCTCATTTAAAAACAAAAAAAAAATCTCTAACATAAATCTAAATGCTTTCCAGCGCGAGCTAGGAATTGATTTTAGACACAAAGTTTTTTGGTGAAATTTTCTTACAATACATCGTAGATTCCAATTTTGGTTACGATTTTTGCGAATAAAAAAATTGGCCCACCTTACTGTTCATATCTCTAGGCGAACAGCAATGTACTGTGGAATTTTTACAGTTATTACTGTTTGTTTTAAAAGGGGTGTGGAACAGCCCACTACCACCATTACTCTAATTCATACAGCAACAACAACATATGTAACAAATCACATCTTCTTACCACTGATAGTTCATGAGATATAGTCTTTTTTACTTTAAAGTTGTATGGGCGGTGCCACGCTCTTTTATCCAATCACAACTAAGTACAGCAAGTGACATACAACAGGTCATTAGTACCACTTTTTAAAATTATCTTATAAATCAGTCAATTAGAAAAGCCGTCAGAGCGATTTTTGAAAAAGTGGTGTGGCACCGCCTCCAATAACATATATACCAAATCTCATCTTCATACCCCTGAAGCCGTTTTAATTTTCACGTTGTATGGGCGGTGCCACGTCCCTTTATCCAATCACAACCAAATATAGCCAGGGACTATCAACAGGTCAACAGTACCACTTGGTAAAATTTTCGTATCAATCGGTCTATTAGAAAAGCAGTTCGAGTGATTCTTTAAAAGAGGGCGTGGTACCGCCCACTTGCACCTCGTCTGTAATTCTAACTGTACACACACTATATATACAAAATCTCATCTTCATACCTCTGATAGTTCATGAGATATAGCCCTTTTGATTTTCAAGTTGTATGGGCGGTGCCACGCCCACTTATCCAATCACAACCAAATATAGCCAGGGACTATCAACAGGTCAACAGTACCACTTGGTAAAATTTTCGTATCAATCGGTCTATTAGAAAAGCCGTTAGAGCGATTTTTGAAAAGAGGGCGTGGCACCGCCCACTTGCTCCCTGGCTGTAATTCTAACTGTCCGAGCAACATATATACCAAATCTCTACTTCATACCTCTGATATTTCATGAAATATAGCCTTTTTAATTTTCAAGTTGTATGGGCGGTGCCACGCCCCTTTATCCAATTACAACCAAATGTAGTCAGAAACTATCTACAGGTCAACAGTACCTCATGGTAAAATTTTTGTATCAATCGGTCTATTAGAAAGGCCGTCTGAGCGATATTTGAAAAAAGGGGCGTGGCGCCGCCCACTTTTTGAAAAAATAAAACCTTTTAAACCATCCGGAAGCTATAGCGAACAAAACAAAACAAAAATTTTGGAAATCGGTCCAGCCGTTTTTGAGTTTTAGCGAGACAACTGCACAGCAATTCATTTTTATATATAAGAGAAGATATGAACAAGAGTGTGTGTTTGTTTATTTGCATTTTATAAAAAAAACTTAATTTCCCTTTTCACCTCATGAACGAGAAGCCATCCTCGCGTTGTTGTAAATTAACACGCTTTCTATTTTTAGATTCACAACTAAAGGCACCTACTTGTTTATCGACGAATGCAAACGTCACTGTTTGAGAAGCTCTTACTGCTCCGCCGATTGACTCGACACTTATACTGCGATGTTGCTGTCAACAACATTCGAGGGGAGCCGACAATGAAAGAACAATTTTTGTTTTTAAGATGACTGGAGCCAGGTTTGAACCTGCGATCTCCCGCATGGTTGTCGCGTGTTCTAACCACTATGCCACGGCCGGTCCCATTTTATAGTCCGTATAAACTCGAGAATGTAGGTGTGTGGTCGGTAATGAAAATAGGGTACTTGCATTTTTGTTATATCAAGTGGGCGTGGCCCACCCATTGTACACTAGTTTTGGAGCCGCAATATCTGGAGGACTGTTTCTCCAATCACTTTGCAATTTTGTGTGGATGCATTTGGCAACAAAGTTCGAGATCCAACAAAAAATGGGCGGAATCGGATCAGTGGGCGTGGTATAAAACTTGAAACTTAAAACGGCTGTATCTCATTATCTCATGAACTATAATAGGTATAGCAATTATATTTGGTTTGTGTTGTTGGTACAATACAAATAACAGCCAGGGTGGAAGTTGGCTGTGCCACGCCCCTTTAAAAACAAATCGTTATAGCCGACATAGTAAAAATTTGATCGTCCTGAAAATTTCACAGTCTAGTAAAGATATCACAAGGCTTTTAGAAACTAAGTCGGCAAAAATGGTCCAAGGCGTCGACCACTAACGTCAAAATTTAACTATTACATATTTACGATAAAAAATACAATTCCTTAATCGAACATTGGTAAAAACAAGTAAAAAATTTGCAGTCGGCAAACCCGATTTACATAAAACATAAAGTAAAATTTTCTAGCATATTGATATTATTGCTCGATTTCTAAAGTGGGCGGAGTGGTACATTTGTATGGGAGCTAATAGAAGTGGCTTTATCCTGCTTGCTATTAATAATATTATTCAATTTCCAAAGTGGACGGTACCAGATGGGTATTTGAGGTACCAGAAGGGTCGTGGCTAGGCTTCCATATTTTCTCTAAAACTTTATCCTGCTTGAGCTGTACTAAATGTAGAATTTTGGGTACGATTGCGTTGGGTCTATTAATAATTTTAATCGATTTCCAATGTGGGCGGTACCAGATGGGTATTGGAGGTACCAGATAGGGCGTGGCTAGACTTCCCGTTTTTTTTCCAAAAATGTATTCTGCTATAGCTTAACTAAAAATAGAATCTGGGTATTGATATTAGTACTCGCTTTCTAAAGTGGGCGGAGTGGTACATTTGTATAGGAGGTACCAGAAGGGGGCGTGGCTAGACTTTCAGTTTTTTTTCAACAACTTTATCCTGCTACAGTTTTACAAAAAAAGGAATTTGGGCACGATCGAGTTAGGCGTATTGATATTGTTACTTGATTTCTAAAGTGGAGGGGCGGGGCTAGAGAAAAATGGGGAAATGGGCTACCCATTTCCAATGCCATAAGTATTTTCGGGTAAATATTATTTCGTCCAAGGTTTCAAAACAATTTGTTGCGTCTTTCGAAAGTTATCGTGCGTACCAGCCGGACAGCCAGACAGACGGACATTGCTCAAATGACTTAAAAATTTTTGAATCGAATTTGGTTAAAAACCAGTAAGAAAGTTTCAGTCGGGCGACCCGACTTACATATACCATCACCCTCAGTAAAATAAAAAAAATTGCTATTATATTGATATTATTACTCGATTTCTAAAGTGGGTGGAGTGGTAAATTTGTATGGGAGGTACTAGAAGGGGCGTGTCTAGACTTCTAGGTTTATCCTCTAAAACTTTATCCTGTTATAGCTTTACTAAATACAGAGTTTGGGCACGATAGCGTTGGATGTATTGATATTATTACTCCATCTCTGAAGTGGGCGGAAAGGTACATTTGTATGGGAGGTCCCATAAGGGGCGCCGCTAGACTTCCAGATCTTTTCTCCAAAACTTTATCCTGTTATAGCTTTACTAAATACTGAATTTGGGAACGATCGTGTCAAGGGTATTGATATTATTATTACATCTCTAAAGTGGGCGGAAAGGTACATTTGTATGGGAGGTATCAGAATGGGCGTGTCTACACTTCCAGATTTTTTCTCCAAAACTTTATCCTGCTTGAACTTTACTAAATACAGAATTTGGTCACGATCGCGGTAGTTCTAATAATAATATTAATCGATTTCTAAAGTGGGCGGTACCAGATGGGGCGTTGGTAGAATTCAGTTTTTTTCTCAAAAAGTGTATACTGCTATAGCTTTACTAAACTAAGAATTAGGGTACGAGCGCGATGGATTTATTGATATTATTACTCCATATCTAAAGTGGGCGGAAAGGTGAATTTGTATGGGAGCTACCAGAAGGGGCGTGGCTAGACTTCCAATTTTTTTCCAAAACTTTATCCTGTAATAGCTTTACTAAGTACAGAATTTGGGTACGATCCCGTTGGGTGTATTGATATTATAACTCGATTTCTAAAGTGGGCGGAATGATGTATTTGTATGGGAGGTACCAGAAGGGGCGGAGCCATGTAGCCCATTTGCAATACCGTAAGTAGCTTTGGGGAAATATTAACTCGTGCAAAATTTCAAGACATTTGGTTGCGTCTTTCGAAAGTTATCGTGCAAACCAGCCGGACAGCCACCAGACAGACAGACAGACAGACAGAAGGACATGGCTCAAATGACTTAAAAATTCATGAATCGAATTTGGTTCTAAGAAACCTAGGGTCTGAAGTGACTCCTTCAATGTGTCTCGTATCAAATGATATTTACCCTCCTACCAGTAGAGTGAGGGTATAAATATAGGTTTTACTTAAAACCGTTAGGGCACTGGAAGTTGTTGTCCGATTTTACTCAAATTTCCTTTATGTATTTTTTACATCAAGTAAAACAATATTCCGCTCGGGCATTTTTATATTTCCGCAAAAAAATCGTCCATAAATTTCGCTGCTGTCCTACTGAATATACTTCAAATACTTTTATAGTTCAAAAAGTACTTCTATTGTATCACAAAAGTACTTTAGTTGTACCAACAAGAACTTTTATTGTACTGAATTTATTGTATCTAGAGGTTCTTTTAAGTAGTTTTATTTCAAGAAAAAAAAACTTTTAGTGTACCATTATTATTTTACAAAATTTCCTTTTGGTTGATTTTCCATATTTTCTCTAGTACTTTAATTGTACGAAAAAGTGCTTTCCGTGTACCAAATAGTTCTTTCATTGTATCAACAAGTTATTTTTGGTACAATCAAAAAGGTATTTTTGGTACAATAGGGTACTTTTATTGTACCAACAAATACTTTGGTTGCACTAAAAAATACTTTTATTGCATGAAAAAGTACTTTAAGTACTTTTATTCTACCAAAAATTACTTTTTTTGTACCAAAATGTACTTTATTGTATCAACTAATCATATGTTGTGCCAAAAAGTTTTTTTTTACTGTACCAAATAGTAAATTTACTGTACCAAAAAGTACTTTGTTTGTAACTACAAATTCGAAAAAGTACTTTTAGTGTACCAAATAGTACTTTCATTGTATCAAAAAGTTATTTTTGGTACAAAAGGGTACTTTTATTTTTTGTTGCATCTAACAGTACTTTTAGTGTATGAAAAAGTACTTTAAAATTTTTATTCTACCAAAAACATGTTTTTATTGCACCTAAGAGCCCTTTTACTGTACCCAAATGTAATTTTATTGTACCAAGAAACAGGTTTTGGTAACAACAAGTACTTTTTTTGTACCAAACAATACTTGTGTTGTACTAAAGAGTACATTTACCAAAAAGTGCTGGCTACAAAAAAAGCAGAACTCTAGCACTTTTGTAGCCATCCATTTCGTTTTTCATCTTACCATAGTATCACTGTCCTTCACATACTTCTGCCAGGACCCACCACCAAAACAACTATGCTAAAGGATACTTAGCAAAAAATCTGTTAACTAAAGTAGTTTTGCTTTTGGCCAAAATTTTACTCCAAAATGAGGGTGTGTTGTGCTGCCATGATATGCAAGTTTAAGAGCATACTTTTTTGTATGTGTGTGTTTTGCTTATGGCTGCTGTCACTGTGTGTGTTGAAATTTTGTGGGTACTATTTTGAAGTGGGTGGAATACTTTATGTTACGTTAATGTGGGTCAAGTATTTGAAATAGCGTTAACATTGCTAACGGTCGAAGGATAAATTTATGGTAACATCCAACAAGAAATACGATAATGTTCATTACACGGCAAAGAAAAAAACGAAGAACCACCAAAAAAACAGTTACAACGAAATAAATAGGGTAACTAGGGTGAACTTGCTGACAACAAGAGGGGATATATGTATGTCGTAATATAACATCAGCGTTGTAATAGAACACAAATGAAATGTGTTATGTTTTTCGTTGATTCAGTATTAATAAACCATGATTGTTATTGGACGAACACATAAAAATAAGTAATACAAAACATAAAAAGAAAATGTTTGAAAGTGCAAAAAACATGTCGCATATGTTATGGTTTGGTAAAAAAAAAATTGAAGGAAACACATGAAACTGTGGCAGATATATATGAAAGAAACGCTTTTACAGTTAATGTAGACTTAAAGCTAGAAAGAGTGCAAATAAAACGATTAAACAAGCAAGTTTCCGATGTATACACTCAGCACATATGTAAAGTTTGAGAGTAAGCCCTAAAAAATTTCCATCAGGTTTTCAAAATTATATGAATTCGGTTAATGATTACCATATGTGGGTGTCTTTAAAGAGAAAACCCTGAATTGTACCTCTCATGCTATATAAGAAAAGTCTAAATAGAGAAAAAACTCTACAAATTACCCAACGATATCCAAAATTGTTGAAGGTCAGCTCAAAGCTTCATTGAGCATAACAAATCACTTTTGGTTTGGCTTTCATGTCGTTTCATCTTTGTCGGCATGTAAGTAAACGTTGAACGTTGAAAGGTTTTCATTTTTTTTTGTGTTGCCTCCTCCATTTTATGCTTCATTTATAAAAAGGAGATTGTTTCCTTGATTCAACATAAAGGCCTGTAGTTATTTAAACTATGTCCCATGTCTGTTTACACAAGGAGACCATAAAAGCCCAAGTTCATACACGCTGCTTTGTATAAAGGGAGGGGGATAACATAGTCGAAAACATGACTGTGACCTTATACCTTCACATACATGCGTCGAAGATGAATGAAAACTGGTATGTATGGCTTTGTTGGCATAACATTTCGGCCAGGGATGGCAAAATGAATGATTTACTGAGGTCAGGAACAATGAAATATGCTCAATGTGAAAATCTGGTAAAAAAAGATTTTCAAAGGGGGGAAAACGCTTCCAATAAGTTGTGGAATAACTTAAAGTGAGTTAACACGCTTCTATTTTTAGACTCACACCAAGTTTTATGACGAACGTTTGCTTTTTCAAGCTGTTACTAGACAAATACCGATTGACCCGACTATACATAGTACAACTCATGAAAGCGCAAAAAATACACCTTTAGCAAAAAAAAAAAAAATTGTATGGCCATTAAATTACACAGTGATACAAATGTGAAAGAAAACCAGTAAGAAAGTTTCAGTCGGGCGACCCGACTTACATATACCATCACCCTCAGTAAAATAAAAAAAATTGCTATTATATTGATATTATTACTCGATTTCTAAAGTGGGTGAAGTGGTAAATTTGTATGGGAGGTACTAGAAGGGGCGTGTCTAGACTTCTAGGTTTATCCTCTAAAACTTTATCCTGTTATAGCTTTACTAAATACAGAGTTTGGGCACGATAGCGTTGGATGTATTGATATTATTACTCCATCTCTGAAGGAGGCGGAAAGGTACATTTGTATGGGAGGTCCCATAAGGCGCGCCGCCAGACTTCCAATTTTTTCTCCAAAACTTTATCCTGTTATAACTTAATAAAATACAGAATTGGGGTACGATCGTGTCGAGAATATTGATATTATTACTCCATCTCTAAAGCGGGCGGCGTGATACATTTGTGTGGGAGGTACCAGAAGGGGCGTGTCTAGACATCCAGATCTTTTCTCCAAAACTTTATCCTGTTATAGCTTTACTAAATACAGAATTTGGGCACGATCGTGTCAAGTGTATTGATATTATTATTCCATCTCTAAAGTGGGCGGAAAGGTACATTTGTATTGGAGGTACCAGAATGGGCGTGTCTTTACTTCCAGATTTTTTCTCCAAAACTTTATCCTGCTTGAACTTGACTAAATACAGAATTTGGTCACGATCGCGGTAGTTCTAATAATAATATTAATCGATTTCTAAAGTGGGCGGTAACAGATGTGTGTGGGAGGTACCAGATGGGGCGTTGGTAGACTTCAGTTTTTTTCTCAAAAACTGTATCCTGCTATAGCTTAACTAAATTAGGGTACGAGCGCGATGGATTTATTGATATTATTACTCCATATCTAAAGTGGGCGGAAAGGTGAATTTGTATGGGAGGTACCAGAAGGGGCGTGGCTAGACTTCCAATTTTTTTTCCAAAACTTTATCCTGTAATAGCTTTACTAAGTACAGAATTTGGGTACGATCCCGATGGGTGTATTGATATTATAACTCGATTTCTAAAGTGGGCGGAATGATGTATTTGTATGGGAGGTACCAGAAGGGGCGGAGCCATGTAGCCCATTTGCAATACCGTAAGTAGTTTTGGAGAAATATTAATTCGTGCAAAATTTCAAGACATTTGGTTGCGTCTTTCGAAAGTTATCGTGCGAACCAGCCGGACAGCCACCAGACAGACAGACGGACATGGCTCAAATGACTTAAAAAGTCATGAATCGAATTTGGTTCTAAGAAACCTAGGGTCTGAAGTGACTCCTTCTATGTGTTACACTTTTGGGTCGTATCAAATGATATATACCCTCATCCCTAAGGGTGATGGTATAAAAATATACAGGGGT
The DNA here is from genome assembly GCA_964034835.1 of Muscina levida. Taxonomy (NCBI): domain Eukaryota; kingdom Metazoa; phylum Arthropoda; class Insecta; order Diptera; family Muscidae; genus Muscina; species Muscina levida. The sequence goes on along the minus strand of OZ035881.1, from coordinate 111,716,047 downwards.
TCTCATGTAGCATTTCTGTTAGACTGGAGTCCATAGAGTAAAGTGATACTTTTAGTTTTGCTCGGTCACTTTGTTAAGTAATGTTTTTATAGCAAATTAAGTGAAATGGCGATATTCCTAAAATTACAAGTTCCAAAATTCATAAGTCTTCTCTTTGTTAACCGATTTTCAAAAGCTTACATGTGTTGTAAAGCTATGACTTTCACCTTTTATTAAAAATTTTGAATTTTGAAAATCGGTTAAAAAATAGTGAAACGGCGGCTGTTTAAGCAAAACAACCTCGAAAAAAATTGCGAATTCTCATTTTCCCAACGCTCTCAGTTGATCATGAAAAAAGGCGCTTTTACTTCCAACATATAAATTTTCACTCTAATTTACACGAAAAAAATTTTTTACCCGGAATATACCAAAAAACAAAATTATTTTTAAAAAAATCGCGTGATTTTTTAAAAAAATATTTTTGCCTGCGGCGCTATTATTCCCAATATATCCATTTTCACTCTAATCTCCAAAAAAAAAATATATTTCCCGGGTAATACCAAAAAAAAAATTTTGCCTGTGGCGCTTCTGCTACCATCTTAACCGTTACCACTCTAATTTAAAAAAAAAATTTAAAGGGATATATAAACAAAAAAAAATTTACAAAACACAGCTTTTTTTAATATTTTCAAATTTTTCTTCAACTTTTCCACTTTTATCCTTTTTTTTTACCAATTTTCTTTTTTGAAATATTATTTTTTCACTTCTTTATGAATTTTTGTCCATTTGATTCCTTAATTTTTTTTAAATTTTTTCTCTATTTTCTTTTTTTAATAAAAAAAACCAAAAAAATTTAAAATTTTCACACATATTTGATGACATTTAATTTTTCTATGGAATTTTTCAATTCATTTCTTACATTTTTCTAATATTCCATGATTTTTCCCATTTTTTTTTAATTTTTTACGGGGTATTTTAGAAAAAATATTCCTTTTTAAAATCACGCGGTTTTGAGTTTTTCTATTTTATTTTTTAGAATTTTTCAATTTATTTATTTGAAGTTAATAAGTACCGTATAGGGAAATTAGTCACGTTTTAGGATCTATGGTTTGACATAACATAAATACTATATGATGGCGAAAGATTATCATAAGTATGATTATCATATTTTGTACCAGTTACAATAAAACTGTTGAACTCCGTGGCGTATAATTTACGTGGAATATTACTTATGATAATCATAAGCCACCATATAGTATTTATGTTATGTCAAACAAAAGAGCCTAAAACGTGACAAATTCCCCTAACGATACTTACTAACTTCAAATCGATATTAAATTATTATGGCATATAACTTGACAAAACGAATGATGCAGAACTTCTTCTTTTTGTTGCTACTTTCACGTGCAGTTCTCAGAATTGAGTCCCAAATCAATGAACTGAAAAATGTTGTACTGTCTTAGGCTACGGTAGATCCCATATATAACTGACAACCCAAATAATTCATGGATATAAGGTACCTGGCAGACCGTGGCACGATGGTTAGAACACGCTACTATTATGCGGCATACCAGGGTTCTATCCCTATCACAGACAACTACATTTTATGGGTCAGAGTCCCCTTTGATGTTTTGAAAAACAACTTCACACTTGTCGAGTCAATGGGCATGTCCAGTAAAATCTTCTCAATTTGCTAATGTTGGAATTTGTCGTTAAACTGTAGGTGACGTTGTGTGAGTTTAACACAGGCGGCTATTAAACTCTCAAATGTGAGAAGCTGTCACATAACTCACTCATGTCATGTAAAGGAAATTAAGTAAGTAAGGCGACATATTTTCAATGAGTTTATTGACGATCTAAGAAAGAACTCAACTAATATTTTAAATTGTTGTCCTTTATGTTTTGCACCAAAAAAGTACTTCTACAATAAACCCATACCCATCTCCGACTCCATGCAAAACTGCTGAACTTCTAGACCGACTACCATAGCGACATAACATTTATGAGAAATGATTCTTGCTTTCATTTCCACTCTGCTTACCGCCTTGCTCGCCCTGCTTTCTATCCTTCTCTATTGTCTAAAGTAAACTAACAGAAAAAAATGTGTGAGAGCTATAATGAGTTTTGAGACTAACGGCCAAGAGTCATAATAGGGCCTTTTAAAAAACAATAAATTTTGAATGTATTTATGTGTGAGTGAATGTGTTTGTGATTGGGTCCAGTGTGTTGCCATAGAAATAATAAGAGAACAACCCAAACTAGATGAGTGCGTATGTACGTAGTAGTAGTCACAGTGTTGAGTACAAAGATTGTCCCTGGATGAGTTGTGGTCTGTGTGTGTGTGTGTGTTTGTGGTAATTACACACATTGAAAGATTCATAGGACCAAAGTTTTGAATTGTTATTAAAAGGAGTAACTAACTTGTTTACACATCAACTTATACACATGCACATAAACATATGCATCCGGTCGTACTTATATGTATACATGCTTATGTTAATAAAACTCAAGTACACTTGGAGAAGAGATGTTACAAATAGGACTAATAAAAATGAATAATTTAAGCGAAGATCATGGCCAGAGCATAAAGGAGACAGGATTAAGTTTCTAAATTAACAGTGATATGAGTTTTAAATAAAGGACACACAAGAGTTGTTGTTGTTAGTGGACGTTCATTGTGAGCATTTATGTAAGTAGTTATTTGTTTAAAGGATTCATGTAATATAAATTGTTTTGATGTTTCATGGTAAAAGTTGCTATGGTTATTTTTGTTTAGGTGGAATTATGTCAATATACTTAGAAACTACTGCGTTGCCATATTATGGTAACAAAATGTTGTACTTTGTTTTTTACACGGAAATTTGAAACTTTTCCTAGCAACATTCAAGTTTTGAGGCTGGTTTTGAGTTCAATAATTCTTATGAAATTTTGTGAAAACCCATATACATTTTTAGCTATAAAATAAAATTGGAAATATGTTAACTAAGTAGTACTATGATTTTAACAAGGAAGTTTGAAAATGTTTCCAGCAACAATTATATTTTCAAATGAAATAATGAGTAGTAACATAGGAGCACAGAAAAGAACATGAAAAGAATTTCAAATATGTTAATTAGTATATCAAAGCATACTAACACAATTCGTAGCCAATAAATGCAGGCTGCAGAACATTTTCATGCAAATGAACTTAGTACCAGTCTTTAATATTAAAAACATGAAGTGTCTATTAATTTAAACGAAATGTAATAAAATTTTTTTATTGAACAAAAAAAAAAACAAAAAATAAATGAATAGGATTTGAAGCATAGACAACTAAAAACCAAAGCACTTTAACACATTTTATAGTAAACACATTGATGTTGCCATATTCATGCAACCGAACTTAGTACCAGTTCTTGACTAAGCATATTTTAAAGGAAATAGCATAAGTAAGAGTTCTTTGAAAACTAACAATTAGATTAATGATATGTCGGAAGGACAAAACTTATAGCAGCTATAGATGGCAGCTGATGTGATTTTGCTCCATTATTATGACGAATATATATAACGAAATGTTCACACACATGCGATGCAAACACACAAGCGATAACCTTAATAGTCTAAATTTGAGTTTTCCTTTTTATAAGCCGGTAGTCTTGCAATGAGGACATAAATGACCAACACATGTATCAATTTATTTACTACTGCACACACAATGATACACTATCACTCTATCAGATTACGTATTGGCTCTCAGCTTGCGGCGCAGTAAACTTAATACTACAAAGGACATTTTTCAAGTTAGTAGCCGGGCTCGCGAGCTGGGAGATCATTTCAAATATAGATTTAAAATCGACTCTCAAGCTAGTAGCCTCGATATTTCAAATGAGTTCTCGGCTAGCGAGACCGGCTCCTAATTTGGAAGCTGGATCCCAAGCTAAGTGTCTCTATGCTCCGATACACAAAATACATAAATACAGGGTGTTTTTGTGACGTATAGAACTTCCGGTAGGAATAATAGTAAAACTAGTTAACAAACTAATGCAGAGTGTTTGACTTTTTTCAGCATACTTTGAGAAATCCCCATACAGACTTACATCAGAACAACGTGTACAAATAGTGAAAATTTATTTCAAAAACCGAGTCAAATGCCGAAATGATAAGAGATTTTCATTCGCTTCGATCTTGTGCGTGCCATCTCCAGTCAATCCTACCAAGCAGCGTCAGTGATTTCTCCACCGGGTCCTTCCCACGTAGTCCTGGTCTCCCTCTTTTGCGCCGTCCTTCGAGGTCTTGATAGAATACCCTTCGTGCTGGAGTTTCCTCATCCATCTTCACGACATGGCCTAGCCAGCCGTTTACGCAAATGAGTTCATATATGTTGCTGGGTACTTTTTTTCTCAAACACTGCCAGATGAGCTGCATACGCTTGTAATAGCACCCAAGATTCGGAGGCATACAGCAGGACCGGTAAAATTAATACCTTGTACAGTTGGACTTTGTTGGTTCGAAATATGGTGGTGTTTATGAAGTGCTCACGTAGCCCAAAGAAACACCTGTTGGCGAGTACTATTCTCCGTTTTATTTCTAGGCTGACTCTGTTGTTTTTGTCTATGGCGGATCCGAGGTGGATGCATTTATCCACTACCTTAAAGCAATAGTTCTCAACGTTCCACTGCCAAACCCATTTTCGCTGACTCCCTTTTCACAGATGAGAAGACAGCTGTTACCTCTAGCATCATCCGACCGATAACGTCGATATCATCGGCATATGCGACCAGCAAGCGGCTCTTATTAAATATAATCCTAGACATGTTGACCGTTGCTTTCCTTAACACCTTCTTCATCACTATGTTGAACAGTATGCATGACAAACCATTACCCTGTCTAAGACCTCTCATCGTATTGAATGATGGGACTATCGAAGGCAGCTTTGTAATTGACAAAGAGTTGTGTCGATTTGCTTCTGATGTGTTTTCTTCAAAACCTCCCGTAGTGTAAATATCTGATCAATCGTGAATTTGCCTTGTCTAAAGAAGCACTGATAAGGTCCAATCAGGTTTTCCACAGTTGGCTTTAGACGTTCACACAGTATGCTAGAGAGGACTTTATACGCAATCGATAAGAGGCTAATTCCACGGTAGTTTTTACACTCACTACGGTCACCTTTTTTGTAAATAGCACATAGCACATTGAGATTCCAATCCTCTGGCATGCTCTCCTGAAGTAAAATATTCTCTTTGAGCTGTTGCATTCTTAGAACAAGCTCATCTCCTCTCACCTTAAACAGCTCATCAGCCTCACCGACTTTATTGTTATGGGCGCGATATGACAATGTTTATCTCAGCTTGGCTCGGAGGGGAACACTCGATGTTATCGTCTCGGATTGGTACACCGTCGGCAGCAAACAATAGACTGCAGAATTGACCTTTCCATATTCTCAATACCCAATTCGGAGTCAGTAACTGTTCCATGTACAGCACCATTTATCTTCTGGTAGAATTTTCGGGCTTCACCTCTGTTCCTGTATTCTTCAATGCACACATTATTCCGCTCCTTCAGCTCTCGTTTTTTTCGCCTAAAGAGTCGAGTCGCCCCACATCTTCTCCCTGTACTTTTCATGAACAGCTCGCGTTGCCATTGGCTTTAGTGCACATTAAAAGAACTGTTTGGTACAAAAAACTACTCTGGTACAAAAAACGTACTTTTTACCGAATAGTACATTCAAATTACTTTTTGGTACCACAAAAGTACTCTGGTAAAAAAAGCACTTTGTGCAATAGAAAAGTGCTTTTGGACCACTAAAAGTACTTTTTGGTTCAAAAAAGTACTTTAGTACAAAATAAAGTACTTTGTACCCAAAAGTACAATAAACGTACTTTTTGGTATTTTCTTGCATTTAGATTTTATTTATTGACTTGGCTTTCAAGAGCTTATTTAAAATTTTGTGTCTCTTGGCTCTCGAGCTAAGAGCCAATTTTCAGGAAAAGAGCAGATCGTGATCGATTCATACGGACCCCGGTACATAGTCCTGTTGATGAGTGTGTTATGTTAAAGACTAAAGTCCATTTAAGTCAACATGATTGGAGCATATCAGTGTGGCTAAATCCTGCTAAGTACAAGTCTCAAGAAATGCACATCACCACTTACTATCTTTTTATCGACTATAAAGCTGCAGTCGTCAATTCGATACGACAAAAGCAATTAATTATGATGGGTGATTTTGGTATCCCTGCGAATCTGACACGACTTTGCAGAATGACACTGACCAACGTGAAATCCAACATGACGAAGCCTATTTATCGAGATTATTAAAGACAAATCATTGCTCATTCAATCCAAACCGATCAAATTCTTCGTGTTTTGAAAATTATTGTTTTAATAGAAATATTAAGATGACATTACTTTTTTTCATTGAAAATCAAAAATATGTTAATTTTTAGAGGGTTATAGAATTGGCAATATCGTTGGTATACTGTGTATACTGACCAAATTCAGTTTAGATTGTTAATTTTCCGTTTTTAAGAAATCAAGTAACAGTCGTAATTCTTAATAACGTTTTTTTTTCCAGAACCACTAAATTTTATAATGTTTTCCAGACATTTTTATCTTTCTATAAATAATTTCTCTATAAAGTAGTTTTCTCTTTAACAAGGGTTGTTTAACAACATAACTGCTGTTTGGAATTATATGTTTCGCGCGGCAACCGATGGATGAATTTCTGTTGTTCCTGCCAAATAAGAAGACATGTGTTTTTATAAGCACAACGAAATGTGACAAACTGCTGCTCAACCCTAGAAGTTGATGGTTCAGAGTCTCCATTATACTTATCAATCCTTATCTTTAGTTACATTTAAATTAGCTATTAAAGATTTTTATAATGCCAAGTATTAATCAGACTGTCCTCCTATACTTTTATAAGTAGTACACATATACACGTTAATGCATCAAACTACATTGATTGCAAATCAAATAGATTTGCTGCACATATAATTATGGCTGAGTAGCTTTAGAAACATTTCTCAAAAAAAAAAATTATTTCTCAGGTACAAGTTTTATCCTTGACAAAGCTCTCTTAAATGTTTGATTGGTAGATTCTAGTTATTTTTATATTCGATTCGCTTTGGGTCAATTCTCTGCTATATACCACTTCTTATGTAAAAAAAACCCGAATATAAAATATCTGCTGTGTAACATGCATTAGGTACTTATGATTCATCAAACATCTGAGTAATTTCGTTTACCAAAATCTATGCCTATTATGCTTTATGAAGTTAAGATATCTACATTAATTCCTTCTCCGATTCGTTTTCATCATTTTATCTTAAAGCGGTCAATTAGGAACACAGGTACGAGAAATAAAGAGCTACTCAATATTTCTGAGCTCCACACAGTAAACTCTTCTACAAATCGGATTTATTACGTTTCTGAGTTTTTTTTCTGCAAATTGTATTAAATCGGATTTTGTTGTACGTAAACAGCCATCCTTCAGCCATTTGTAAAGAGAAAAACACTTTGATACTACTTTTGTTCCCTAGTACTCCTGCCTCCTGCCTGCTTACTCCTCCTTCTTCTGCTGTAGTTTCTTTTGTTGCATTAACGCTTCCAGCATATCCATTTCACATATGTTCTTCGATGTTGTTAAATTTATGTATTCTGTATTCAACAACAACATATGACTCCAATGGAAACATGGAATTTCTTGTTCTGGATATTTTGTCGTAACTTTCAAGTAGTTTTTCCTGCCGCAACGTAAACACTAACTCATGTTCATGTACACATGATGCTGCCACAATTTCTTATTATTGCATCAAGTGCTGTAGTGTTGTTGTGTTGTTGCCGTTACTGTTGTTATTCTGCTTTTAGTCAACTTTACATTTTACAGTTTTTCACAGTAAATTTTTGCTTTATTCACGGAAAGTTTTTTTTCTCTTGTTTTGCATAGGAGGCATAATTAGTTTGGCATTTTGTTTGCGATAGCTCAGTATATGGAAATTATCTGTAAGAATGAGTATTACTATTAAAAAGACTTTGTGGAATTTTTAATTATTTTTGTGTAATCATTATTTAGTTCTTTTCATTCCTGTGAATAATTGTGTTACAAGGAAAAACAGTTTTAAATAAAAGTTTATGCGGAAATATGTTGATAAGGGCTTTATGTATTCGTAGAAAATTATTGAAACGCAGAAAAAAAATATAACCTCAAACTATTATTTTGTATAAAGAAAAAGTTAATTCCTATTGAGTTATCGTTGTGCAACAAACCCTTGCATGAAAAAATAAATAGGACTATCGTATGAGGGACCGGCCGTGGCATAGTGGTTAGAACACGCGACTACCATGCGGGAGATCGCAGGTTCAAACCTGGCTCCAGTCATCTTAAAAAGAAAAAAAAATTCAATAAATTTTTCTTTCATTGTCGGCTCCCCTCGAATGTTGTTGACAGCAACTTCGCAGTATTAAGCGTCGATTCAATCGGTGTGTCTAGTAAGAGCTTCTCAAAACAGTGACGTTCGCATTCGTCGATAAACAAGTAGGTGCCGTTAGTTGTGAATCTCCTATCAAAATAAAACTCATTCCGTTGTTCTTGATTTATCAAAGTCACTATTGATTTCCCATTTCGTACAACGTCTATGAAGACCTCTGAAACCTAGAAACTTTTGTGCTTAAGGCATTTATATTTATTTACAAACAACAAATTTGTGGAGGTTTAAAATACTGTTGATAGTCCTAACAGCCTTTGAAAGCAGACAAACTCGTGAATCCCGACGCAAGTGGAATTATTGTGATCCCATCACTAAACATGGTAGGAAATGTGAGAAGGCGCAATGTTGAGCAACCGTAATGGCACGATACCACCGATGTGTCTTAAGAAGTAGGTGACTAATGTTACTGAAGCTCAACACAACGGCTCTCTTAGTGGCTTTGGTAGCCCATAAACCACTTTCCTAAAATAAAAACATAACTATTACGAAAACACTACCATGAAAAAACAAGAACCTTTACTCTAATGATGACGAACGACAAACGTTATAAGGGCCATGATTTAAGGATATGAATCTTGATTGTCTGAACTGTATACAAAGATGGTGCCTCAATCCAATTTGCGGACGGATGTCCTCGACAAATATAAAGTTCACACCACCGCCATACAGGAAATGCGATGGAAAGGACAGTGATGTAGGAGAACTGTGACATCTTTTACAGCTGACACGAATTTAAATTTGGATTCATAGTGTGCAAGAGACTTCGACATCTGGTCTCGTGGTTTAACCCTGTAAGTGACCGAATAGACCATATCCGCATCAGGGCGAAGTATTTTTACTTAACACTGATTTGTATACACGTCTCGACGGAATACAAAGATAAGGACATTAAAGATGCATTCTCTGAGAACCTGGAGAAAATATATGACCGCAGTCGGCAAATTCAGTTTGCACGGCAACGGATTCAGATTGGTTAGCTCTTAAGATTGGTTGGTTCTTAAAAAAAAACTTAATTTCCCTTTACACCCCATGAATGAGGTATGGGATAGCTACTCGCGTTGTTATGAGTTAATACGCTTTCTATTTTTAGATTCACAACTAACGGCATCTACTTGTTTATCGACGAATGCAAACGTTACTGTTTGAGAAGCTCTTACTAGACACGCCGATTGACTCGACACTAATACTGCAAAGTTTCTGTCGACAACATTCGAGGGGAGCCGACAATGAAAGAACATTTTTTTTTTTCTTTTAAGATGACTGGAGCCAGGAGTTGAACCTGTGATCTCCCGCATGGTAGTCGCGTGTACTAACCACTATGCCACGGCCGGTCCCAATTGGTTAGCTTCGCGTCGGCAATAAACATGATAGTGAGTGGAACCTGATTCCCGTCAAAAGATATCCACAAGGCAACCTGGAAATCTCCCAAACAAAATATGTACAAGAAATCAGACAGATCACGTGGTAATTAATGGATGGCATGTCTTGAGCGTGTGATGTACGTGCGTGTGATACGCAATGCACATATTGAATCGGATCACCACCTAATTGCTGCTAAGTTACGCACGCGTGTATGTATTGCTAAGAACGCTCGTAACAAAACGCTAAGGAAGCTAGACTTCACAAAACTGCATACTACCGAGATAGCCAATGCCAACTCCAACCAACACCCTCAATTACTGCTAACAAACCCCCCTAATTCGAATGTTTCCGACACACAGTGGCAGTATAATGCGGATTCTATGTCTACTGCCGCAACGGTCGTACTAGGTTATAAAAAACCACACTCACGCTCAAGCACTGGTACAATAAGGAATGTCGCGAAATGTCTACAGAAAAGGATGCTGAATGCAGGGCAAAACTGCAACCAATGACAACGAGTGCAGTGGCGGAGCGTTATAACAAGAAAATGAGGGAATGGAACGCCTATGCAGGCGGAAAAAGCGTCGATAAAAGAAAAGAGAGAGAGCCTGGATATCGTAAATTTTAACGGTAGAGGTGAAGCCCAAAAGTTCTACCAAGCGGTATAACCAACGGTTTTGGAACAGCAATCCCCATCTGTAAGGACAGAGACGGAATCTGGTCACGGACTCTCAGAGTGTGCTGCAAATATGCAGGGAACATTTTTAATATCAACTCGTTCCCGTAGACAGCATAAGTGACGAAATCGCGGCAATCATCGACGACGAAATAGACTGCCCACCGTCAAGCCAAAAGAGGTCAGAACGGCAATTGCACGCCTTAAAAACAACAAACCTGCGGGTGCCGATGGTCTGCTGGCACAGCTTTTTAAAACCGGCGGCGATGAGCTGGCAACTTGCATGCACCAGCTCATAAACACGACAATCTCAAGGAATGAATGTCCGGTGATTGGAATCTGAGTGTTCCAAGCCTGTGCTTAAAAAGGCCATCCAAGTGGGTGTACCAACTACAGTACATAGAAAGGTCCTGTCAAGTGTGTTATGTGTAAGCCAAAGTCCATCCTAGCGATTTTAAATGGACCTTACCAGTGTGGCTTTAGACCTGGTAAATGCAAGACCGAACATATATTCACACTATGAATGAATCCTGAAAATGACTCAAGAAATGCAGATCGATACTTACCATCTGTTTATCGATTACAAAAGTTGCCATCGACAGCTCTATGGCTGAGTTTAGTATCCCTGCGAAGTTGATACAACTTTGGGGGTTGACACTGACTGACACGATAATATTTAGTAAAGATAGGAAAACATATAACTGAGCCATTTTTTACCAAACGAGACTTCAGACAATGCGATAGTCTGTCGTTCGATATCTTTAACATCATAATGGATATGACCAGCAGTAAACAAGACTGGCACCATCTTTAATAGAAGTCACATGTTGCTCGCGTATGCCGATGATACCATTGGTCGTGGGCAGCGGGATGTTACTGCAGCCTTTTCGAGCATTGAAAAGCAGTCGGCAGAAGTGGGTCTTGTGATTAATAATTTTGTCCTTATAAATCACCAGACCCCACTTCTGCCGACTGCTTTTCAATGCTCGAAAAGGCCGCAGTAACATTTTTATTTGTTTCAAGGAATAAAGAGTCTACTCGTTTGGGACGCTGCGTGAACGTTGAGAACTATAAATATGAAGAGGTAGATAATTTTGTCTACCTTGGCTTCGCAATAAAGAAAAATAATAATGTCAGCCTGGAAATCAAGAGACGAACGAAGATCCAACTCTACCAGACACTAATCCTATCTGTCTTGCTCTACAGTCCAGAATCCTGAGTAATGACGCAGGTGGATCAATCTATTCTGGAAGCCATCACCTTCGTCGAATGAACCATGAGCTGTATGAGCTGTACAGCGACATCGACGTAATCAAGCGCGTTGAAATAGACCGAATGCGCTGGCTTAGGGATGTTGTACGAATGAATGAAAATGCTGCAGCTCGAAAAGTCTTTGGTGATAAGTTCGATGGGCGGCACCAAAACTTAGTTGAATTTACCAGGTGGAAGAGCTGTTATCTAAACTTAGTTTGATGAACTATCTTCGGAGTGCATAAGACAGAAGCGCTTGAAATTTCTTTCTAAGTGAGAGTTTCTTCTCAAATAAGTTTTTAAGAAACAACCTAAAAAAATTTTCATTTAAGATTTTGTTAACAGCGTTCGCAAAGTGTTGTGCAAATATTGAGTATGGTACCGAGAATCATACAATCGAAAAAGTCTAAAGTGATTCAATTAAAATTTAGTACGTTCCTTACGGATAAGAAGAGGTAGTAAATAATTTAAGAAAACTCCTACTACTCAAAATCTACCCTATCTGGAAACGTATCTATCTCCACTAAAATAATGCTTGGTCCAATGACTACTGCTTGATTCCCAACTCAAAAGGTGGTACATATACATAATCTTTATTTTACGATTCAATCATTTTTTGCATTTTAGAGCTTTACAAATTCGTTGCGACCTGATTTGAAGGCTTTCAACAGTCGATAGTTGATATTTGCACTCTGATGGTGTTTCATTTCTTATTTTGTAGATTTATTCAAGCACATCTGTTAACATGTCTGCCGACCATGTACACAAACATATGTACATATAAATTTGTTTTGACTAACAGACAAACAAATCGACACAAGTTTTCAACATGTCATACTTAGATATACATTTGTATTTCGTTGTATATGAGTGTATGTACCTTAACAAAAACACTCACTCACACACACACACCCTTTGGTACAACATGCAACACTCGACATTTGTTGTAGCCATAGCATGTTTATGCAGATGTTAGTCACGAGTGTGAATGTATTTATTTTGTCTCAATCCTAGTTGAGTGTGTTTTATGAAGCTTTAGGGTCCTGTTATTGTGCCAACGATGAAGATGCTCGTGATGATGATGATGCTGATGGTGATGATGATGAAACTGAGGATACCATCCAAGTGGCCTTAGGTTCCCCGTTTTGGCAGTTGGTCGCTTATTTGCTTAGATAGTTTGCAATTCTAATAAAATCTTCGCCTGGCCATAGACACGTTTTTTTTGTTACTTTTGTACAACATTTGCACTTAATTTGGTATTTCGCTCGGTTTTCCCTTTTGCATTTTTTTCTGACAGCTTCATTCTAAAAATAAGACTCTCAAGTACATAAATAAAACATCACAAATGATAATTTGTTTCATGATGGGTAAGAAAGAAAAAAAACGAGATGGTGCACAAATGACATAAAGCAAATGCAAATATGAGTTTTCAGGAGGATATACCAAATTCATGGGCTTGAAAAAAATTTGCTTAAACAGTAATGGAATAAAGTAAATTTATGATATTTTTTTCATAATGATGGGTGAAAGTTGGAGATATTTATAAGTTGTAGAGAGATTGAAATTGAAATTGCAATCTTTTATTAATTATGTAATAATATGCTAATTGTATCGAAAGCGGCAAAACACTTAAGTCATTGTTTTATTTATGATTTATGATTTTTTTTCCATAAAGATGCGTGGATGATGGCAATGTTTTAGAAAGATTGACGCTTGGAATGTTAAATCCATTATTAATTATGTAATTATATCCTAATTGTGTCTAACACATTAAAACATGCTGAAGTATGAGAACCAAGATAAATACAGAGTTATTCATTTGAAATGCAGATTTTTGACTGCAAATATTTGTGATATGTTAAAATATTTTTAGTGATATGTCTCAGGCAATTGCTACTACAGCCTTTGGCAAACTTAGTCATGGAGCAATACTTCGTTAAACAATGCGCAGTAGTGATTCAAATGTTTTAAGAATATAATCATTCTGCAGGAAGTGCAAAAACGCATTGCATGATGTTGTCGGTCGACAAACCCTGAACAAAACGTGACAAAGCCCGTACGTCTTGGTACAGGTCAATTGACTGCCAAAATACACTGCTGCTGAAAGCAGTGTAGATCAGGCTGTGACTTCATTCTTCGTCCCGCACAGCAACTGAACCGTTCTGTCTGCACAGTTCAGCGGATTTTAATTTGTTTGATTTTATATGCTTGTAAAATTAATTTGATTCAGGCTCTGAAACCTAGAGACCATTAGCCGTATATTAACCAATTGGATTATTGAAGAACAAAGAGATCTTGTAATTTGTTACCATTAGACTTCTCTTTCTTGAGCTACATAAAAAGTATGATGTACGCCAATAATCTCGTGATTGTTTCAAATCTGAAGAACGAAATCACACATGCAATGAATTGTACTCAGTCCGAACCATTCACTGTCGTGTATGGCCATCGTCATCATAGCTGCTTTATACTTCATTTCGTTGACCCATTTTTAAAGGGGGTTTTATGTTCTAGAATTTTTAAAGAGTTCCTATTCCTACTAAAATGAATTCATAACGAAGAGATTCAGTTTTTATGTTGACCTATCTTCAATAGCGTTAAGTAAATAAATATAACAGACTTATTCCTGACTCCAAAGTTATTCATAAAGGCGCTTTGTACTTAGAAATAGGCCACACCTACTATTCCGATCAATCTCATTGTTTGACAAATTACACTCATTAGTGGACAATGGAAGCCCTAGAACTGGGCACTAGTTCGTAGGTGCGGAAATCACTACTTACTAGGGTATCCATCAGTACTTACTTTACAAACCATAAGCAATGCATTGCATCATTTCGTTTTTGTATGAAATGTCCGCAAATTGGGTCAATCGCCACCACATCGTTTACCGCTAACTAGTGAAATGGGTCCCCCTAAAACGGGTTCTTACCTGTGTAAGTGGTGGTGATATGATTACCCAGAGAAACTTAAATTTCTTTACACGCCATGGTAAGGCGTGCTTACCTTAGCTTCTCGCATTATTTTGAATTGACAATCTTTCTACTTTTTTCAACAGAAAATCTTCCATCAGTAGCCGCACATAGAAAATAATTCAAAGCGCTTCGGCCTTTTGCGCTCTGTAGATAGTTCGAAAATCCAATTTTAGATAATTTTAGAAGTTTTAGAAGAAGTTTGTTTTAGTTTTAGAAGTTTTGGTTGCCTCCTACTGCGCCGCCCTTCGAGTTTATTTCCGATGGCTTTTTCAGCTGGTGCAATCGTACAACGTATCCAAGCCAGCGCATTCGGACTATTTCAAAGCGCTTGACTACGTCGATGTCGTTGTACAGCTCATACAGCTCATGGTTCATTCGACGACGGTACTCGTCGTTAACAATGATGGGTCCAAATATTTTGCAAATTATTTTTCTCTCGACGACTCCCAGAAGAGATTGATCCGCTTGCGTCTTTACCCAGGCTTCTGCGCTGTAGAGCAAGACTCGTAGGATAAGTGTCTGGTACAGTTGGATCTTTGTTATTCGAAAGAGGGCATTGCCATTAAATCGCTAGCTTTGCGCATAGTAGCACCGGTTTGCTATCAATAATCTTCTCTTCATTACCAAGCTGACATAATTAGTTTTATTTACGGCGGAGCCAAGGTAGACAAAGGCATTTATCACTTCAAAGTTATAGTTCTCAACGTTCACGCAGCGTCCCAAAAGAGTACACTCTTTGTTCGTTGAAACAAATAATTTGGTTTTGTCCTCATTTATCACTAGACACACATCTTTCGACTGTTTATCAATGCTAGAAAAGGCCGCAGTAACATCCCGCACTCCACGGCCAATGATATCTATGACATTGGCATACGCCAGCAGCATGTAACCTTTTTTAAAGATGGTACCAGTCGTGTTTACTGCAGCCTTCTGCATGATAATATCCTTTAGGATGTTAAAAAGATCGCATGACGGACTATCTCCTTGTCTAAAACCTTTCGTAGTAGAAAAAGGCCCAGTGTGATTTTTTTTTTGCCAATTTTCACTAAAGACTTCGTGTCAGTCAGTGTCATCCCGCAAAGTCGTATCAGCTTCCAGGGGACACCAAACTCCGACATAGCATCTTATAATTTCTGTCGTATCGGACCGTCAAAGGCAGCTTTGTAATCGATAAACAGTTGGTAGGTATCGATTTGCATCTCTTGGGTCTATTAAAGGATTTGTCGTAGTGTGCGTATCTGGTCGGTCTTGGATTTACCAGGTCTAAAGGCACACTTAAGTCTTTCACATAGCACACTAGACAGGACCTTGTAAGCGATGGGTAAAAGGCTGATCTCGCGATAGTTGGTACACACACTTGGATCACCTTTCTCAAGCACATGACATAGAACACCCAGATTTTAATCATCGTGCATGCATTCCTTGAGCCAAATCGTGTTTATGAGCTGGTGCATGCACGTTGCCAGCTCATCACCACTGGCTTTAAAAAGCTCTGCCGACTGTCTATCGGCTCCCGTAGCTTTATTATTTCTTAGCTGTGCAATTGCCGTATTGATATTGCTTTGGCTCGTTGGTAGATGAACCACTCCACCGTCGATGATTGGCGTGATTTCGTCACTTATGTTGCCTTCGGAAACGAGTAGAGAACAAAAGTGTTCCGGTATTAGACCAAGTATTCCCCGGGCAATGACTTCAAAGCAACCGCTTAGAAGTTAGCTAGAGTTAGAAGGCAAAATGTTGAGTAACCTAATCGGCATGCTACTTAGGAAGTAGGTAACAGAAGTTACTAAAGCTCAACTCAGGCTCTCTTAGTGGCTTTGGCAGCCCCAAGAAACTAAGATCGGGAGCGGTGGCCTAATAAGCCACTCTCCTTAAACAAAATTTATTATGAAAACACGAAGAATGGAAAAAACAAGATCCCCCCCCAAATGTTGACGACCCCCGCAAGCGATATAAGGACCATGATTTAAGGATATGCACCTGGAACGTCCGAACTCTCTACAGAGATGGTGCCTCTATCCAACTGGCGGATGTCCTCGAAAAATACAAGGCTGACATCACCGCCATACAGGAGATGGAATGGACGGAACAGGGATGCACACGACGAAAGAACTGTGACATCTTTTACAGCTGCCATGCAGAAAGACACGAATTTGGATGTGGTTTCATAGTCGGTAAGAGACTTCGACACCTGGTCTCGCGGTTTAACACTGTAAGTGACCGAATAGCCACCATTCGCATCCGGGCGAAATATTTTTATATTACGCTGATTTGTGTACACGCCCCGACGGAAGATAAAGACGATGAGATTAAAGATGCATTTTACGAGCGCCTAGAGGAAACATACGACGGCTGCCCTGGCCACGACAGTAAAATTGTTCTGGGAGAATTTAATGCAAAAATAGGAAGGGAAGATGTTCTTGGTCCATAGATCGGTAAATTCAGCCTGCATACCGACACATCAGACAATGGGTTTAGGCTGGTTAGCTTCGCATCGGGCAGGAACATGGTAGTTGGCTATCCCCCGATCAAAACACCAAAAATCAAATTGATCATATGGTAATTGATGGCAGGCATGCATCTAGTGTCATGTGGTGCTAATATTGGCACGGATCATTACCTGGTTGCAGCCAAGGTGCGCACAAGATTGAGCAGAAAAAAAACACAAAGAAAGCTGGTCATCGCAAACCCCAGAGATAGCTACTGCCTACTCCAACCAGCTCTCCCATCCTTTATTACACAACGCCTCTACTTCTGACGTTCCCGATACAAAGTGGCAGCATATTGCGCATTCCATGGCAACAGCCGCAACAACCGTGCTAGGATATGAAAAGCGGCGCTCAGACGAATCCTGGTACGATGAAGAATGTCGCATAGCGTCTGAGGAACAGGATGCTGCTTATAGGGCACCGCTACAGCCAATTGTAACCCGTGCTGTTAGGGAACGGCACAAGGAGAAAGCAAAACAGGCGAAACAGCTATTTAGGCGAAAAAAACGTCAGATGAAGGAACGGGAGAACGAGGATATAGAGCGATACAGGGATAGAGGTGAGGCCAGAAAATTTTACCAGAAAGTAAGAGCAAATGGATGCGGTAATGGCCTCCCCACCTGCAAAGACAAGGATGGAAATCAGGTCACGGATACGCAGAGTGTGCTGCACATATGGAGAGAACACTTCCAGCAACTGCTGGTTCCAGAAGGCAGCGCACGTGAAGTTATTACGCCAATTGTCGACGATGGCTTAGATTGCCCCCCACTAAGTCAAGTCGAGGTAAGAAGAGCAATATCGCGGCTGAAAAACAACAATGGAGCCGGTGCCGACGGTCTCTTCAAGTCTGGTGGTCTCTTCAAGTCCGGTGGCGAGGAGCTGATAACGAGCATGCACCAGCTCCTGCGCACGGTTTGACTTAAAGAGTGCATGCCCGACGATTGTAATGTAAGCGTATTATGTCCTGTGCTGAAAAAATGTGTGTGCTCCAACTACCGCGGGATCAGCCTTTTACCCATCGCATATAAGGTCCTGTCGAGTGTGCTATGTGAAAGACTAAAGCCAGTGTTATCCAACCTGATCGGGCCTATCAGTGTAGCTTTAGACCTGGAAAATCAACAATTTACCATATTTTCACACTTCGGCAAATCCTGAAAAAGACCCAAGAGAAACAGATCGACACGTACCATTATTTCGTCGACCATAAAGCTGCCTTCGACAGCCCGATACGGCAGAAATTACTCGAAGCCATGGCTGAGTTTGGTATTCCAGCGAAGCTGATACGTCTTTGCGGAATGACGCTGACTGACAAGAAGTCTTCAGTGAAGATTGGCAAGGACCTTACGGAGCCATTCTGTACCAGACGAGGCCTAAAACAAGGCGACCGCCTATCGTGGGATCTCTTCAACATAGTGATGGAGATGATAATGAGAAAAGCTGCAGTAAACACGAGTGGCACTATATTCAACAAAAGCCACATGCTACTCGCATACGCTGATGACGTCGACATCATCGGTCGAAAACTGCGGGATGTGACTGCAGCCTTCTCAGGTATACAGAAGGAATCAGCGAAAATGGGTCTAACGGTGAACGAGGACAAAACGAAGTTATTAGTTTCAACGAATAAAGAATCTACTCGTTTGGGAAACTGTGTGAACGTTGACAACTATAATTTCGAGGTGGTAGATAATTTTGTCTACCTAGGCTCCGCCATCAACAAAACAAATAATGTCAGCCTAGAAATCCGGAGAAGAATCCTGCTTGCAAATAAATGATACTACGGACTAAGCAAGCGATTCAATGACATAGCCCTATCTCGACGAACAAAACTCCAGCTATACCAGATACTGGTTCTACCTGTCTTAATCCTCAGAATCCTGGGTTATGACACAAGCGAATGAATCGGTTCTGGCGGTATTCGAGAGAAAAATACTCCGTAAAATATATGGTTAACGATGATGGGTTAACGGAGTATATCGGCGTCGTATGAATCATGAGCTGTACGAGCTGTACACTGACATTGACGTGGTCAGACGCATTAAGGTGCAACGGTTGCGTTGGCTAGGTCATGTTGTACGAATGGACGAAAATGCTCCAGCTCGAAAAGTCTTCGACAATGAACTCGATCGACGGCGCAGAAGAGGGCGACCAAAACTCTGTTGGAAAGACCAGGTTACTGAGAACCTTACAGAACTCGGTGTGACTAACTGGAGACGAAGCGCAGAAGATCGAGGCGCTTATAATATTTTCTACGTGCGGTATATAATCCACTGCGATTGCAAAGAAGTACCAGCTAAAGTAAAGTATGTGTCAAGAACATCAGAATTAGGGGGGTTTGTTTGTATGTGATAATTGAGAGAGTTGGTTGGAGTAGGCATTGGCTTTATCAATGGTATGAAACTTGGCGATGTATACCTTCCTACCTTATCGTGTACGTACCTTGGCTGCAACTAGGTCGCGATAATAGTCTATATTTGCACCGCGCATCACACGCACGTCCATAACGCTTGAGACATGTCTGCCATTGATTACCACGTGATCAATCTGGTTACTTATCTTTTGATCAGCGCATACCCAGGTTGCCTTGTGGTGGTTGTTGTCTTGTTTTTTCTTTGAATGGATTACTAGGCCATAGTGTCTGATCCTAGTGTCTTGGGGTTACGAAAGTCACTAAGAGAGTCGTTGTGTAACTTCTGTTACTTTCTGCCATAGTCTCATCGGTGGTAGCATGCTATTTATGTTGCTCAACATTGCGTCTTCTCATATTTCCTATCACTAAAAGGATGTTCTGGCGCACTGCCGGGAGAATACTCCATATATCGGACGTTGTTAGCTGCTTCGGCCCTCCAAAGAGAGGTCCTGATTATTCCCAAATGAGTAACGATCAGAAAACTCAAATTGGATGAATTCAAAGTCTATAGCGGACATACATAGGTGGAGACAATGTTTGTGTTCTACATACAAATATATATTGATTTAAGCATTTTATTACATTCGCAAAGAATTCATTTCAGTTTCAACATAAAAGTATCACTAGACTCTAAACGACTATAGTTTAATTGCAACACAACTGCGTTCAAGTGCATCATTTTAATTTCATTTACTCAGAACCTATTTTGGATTGCGTTAGTACAAATGTAAACAGTGCGTCGTCATTATACGCTTTCGGTTTCATTAACCGGCTTAATTTATTTGATGCAAGTTCCGCTGTGTCAACGCATAGCCCCCCGCCCCCCACACTGCTTCCATTATTGATTATCGCGTCAAAGCTTTATCAATTTCATCTTTGATTCTGCTGCTGCGAAGTGAAGCATCCTTCATCCGTATCACAGCGCTCTAATCACATTGTGTGGGCCATAAAAGTTTCAACGGCATCGACATCGGCCCTACAACAGTCGAATTGCAAACAGACGCACACAATTGCAACGGTGTGTGCATTGGCGCAGCCGTATCAAATTACGTGGGAATAGGAGTACATTTCATTAAATACACCGTCCTCGGGAGTGAGATAGTAGTGGGTATGTTGAGTTTATTACATGATGTTGGTGTTTTTAATGTGGTTTAATGTGAGACCGGCCGTGGCATTGTAGTTAGAACACGCGACTACCATGCGGGAGATCGCAGGTTCAAACCGGGCTCCAGTCATCTTAAAAAAAAGAAAAAAAAAATTTCTTTCATTGTCGGCTCCCCTCGAACGTTGTTGACAGCAACTTCGCAGTATTAAGCGTCGATTCAATCGCCGTGTCTAGTAAGAGCTTCTCAAACAGTGACGTTCGCATTCGTCGATAAACAAGTAGGTGCCGTTAGTTGTGAATCTAAAAATAGAAAGAGTGTTAACTCACAACAACGCGAGAAGCTGTCCCATACCTCATTCATGGGGTGCAAAGGGAAATTAAGTTTAAGTAACTGAATTTTGGTTTTTTGCCGTTACATCGACTTTTTTTCAACTAGTTGCGGTGCTTAACTTTTTGTTGTTGTCTATTCCACTGACATGATTATTATAAAAAGTTTTGCCAGTACTAGAGAGAACTTTTTACAATTCACACACCAAAGATTTTTAATCTTAGCCCACGAACCAAAAATGTCAGTCTTGTTTCATTAAAACTATAGGCCGACTCTAAGGCTGTGACTGTCACACGAGTGCTTTGATCCAGTTTATTTGTTTGCTATTGCAGCTGCTTTGTGCGTTAGTATTTTTGCGTTGCTGTTGCACAAATATCCTTCCCCCCGCCTCCTCAGTCAACGCTATGAACAACAGGTCTATACCAGTACTAAGTTTAGGTGCATTGTTGCAGCGACAAAATGCCAGCGGCTTTTTTTTGCGTGTGTGTGCATTAGGCTCACAGAGGCTGCGTGTGTATCTGTGGTGGCGATAATTGTAGTCGGGGTTTTATTCACCGAAATGGCTTTAGAATTCCTTTGTAGTTGCAATTTGAATAAACAAAAGTAACAAACTTTGTTAGGCTGCATTTCCATTCTCATACACACAAACATACACACGTACACACACACACGCACACACACATGCACACACTTGAACTCAGTTTAACCATCTATGTTTAGATGTACGTACGTAGATATTCTGTTATTTGCTCTCACTCACTCATACACACACACTTTTACTCGTGCACGCATAACACTGCACTTTTGTGTAATTTTAAACCCCTAAGTACTTTTAGTACGACATCATTTGCTTGTAAGAGTAAACTTCTGTAAAATATCGAATGAACTAACCTAAAAGTAACCACAAAATGTTAAACAAAGTCCGCGAGAAATGCGCGTGTGGATGTGTTTGTGTATGTAAGTAATTGATCTAGTGTGTGTGTGTGTGCGTGGTCTAATTGCATAACCCCATTAGTAGTGCAGGAAAGGATTTAGCAAGGCAGGCAGGGAGTGTAATCAAGACTTAGGCAACTGTGGGAACATTTTCAGCACTTTAGATCGAAAATACAGTGAAGTTGTTTGAATTGATTACTCTGAGTATAAAAATTTTTGGGGGTACGCGAGGAGATTACTTATGTGGATGTTTCAAGTTTTATAGCTGTCAAAGCAACAATTGAAAGTGCATAAAGGAATGTAGGTAAAATTATAAAACCGTGGCGACAAAAAGGCAGGAGATTTCAAACTGCATGGGTGGGGGGTATACACATGCGTCATGGGTATACAATGACTATCATGTACTTATATATACGATAACCATAACCATTGTAAAGCTTCCTGTGTTCATTACGTACTGGTAATGTATCTTCAAAGATTATTTGTTATTGTAGTATTTGTTATATGAATGAATACTATTACCCTCATTGAAATTTTTATTTAATTACATCATTCTAATTCTAAAAAAAAAGAATTATTCACCAACTAATTATACTCGCATGCACACTTTAGTTATAAGCTCAAGTCCTTAGAGATCTAGTAAACCATTTAGAAAAAAGCTTTTGTTGTGTATTTCAGTTCTCTTTGAGTGTGTGTGTGCTTAATTTCAACTACAAATCTACAAAATAATAAACTATAATTTACATTTATTTGTCCTTTGTCTAAAAAAGACCACAAGCAATTCAACATCCAATTCCACATACGAGAGTGGTCCACCACCACCACTACTGCCACGTACACAAGTGGAGATCATCATACAATTGTTGTAACTATGATCTAAAGTGGCAGAGACATATAATACACATACTGGAACAACAACAGCGTCAACACAAAGGACTTTGGCGCCACTGCAATAGCTGTAACAGCAATTGTTTTGAGTTTTACAAAAACAAGTACATTGTGTTTGTGCTGGGCCTTTATATGAATGCATTGATGGTCGAGGACGATGCATCATTGCATAACGTAAAGTGTTTTTACATCAGTGATTCCTTTGGCTGCCCTTTATTGATGAGAGCTGTAATAGCCATTGAGTTGTAATGGTTGTAGTTATTAGGTTTTTGTGTTGCCGATACAATGAAATACTTGGTGATGTGGTTTTTGGATTATATGTAGTATAGGACTTTATTCACATCAGCACAATTGTAACACCCACAACATTTATAGTATGCATGAGGTTGGGCCTATTGGTTTTATTATGAAGGGAAATTAGAGATGGGCTCACAACGAACATTGAGTTTTATAGCAATAATTGAAAAATTTTGTGGGTGAATATTTGATTAATTGAATTTGATAATGTTAATTTGAATTTGTACCAGATTTCTGTATAAACATATCCACAATGCAACTGGGATATCTCCTGAATATCCCGTGAGACAAGAAACGAGTTTGATCACGTGGTAATCATTGGATGACATGTCTCAAGCATCATGGCGTAACTGTGATGCGTGGTGCAAATATTCTCTCTGATCACCACCAAGGTACGCACTCGATTAAGTAGTGCTAAGAACGCTCGTTCAATATTGTAAAGAAAGCTCGACATCGCAAAGCTGCATACCACCGAGATAGCAAATGCCTACTTCGACCAACTCTCTCAATTACTGCAAACAAATCCCTCTAATTATGATGTTAGCGACACACAGTGACAGTATTTGTGAATTCTAAGACCACTGCCGCAGCGACCGTACAGGGATATGAAAACCGAGATCAGACAAACCCTGGTACGATCAAGAATGTCCCACAATGTCTGAGAAAACGAATGCTGCGTACACAGCAAAACTGCAGCCAATGGCAATGCGTGCGGTGACCGAAAGATATAATGAGAAAATAACGGAGAAGAAACTCCTCTTCCGGTGGAAATAGCGTCAATGGAATAAAAGAAAGAGGGAGAGAGAGTCAGGATTTTGAAAGCTACATGGATAGAGGTGAATCCCGTAGATTGTACCAAAAAATAAAAAGCAAAGGTTTTAGAACAGGATTTCCCACCAGTTACAACATAGATGGAAATCTGATCACGAAGACGCGGAGTGTGCTGCATATATGGGGGCAACACTTTCGTATTCTGCTCGATCCTGAAATCAGCATGAGAGACGAAATCACACCAATCATAGATGACGGAGTAGATAATACAACAACGATCCAAACAAGATCAGCACAACAATTACACGGCATTAAAATTAAAGCTTCGGAAGCCGATGGACTGACGACTGAGCGATGAGCTGGTCCGTGAAACAAGCCCATAAACTCGGTTTGGCTAAAGGAAAGCATGCATGTTAATTGGAATCTAAGTGTTCTATGTCCTATTAGTGTGGCTTTAGACGTTGTAAATCCATAACCAACTAGATTTTCACACTACGACAAGTCCTGGAAAGGACCCTAGAAATGCAAATTGACACAAAGCTGTATTCGACAGTCCGTTACGACAGAAACTAACACAGTTTTAACACATTTTTCAGCTCATTGATTTGGGACTCAATTCTGAGAACTGCACATGAAAGTAGCCCCAAAAAGAAGAAGTTCTGCATCATTCGTTTTGTCAAGTTACATGCCATAATTGATATCGATTTGAAGTTAGTAAGTATCGTATATGGAAATTTTTCACGTTTCTTTTGTTTGTCATAACTCGAGAATCACTAGTCTGATTTAGCTAAAACAAATTTAAAAAATTAAGAACTACAATCCCCTTAATCTGTTCATATAACGTTTCCCTACATAAGCAACAGTTTCACTTTTCCATTCATCAAATGATTTTGAACTGTGTTCATTTTGTAGCAGTTGCAATAAAAATGTTGTACTCAATGGCGTATGATTTACATGGGGTATTATTTAAGATAATCATACGCCACCATATAGTATTTATGTTGTGTCAAACAAAAGAGCCCAAAACGAGACAAATTTCCCTATGCGATACTTACTAACTTCCAAACGATACTAATTTATTATGGCATGTAACTTGACAAAACGAATGATGCAGAACTTCTTCTTTTTAGGGCTATTTTCACGTGCAGTTCTCAGAATTGGGTCCCAAAATCATGTGTAGTACTGTGTAACAGATGCTGGGGCTGAGTATGGGTTCCCTGCAAATTTGATGCCACGACACTGACCTACACAAAGTCTTAAGTGAAAATGGGCAAATATCTGTCAGAGCCAATTTCTACCAAGAGAGCCTTTAGTCATGCGATCTCTTTAACATCCTAATGAAGATGATCATGTGGAAGGCTGCAGTAAACACAATTGGTACTATCTGTAACAAAAGTCACATGCTGCTCGCGTATGCCGATGATATATTAAACATTGGCAGATTACTGCGGGATGTTACTACCGCCTTTTCAAGCACTGAGAAGCAGTCGAAAGAATTGGGTCTGGTGATTAATGAGAGCAAAACCAAGTTATTTATTGCAACAATCAAAGGGGTATACTTCGTTGACAACCACAACTTTGAAGTGGTACGTGATTTTGTCTACCTTGGCTCCACCGTAAACCAAAACAATGATATCACCCTGAAAATCTAGAGACTAGAATTGATCGCAGAGCAAGCGAACAGAGATCCAACTCTTCCAGACACTGATCCTACCTGTCTTGCTCTACAGAGCAGATTCTTGGGTAATAACACAAGCGGCCCGATCTGTTCTGGGGGACTTCGAGAGAAAAAATATTCGCAACATATTTTGAACCATGAGATGTGAAAGCTGATCAATGACATCTATGGAGTAATGCTTTTAGGAGACCAGGATGTCAGGAAACTACTACTGGTGGTGATCATTAATATATCACCTACACAGTGATAAGGGAAAACACTCAGAACCAAGCAAACCGCAGGCAACATCTTGAAACGA
Source organism: Muscina levida (assembly GCA_964034835.1). NCBI lineage: Eukaryota > Metazoa > Arthropoda > Insecta > Diptera > Muscidae > Muscina > Muscina levida. The sequence continues at coordinate 111,690,142 of OZ035881.1, read as the reverse complement.
GAAAGTGGAATGCATCAAAACTAAATGCCGGGACACATCGATAGACATATGGAAAGCTCCCACCAAACCGGCAGCATTTCCCAGTTAGCTGAGGAAACAATGCGATGCATAACCAAAAGCTGTGATACAGTTATGGCAAAAATTGATAGGCATATATAAAGCTCCAACCAAACCGGCAGCAGTTTAGCTGAGGAAACAATGCAATGCATAATAAAAAGCTGTGATGCAGTTGGCATAGCATTAGAGTAAGAGGCAGACGACAGGCAGTACATTGGTGGTCAACGGAGATAGCCGAGTTTAGGAAAATATGTCTGAAGACAAGGCGAAAATTTACCAGAGCATGAAGAACAGCTATTGCTGAACAATTGACTCACAAGGAAGCAAAAATTGAACTGAAGTTGGCCATTAAAAGGTGCAAAGAGAGGAACTGAGAAAACTGAGAAATTACTTTAACAAAAACCATTGTTCACTCGGGTATAAGATAGTTACTTAGAAACTTATTGCTAAATCTGGAACTGAGCCGATAGATTGCGAAACCACTTACTATGCGGAACTTAAGGTAAATTTTGAGCCCACAAGTGAATCTTCACCGCCCTTCACCGAAGACGAACTCGTTCTAGCAGTCAAAATTTTAAGAGAAGTAAAGCCACTGAATCCCATCTGAGGAGCCTCCTAGGATCCCTGTTGAAAATGTTCAACCTGTGTTGGGCACATAGAAACTTTCCAGAAATATGGAAAAGACAGAAGCAGTTCTTGATAAGTAAAGGAAAAGGTGACCCAACCTTTAGCATACAGAACACTTGGCATGCTTGATGTGACCGGGAAACTCTTCGAGAAGCTGATTAAGAGCAGACTCACTGTGTAGGTGGAAAAGGCAGGGGGTCTATCAGAAAGACAGCATGGTTTCCGAAGAGGGAAATCAACACTTGGATCAATCGAAGACGTGGTCTTGAGTGTCGAACAGACTCAATAGGGAAATAACTACTCCAAAAATATCGTCCTGTTAGCCACCCTAGACGTTCGAAACTCTCTTAATAGTCTACAATGAAAGGACATTATAAGTGCACTAAAAATTTGATTCAAAATTTTGACGTATCTACTAAATATCATCGGAAGTTAACTTAGCGATCGTACCCTACTCTACGATACAATGAGTGGATTATAAACAAAGAAATTAACGTCAGGAGCAGTACAATGTTCTATTCTCGGACCTGATCTGTGGAACATCACATCACGAAAGACTGGAAATGCCTGATAACTGCAATATAGTACGCTAAGCGGCGGCTGTCATTACTGCAAAGAACACAGACGATGCCAGAATAAAACTAAAGATGATTATGTTCTGGTGCAAAACATGGTTGGAGCAACTTGGCTTGAGTCTTGCCACAGAAAAAACAGAACTCATCATGCTGACAAAGAAGCATATACACTTACAGGTAGATTTTGACGTCCTAGGCACGAACATAACGACGTCAGATATGCTGAAATACTTGGGGGTCAGATTCGACAGTAGGCTTAAATTTACCCACCATATTAATTATGCCGTCCAGAAAACTGGGAAAACTATGGGAATGCTTAGCAGGCTAATGACAAATATAGGATGACCAACACATCTCAAGCTAAAATTTTTAATGGATACCCAAATGTTGACGACCCCCGCAAACGAAATAAGGACTATGATTTAAGGATATACACCTGGAACGGACTCTCTATAGAGAAGGTGCAACTATCTAACTGGCGGATGTCCTCAAAAAATATAAGGCTGAGATGGACAGAACAAGGATGCTCGCTACGTAAAAATTGCGACATCTATTACAACTGCCATGGCGATAGCACAAATTTGGATGTGGATTTGTAGTTGGCGAGAGACTCAGACATCTTGTCTCGCGGTTAAATCCTGTTAGTGATCGAATAGTTGCAATCCGCATCAAGGCAAAATATTTCTACATCACGCTGATTTGTGCTCATCCCCCTGGCCTCGACATCAAAATTGTTCTGGGAGACTTTAATACAAAAATAGGAAGGGAAGATGTTCTTGGTCCATCGACTTGGCTATCCCCCGATCAAAACACCAAAAATCAAATTGATCATGTGGTATTTGATGGCAGGCATGCATCTAGTGTCATGGACGTGCGTGTGATCCGTGGTGCTAGTATTGGCTCGGATCAGTACCTGGTTGCAGCCAAGGTGCGCACAAAATTGAGCAGAGCAATAAACGCACGTAACCAAACACAAAGAAATCTGGACATCGCGAAGCTGCAAACGCCAGTGATAGCTACTGCCTACTCCAACCAGCTTTCCCAACTTCTACTACACAACGCCTCTACTTCTGACGTTACCGATACACAGTGGCAGCATATTGCGCATTCCATGGCAACCGCAGCAACAACCGTGCTAGAATATGAAAAACTGCGCTCAGACGAATCTTGGTACGATGAAGAATGTCGCATAGCGTCTAAGGAACAGAATGCTGCTTATAGGGCAACGCTTCGGCCAATTGTAACCCGAGCTGTTAGGGAACGGCACAAGGAGACAGTAAAACAGACGAGACAGCAATTTAAGCGAAAAAAAAGTCAGATGAAGGAACGGGAGAACGAGGATATAAAGCGATACAGGCAAAGAGGTGAGGCCCGAAAATTTTACCAGAAAGTAAGAGCAAAAGGCTACGGTAATGGGCTCCCCTCCTGTAAGGACAAGGATGGAAATCTGGTCACAGATACGCAGAGTGTGCTGCATATATGGAGAGACGACTTCCAGCAACTGCTGGTTCAAGAAGGCAGCGCAAGTGAAGTTATCACGCCAATTGCCGACGACGGCCCACCACCATCTGGTCGGGCCTTATGAGTGTGGCTTTAGACCTGGTAAATTAGAAACTGACTAGATATTCACAATTCGGCAAATCCTGGAAAAGACCCAAGAGAAACAAATCGACACGTACCATCTTTACGTCGACTATTAAGCTGCTTCCACACCCCGATACGGCAGAAATTACTCGAATCCATGGCTGAGTTTGGTATTCCAGCGAACTTGATACGCCTTTGCGGAATGACGCTAACTGACACGGAGTCTTCAGTGAAGATTGGCAAGGTCCTTACGGAGCCATTTTTTACCAGACGAGGCCTAAAACAAGGCGTTGGCTTATCGTATGACGTCTTCAATATAGCGATAGAGATTGTAATGAGGAAATCTGCAGTAAACACGAGTGGCAAGATGTTCAACAAAAGCCTCATGCTACTCGCGTACGCTGATGACGTAGACATCATCGGTCGAAAATTGCGGGATGTGACTGCAGCGGCCAAAACTCCGTTGGAAAGACCAGGTTACTGAGAACCTTACACAACTTGGTGTGACTAACTGGAGAAGAAGCGCAGAAGATCGAGGCGCTTATAATATTCTTCTACGTGCGGTATATAATCCAATGGGATTGCAAATAAGTGCCGGCTAAGTAAGTAAGTAAGTATTTATCAGTCAGTTCATCTGAGTGGAATTTCTGTAGTGTTTAGTATGTCAGTATATAAGTATTTAATATCCAATTATGAAATGTGACATTTTCGGTATCAATTCTTACTTATTAACAAAAACTCTCTCAGAATTTGCATGCCTAATCTATTCTATTTCCCATCCCTGTCACAGTACGTATTCGTATTTTAATCAGTATTACTCATTCGCTCTGAATGCCATCACCCCACACGGTGTGTGTGTTGGCTTTGGTTATTATTCTATTGTTTGTATGAATTTACATACATTTTTATGTATTTATTTTTTCCGATTTGTTTGTTTCGCTTTCAATTCTGTTTGAATTGATTAATTTTAGTGAGAAATTTATAACCATCATTTGCATTTATTGATTTATCTAGGTCTGAAAATGGCATCATCATCTACGGATGGTATACGTATTACTAATACGTCATGGTGCGCAATTAGTAGATTTTAATGGAGATTTTATTTTACAGCTATAAAAGTAAAATCATATTAGGACAAACAAACAAAATCATAAAAAGGAGAGATTGTAGGCACTACTATAGTTTTGTTTATATTAGTGCTTGGCACAGACATCCTTTTTGCTTCTGTATCATCCCAGTCTAGTTTTAATTAATCCTAATGATATCCTAGAAAGATTTACGCGAGGGCGATCTTTTACATTTATTGCAACTTTACTTGAAAATCTCTTCCATTTCCACTTAAGTTTCTGGATTTATTTAGAAACATCTTAAGAAACTGTTTGTGTTGTCTCCTTAGTTGACGTTTGATTTTGACCTGAATATTCATTAGCCACTTTCGTCTCCTAGGGTTTCGTCTTTTTTTTTTGAAAAGCATTTCAAATTCTTAATTAACATTTTAATTTGTCTAAATTCTGCAAAGAAATTTTAAGTTTTACGAAACATTTCTTAAAGTTTTGCGCTAGAAGATAATGAAATACACAAACGAAAGTACTACGACGAAAAGTCTTTTCATCCTCATTTTCCTAGCGAAAAGTTTTAAAGCTCTACTGCATTAATTTATACGCAGAAATGCTGAGAATACGAGTGCGAAGGCAAACGTTGATAATGTTTTTGTTTGTCCTTTGGGACATTCGCCAGAAATTTGAACGAGGTAAGTCGGTCATTTCTTTACATTCAGTGCGTTGTGCGTTGTGTGGTGTCCTATTCCAGCGCTAGCATTGTTAAACATGGTATTGGTGTGAGAGTGAGAGAGAGAGAGAGTGATGAGAGAGGGAGCTGGAGCGTGGAGTTGATATTTATTTGTGAATAGTTAAAGTCAAGTGGATACCGTTTACATTTGAATTGTTGACATATACCCGAAGTACTTGTGCAATACTAAATGATACTCCTGCAACTGCACAGTGAGGCAAAAAAAAAGTGGTGGGTATGAAACTTAAATAAGGATTTATAAGAATGTTTAAAAGACAAAAGAAATATAGGTAGAAAATAAAGAACATTTCTGCATAATCAAATAAGAAACTTGTACCCCGAAAGCCAAATCAAATTAAGATTGAATGCGTTTATTTCTATATGAATAATGTTTCAAATATTCCATATGTTATCTTATTGTCTTACAAAGTACAACACATGATTTTGGGACTCAATTTTGAGAACTGCACGTGAAAGTAGCTCAAAAAAGAAAAAGTTCTGCATCATTCGTTTTGTCAAGTTACATGCCATAATAATCTAATATCAATTTGAAGTTAGTAAGTATCGTATTGGGGGATTTGTCACGTTTTAGGCTCTTTTGTTATATTGTTATATGGTGGCGTATGATAATCATAAGTAATATTCCACGTAAATCATACGCCACGGATTACAACAGTTTTATTGTAACTGGTACAAAATGAACCCAGTTCAAAATCATTTGACGAATTGAAGAGTGAAACTGTTGCTTATGTAAAGAAACGTTATATGAACTGATTAAAGGAATTGTAATTCTTAATTTTTTAAATTTGTTTCAGCTAAATCAGACTAGTGGTTCTCGAGTTATGTCAAACCAATAAACCCAAAACGTGACAAATTCAACTATGCGATACTTCCTAACTTAAAATCGATATTAAATTATCATGGCATGTAACTTGACAATACAAATGATGCAGAATTTCCACGTTTTGGGGCTACTTTTACGTGCAGTTCTCAGACTGGAGTCCCAAATCAATGAGCTTAAAAATGTTGTAGTGTTTTAGGCAAGTAGGATGATAATTTCGTTCTGCAGTCAGTAGAATAACATTTTTCTGCCACACTGTGATACTAGTGCTATTGGTAGAAATGCTCTCGATTATATCGCCTCCCCTCCAATAGCTACTACAACGGTAGGAGCCAGAGCTTTTGTAAGACTGACTCAGTCAGCCTTTAACTGCAATGCGATAGAAAGTCTATTTGAAGTTGTGTGTCTCGACTGTGCCCCAATGCAGCTGTTGCTGGTTTCTGCTCTTAACGTTTAACGCAAAGTTGAATCAGTAAACGAAGGCAACAACACACTCAGCCCATATTGTATGTTTGAGTATTTGCAGTGGTATGCGTTTGTTTTATGAAAGTATAAATACAAAAGAACATCATCGCCATCGTCATCGTCATCAGCACCATCCTCCTTGGTGCTATCAAGCAAAATACCATTCAGGGAAAATGAGTGCAAATTGCAGCAGTTTAAACAAAAGGACTCCAGGAACTTCAGAATTCTCTGGTATGCACATGTGTGTGTGTGTGTGTGTTTGCGTGCTTGATTCTACAAGAATGTAGGCAGCGCCATAACTAAGGGGTTTATTTGTTTCTGTTCCCATAAATAAAATAGAGAAAAAAAAATAGTCGCCGCCGCCATCGCTCCTACTGCTGCTGCTGCTGTTGAGAGAAAACATATGACTTTTACTTTAGTTTAGTGAGCGGAAATAAAAACTTTAATGTTTGTATTGTTTGACAAAAGCAAAAAAAAAAACGCAAGAGAAAATAAAACGAATAGAAATGATATGAACAAAAAAGAAAACTCGACACAAACAAAATGTTTTAATAGGGAGAACACTTTGTGTGTGAGTGTGTGTTTGCGTCTCTGTACGTCGTATGTGTCTTGGATGAGTTGTTTGTATGAGGGCCATGTTTTATTTGTGTTAAAGGGGTTGCCTCAGTACACATGAGGATTTTTTTTTCTTCACAATATGTGTGTTTCAGTGTATGTATGATGAGGTCTGCATCATATGTGTGTGCATGAGGGAGTGTCTAAATAAGATGGGTTTAAACAAAAGTATTTAAAACATTTGTTCTTTAGTTTGTTTGAGTTTCAGCGCAATACTGCAACACAGATTTTTAAATCGGTTTCAATCGACCCAGTATAGGAAAAAAACTAATTGCAAACATTGAGGCTGGGGGTAAGTATATGTGGAGCGTTTTAGCTATGACGGTATGTGCGAGAATAACAAGCATTAACTGGAGGCATGGTGCGATTAAAGTACCACTTCTTAAATTTAGTGTTGGTTTTAATGTCTTATTTTTGTATTTTGCTTATCTCGTTTTTTCTTAATGAATTTTGGGAATTTTCTTGGAATGCGATAAAAATTGCTTTGAGATTCTAAACAAAATAATTTAATCATATAGAACAAATTGATAAAAGATTTCCAATCATTTTGATCTCATTCAGTCCTACCTAGCAGCGTCAACGATTTCACCACCTTCTCCTTCTAACGTAATCCAGGGGTCCCTCTTTTGAGAGGTCTTGGTCGAATACCTCTCGCATTGGAGTTTTCTCATTCATCCTCATGATTTGACCTAGCTAGCAAATTCGTTGTATTAAGATTCGTTTGACCACATGAATGTCGTGGTATAATTCCTACAGCTGGTGTTCTTTCGAATCCTTAACTTGCCGTTAACTCAAATGGGTCAACATATTTTGTAGAGTATTTTTGTCTTGTCCACCTCTATGTGAGCTGTATCTGTCTGTGTAAGCACTCAAGATTCGAAGGCATACATTAAGACATTACTATTAGTACTTCTTATAGTTGAGCTTTGGCTGTTCGAGATAAGCTGATAGTTACGAAGTACTCGCGTAGCTCAAAATTACACCTGTTGGTGAACAATATTCTCCACTTTATTCCAGGTTGACATTATTGTTTTTGTGCATGGTAGTTCCAAGGAATATGAATTCAGCCACTACCTCAAAGCAGAGTCCACATGGTTTTACAAGAGTCTCGCCGTGAAGGCGGCTTTACCCATGCTGTGCTAAGCACACTGGACATATTACAATGCGATTGGCAGAGTCTCCAGGGACAGCACAATTGTCGGCTATATCCAGTCAGGAGGTACCAAATGGGGGTGTGGGACATACCCCCCATTCGCCAAGTTGAGGCCTATAGTACCACCTCCGCTTCTCTATGGGTCTATAGCACACAGTTGCAATGCAACTCCACACTCACTATGCATTTTACTCACACACATACAAATGTGTATTGTATAAATCAATTCAGCCTTAACTACAACAATCCAATGAGAAATTCCAGATAAATTCAGCCACTACCTTAAATCAATAGGAATAGTAACTTCAGGAATAACTGTCTCTCTCTTCTTCAAAAAATCTCATACAATCGTATTTCCAATAAACCTCATAGTTCTCGAGGTCTCCGCTGAGTCCTTAACGAGAGGACTTTTTGTACGATGATAAAATTAACTTCGGCTTGACCTTCTTTAATGCCAAACCCATTTTCGCTAAAACCCTTTTCACAGATGAGAAAACATCTGCTATCTCTCTCATCATCCAATCGATAATGTCGATATCATCGTCATATACGAGCAGCTTGTTGAGAAGTATGCATGACAAATTCCTACCCTATATAAGACCTTTCGTCGTATCGAATGATACACATAGATACATCCTTGTCAATCCGAACAGAGGATTTGATGTTTCATAAGTTTACATCGGCAGAGAAGGATTATCTTCGCAGGAAAACAAACTCAATCATGGCCCCGTATAGTCGTTGCCTGATGGGGCCAACAAAGGCAGTTCTGTAATCGACAAAAATGTGGTAAGTGTCGATTTGCATTCCATGGGTTTTCTCCAGGACCTGCCATAGAGTAAAAAAAATCAACTGGTAGGCAAGCAGCTCCAGTCTCTTTGTTGGTCCTTGGACGGGATATCGCTTATTATTTCTCAGCTTGGCTCAGTGGGCGAAAGTCGATATTATTGTCCCGGGTTACTGCATAGTTATTTGTAACCTGATTTTAACATTATACAGAAGTGATCTTTCCCTACCCTCAGTACGCTCTCGGAGTCAGTAGCTTGATGTCCAGCCTGTCTTTCCAGAAGGGAAGACCTGTTCCATGCTGGCGTTTCCATTTGCCATTGTGGTATTCGTCATCGTACCAGGTATTATCGTGTGAGGGTTTTGCATACCCGTTATTACCCAATGGCTTTACTTATCTTCACTGCAGTGTGGTGGTGATCTGAGTTGATGATCACTCGTACGACTTTGTCAATTGATACGAGCCTTTCTTCGATTATCATGTGATCTACTTGAAGTCTCGTAACTTCCCAGCGGCGGAATTTCAGGGGCTCTTCTTATAAAACCCATGCAAAAGTAATTATTTGACCATGACCACGGTGAATGTAATTCCACGCTCCCCTCCCTTGAATAGGCCTGCGGAAGTTATATACAAAAGAAGGCAAGAGGAAGATGTTTGTGTGTATAAACATTGATCATTCATGCTCGTGTGTTTTTCATAAATAGAGTTATTATTAGTTTTAACCATAACATAACATAACGTAACATGGCTCTCTAACAATCGCGAGGTAGTACCTTCAAACTACAACAAGGATTACTGTCGTTGGAAAAAAGTGAGTGTAAGTAAAGAGAGAAATATATAGAAGTGAGAAATATCTGAAAATAACAGGTGCGAGGTCAATATAAGTGAAAAATTGAGATGCACTGTATAGTTTTTTGTTTTATTTCCAAGTTTTTATTTTTTCATGTGTATGCAGTCCTTCTGTAAGGCCTTTTTATATGAAGCGACGATGGATGGCGTTGCCTTCCAATCTCAGGCAATGTAAAAAAGGAAAGGATGAGTGGAGGGCTCGGAAGTCATACCGGATCCAAAATAAGCCATTCGAACTCAGGAAAAAAGAAGGCCATTCTGCTTATTACCATGTTCTCTGCTGTAGAGAAATCAATCAGTCTGATTCCATTAGCCGATGTGTCGGCATGTGGACTCAATTTTCCGACTATTAGGCCAAAGATGTTCTGCCCGCCAATTTTAACTCTGAAATCCTAATATCATATGTTACCTCAAGGTGGATTTGAAATTCGATATTATCTTCTCGACTTAACCAATGAAATTCTAAAGATTCAAATAAACTTAATTAAAAATCAGAATCGAAGTTTTTCTTTTAGAAAAAAAAATGAGAGCCAAACAACATCGGATGACTTCTTTTGGTCCACCTTGTATATCCATTGTAAAAATCAAGTTGGACTAATTTAATCGAATAAAATCATGAAATATGTATCATTCTTATTAAACCGTACATCCACAATATTGGAATGATGTGCGTATGATTAATATAAAATCCGATTCAAACAAATATGTATTACTCATACGTTGTACATACGTTTTTATATATAGCGATATGTAGGGAATAAAATTAACCTGTGACAAACCATTTCATATAAACAATTTTTTTAATATTAGAAATTGATTTATAAAAGAAAAACAAAATTGAATATTGTTTTTCAATGGATTTGGAAAACAGAAACAAATAATGATAAAGTTTTTTAGTTAATAAAAACGGAAACAAATCAATGCTAATGTTCACACTGGTTTAGATTTGGTAACGGTTCCCGATTATAAGAACATAAGTCTTTTGCTAAATTACCTTAATCCTCCTAGTAAGCCGATTTTTATTTTTGGCATATTGTTTCAGTAATATGTGTGAATTATTGTAGCAATATGTGTACAAAGCCGCTTAAATATTATACATAGTATTAATCCAGTTGTATATATTTTTTCCATTACAAATTTTTATCCATTATGTACCATCATCATGTTCCCTGTCATGCGACAAGACATCTGTCCCACTTCACCCTCATAATGCGTGTGTTTACTTAACTAGGTGCCCTTATGGATTTCTTTAAAATAGAGTAGTACCGCATTAAACAAACTTTATATTTTGTACACTTTTTTTCTGTTTTAACTCCTCTTTTTCTCATGCAGGAAGTTTATAAACGTTTTTTTCGTCTTTGCCTTTGTTCTCACCAACAGCTCTGGTGCTAACAGACTTCCCCCTATCGTCATGTCAGCGACCCTTAATCTCTGGCGGCCGTCTGTGGATGCCATGGCGACGACGACGACTGCAACAGCAGTTGGAAACAATAAAAGAAATTTCAATTGTTTTGCGATAATTATGAGTCCATTGGTCTTCCACCCAACGACTCGGTGGTCACGACGACAACTATGATGGCAGCAGTAACGATGGTTATTCATTACTAACACCAGGCGACAGAATGAGATGGAAATTTTAAAGTATAACAACACTTGAAAATACTTTAAAGAAATGGTGTAAGTAAATGACAAATTATAGCAGTCAATGGATATAATCCTATCCCTTTTTTAAAAACAATGCAACAATTTTGAACGTATTAGGAAAATAGAACAAAAAACCATTCGTTCATGGGTGAGTTTGATCATTATTACGGTGAGCATACAATGACCAATTTTCTGTACTAAGATGGCTAAAGTTGATATGTCCTTTTTTTGAAAAATGCCTGTTTTGCTTGTTATGTCTTTCAGGACATTCAGAATAAGTAAGCAAAGGATTATATGTCTCAGATAAGAGAAAGTGACATAAATGACTATTTAAAATAATAAAATTCCTAACGTCTTAATAATGATTCCATACTTTGAATTGGCTTTTTGTAAAATTATGAAAATTGGACTTATCAACTTTTGTAAAAACAGTAAAGATATATTTCCATAATGTATATATCATTGTAATGTTGATTAAATACAAAAACTCTGAGAAACATTTTTCAGTAACACCAGTTTACAAATCTTTAAATAATTTTTTTCTATAGATTTCGGCCTCCTAAACACAAATATGAGATTTAAAAATTTTTCCTCTGATTAGTTTTCAAGATATGAATTTTTGAATTATTTTGCAAATTTTTTGTGAGATGCATATGCTTATTGGAGAATAATTCGTAAACGCATCCAAAGATTTGAACAAGAGTGGTCTCCAATTAAAGGTAATGTGCTCCCCTAAAACCCATCTATACAAGCTTTTAACATCGGTTAGGTAGTTCTGATGATAGGAGCATTCAAAGTTTAAAAAAAGAATATTTTTGTTCAAAAATCACGGTTTTAAATTTATTAAAAAAATTATAAAAAATATTAATCGCAAAAATAAATCCAATTTCATAAATTGAGTATATAGATTGGACTTCTCCGAGCAAAACAAGCCACCGCTTTTAAAAATTGGGTGATAAGAGGGAAAGTTACACGTTTTTTAAGAGGACACTAAAAATGGTAAATTTTTTGATTTTAAGCATATCACGGTAGGCTTAGAGCTAAACTTTACGTTGCATGAAAAGGACGATAAAAAGTGGATATGCCACTGTATTCTGGGTTGATCATGCATCACGAAAATGTTTAATTTGAAATCCTAGCTGATCATTTTTAGAAAATATCGATATTTTTCATTTCTGCCAACTGGACCAAAAGTCTTTTTACTTTTTAAACGATGACAGTTGACAACTGGACAAATGAGATAAAAATTGTTTATTTCTTATAAAAGTATACAAACAGGGATTCTTGTATGATAATTGATTATTTTGACATTGCATCAACCTGGAGGCTTGAAGTGCATTCTCTTGTTCAAATCGTTGGATGCGTTTACGAATTATTCTCCAATAAGCTGATGCATCTCACAAAAAATTTGCAAAATAATTCAAAAATGCATATCTTGAAAACTAATCAGATTCGTGTTTAGGAGGCCGAAATCTACAGAAAAAAATTATTTACAACTCTGCAGCAAAATGACTGTAAACTAGTGTAATCAACGGTTTTGTTTAATTTAGAACTGAACCTGTCTATGGCGATAAGCCATATTCTTAAAAAGTTTCAGCTCTCGAATTGGGCCTTTACAGTGACTACAACATATAACTAGAGGGTCAGACGAACAAATTTCTAGGTGATGAAGAATATACCCACTTGACCGGCTCAAAGATTATTTGTTCAAAATCTGATGACAAACATAGCATGTCCGCCGTCATAAGGTTGTTACACCTATTGGGTTACAAATCCATTGAATAACTTGTACTTCCATAATTTATCTTTACGTTATAATGATATAGATTTAAATAGTTGCATCCTATTGCATTTAATATCTGTTACACAGTGTAATAAGGATTGCATGGATAAATATTATTACTGCGGCTTAAGAGTAAAATTCTTATCATTGTTTCTTCAACACTGAAATCACACTCAGCGGCATGCGATTATAGTTAAACGAGGAAGGGTGGCATCGAAGGTATGAGTAAAATAATGGAAATTGTATTAAAGTTTGCAAAACATTTGTAAAGAATTGTGTATGTGTCGTTTATAATTTAAGTTGAAAGAAATGTAAATGTATTTGTGCAAATTATAGTAATAATAAGCTTAGTTGTAAATTAAATTTAAACTCATCTTAAAAATTAAGAAATTTTCTAGAATTTTTTGCTATAACAGAACAAAGTTTATGTGTGCGTCTAAAGCACGTTGAAATGATTAGTAGAACGGGTGGAATAGTGTCCATACTACAAACTTTACCATTGGTTTTGGTCGCAATCTAATGCTTACCAAGTGAATCGATGGTAAAGAGAAAAATATTGCGAATTTGTATATGAAGAAAATTGACTGTATTTAGCGCACTTGCTAGAATGAACGTAAACCCCAATTCTTTTTGCGAATAATATCCGACCTTGGTAGACAGATGAGGGATGGTTGACTTTCTCGTTGGTCGTTATTTCCTTAGGAATGATCAGAAACTCTGTGCGCAGGGCCTTAAGCAGCAGCTCTCAACGATTGCTATATAACACATTGCCCGAGCAATGCCACTGGACATCCGTTCAACCATAGGAAACCTGAGAGCGCAATTTTAAATAACATAACTGCATTTTAATAATCGATGCATCGTAAAGAACTGTTTACCGAATTTACTGATGATCAATACAATTGTTCTCATAGTGGTGAAGATGGCCCTTAAACCTCATTAGGACCATAATTTAAGTATATTTATTTGCGTGGTCCGAACTCTCTATTGAGACGTTGCTCATTTCAATTGATGAATATTCTCAACAAATATAAGACAAACATAACATCCATACGGTGAAGGCTGCATACCACCGATATAGCCAATACCTATTCTAATCAACTCTCATAAAAAAATCACTTCCAGACAATTCCTGGTATGATAAAGACTGCCATGTGTTGTCTGTAGATAAGGATGGGAGGGAGGGAGGGAGGAGGGAGGGGAAGCAGTTCTCCGACAGAAAAAGCGTGGATGGAAAAGAATGAAGAGCGAGGATATCGAGAATATTCTAGAGTACATGAGATGCCCCACAATTCTACCAAAAGTTATTATGTAAAGGTTATGAAACAAGGATCCCCACCTGTTACAACAAAGACGAAAATCTGGTCACGGACACTCAGATTCACTCAGATTGTGCTGTAAATGATGAAATAACATCAATCATTGACGGCGGAGTAGATTGTCTACCAACGGGATCATACGGCAATGTCGTGGCTTATAATCAAGATATGTCATATGGAATCCATGATCGATGATTGTAATCTGAGTGTTTTGTATGATCTATGTTCATGAAAGGCGATTCAAGTACTTGCAACTACTGCGGGATCAGACTCTTACCCATACCATACAAGGTACTGAGGGGTGTGTTATATGAAAACTCAAGCTCATCTTAACGTAGCTGATTGAACCTTATAGCAGTGTGACTTTAGACATTTTACTCTACATATCCTGGAGAAGACCCTAGAAATGCAGGTCAAACAAACCTGCTTTCGAGAATACGATACGACAGAAATAATTAGGTGCCATGGCTAAGTATGGTATACCTATGAAACTGATTGCCGGATCACACTGACCGACACGAAGTCTTCAGTGAATATAATCAGAAAGCTGTCGGATTTTTTTTTACAAAGCAAGGCTTCAGACAATGTGATAGTTAGTTATGCTTACTTAATCACTTAAGTGGCCTATTACAACTTACGAACGTGTTCATAAATCCGAGGCCTGCATTTTTCAAGAACCCCACACGTTTCGGTCTTCTGCGTGCGTTCTCCATTTAGTTCTACCAGATGGTACTACTTCGCTTACCACTTGGTCCTTCGAACGAAGGTTTGACTTCAAACATCTTTTTCGCTGGAGCATTTACATCCATCCTGCCAACATGTCCCAGCCATCGAAGTTGTGGACTCGGAGTACTTTTCTCTCGAATACTCCCAGGTTTTGTATGTCCGTTGTCGTTATCACCGACGATTTGATGGCATACAACAGATCGGGTAAAATCAACACCTGGTGCAGCTGTTTCTTAGCATCCCGAGAAAAGGTGGTGTTACTAAAGTGCTGCCGAAGATCCTAGGAAGGTAAATTCATCTAATACCTCAAAACAATAATTGTCAACGTTCCATTGAGAGGACTCTTTGTTCGTCGTAATCATCATTTTTGTTTTGCCCTCGTTGACCGCTAAACCCATTTTTGCTGACTCCTTTTCTAGTGATGAGAAAACTGCAGAAACATACCGCAGATTTCGGCTAATGATGTGTATATCATCGGCATAGGGTAGTGGCATGTGGCTCTTGAGGAATATGGTGCCAGACATGTTGACCCACCTCATCACCCTGCCTAAGACCTTTTTCTTTGTTGAATTGTTCAAAGTTCAATACCAAACTCAGACATGGTCTCATATGGCCTATTCTTTATCGGAGAGTCGAAGGCAGCTTTGCAATCGACATAGAGGTGGTATGTATCGATCTGCTTATCAGTAGTTTTTTTTTCCAGGATTTGACGTAAAGAGATTATTTGATCTTTCGTAGATTTACCAGGTCTAAAACCACACCGATAAGGTCCAATTAGTTTTCTACAATTGGCTAAGACGTTCACACAATATGCTCCAGATAACTTTGTACGCAATTGGTAATAGGCTTATTTCACGGTAGTTCTTACACTCACTACGATCTCCTTTTTTGTATATGGGACATAACTAGTGTTTCTGTCCCGAGAATTCCCGGGACGAAATTCCCGGGAATATGCCAGTTTTTTGTCCCGAAATCCCAGGATTTCATTACGCTTATTTAATAAGTTAATATCAAAATGTTAAATAAGTTAAAATTCACAAGAATAATAAATTATTTAGTGTTTTAAATTTTTACCATAAAATGACCAATTGCTGCATATTTTCTCGATGTTTTGTTTATCATTTAAATGTGTTTCCATATATAGAGCAAAATTCGAGCGTATTGAATTGCCAAAATTGTTGATGAGTTGATTAATACTTACTTATTTATAGGCATATATTCCTCAATGGTACCGGTTTTATCCCTTATTGGCAAATTTACCCCAAAAAGTAGGAATTTCGAAAAATACCTCCTAGCAGCCTTCATGTTCTTTAAGAAGCTTGTTCATATACATTTCGAGGATGATAGCTTTTGCCGTTTGGCCTGGATAATGTTACCAGTTTTCTCACTTGGTAGACCTTTTTTCCCCCTAAAAGTGCGAATTTCGAAAAATCCCTCCGTACACCTCTCTTCGTCTATAAGGAGATTGCTCATATTCAGGTTTCACGATGATAGCTGTATAAGTATTAACAATTTTTCGGATAAACCATAACACGAGACTTTTAGAAATATTTTTATGTTTTATTCATATAAACTTATAATAGACTAAGCATGCTCTCCTCTAGTCAGATGTTTTCCATGAGCTGATGCATGGTCCTAATCAGCTTCTCCTAACCTAGCTCAAACAATTCAGCCGGGAGACCATCGGTTCCAGATGTTTTGCTATTTTTTTAAGGCGGGATATTGCCACATGTATCTCGCTCTGGTTCGTAGGTATACAGTTAATACCATCGTCATGGATTAGAGGACCAGTAGTGGTGTCCGTGCCTAGTAGATTTCTGGCTATCGCTGTCCTTGTAGGACGAGAGACGAGTTGCCTCTCGTCTCTTCTCCCTGTGCTGTTCACGAGCAGCTCGAGTTGCCATTAGCTGCAGTTTCGCCCTATATGCAGCATTCGTCTCCCTCGTGGCATTGCGACATTCATCATCGTACCAGGCATGATCTTGAGACGACTTTGAGTACCCAAGTACGCTTCTCGAAGTCCGTTTTATGGAGTTGGCTATATATTGGCACTGCGAGGTAATATTATCAGGGGTTGGAGCATTCCGTAGCAGATGAGGTAGGTGGTCTACATTTTACTGATGTCCAGCTTTCGTTGTGCCTGGTTACGTACGTTTTTTGCCATGCTTAGCCTTGTGCGTACCTTAACTGCGGCAAGGTAGTAATCGGAGTCAATGTTTGTACCCCTGATCACTTGTATATCCAAAACACGTGATGCGTGCCTTCTATCGACTACCACGTCATCGATCTGATGCCTCGTCAATTGATCTGAAGATAACCATGTGGTCTTATGAATATTTTTATGGTCAAATCTAGTGCTTTGAATGGTGGACTATATACAAAAATTAGTCAGCTATTTAATGTTAAAGCACACGTTGCTGTTTATAAGATTGACATCCAGCGATGCTGCGATTGGACTTCACCCCACTGTGGCTGTTTGTTTTCTTTGTTCATGTAGGCCGTTTTTGTTTATCATTTTTGTGAAGTTTGAAAAGTTTAGAAACTACTGTTACAGCATTTCGATCAATTCTTTAACATTGCCTTTGTAATGCGACCGATGTCAACTTTACATTAAGAGGAAAATAATTCCTCTATACACGCCATATTTGTGCTAATTATATTCCAAAAAAGCTTAACAGTATTACAATATCATTGTTCAATTCTTTGTAATTATCCATGCACTCACCAATACATACAAGTGGCGGCTACTTGATGTAGCTTTATTACCCAGCAAAAACTCCTTTGGCATGGATTCTCAGAAATGGCAGCACAATTTCATGCCTGCTGACATCTCTCTCGGTATGTGTGGTGTTCTCACACACAGCATTAATATTTCTTCTCATATTTAAAATGCAATAAATTATACCCCATATACGAGTTACCAACATAAAGTACTCGCAGGCAAAAGTTTGTGGCCTGCCCTTGGACTCATCGAGTTAAGCATTGAGTTTTAATTAAAATTTAATGCCACTCGAGGACATTCAGAGAGTAACATAAACACATACAGGCAGGCTGGCATGCTGCTCCCTATCTATAGTGGGGTGGAGTGGTTTTAAACAAAATTCAGCAATGTTTTAAATACCACTGGCAAAAGGATGTACTCGTATGTGCAAAATACACAGTCCAAGAATAACAACTACAAGTGCAATTGTTGAGCTACTGATGGAGATAAAGAATAATATATGTGTAAATATTGGACAAGTGTTTTTAAAAGTATGGTATTTACTCTTCAGAAGTACGAACTATTTGCCATTTTTCTGCTGAATTAAAGAGGGAAATACAAATGCGCAGCTTTTGGTTAAGATGCGAAAATAAAAATATACAAATATTTTTAATATCTCTTTAACGTTAAATTAAATTGCAAGTAGACAATTGAAAATGTTAAATTTGAAATAACTGAAAAATGAAAGGCCGAATGAACAGCAATTTTTAACTGATTAGCGAATATTTCACATAAGAATTATTTTTAGTCATTTCGCATTATTAACCAATTTTTTTTAAGTTATCTTTTATCTTAAAAATTTGAGGATTTGCCATTATAAGAATTGTTTACATGGTCCCATAGAATATGTTATATTATTAACCTAGCATTTTAATATATAATATTTTATACTTTTCTTTTAAGGTTGTCTTTCATTTCTACTCATTTCCACTTATTTTTATATGAAATTTCTTGATCCATAGCTGTTGATGCGTTTTATTTCCTTCTTTCCTCAACGTTCTCAGCTTAATAATATAAATGCTTTTTATAACTAAAACAGCTGGAAGCATTTCAAATTCTCTACTTTGCCACTTACAGGGGAAATTACTTTTTTAATTTCCTGTTAATGCAGCAATAGCGAAAAAAAACAAAACCAAGATTTTCACAGTACGGGTATAAAGTACGAAAGATCATAAATCTAAGGGATAAAAATACAAAAATGAATTATCAAGAATTTCCACAAATTCATGTGAACAAACGTAAAATGAGTTTGCATTATCTACCATTCGCTTTTAAGCTGTATGCGTGTGTGTGAGTGCAGCAATGCGTAAATACCCTTCAGAAGAAAGTAGTGCTGCAGAAGTACTCTTCTACTAGTCGCAAAGCGATACCGACTAGTCGCTCTTCATTTCCCCCTCAATGCTTTCAAGTGACGATTTTAACGTAGGGCTGTCATACGAAAACCACTACTCGCTTTTGTGTCGCTTTCGGAGTGGTGCACCACTGGTCAGTTTGGGAGTGGTGTACGACTACAGAGTTTGGGAGTTGTGCACGACTGCAGAGTTTGGGAGTAATTGTTTCTAGTCGCCACGAGTATGTAGTTTGTGGGTAAATTAATATTGAGAAATATTAACAAATATCAACAAAGTTTATGTTTTCCTAGGTTCATTTCAAATATTTATTAAAAGTGTTTTAAAACTAGTTAACATAAAAATTAACTTAGTTTAAATAAAAATAATACAGGCACTTCATTCAGGTTTTGGTTATTGTTGCTGTCTTTCGGCTCGTCACTGTTATCCACACTTAGCTGAACGTGATTTTCCTTTGCCTTCTGCTTGTTTTGTTGTTTTTGTTCTACGGCCGTTCCTGTTAAAGATTTTAAATAGAATATAATTAGAGGTTTAAACTGCTGTAAAAATAATCTAACTTACCTTTCATCTTGTCCAGTTTTTTATGTATTTCTGCACAGCCATAACACTTTGAGCCACCTGAATTTAAAATTTTTATAAAAATTGTTCATTTATAGTCGAATTAACTCACCATTTGTCGAGAAACGTTTTATCATTTTTATTTTCTTTTTCTTATTTACTTTATTTTTGGTTTGTATTTCTAATTAAACGAACGAATGTTTTTTTCACAATTACTGATTTGAATGTAATAAAGAAACAATTGTTGACAGCCGTAAATAGGACTGCAAACCTAAACGTATGTTGATAGTGTTGCCAAGTTCAAAAACTAGTTCTGCATTTGCGACTACTCTACACAGTACTTCCCACCCGTCTATAAATCGTATCCGTTGCGACTACTGGTTTTTTTTTCCAGTACAGCACCACTCGTTAGGAGTCAATGCATCTACCTTCTTCTGCAGGGTATATGCAGAACCTTTTCAGTTATGAAATGGAAATAACTTCATTGTTCATAAAATAGATTCCCGTCTGAGCCTGCCAACAACAATGGATGGTTTCGAATGTATTGTTTTCTGTCCGGGCACACCTTGTCATGCTGCAATGGTGCTACTCTGGATATCTCAGATTCTTCATGTATTGTAGGTAACAGTATGGAGTATGGAAATTATGTCAGTCATGTAGACTCAAATGTAGTTACAGTTTGTTGTTTTCGTATTACTGGATTGTTTTTGAAAATGGGGCTCCTATAAGTCTCCTGAAAGACTCATTTTGAATTAGATCATAAATTTATTTAATCACATAAAATGTAAAAGTTGATATTTGCGAAATATAGTCAAATATTCAAATATATAATATCTTATGTCCGCTAAGTTATAATAGTCCCAAATATATTAAGTGTATAAAACGGCGCATGGGGTAGACAATTAACGCAGCCATATCTCGGCAACTAACAAAGATATCAGAATTAATTTTTTGCTTCAAAAATTATAATAAATGGCTTAGACATTTAATGAAATAGGTCGCAAATTTTTAACAATATGAATGTAAGCCAGTAGTAGGCATAACCGAACGCACGCACATAACAATAAGGTGTGCGGTCCCACAAGAAGCGCCAGAGCGCTTTCGAAGATACACGGTGAAAGTTTTGTGCCCTTCCAACAAACGTGTTGTCATGCTTGAACTTTGTTTATCTGTTTGTACTTGTGTTTTTTTGTGTCGATGCGAAACAAGCGTGTGTTGTGTTGCTATCATAACAATCAAGCAGACACTGACTGTTTTGAATCAGTCAACACTTTCAAGTATGGAATTGCTTTTCGAGCAAAGAAGACAATGCTTAAAAAAGGCTTGTAAATTAGTGTAATTCACCACAAGCACGAAAGGAGTGTGGGGTATATGTATTATAACAGCCAAAATAATAGTTTTATCGTCCACAGTATATTGGAGATATAACACAGTGCAGCAGTAAAACTTGAACCAATTGAGACCGCCAAAATCTGAAAGCTAATGATGGTAGAAGAAAACCCCTAGCTGGGTTTTGAATTATTAGCTAAGGTTTTTTTATTATTCATTTTTGAAAGTTCAAAAATCATGTACTGATTCTCAAAGCTATATCTCGTGAACTATTCAAAATATTGATGTCTCTCTTGGTAAAATTTTAGCTCTTAATCAGATCTAAAAATTTAACCTTCAGATAAAATCAAAAACACAACATAATCTCACTCAAAACAACAAAAATGTAAAAAAATCGTAAAATTTCATTAAAGATTTTTATTGTTAATTTATTTCTACTTTGTATCTATTTCATTTTAAAAAGCATAGCATTTTTAATTTCGATATACGTACAATTGAAAGTGATTTCTGTACAGTTTTGATGTTTTGAGTAAGATGTTGTTGTTTTCTTGATTTTATCTCTAGGCAAATTTTTTAGTTCGGATTAAAAGCTAAAAATAGAAAAAATAGAAGAGAGAAAAGCTATATTTGGAATAGTTCACGAGATGTAGACTACTAAAGTCTTCCTCTCAGTCGAAAACTGCAAAAATGAATTAAAAGAAAACCTTAGCTAATAATGCAAAACCCAGTTAGGGTTTTTCTTCTACTATCATAAGCTTTCAGATTTTGTGGGTTTCAATTGGTTCAAGAGTTTGAAGTAGTAAAATGTGCTACTGTGTAATCAGACTATTTGGAACCAAGTTGGTAAAAAGGGCCGAGACGCCGCCGGCACACGTCATTATATGGGGCAAAGGAAATAACTGTACATCAAGGCAAATCCACGACGGATCAAATATTTACACTACGGCAGGTTCTGGAGAAATCCCATGAGAAGCAAATCGACACTTACCACCTCTTTGTCGATTACAAAGCTGCCTTCGATAGTCCCATCAGGTATCGACTATACAAGCCATGTCTGAGTTCGGTATTCCTGCGAAGATAATTCGTCACTGCCGGTGTACCCTTACGAATACCAAATCCCCTGTTCGGATTGGCAAGGATCTATCTGCACCATTCGATACGACGAGAGGTCTTAGACAGGGTGACGGTTTGTCATGTATGCTGTTCAACAAAGTGATGGAGAAGGTGTTAAGGAAAGCAGCGGTTAACATGTCTGGCACCATATTTAATAAAAGCCACATGCTGCTCGCATATGCCGATGATATCGACATTATCGGTCGAACGATGCGAGAGGTAATAGCTGTTTCGCTGGGGACGCAGCGTGAACGTTGAAAACTATTGCTTTGAGGTAGTGGTAGTGGAACAAAAACAACAGTGTCAGCCTCGAAATAAAACGGAGAATAGTGCTTGCTAACAGGTGTTTCTTTGGACTACGCGAGCACTTTATAAACACCACCCTATCTCGAACTACCAAAGTCCAGCTGTACCAGGTACTAATTTTACCGGTCCTGTTGTATGCCTCCGAGTCTTGGGTGCTTACACAGGCAGATGCAGCTCATCTGGCGGTGTTTGAGAGAAAAATACTCCGCAAAATATATGGAGTTTAGGATTCGGATGAACCATGAGCTGTACGAGTTATATCACGACATTGATGTTGTCAAGCGAATCAAAGTGCAACGATTACGCTGGTTAGGCCATGTGCGTGAGGAAAATTCAGCGCGAAAGGTTTTCTATCAAGACCTCGAAGGACGGCGCAAAAGAGGGAGACCGAGACTACTTTGGAAGGACCAGGTGGAGGAATCACTGATGCTGCTTGGTAGGACTGACTGGAGACGGTGCGCACAAGATCGAAGCGAATGGAAATCTCTAATCATTTCGGCCTCTGACTTAGACACTAAGATATAAATATATATGTTGTCAAGTTGTTTTAAAGGCTAATAATAATAATAAGTTAATAAAATGTAGTTGTAGTGCAAATAAAAAGTTTAGTTCCTCTTTTTTACAAATGGTGAAGAGTATTTGATAAGGTGATCAATTATTCGGGTATTTGCGAAAACCGGTTTTCGAATTATTCGAAAAATGAAATTTAAAAAAAAAACCGGTTGCTTTTTTTGAAATTCACAAAAAACCGCATAATCCGGTTTTCAAAATTATGCCAAATAACAAATTAAAACACAATTTTTGACAAAAAATTTTATTAAAAAAATAACAGAAAACAAATCAATTATACCTATAAAAAGTAAACTTTTAGTTTAATTACACAGTGATACAAATGTGAAGAAAAAAAATATACAGGGGTTCTCATGTAGCATTTCTGTTAGAATGGAGTCCATAGAATAAAGTGATACTATTACTTTTTCTCGGTCACTTCGTTAAGTAATGTCTTTATAGCATATTAAGTGAAATGGCGATATTTCTAAAATTACAAGTTCCAAAATTCATAAGTCTTCTCTTTGTAAACAGATTTCCAATACCTTACATCTGTTGTCAAGCTATGACTTTTACCTTTTATTAAAAAAAAGAATTTTGAAAATCGGTTAAAAAATAGTGAAACGGCGGCTGTTTAAGCAAAACAACCCCGAAAAAAATTGCAAATTTTCATTTTCTCAACGCTCTCAGTTGATCATGAAGCAGCGCAATGTTTATTTTTTATTTTTGTATTATGCTACTTATATTAAAGTAGCTTTCTAAAATAGGTAAGTTTATAAGAATCGGTGGAAAAATTAATGAGTTATGCCAATTTTTGTAATATATTTTTCGACATTCTTTGGAATATGCAGTACGAATTGCTTGTTGTGGCACGTATACGTCATGCGTATTTGTACAAAGTGACACACACACTCTAAGGAAAAACCACAAAATTACGCGAACATGTAATTACAAAATGTAGCATAACTCATTCATTTTTCAACCGTTCCTTACAAACTTACCTATTTTAGAAAGCTACTTTAATATAAGTAGCATAATACAAAAATAAAAAATAAACATTGCGCTGCTTCATGATCAACTGAGAGCGTTGAGAAAATGAAAATTCGCAATTTTTTTTCGGGGTTGTTTTGCTTAAACAGCCGCCGTTTCACTATTTTTTAACCGATTTTCAAAATTCTTTTTTTTAATAAAAGGTGAAAGTCATAGCTTGACAACAGATGTAAGGTATTGGAAATCTGTTTACAAAGAGAAGACTTACGAATTTTGGAACTTGTAATTTTAGGAATATCGCCATTTCACTTAATTTGCTATAAAAACATTACTTAACGAAGTGACCGAGAGAAAGTAAAAGTATCACTTTACTCTATGGACTCCAGTCTAACAGAAATGCTATATGAGAACCCCTGTATATTTTGTGTGTAGCACAGTGTTATAATTACAATGCAAAACATTAGTGAGATCAGTTTGTTATTTTAACAAAGACAAACGAAACAAAACAATTCATTTGTAAATAATTGATTATATATAAGTATATTTAATTTAATCTTTAGTTTTACCTAAAGTAACATTTAAGATAAAATTTAAGTGCTTGGGTGTATACCTATTTTTTTCTTTGGTTTTTATAAGACTTGACATTGAAAATGCCCTTTCACTCAGTGTACTATTTGGACTTATAGTGTACAAGGCGTTTAATATTAAATATTTTAGAAATGTGTCACTAATTGGGAGTTTACTCGTACTTAAATACAAAATGAGAGTATTCAGGGTATATCGTTCTGATATACGTCTTTTGAAAATTGCATATAAATTTATTGATAATTGGTTTTGAATTGTTGAAAAGTGTTAAAGTAAAAATTTAAAAATAACTTCAGCATCAGCTAAAGTCGAAGAGTTTGCAGAAAGTTTTTGTATAGACAATTCCAAAGGTTTAAGGGTGTCACTAAGCGATATCATTTTCACTAAATGGTGTCAGTCCTAACTCCAATAAAGTATGATTCACACATTTGTGCAATTTTAAATATTGAGAAACCATATTGGTTATAGAATTTCAGTGGTGCTTAACATCATGGATAAGTTGAAGCTCCTTATTAAATTGGTCTTTTACAAACATTTGTAATTTCTTTCGCTTTTCAGCCGACTTATTAAACATTGAAGATTTATAAAACTAACAATTAGGTTGTTCTTCCGAAACACTGGAAAAAAAACAAGTACGAGAACACATTTAACACAATTATGAATAAATTTAAATAAAAAATATCGAACGCCAAAAAACCGAGATTCGACAAAAAATAACCGGATTATTCGATATTCGAAAAATAGGGATTTAAAAAAAACCGACGGTTTTTATGAGTGAAAAAAACCGAGTAGCCGGTTTTTGAAAACCGAACTGATCACCCTAGTATTTGAGCTTCGGCATAGTCAAAGTTTATTACCGTTTCAATGATTAAATATTACTTATTAAAGATAAGTAATACCCGATTCTCGTACTGTTTCGTTGCCTTAAATGCCAGGTCCTGTCTTCAACTAATTTGATTTTTCCTCTCTCTCTCTCTCTCTCTTTCGTTCTTATTGTCTCTGCCTGACTGCGTAATAAACTGAGATTATTAGAAATGCCTGCATTCACTGGAATCACTGTAACTTCTGTCAGTCTCTCAGTCACTCTCACAGTCAGTCGTTCTGTCGAAATAACAAATCACATTAAATAGAAACTAATTTAATACCCTAATGAGTGTAAACTTTTACAGTAATTACTTTAATTGCATACATTTTTAATAATTAATTGCCATTACACTGACACACACACACACATTTGCCTACACGATCCGTCAGTCGATGTTAGTCGAAATATCAAAACCGCAAGAAAATGATTATTGCATTTGCATTTATTATGGAATGGAATTTAAAACCAAAAATTAAATACCAGAACATGTATAAATCTTTCAAATAACCAGTCAGCCAATTGTAATACATAACAATGTAATGCATTTCTATGACCAAGTATGACCAAGGACATGTATGTCCTGCATGTCTAGCTGACTGCCGTAAAGAAATCTTGTCAAGGAAAGGACTTAGACGTGACAATACATGTGTAAAAGTATTTAATGCATGAGTGCTGTGTAATAAAAGAGAGCTACATGTCTATCCGAACGGTTTTCATTTGCAGGTGTTGTATGCTGGCATGGCTCTGCAGTTATGTGGCTATGTTCTATGTAGTGCGTAAAATGTATAGTTTTGTTGTCATAGTTAAAGAAAATTACTATATTGTTGTGTTACATATTATAGAAGGTTGAGGTTAGTAGGTAAGACAACCAGCTTTACTGTTTATGTTTCAATTTCTGAAAAGACCAACCTGTTGGAGACATGTTTGATGTACGTAACCTTTAGTAGGCCTTATTTTGTTACTGTATGATGTAGTGGTATAACATGGTATGCCGTGTAAAATAATATAAAATAGTACTACATTTTTCAACGTCTTTGATTTGGGACTCAATTCTGAGAACAGCACGTGAAAGTAGCCCCAAAACGAAGAAGTTCTGCATCATTTGTTTTGTCAAGTTGCATGCCATAATAATTTAATATCGATTTGAAGTCGATTAAAATATGGGAGGTACCAGAAGGGGTGTGTCAAATAGTTAGGCTCTCTGAGGCTTAGTTAGGCTCTCTGAGGTTTAGCCTCCTATCACAACATAGATTTATCCACAAGTATTCATTAACCCCCAAGTGTCTGTTTGGAGAAATAATAATTTTCCAAAAATAGGTAATTTTGTATGGGAGGTACCAGAAGGCGTAAACCGATATAGTCCATGTTCATTCCTGAGTCTAATTTTCACAAGCGAACATCATACGCAAAATTTGAATGAATTCACTTTACTTACAAAAAAGATATGTATGTGAGACTATGTGGGTGGGTTCGGCCATTTGTATGGGAGGTACCAGAAGGGGTGTGTCAAATAGTTAGGCTCTCTGAGTTTTCGCCTCCTTTCACGACATAAATTTATCGACAGATATTCATTACCCCCCAAGTGTCAGTTGGGAAGTTATGGGAGAAATATTAATTTTCCATAAATAGGTAATTTTGTATGGGAGGTACCAGAAGGCGTGAACCGATATAGTCCATATTCATTCCTAATTCAACTTTTTATAAGCGAACATCATACGCAAGATTTGAGTGAATTCAGTTTACTAACAAAAAAGATATGCATGTAAAACTATGAGGGTCAATTCGGTCATTTGTATGGGAGGTACCAGAAGGGGTGTGGCAAAGGTTTCGGTTTTCTAAGAGTTTGTCTACTTTTGCAAGTTAAATAAACTGACCAAATTCAAACATCCTCCAGTTTTCCGTTTGGAAGTTATGAAAGAAATATTAATTTTCCAAAAATAGGTAATTTTGCATGGGAGATACCAGAAGCACCCCTTCTGGCATCTCCTGGGCTATTCAGCCCATTTAAAATCCCATAAGTTCGTTTTGAAAAATATTAATACTGGTAAAATTTCATAGCGATCCGTTTAGGATTACTCGAGTTATCCTGCTGACCAGCCATCCAGCCAGCCAGACAGACGGACCTAGCTCAATCGTCTTAAAAAGTCCTGAAACGAATTTGGTCTTAAGATACTTGGGGTCTAACTCGTCTCCTTTAATGCGTTACACTTTTTTTCGTATCAAATGATATATACCCTCATCCCTTAGGGTGATGGTATAAATATTTAGAATTACAATTCCTTAAATCTGTTTATATAACGTTTCCCTACATAAGCAACAGTTTCACTTTTCCATTCATCAAATGATTTTGAACTGGGTTTATTTTGTAGCAGTTACAATAAAACTGTTGTACTCCGTGGCGTATTATTTACATGGAATATAACTAATGATAATCATACGCCACCATATAGTATTTATGTTATGTCAAACAAAAGAGCCTAAAACGTGGCAAATTTCCCTATACGATACTTACTAACTTCAAATCGATAATAAATAATTATGGCATGTAACTTGACAAAACGAATGATGCAGAACTTCTTCTTTTTGGGGCTACTTTCATGTGCAGTTCTCAGAATTGAGTCCCAGAATCATGTTTTGCACTGTGTTAAATATTGAAACAAATTTATTGTTACTATACACAATTTGTAATACAATTTTCTTTTCAGTTGGAGTTTATTCTATTAAGTTTAGTTAGAAAAATTTCTGAATTTTCCTTACAACTTGTTCACCTCTGTTTTATTATGTTTATACCCTGCTTTTATCCTCAAAGCGGAGGTTAAGCTCTAAGATGAGGCCGATCGGTCAAAAATTACTCCACCTCCCATATAAACTCCCCTTTTTTGGGGTCTGTCCCTGCGATTACAGCCGTAGTTAAGGGCAATCAAGCTGAAATTTTGTATGTGAGCTTCCCTATACTAAGCGAAGGTTGAGTGGTAAGATGAGACCGATCGGTAAAAAACTACTCTCACCTCCCATACAAAATCCCTCTTTTTGGGAGTGTCCGTATGTCAGTCCCCGCGATTACAGCCGCAATTTAAGAACAATCAAGCTGAAATATTGTACGCAAGTTTTGCTGCCCTAAATGGAGGTTGAGTTCTAAGATGAGCCCGATCGGTCAAAAACTACTCCCACCTCTCATACAAACTCCCCTTTTTTGGGGTTTGTCCCTGCGATTACAGCCGTAGTTTAAGGGCAATCAAGCTAAAATTTGGTATGTGAGCTTCCCTACACTAAGCGGTGGTTAAGTGGTAAGATGAGACCGATTGGTCAAAAACTACTTCCACCTCCCATACAAAATCCCTCTTTTTCGGGGGGGGAGGCCGTATGTCAGTCCCCGCGATTACAGCAGCAATTTAAGAACAATCAAGCTGAAATATTGTACGCAAGTTTTGCTGCCCTAAATGGAGGTTGAGTTCTAAGATGAGCCCGATCGGTCAAAAACTACTCCCACCTCCCATACAAACTCCCCTTTTTTGGGGTCTGCCCCTGCGATTACAGCAGTAGTTTAAGGGCAATCAAGCTTAAGTTTTGTATGCAAGCTTTCCTACACTAAGCGAAGGTTGAGTAGTAAGATGAAACCGATTGGTCAAAAATTACTCCCACCTCCCATACACAATAACTCGTTTTGGGGGTGTCCGTATGTCAGTCCCGCGATTATAGTAGAAATTTAAGAGCAATCATGCTGAAATAATGTATGCAAGCTTCCCTACTCTAAGCGGAGGTTGAGAATTAAAATGAGACTGATCGGTCAAAAACTACTCTCACCTTCCATTCAAACTACCTTTTTTTGGGGTGTCCGCTTAACTGCCTCCCGATTATAGCCGTAGGTTAGAAAATAATGAGCTGAAATTGTATATGGAAGCTTTAATCCTATAATAGGAGCTTACGTTGTAAGATGGGCAATATCGGACGAATACTTCTCCCACCTTCCATACAATGTTCCGCCTTTTTGGGGGTGTCCGTCTGTATATCCCTATAGTTTATGAGCTTTCGATTTGCAATTTGGTATGTAAGCTTGTGTCCAGAAGCAGAGGTTAAGTTCTAAGATAGGCATGATCGGATTTAAACTACTCCCACATCCCACACAACTTCCAATTTTTGGGGAGTTACAAAATTCATAAAATCGAATAAAAACTATACAAAATAACTGCCAAATGGATGTGTGAAGCTAAAAATAACGTCCACTTCTCACCAACTCCCCTGTTTTGTGGTACAAAGTGTAATAAAATATAGTTGTAGTGCATATTACCAGTTTTACCACCATTTTTACAAATGGTGAAGGGTATCTGAGCTTCGGCATAGCCGAAGATAACCGCCTTACTAGTTTTTTTTGTCTGATATACAGAAACAAAAATAAAAGGTGTTTAAAAACCAAATGGCAGTTTTCATTTCAAGCAACAATTGCTTTCTATCTGTTGTGTATTTCTAGACGTGTGTGCGTGTGTGTCATATTAAACACACGACACTAGGATCTCGTTTGAAAATACGTTATATATTCTGTTGGATAGCACCCAACAGTATACCACGACAGAGAAGCAGAAAGGAAAGGAAATATTGTACCCACATACATATTGAGTGGTCTAGGTAATAACTGCAAAAATTTCAACAAAAATGCTAACAATGTGAGCAATGGCATTATTGTCAACCGTAAGAGAAGTGTATCAATGAATGCAGTGATGTCTAATAAACTCATGTCCAGGTGAATTTAAGCTCTCTACAAAGCTAGTCACAAGCAACTCGTTCATAGTATTAGATATTGTGGGACAATTTCTTATTTACCTAACACATTATAAACGGGGTCAAAAACTTTTATTTGGTCACATAATTTTCCTGGAAATCTGTTTAATATTCTCACATACTTGTCAGTTAGTGTCAAATTAATCACAGTAATTTTAAATTGAATTTTGCTGTCTCGATTTCTTCTAGATTCTTGGCTACTCCATCCTATCACCAATGAACATTCATAAATTTCTTAGTTTTGGAAATATTTTCTTCGAAAGATTTGTTTCGTCATGGCTTTCTGTTCTGTTCTATTCTATTTCCAAGCAAAAAATAGCAACAGCAGCGTATAAAGATAACAATGTTACCACTAGTACTGGAGATGTTGAAAAGACTACAGCAGCAAAATGGATTTTCCGGCATTTAAGTTACACTTACACACAAATTTGAAGCCACATATGTATGTATGTATGTATATAACATTGCCTTCCACACTCCTGCAAGATAGATGGCTTCGCTTTGCACATACAAACATACTCACACTTACTCACATTTGTCTACAATATTATATGCAATTTTATTACAATTTATCTTCTCTCAACTAGAACCGACCCTCCCCCCCCACCCCTTCGTAACATTTTGCAATACTATTAGAAGCCAGAGAGACCAAAAGTAAAAACGTTAGCAGTAAAAGATGTGAATGAAAGGAAAACCTCAACAAAACCATAACTAAAATATTGCCAAGAAATCATTGGAAGTGGAGGGGGGAAACGAAAGAAGAAAAAAACAGAAACCATTTACGGTATGAATGGTAGGAAGCTCATCTGCTTATACAGACACTGCTGCTTCACAAACCATGAAATAGGTACAAATCCGCAGTTAGTAAAGCGAATAAACTTAACTTTTGTGTATCAAATTTGTGAAGAGTTGAGAGAGAAAGAAGTTAGTTTATTATTAATAAATGGAAAATGAAGATTTGTGATAAGCAAATATGTATATGTGTATGTTCTTCATTTCCCAATTAATATTGTAAATATTATTGTTTGTCTGTAACTTTGTTTGTTTGTGCCTAAATCACGTCATAACTTCTGAATCCTTCAATAAGTTGAAATTACAATAGGTTGTACAATGGGGCGTAGCAAAAGAGATTTTTAGACCCAGAGAGGTACAATTTTTTACACAGATATTATTCCAAACAACAAATATAAGTATGTAGATGAACATTTGTTTTCTATCAGTGGGTGGATGGGGAGTGCCAAAAGCGTTTTTTAGCCCCAAAGAAATACAATTTGATACACAGAGAGTTCTTGGCACTAAATAAGGACGGAATATTTTTTTCGATCAGTGGCTGAAATGTTTTTTAGCTAACTTATAAACATGTAGTACTCGACACTTCAGACATACATATGCAAATGAACATTTTAATATCGCCATAGAGCCATAGAAATACAGTCGAAACTCTCTATAACGAACTCCTATATAACGAATTTTTCTTTATTGCGAAGCAATTATAAGAACACTGTGTTTTGGGTCTACTTTGAGTGTATTATAATCTCCATATAACGAATTTCCCTGTAGCGAATATTTCCTTATAAAGAAGCATTTTTGCGACTGTAACTTCAAAATTGAAGGGTTTTCAATCTCCATATAACGAATTTATGCAAAACCGAACGCACGCACACAAAAAAGAAATCGACGTCGCTTTTTTGTATGTTATTGGTGTTGTTATTGTTGCTTTCACATAGCACAAACAGAGACTGATGGTTTGAATCGTTTATTTACCATAAAATTGAAAGTGTATTTTGGGGAATCACCGAACTATGCAAGTGACATATGGAATCATTACCATCTCTCACATTTCTTGCACTTTGCCTTTGCATATCGCGATATGTACTATGTTAACTTCAATAAATGTATTAGAAAATTATATTGAAGATGAAAAGTGGAAAAATGTACTTGAAACCAAAATAACTGACTACTACATATAAAAAATTTTAAAAGGAACAAAATAGTTTTTCTTTTCTATATAGCGAATTTTCTTTATAGCGAAGTAAATATCCAGTCCCTTGTAATTCGTTATAGAGTTTCGACTGTATAACATTTGAAACACTAAAACTTTGTTGATCTAACCAGTTAATGGGATGACGAATTCGTCGTCGATACTTGAAATTAGCCTTATAGGTAAGCAATCTAAGTGTATTATTTTCGGGCTTTGAAAGCGTTTTTAAAGTACATTCAAAAGTGGCGTATATACATGTGTATATAAGTTGAGCTAAAAATAATCATAACCAAGCGCAAAGGAAACTAAACATCCCAAAGCTGCATACTACCGAGGTAGCCAATGCATACTTAAACGAGCTCTATAAATTACTGAAAACAAAAGCCCATTATTCAGATGTTCCCGATACACGGTGGCAACATTATAACGTACTGGCATATGAAAAACCACGCTTAGAACATCGTATATTGTCTGAGGTAAAGGATTCTGCATATAAGGCAAAACTGCAGCCAAAAACCAATGCAGCTATGCACGCTGCGACGCAACAATGTAACGCAACAAGAGAAGGGGCAAGAAACACCTCCTTAGGAAGAAAATGCGTCTATGGAAGAGAAGATAGAGTAAGGATGTTGAAAAGTACAGCGATAGAGGTGAAGTCCGAAAATTTTAACCAAAACGTAAATAGCAAAAGTTTTGGAACGGGGATACCCACCTGCAAAGACAGAGATGGAAATCTGGTCACTGCTGCCACAAAGAATCAGGCGGTAAAAATAACCATTACTTAATCGCTGATGTCAGCTATGTTTAGTAGCAATCAGTGATGATTCTCTCGCTTATATCCCTCCTTAAATTTGGCTTACAAAGTAAGCGACGATGTCAGTAAGCGTCATTTCAGTTGCAATTACGATATTAGTGGAGTTTTAAGCGAGCTTGATAAAACGCTTGATTACAAAGTAAGTGACGATGAGAGTAGGATTTTTTTCAATCGGGACTATAATAAGTAGACGATATTTTTTACATTACACACGCGTACTGATGTCATGGATTATTGGGTAGGTACTTCCGAGATGTTCCAAAATAGTGGCACATGTTTGAAAATTGTCAAACTGGATTTTTCAGTCTTCGACAAATACTTTCGGGGATTTTCGGGTTGCAAAATAAAAATCGACCCTCCAAACAGTGGAATTATCTTTGAGGAATGTTTAAAGAAGTAGAAAAACAATCTAGAAGATCGAAAGTAACGTATTGCATTTCACCCTTTTCGGGTGAATTATGAGTTAATTTTTAGCTATGGGGGTGCAAAAAATTGGTTTTGGACTACCTTAGACTATCAAGGAAAGGTAGACATAGTTAGAAAAAGGTTTCTGGAACTTCCAAAAATGACCCTCATGCCTGCCTTTTTGAAGGAAATCGACCACAGTGCGCTGGACGGTAGCAATCAGTTATGCCTCTCATATTATATTCCTCCATAAATTTTGCATAGGAATGTCATAGGCAGTTTTATCGGTGCGCTCTCGCTTACAATGTAAGCGGCGATGTCAGTAAGTGTCATTTCAGTTGCAAACACGTTAATAATAATAATACTCCGCTTATTATGCGAGCTTGATAACACGCTTGTTTACGATGTAAGTGACGACGTCAGTAGGTGCCATTTAAGTCGAAGTTATAATGAGCGTGACATTCTAAGTTCTTAGATCACTCGCTTACAATGTCATACTGATGTCATGGATTACTAAATTGGTAATTCGTTTCATTTACCGTTGGAATTTGGGCGTTCTCTATCCTGTGCCTAAGAAAGACGATCCAAGTGTGTGCACCAAATGTCGAAGGATCAGCTTTTTACCCATCGCATTCAAGGTCCTGTCGAGTGTGTTATGTAAAAGACTTATGCCCATCATAACGAACCTCATTGGAAAAATATTTGTGGATATAGACCTGTTTAATCGACGACCGCCAAGAAATTTAGGTTACGACAGAGCCTGAAGAAATCGACATTTACCAACTGTTTATCGATTACAAAGCTGCATTCACCATCCCGGTACTACAGATAATATAACTGAGTTTCATATTCCCGCGAAGTTTATACGACTTTGCGGGATGACTGACCAGTACGAAGTCTTTATTGAAAATAGGCAAATATCTATCTATTTTCTACCAAGAGAGGCTTTAGGCAAGGCGTTGGTCTGTCATGCGGTCTCTTTAACATCATAATGTAGATGATCATCCAGAAGGCTGCAGTAAAAACGAGTGGTACCATCTTTAAGAAAAGTCACATGCTGCTCGAGTATGCCGATGAAATATATACCATTGCCCGAAGACAATCGGATGTTACTGCGGCCTTTTCAAGCCTTGCAATACTCATCTCTTGATATCCAGGCTATCATTATTATTATTATTTATGGTGGAGCCAAAGTAGACAAAATCATTCAACATTCATGCAGCATCCTAAACCAGAAGATTCTTTGTTCGTCGAAACAAATTACTTGGTTTTGTCTGCTGATAAAATGGATTTGTTTTCATTTATCACCAGACTCACTTCCGCCGACTGGGATGAAAGCGCTAATATAGTTTTGGATAAGGTAATGAGCAGGGCAACCGGAAATATGCCCTAAAAATCGTGTTTTATGCGCATAAAATATGACCTGAAAAATGGCAAAATATGACCTAAAAATCAGCAAAAACATGATATAAAAAATTAAAGTCACACAATTTTTTTCATATGAATTAGAAATATTTTTATTTAAAGTAAAAAAATGGCTTAAAAATTAAAAGAAAAAAAAACAATATTATTATTTAGACTTTGTAAGTATTTTTGGCAAATTTACACACACAAATGTTGAGTAAGTAAAATTAAATAGAAATAAATATTTAAGTATTATTATTTAAAGAACACTTAACAAAATATCACATGAATTTATTTAACATTAAGGTAACGAAAACATTAAACCGTGTTTCCTAAGTATCACGGTGTTTTTGTAAACTACAAAATATTGAGATAAATTATCGAACAAAAAATTTTCTGATCGTTAGCCAAATTTGATGTATCATTTGATACACTAACGTAAATTGTGATATACAAAACATTTTGTCTATTACAACGTAAAATGTTTTTGTACATTGAGATTGATCTTTCGACATCCACAGATGTAATTAGAGCGAATTTAAGGGACAGTATATTCTTTACTTGGTATTTTGATGTTAATGTTGGAGCAGATCCACACAATTCTTTACAAATAATTTTCACTTCTTCCAAGTCAACGTTTTTTGATATAATTTTTTTACTATAAGATTTATTTCTGAATCCGATAAATTACACTAGTTTACAGTCATTTTGCTGCAGAGTTCTAAATAATTTTTTTCTATAGATTTCAGCCTCCTAAACACGAATATGAGATTAAAAATTTTTCCTCTGATTAGTTTTCAAGATATGAATTTTTGAATTATTTATTTATTTTTATGAGATGCATCAGCTTATTGGAAAATAATTCGTAAACTCGTCTTACGATTTGAACAATATTGGTCTGCAATTAAAGGTAATGTGCTCCTCTAAAACCCTTCTATACAAGCTTTTGACATCGGTTGGGTAGTTTTGATGGTAGGAGCATTTAAAGTTGAAAAAACTAATATTTTTGTGCAAAAATCACGGTTTAAAATTTATAAAAAAAATTATAAAAAATATTAATCGCAAAAATAAATCCAATTTCATTAATTGAGTATAAAGATTAGACTTTCCCGAGAAAAACAAGCCATCGTTTATAAAAATTAGGTAATAAGAGGAAGAGCAACACGTTTTTTAAGAGGACCCTACAAATGGTAAATTTTTTGATTTTAAGCATATCACGGTAGGTTTAGAGCTAAACTTCACGTTGCATGAAAATGACAATAAAAAGTGAAAATGCCACTGTATTCTAGGTTGATCATGCATCACGAAAATGTTTAATTTGAAATCCTAGGTGATCATTTTTTGAAAATATCGATATTTTCCATTTCCGCCGACTGGACCAAAAGTCTTTTTACTTTTCAAACGATGACAGTAAAAAACTGGACCAATGAGATAAAAACTGTTTATTTATTATCAAAGTATACAAACAGGGAATCTTGTATGATCATTGATTATTTTGACATTGCTTTAACCTGGAGGCTTGAAGTGCATTTTAAGCCTACATTTTTAAAAAATATCGATATTTTTAATTTTTACACCGCGTAACCGCCTAAGAAGAATTTGTTCAGTATTAGAAAAGTGGAATATTTATTAATTGCAATATATGTATATAATATGATTTAAAAATGAAAAATATAGATATTTTTCAAAAATGTAGGCTTAAAATGCACTTCAAACCTCCAAATTGAAGCAATGTCAAAATAATCAATGATCTTACAAGATTCCCTGTTTTATAAAAAATAAACAGTTTTTATCTTATTGGTCCAGTTTTTTACTGTCATCGTTTGAAAAGTAAAAAGACTTTTGGTCCAGTCGACAGAAATTGAAGATATCGATATTTTCTAAAAATGATCACCTAGCATTTCAGATTAAACATTTTCGTGATGCATGATCAACCCAGAATACAGTGGGAACAATTTTTAAATCTCATATTCGTGTTTAGGAGGCTGAAATCTATAGAAAAAAATTATTTAGAACTCTGCAGCTCACAAAAAATAAAGATTTGTAAACTGGTGTTATCTATCAATTTAAAAGTGTCTTCATTCACCTGAACTTGTTCAATAAGCGTAAGACCTGATGTTTGAAATTTTTTAATATGTTTTGCAATAAAACCGTAATTTGAAGCAATATAAATCAAGTCAGATCTAGTTTGGGGGTCTGGCAAGACATTCATTCCAGTTTTAATGGATTGTGCATCCTCATCGTTTAATGCACTTAGGACCTCTAAAATATCATCATAATTGTTGGCATAGTAGTTAACTGCTTCAAGCCATGTTCCCCATCGTGTTGTTATACCTTCTGGAGGTAATGGAAGGTCTGGAAATATTTGTTTAAAAAGTTCCTCTCTACATGGAGATTCACATTAGCAAGTTTTATTTACGTTTTCATAAAAATTCCTAATACATTCTCACAATCGATAGAGACCATGCGCAATACATGTCACATGTGTCACTTTCGGATAATATGCCACAATAGCTTTTGCAGCCTTTAACATGTATGGAGCTGCATCCGTCACAAAAAGCAAAACTTTATTCTTTTTGAAGTTGACGTCCAGATTTTTGATGGCGTCGTCCCACAGTCGAGCAATTGTTGAGTAATTAGCCCTCTTCAAGGCTGCTGTATGTAGTAAAAATTTCTCACTTGCAATGTCCTTAATACACCTGCTAAAATTTTTCACCATTTCTGCCTGTTGCATCTATAGTTGCATCGATTGATATGTTTAGTTCGAAAAACTGTTTCGGATGGCACTTGGTAGTTCGTGTATTCCTCAAATAGTGTTCTTTTATTTTGATTTCCCATTTTGTAAAATGGAGTGTCAGCAGACACAAAAGCTCGGCACAGTTTTTCTTGAAAATCATGTTCTTTTGAGAGTCTACTAATTGTTTGGTCTTCTTATTTTCACTTCTATGACTTAGTTGAATATGTTGGCGGCTTTCAACATGTTGCTTCACTTGAAATCTGCGATCTGTTGCAATAACTTTGCTGCAGATTTAAGAATAGAGGAATCCACCATCCGCTCGTAAGTCAGGAAACTTTTCTACAACCGCCTTTAGTTTTGCTGCTTTTGTTGGATTAGCTTTAGGCAGGAAAAGCACCTCTTTTTTATGTTTTGTTTCCTTTTTGAATAAGAAACGTTTAACATTTTGCAGTTGGGTAAAACATGTAGTAGATTTGGCTGTTACATTTTAAAAAAATAAAGTTGCAAAGACACTTGTTTTTACGAACAACAAAATAATGTGAGAAACATAAAATATGCTTAAAAAGGGATATTTTTGAAAAAAATATGGCGTAAAAATATAAATTATCCTTTAAAAATGAAGTTTTTTTAAAAGTATGCTCCTAAAACCAAAATTTGCCGAAATATGACTTTATGGGTAAAA
Organism: Muscina levida; assembly: GCA_964034835.1. Taxonomy (NCBI): domain Eukaryota; kingdom Metazoa; phylum Arthropoda; class Insecta; order Diptera; family Muscidae; genus Muscina; species Muscina levida. The sequence continues at coordinate 111,652,128 of OZ035881.1, read as the reverse complement.
TATGCCAAAATATGCTCTAACAAATAGGTCTCAAAACACTTGAGAAACATGAAACATGCAAATACATTACCCATTTGTTCATATCTCATTGTAAAAAAAAACATGCTGTAGCATATTTCCGGTTGCCCTGGTAATGAGAAAGGCTGGTGTCAACATGTCTGGCACCATATTCTACAAGAGTTACATGCCACTGGCCTACGAGGCCTACGGTCAACGAGGACAAAACAAAAATAATGATTTCTACGAACAAAGAGTCCCCCCGATAGGGGGAAAATTATCGTTTTGAGGTAGTAAATGAGTTTACTTACCTCGGATCTTCCGTAAATAAGATAAACAATGTCAGCCAAGAAATCAAGCGGCTAATAGTGCCCGCCAATAGATGTTTTTACGGGCTTCGGCAGCACTTTAGTAACACTACCTTATCTCGGAATACTAACAAACAGCTTCTCCAGGTGCTAATCTTACCCGTTATTTTGTATGCTGCCGAATCATGGGTGCTTACGACAATGTCCGTTGTCCTGGGAGTATTCGAGAGAAAAGTACTCCGAAAAATATATGGATTTATATGTGTCGACGGCGAGTTTCGCCATCGGATGAACCATGAGCTGTATGAGCTTTACCCCCTCATCGACGTAGAGGCAGAATCCAGCGACTTCGATGGCTAGGATATGTAGCCAGGATGGATGTAAATGCTCCAGCGAAAAATGTGTTTGAAGGCGAGCCTGAAGACCGAAGCGTGTGGAATTATTTAATACTTCAGGCTTCTAATTTAATGGCAGCTAGAAATGTCTTCGGTAATTGTATTGGTGTGAAAACCAATCTGCAGAGCGCGACAGAACGAAGTGCTTGGAAATGATGCAGAACCCAAAAACCTGAAGTCAGGATAAGTACATCGAGAAATTTTATACGAAAAGGAGTAAGAATTTTATGTGTTGCACTATGTTATCATGTTACGTAGTTTTATCAGAGTAGCCAATTTTATTGAATTTGGTTTGATGTCAAAAAAAGAAATATGGGTAAAAAATCCTCCTTGAGCAAAAAAAATTTTATGGCCATTAAATTATTTAGCAATGATACAGAAGTTCTTATTTTTGGGGCTACTTTAACGTGCAATTCTCAGAATTGAGTCATAAATCAATGAGCTGAATAATGTTGTACTGTGTAGATAATAATAAATTATGAGAAACAATTTGCCGTTTGCAATTTCAACAGTGCAGTCATAACTGCTAGTTTCAACTGTCAGTTGAAACTTTACATGTGTAGGTATTCCATGTCAGTTCAACACAACTGTTCAGTTTAACTAAGAAATATAAAATTTTTATATTTTAAACTAAAAGTATTGACTGAACTGGGTGTATGTGGGGGGTTGAACTGTGTCGTTCTCTGTTTAATTTGCGTTTCGCGAAAGTGCGTATTATGTCGCGAAAACAGAACCAAGTGATATTATTGTAATATTATAATATTCTTTTAGGCACTTATAGGGCCTTCCTGTAACAGAAATTTGAATTTGAATAAAAACAGTTTTTGGTTTTACACTAATCTAGACATCCGCAAATATTTGAGGATTTTGAAATATTTTTCACTTAATTCTCTTAATAAATTTCCTTTTTTGTACAATTACATGAAGTATACGGCCAAATCGCTTTAATCGTTCGAATCCATGGTAATAATTGTGTGCATCTCAGTTCACAGTTAAATCTGACAGTTATAACTATACATTTAATACTGGCACTTAAAACTGTATATGAGTGGCTGCTTCGAGGATGCTTTCTTTGCATTGTTGGGTAAAGTTCTCATTAGCTTTGTGATAATAGAGGAGAAGGCACAGCAAAGGGCGCTGACGAGACATTGTGGTTAATGTCGAAATGACGTCATACGCCTAACCTGCTGTTACATAACCCATTTCAGAACTCTTGATTAAAAGCCTATGGGCAATAATAAATAATTGGCAATAGTAAAGATCTTAAACCGAACTATGACAATATCATTATATCATATTATTATTATATTATATTATTATATAATGGATATAATCACCATAATATACATCAACAAAAGCTGAGTGTTCTTTTGCGGCACTAAAATATATTAAATTCCTCTCCAATAAAAGCTTATTAGCGACTTCACTTAGGTCATAGACTAAAAGCATTTATAAGATTTTTCAACGACGTGTATCTCTGTAATAATAACCATCATTTGTTTTAATATTTTTGTTAACATAAAATACAAATATTTAGACAATAACAGATGCTTGGCAACGATTTTATCTGCTTCTAACATTTCTGCCTAACTTATCCCAGCTAAACTTAAAAAGTCATACTTATTCCCAAAACCTTTATAAGAGAAACATATATTCGTCACGAAAAGAACGCTCTAATGTAATGCAATTTTTATGTCGCTGTTGTCGTTGAAAGTCAAATATTGCAAATTCAAGTATTTGCCATGACAATGTAATATTCATGTACACGCAACCAACCAAATAAAAAAATAAAATATCCTTGTAAATTTGCCACGTTTTCACTGTGAAGAGCTTGCACAAACATAACATATCATGTTTGTATTTTTGTAAGCTTTATAATATTTTTTCGGCTCACAGCGCGAGGGTAACAGCAAAAGTTTATACAAATTGTAATCATTGTTTTTTTAACACGTTTTTTTTTCATAATCACTCTGTAGATTTTGTATATGTATATGTTGTAATCAGTGAACTGTGTATTACAAATAAATGAAGACAAAAAAATTCGGCGAATTGCAAATTCAACATTCACCTAAATATTTATTACATTGCTGAGCATTGACTGTGGATAGGAAAAAATATTTCATGGTATATAAAATATTTTAGTAGAAAAGTTTTAAATATTTTACTGGAGAAAAAAAAAACAAGAGGTTTTGTTAAAGTTTTAAGTAATATTTTTTTTTGCAGTATATACAGTGTATGTTAAGTTAGTGTTGATGTGCGTTACAGCCATAAATACCCCGAATATTTTGACCGTATATAACAAATGACGAGTCGTTGTAATGATTTGAAAAATGTTCCTTTTTTTAACTAGGAAAATTAACAAATATTACTTTTTCAATCCAAAAGATGCGCCTATAGAAAAAAATTTTAACTACATAGCAGTCTGTATGTTAGAGGTGAGTAGTTGGTCACGATGGCAAAAACAAAATACTCGTATATGTTCCCTCTGTTCGTTACCTTAATGAATACTAGTGATAATACATACATATATGTATTATAGATGCAAATTACCCAACAATGCATTCCTAATGACACAGCCTTAAGCAAATCGCTTAAAAGCAGAAAGGTGAATTTTAATCATTTAAACATTAATTTCGTTTTGCACCTTAAAAAGCTTTAATATTCCCAACTCGTTGATAGCGTCCACAACTGCCATAAAATATCTTGTGATAACAGCCACCATTAGATTTTCACAAAACTCTAATGATTCATTTGGTTCGCGCATTAAATTTATATGAATAACAGTGCTGGCAACATTTGCTGCATATTAAATCTGGCCAAGTTCATTAAATCGCAATGCACATCTAGTACCAACTCATACATTGATGCACATAGCGCAGAAAAAAACTACCACGAGTATATTTTCGCGCATTTTAAATTAGATTATACACTCTAGCGCACAGGGTCTATGGATGGCGTCTATGTATTGGTGTACGACAAGTGCTATGAAAACTATTGCAATCATGCCGTCGTCGAGCTGCTACATGATTTGTTGCAACATCTGCAACGGATGCTTAGTACATAGTGGTTCTTTTCATTCATTCACGTTTGTTTTTTTGTATTTTTACTAAAAATATTTTCCATTATGTTGATTCGCGTTTAAACTATATGATTTGTATGTAGATGTTGCTGCTGCTGCTTCACCGCCGTTGCCGCTATTTATGTTGAAACTGGATGATTATAACTGTTTAAAAAATGATTAGGAATAGCAAAATATTTAGCTTCAATGAAAATGAAGGTAAAGCCACAGTTTCAACTAGATTTTTAACATGCAAATCTGAGTTTTGGTTACAAGAGCAGGAATAATGGTTATTACGATGAAGAGTAACTGGGGGGTGAAATTTAATATGATTTTGCAGCATTCATAAGCATGTAGCCGCTTCGAAGGTTATACTGCAAGCAACAGTTCTTTTGTATGTTGTATGAAAACTTTCGGAGAGTTGGTTTAATTAGCACTTTCGTTTTCATTTACCCGAAACTAAAGCAGGTCGATAGAATTGACCGTTTAACCTCTAAATGTTTTCTCTTGATTTGTATTAATAATGAATGAATATCAAAGTAGAGTGGGAGAAAAGAAAAAAAAAAACAACTTTGAGGTAGTTGGAAACCTACTAAAGTTGCCACAAATGAGAAGAGAAGTTGGTGTAGAAAAGTTGTTTTACTTTGTATGTTTTTTTAATATTTTATTTTTTAATTTGCTGCTTTATTATGTAGATATTTTATACGAGTAGAAGATTCAAAGGTAAAACCACTTGGCTAAGTATGGTTTCAATGCTAATACTCCTAACTTAAATTACGGAAAATATGTTTACGTGTGTGAATTAACCTTCACCATCTTTATAGCCAGTACCACTTTTATTGTGACCGTAGAAATTGGAGTCAAAATTCTATAAATAATGTACAAAATTTCTCTGACAACAGTATTAGATGATTGGATAACCCCCATAATCAGGGGCTATAAGCTTTCTAAAAAAACGGTTATGATCGCAACTATTAAAGTAGGACTTTGGCTAAAATTTCTATAATGGGCGATTTTGACTATTGCATACCAAAAGTTTCTAATTTCGGTAACAAAAACAATCCTAGTACTGAATCAGTTGAACTGACTGATAAACAATCTTACACTTATCTTACTTTCTTAAGTGGCCCATTACAACTTACGAATGTGGTTCATAAATTTGAAGCCTGAAGTATTAAAGAATTCCACACGATTCGGTCATCTGCGTGTGTTCTCCAGTTAGTCCTACCAGATGGTGGCATGACGCCAACCACTTAGTCGTTCCAAAGGAGTTTGGGTTTCCCTGCTCTGCGCCGTGCTTCAGGTTCGCCTTCAAACACCTTTCTCTCTGGAGCATTTACTTCTATCCTGGCAACATGTCCCAGCCATCGTAGTCGTTGAATTCTCATTCTTTTCGATGTCGTGGTAAAGCTCATACAGCTCATGGTTCATCCGGTGGTGAAACTCGCCGTCGACACAGATTTGTCAATATATTTTTCGGAGTGCTCTTCTCTCGGTTTTGTATGTGCGTTGTCGTAAGCACCCATGATTGGGCATCATACAACAGAACGGGTAAAATTAGCATCTGGTAAAGCTGTTTCTTAGTATCCCGCGATACTAAAGTGCTGCCGAAGTCCGTGAAAACATCTGTTGGCGAGCACTATTCCCTGCTTGATTTCTTGGCTGACATTATTTTTCTTATAGACGGACGATCCGAGGTAGGTAAATTCAGCTACTACCTCAAAACAATAATTATCAACGTTCACTGTGCGTCCCCATCGAGGGGTCTCTGTGTTAGTCGAAATCATTATTTTTGTTTTGTCATCGTTGACCGCTAAACCTATTTTTGCTGACTCCTTTTCTAGTGATGAGAAAACTGCAGTAACATCCCGCAGATTTCGGTGTCTATATCATCGGCATAGGCTAGTGGCATGTGGCTCTTGTGGAATATGGTGACAGACATGTTGACACCAGGCTTTCTCATCACCTGCTCCATAACCATATTAAATAGTGTACAGGACAAGCTATCGCCCTGCCTAAGACCTCTTTCTGTGATGAATGATTCAAATTGATCCTTACCAATCTTTTTTTTGGTATTTTCCAAGGCACATCTGCAAAGTCGAATCAGCTTTGTAGAAATACCAAACTAAGTCATGTCCTCATAAAGCCTATTCCTTATCGGTGAGTCGAAGACAGCTATGTAGTCGACAAAGAGGTGGTAGGTGTCGATATGCTTTTCATGAGTTTTTTTTCTAGGATTTGTCTTAGATTTACCAGATCTAAAGCCGCACTGATTAGGTGTACAAATAAGTTTCCGCGGTTTGTCAAAAGATGGCCCCACCAGAAGGTTATGGAGAAATTGTCAGATGTAAAACGTAATATCCCAAGTTTCGGCATCCGGCAACACCATAACCTTAAAGTACTAGTGATTCCGTATCAGCATCACGTAATTTTTTCCGTGCAAAAATGTCAAGTTTTGTGCCGAATAAGCATCATTTGCGGGAACTTTTGATTTACTTCTTTAATTTGAAAAAATCTGGAGCTGAGGCTCATCGATTGCTTCTAGAAGCATATGGTGAAGCTGCTTTAAGTGAGAGAAGTTGTCAGGAATGGTTTCAAAAGTTTAAGAACGGTGAGTTTGACGTGAAGGACAAAGAACGCAGTGGAAGGCCGAAAGTGTACGAAGACATGGAATTAGAAGTATTGTTGGAGGAAGATTCGTCCCAAACGCAAAACAAGCAATTTCACATCGGTTAAAATCGTTGGGAATGATTCAAAAACAAGGAAATTGGGTACCATACGAACTAAAGCCGAGAGACGTTGAACGCCGATTATGCATGAGTGAAATGCTGCTTGCCAGGAATAAAAAAGAGAGTTTTTTGCATCGTATAGTCACTGGTGACGAAAAATGGATTCACTGCGATAATCCAAAGAAGAGAAAGTCATGGGTTAAGCCCGGCGAACCATCAACATCGACAGCTAAGCCGAATATTCATGGAAAAAAGCTCATGCTGTGTATTTGGTGGGATCAGCTTGGTGTCGTGTATTATGAATTGCTCAAACCAAGCGAAACCATTACTGGAGCTCTCTACCGAACACAATTGATGAGATTGAGTCGGGCACTTAAGGAAAAACGCGCCCATTACTACTCCAGACACGACAAAATTATTCTTTTACACGATAATGCTCGTCCACATGTTGCGGCGCCGGTAAAAACATACTTGGAAACACTTAACTGGAAAGTTTTACCCCACCCGCCGTATTCACCAGACTTAGCACCTTCTGATTATCACCTGTTCCGGTCGATGGCACATGGTCTGTCTGAGCAGAGCTTCACATCATATGAAGACACAAAAAATTGGGTAGATTTGTGGATAGCGTCAAAAGATGAAGAGTTTTTTCGACGGGGTATCCGAATGTTGCCAGAAAGATGGGGAAAAGTAGTGGCAAATGATGAAAAATACTTTGAATAAAACGTAATGTACTGTTCCTTCACAATAAATTCCTAATTTTTTATAAAAAACCGCGGAAACTTATTTGTACACCTAATAGCTTTAGACTTTCACACAATATGCTCGAAAGGACCTTGTACGCAATTGGTAATAGGCTTATTCCACGGTAGTTCTTACATTCACTACGATCTCCTTTCTTGTATATGGGACATAACTGACTGAGACTCCAACCCCCGGGCATGCTCTCCTCTAGCCAAAAGTGCTTCATGAACTGATGCATGCTCCTAATCAGCTCTTCCCCAACCACCTAAACATTTCAGCAGGGAGACCATCGTCTCCAGCCGCTTTGTTATTTTTAAGGCGGGATATTGCCCCACATATCTCGATCTCGTCATGGATTGGATCGTGGTTGATGTTGTTGTTGTTGTAACAGCTGGAGGAAGCTGGGGTGATAATTCTTTATACTGATTTTCAATTTATCGGCATTCGATCGGGCATATAATCCTATTATCACACGATCAATGTTAGCAACACTGTTTTGTTCCTTTGTAGATAACAAGGTTTTTGTCAAGGGATTGTTAGATGCTGTTGTTGGGAGTTTTAACCGCCAAATTCCTCCAAAGATGGCGCCAGCATCTTTGGTCCTTGGTCCTTGTGCTATCTGGATTATTGTAGTGAAAGCTTCTAGGATAAGTTTTGTTGAGAATCGAACCCGGCACCTTCGAATTGCTTATCTACTTCGCTACAACTAAGCTACAAGCGGGAGCGGCGTCTTCTGGAGTGGTGTCCGTATCCAGTAAAATTTTAAAATGATCTCTCCATATCGTCAGAAAGTTATCTACTTCGGACCAACTCTGTGCACATTCATCATCGTACTTTGCATTATGTTGAGCCGTCTCAACAAAACAACATTGAGTAACCAAGTCCCATCTCGCAGTCCGTTCAATGGAGTCGGCTATTTATTGCCACTGCTAGGTAATATTATCAGGGGTTGGAGCATTCCGTAGCATTTGAGTTATGTGGTTGGTGTAGGCGTCCGCTACCTCTGTGGTCCGCAGTTTACCGATGTCCAGCTTTCGTTGTGGTAACGTAAGTTTTTCGCCATGCTTAGCCTTGTGCGTACCTAAACTGCGATAAGGTAGTGAACGGAGTCAATGTTCGGACCCCTGATCACTTGTACGTCCAGAACATTCGATGCGTGCCTTCCATCGACTACCACGTGATCTATCTCATTCCTCGTCAATTGATCTGCAGATAACCATGTTGCCTTATGAATATTTTTATGGTAAAATCTAGTGCTGCTAACTACCACATTTCTTGCCGCAGAGAAATCATTCAGTCTGATGCCATTGTACGTCATTTCGGTGTGCAGACTAATTTTTCCGATTGTAGGCTCAAATGCGGACTCCCTGCCTATTTTAGCATTAAAATCGCATGTTACAATTTTGATGTCATGGCATTTGCTAGGCTCTCGTAGAACTCGTCCCCATCGCTCTTCTCTTCTGTCGTATTATAGGCACATTTAAGTGTTATGTGAATAACTTTGTGTTGACTTATATGATGGCTATTCGTTCACACTTCGGTTTGAACGGTGAGACTAGGTGCCACAATCTCTTGCCAACCACAAATCCACATCCAAACTCATGCTTATTCTCATGGCCACTAAAGTAGATGTCGCACGTTTTCATGCGTGAGCACCCGTGTCACGTCTACCGGATTTCCTGTAAAGCGGTTATGCCAGCCTTGTATTCTGCGAGGACTTCCACCAGTTTGGTGGAAGGTGCCTCCGATCTAGGTAAAATATTGTTGAAGGCTCCCCTATATCTAGAAACGTTTCCAGAGCGTAGATGTTATTTTAGAGGGACTTCCCGATGGTACTTACTATAGAGTGGAATCACTTGATATTCCTTAAGTGTGGAAGATTATTTCATACATGTATTTCTAATAATTTCTCAAATATTTTGAGGACAAAAGATGAGAGTCTGATCGATTGAAAGTCGTTTGCATTGATATGAGAGAATTTGCCAGCTTTCGGAATGAAAACCACTTTGTTTTGCTTTCAAATGCTGGGAATGATTACAAACTCTGCTGCTGAAAATAATTACAATCTCTGAGTAAGGCGGATTTCCAACATTCTAGTTGATGGCAAGCGTTTAAGTTATTGTTAGGATAGTTGGAGCCAAAGAGAATCCCGAGAAAAAGCCCACATTCCATCTTTTTTTTTATTAGAAATCCCTTACACGGTCAGTCCTTAGAAAGTAAGTACCCGAAACGTGTAGTTTAGATGTTGATCTCTATGGATTCACATAAGTATTTCCATGGCTTTCGCTTAGCCTTTCGTACTTCACCTTTTTACAGAAAAAGATCTTTTTGATAATTGCTTTATTGAAAAGTCGCCTAACGGAAGATCGTAGATCCCGAAATTTACCTATTACATTTTACAAGAAATTCAAATTTCCTGGAATTTTCCGCTTTGAAGTCGTGTGAGAAATATTAATTTTCTAAAAATAGGTATGTATGGGAGGTACGAAAGAGGTAAGACTATTCTGCTAACTTACAATCCGCAAACTACTTTAATTATAGTTAATGTTTTTAAGGTTTATTCAAGTTATCGTGCCCATTAGCCAAATATTCAGCCATTAGGGTGGACATTGCTCAACCGACTTGAAAGGACCTCAACCGATTGCCTGAAGAGGTATGCTATAAAAAAACTTTATTTCCCTTTACACCCCATGAATGAGGTATGGGAAAGATTCTCGCGCTGTTGTGAATTACACGCTTTCTACCTTAGATTAACGACAAACAGCACCTACTTGATTATTGACGAACGCGAACGTCACTGTTAGAGAAGCTTTTATTAGACTTGCCGATTGGCTCGACATTATACTGCGAAGTTGCTGTCGACAACATCGATGGGGCCGGCAATGAAAGAAAAATGAAGATGACTATAGCCGAGAATCGAACGACAGATCTCCTGCATGGTAGTCGCGTGTACCAACTACTATGCCACGGCCTGTCCCAAAGGGATATGCAATAATATCTGAGTATTGAATGAAATCAGCATTGGGAATTCACTCAAATGGGACCAACAGCTTAAACACTGGTTGTGAATGTTACTTTTTTTCGATTGTTTTACAATCAAATGTGACATGTCGCACTGCTGTCTTTACAAATAAGACACCACAATATACAATTTACAAAAACAAAAAATCCAAAATACTTAATGGAATGTATAACAATGTATCTACGAATAAATGTATCTTTGTCTGTGTATGTTCACAAGATTATGTGCGTGTTTGTTCAGCGACGAACTCTTCAGATCTCAACAATTGATTCCATAAATCACAATTTACCCAAATTACAAAATCAATATTTGAATACCAGTACTTTGGTAAATGCAAACGCAATTTCTCATAAATTTGAGTACCTCTTCCTTTTGCCCTGAAACTTGATATGATTTACAATACTCCTATTAAATGCTCACATCATCATCATATCCATCACCATTAACATCATCGAAATACGGTGGCATCGGCAACAAATCACATGGGAGGATGAATAGTAACGGCTCTGAATAAGCAGCCAATAAAGTTAAGAATTTAAGAAATAATCGTTTAATAAATCAACTTAATGAAATGTGTTACAAAATAGGTTTTAGTATAAATTTAATTAAGAAATTATTTAAATTAAAAATGAAATTCTTTTTATATATTTTTGGCAAAATCTTGTGTATATAAGCCAGCTACTGACAAACCTCTTTGCCTACGAAATAACAAAGCAATCGCCATTGACTAAATTTTAAGAATTAATTCCACTCTTACCACTGATCTTCATAGATTATTTAATTTAGCTGTACAAATCGACCCATCACTGTATATGCTCCATCACTCTCTAGTTATTATTATCATTTTGCTTTCAGTAACTTTTCCTTTTTTGTTTTTGCGGCGTTCGATTATGGTTTCCTTTTATTCGCATTTATGTGAGTATGAATAAAAGTGCAACAAATACTTTTACATACACACACATACACACAAATGAACTTGTAACTGTGTGTCCATATTATCCGTATTTGTTCTATTCATTGCTGATGAAAATTTCACTTTTGATTCTTTGGCATAATGAAAAGTGTTTTGTTGCTGTTGTTGCTGCTATGTACAATCATACTTCATACTATTGTACTTTGTGTATTTGCATAACTTTTGTTAAATATTTACCCTGAAACAATACATCCATAAGTAATTTCAAAAGTAATAGTTTCTTTTCACTTCTACAATTCTATTTGATTTGTAGTGCCAGCAGGAAGGGGGAAGAAGTACAAATTCATTATTTGTGTGCAATATTTTATTTGACGACTGGATTTTGTTATAACTTTTTAAATTGTACCAGCAAGAGAGGGGGCAGGAGAAAAGTCCATAAAATCTTTGTAAATAACAACAAATCTTTGAAGTTTATTTAAAATGCATATATTTACTTTGTGAATTTTAAAAGGGATTGAAATTGGATTTGGTACGTTAATGTACATTTATTGGACTGGGGATAAAAACTGAAGAGGATAAAAGTGAAGATGGAAGAAGTTTGAAAGAACTTGTTACTTGTGCTCGATGTATTATTTGTTTGCAGGTTACATGATTGATATTTTGTAAGAATTTACAATAAAATCTCTCTTTAATCCAGGCTTATATGAGAATTTAGTCGTATAAACAATATAACAACAAATGCATAAGAGTATTTTTATTTTTGATGTATAATTTTTTTGAACTCACTTATAAGTATGAGTAAATAAGAGTTGAAGCATCATATTGTTGTGCTATAATTGGTTTTAAACAACTAACAGCGGGTACCAATGAGTATTTGGTAGATTTGACAAGACGAACATACAGAATCGATTTCCTATTGCTTTCGAATGTTAATGTGGAAGTATTTAGTTATTGCGCACAAACACATTTGATTGTAGGCACCTGAGGGATGTGAATGTTAAAAAATCTTATATTTTGTAACAATTAGTTTTAATTTACCTTTTCATTTCATCGTTAAGGAATAGGGTTTTTTGGGTAAAAAGTTTAGTAATTATCTACCAGGTTGTTTTGCACTACAACTATATGTTACTATGGGGATGTTACTCTAAGCCTATAGCATCCATTTTTGTAGCATCACCCTTAGGGATGAGGGTATATATCATTTGATACAACCCAAAAGTGTAACACATAGAAGGAGTCACTTTAGACACTAGGTTTCTTTGAACCATATTCGATTCATGACTTTTTAAGTCGTTTGAACCATGTCCGTCTGTCTGTCTGGTTGTTCGGCTGGTGCGAAATGTTTTGAAATTTGGCACTAGTTAATATTTCCCCAAAGCTACTTACGGTATTGCAAATGGGCTACATGGTCCCGCCCCTCCTGGTACCTCCCATACAAATACATCATTACGCCCACTTAAGAAATCGAGTAATAATATCAATACAACCAACCGATTCGTACCCAAATTCTGTATTTAGTAAAGCTATAACACGATAAAGTTTTGGTGAAAACAATTTGTCTAGCCACGCCCCTTCTGGTACCTCCCATACAAATGTATCATTCCGCCCAATTAGGAAAACGAGAAGTAATACAAAAATACTCTAAGCGATCGTGCCCAATTCTGTATTCCCTTCTGGTACCTCCCATACAAATGTTCTATTCCGCCCACTTTTGAAATCGACTAATAATATCAATACGAACAACGCGATCGTGCGTATAAAGTTTTAAAAAAAACTGGAAGTCTAGTCTTACCCTTCTTGTACCACCCATTCAAATGTACCATTCTGCCCTCTTTGAAGAAAGTAATAATATCAATGCACCCATAGCGATAGTGCACAAAGTCTGTAGTTTGTTAAGCAAATTTTGTGTTTTTACTGAGGGTTAGGGTATATGTAAGTCGGTTTACCCAACTGAAACTTCCTTACTTGATTTTTTAAAATAAGTTTTCATTGAAATGTTAAATACTGATCACGAACTGTTTGAATTATTCTTACGAATTGTTTAGTCACCAAAAAGAGGGAGTTTTGCATGAGAGGTGGGAGTAGTTTTTCTGCGAATTTGATCGTTTTATAACTTACCCCCTGCTTAGATCACAGAAGTTTGCCGATAGCTCTTAAAATCAAGTTGTAGTCGGATAGGTATACATGGATGGACACCCCCAAAAAGGGAGTGTTTGTATGGGTGGTGGAAGATGTTTTTGCTCGATTTTACTTAACAGAGACGGACACCCCAAAAAAGGGGGTTTTTGTATGGAAAGTGGGAGTAGCTTATTTTTCCAAATTACTCAATCCAAAACATAACCTCTGCCTAGAGGATTTATGCTTGTACACCGAATTTCAGGTCGACAGCTACGGCTGTACTCGGGGAACAGACATACGGGCACCTCCAAAAAGGGAGAGTTTTGTGTGAGAGGTCCGATTTTCTTCATCTTTTAACTTAACCTCTGCTTAAAGGATAGAAACTTGTGTACCAAATTTCAGCTTGATATCACTTAAATTTAGGTTTTAATCGCAGGGATAGACAAATAGACACCCCCAAGTAAGGGGTGTTTTTGCCCGATCATGCTCTTCTTAAAACATTACCCCCGTTTAGAGTGTTGAAGCTTGTATACGAAAATTTAAATTTTGTAGCTCTAAAAATACAGCTGTAATCTCGGGGCAGGCAGACGAACATGCAGATTTTGACCGATCAGGCTCATCTCCGAACTTAATCCCTCGCAGAGGACAGAAGCTTGCATACAAAGTATCAGCTCGATAGTTTTTAGCTACGATAGTAATCGCAGGGACTATCTCCAAAAAGGGATAGTTTGTATTGGAGGTGGGAGTAGTTTGCCACCGATCGGGCTCATCTTCGAAACAAATCTTTACTTAGAGGACAAAAGCTTGCGTTCATAAATTCAGCTCGATTGCTCTTAAACTACGGCTGTAATCGCAGGGACAGTCTCTAAAATGGGGAAGTTTTTATGGGAGGTGGGGGTAGGGGTTGACCGATCGGGCTCATCTTAGAATTTAACCTCCGCTTTAATGATATAAGTTTGTATTCTATATTTTAGCTCGATATCTCCTAAACTACGGCGGTAATCGCGCGGCAAGTCACTCAGCATTAAATCGACTCAGATTTCGAAGCTGATCATTAATGTATATACTAGCTTTCCCGGCTCACGTTGCTTCATACGTACTTACAATGAGACGACCGAACACCCCATTTATGTGATTGTAGCATTATCCCATTGTATCTGAGTGACTGTACCGCTTTAGTCCCCTTTTATGCCTAAAAGTACGAATTTCGAAAGATACATTCGTATCGCACAACTAAAATGAATTGGCAACCCCTCTAATTCTATAGGAAGCGGCTCTCTAATTTTATAGCGAGCAATTCTATATACATTTTCGTAACTCTACCTTAAGGCATATGGTCTGATCGATAGTATTATCCCTTTCTCGGTATTTTTACAACTAACGAATTTCGAAAAATTACTTCACATCGCATAACTAAAATATTTAGATACATTTTTGAGACTATACCTTTAGCCGTTTAGTACCAGTTTTATCCCTTTTTGGCCTCTTTGACCCCTAAAAGGTAAGAATTTCGAAAATCCTCCTTGCTTTGTTCTAATTCTATAGGGAGCAAGCCTTATCATGATTACATCATAGTAACATTTTTATCCCTTTTTCTATTATTTTTACCCAAAAATATCGGATTTAAAAAAAAAACTACAATTCAATTTGAGAGTGAGCATTTACATATAAATTTTCGTGATTATAGCATTCGCCGATTGGTCTGGGTGATGGTATAAATTATAACCCTTGTTGGTAATTTTTACAAAAAGGAGAACAACCACCCTAAATTACATTATCCTATATACAGCAAGTAAGCAATTTTAAATATGTAAATTATGAAAATGTTATTACAATCGTTCTGTTAATATGACCGAAAATTAATATTTTTCCAAAAGGGGCGTGGCACCGCCCATTTCCAAGCGAGTCTTAATCCCCATGTATCATATACATATGTAGGAAATCTCATCTTCATACCTTACATGGCTCGATATATATGAAGATTGAAATTTTGGTTTGTGTGGGCGGTGCCACACCCCTTCGTCTAATTATGTATTCATGTAGCCTATGATAGAGGCCCTACGGATTGTACTACACAGTGGAATTTTCATTGCAATCGGTTCATTTATTTCGCCCAGATAACGATTTTTTGAAAAGGGGCGTGGTACCGCCCATCTTCCAGCGAAACGTATTCTTCTTTGTATCAGTAACATATGTAGCAAATCTCATCGTCATACCTTTAATGGCTGGTGAGATATGATTGATTGAAATTTTGGTTTGTGTGGGCGGTGCCACGCCCTTTTCTAATTATGTATTCATGTATACTATGATAGCGGCACTATGGACAGAAAATACAATTGCAATCGGTCCACTTATTTGGACAATATAACTACTTTCAAAAAGGGGCGTGGCACCGCCCGCTTTCCACCAAAGGAAAATTTTTCTTGTACGACCGATATATGTACCATATCTCGACTTCGTAACTATAATGATTTATAAGTAACAGCCATTTTAAATTCCGAACTGTATGGGGCGGTGTCCCTCCCTTTTGACCCCTTTGCAGTCCGAATTTCCAAAAAAAACTACTTCTAAGTGCGCGCCTGCGTTTTAAAATTTAAAGTTCTAGCTTTAGCTGGGGAATGATCAGTCAGTCACCCAAGCCTTTTATATATTTAGACTAGTGGACCCGGCAATGCTTCGCTATTGCTTAATTGTCGAATACCTATAATATGTTTGGCATGCCTACTTAAAGGGCTAAGCTTAAGCGTCGTTCCTGTACGCTCTGTAAACTATTCGTTATCCCAAGTTACTCTAGTTACAACGTCTCACTAACATACGTCAGCAATGTCATATATATAGCACCAAGTACTATCTGTATTCAAATATTACCTTATATAGCCCTAAAAACATGAATATATTCATGGCTCATTTATAGCACTGACATCATTCTCAGTATTTCGCTTTTAATTGTTTCGACAATCTTTTTCTGACGACTTATTGCCAAAATTGTTGACAAAATAAATTGACGCAGTGTAAGTAGTCCATAAAATTTACTGACACAATTCTGAAAAATAAATAAATTTTAATTTAAGAAAAAAAAATTCTTTTCGCTAAAACAGTTTTGTCGCACTCCCTTCCACTGGTCCAAAATGCCATCTACATATTCATATTCGTGTTGTCGTGTACTATCTGGGTGTCTTTAGGGCTAAAATACAGTTTCCGCCCACCGATCCAAAATATAAATTTCGTTTGCATATCTATATTCGTGCAGTCAAGTACTATCTGTGTATTTAATTTTATGTCTCTGGGACTAAAATACAGTTTTCCCACGCCCCCTTCCCCCACCCAAAATTCAAATTTTGTTTGCATATTTATATTCGTGTTGTCGAATACTATCTGTGTATCAAATTTTATCTCTCAAGGACTAAAATACAGTTTTGCCAAGCCCCCTTCGCCCACTCGCTCACTTATCGAATATATAAATTCCGTCTGCATATTCATATTGTCGAGTACTATTTGTATACCGAATTTTATTTCTCTGGAGCTAAAATACCGTTTGGTCACGCCCTCTCCGCCCACTGATACAAAATTTAAATTTCGTCAGCATATTTATATTCGTGTAGCCGAGTACTATCTATGTACCAAATTTGATTTCTCTAGGGCTAACATACAGTTTTGCCACACCCCCTCCGCCTATTGACCCAAAACTAAAATTCGACTGGATATTCATATTCATGTTGCCGAGCACTATCTGTGCATCAAATTTTATCTCTCTAGCTCTAAAAATTGTTTTGCCACGCCCACTATGCCCATTGGATCCAAAAATAAAATTTCGTCTTAATATTCATATTCGCGTTGTTGATTACTATCTGGGTATAAAACTATATATATCTAGCTCTAAAAAAAAATATGCCACGCCCACTCCGCCCATTTGCCCAAAATTAAAATTTCATCTGCAAATTCATATTCGTGTTGTCGAGCACTATCAGGGTATCAGATTGTATCTTTCTAGCTCTAAAAAAAGCTTTGCCACGCCCACTCCGCCAACTGGTCGAAAATTAAAATTTCGTCAGCATATTCATATTCGTGTTGTCGAGTACTATCTGGATATAAAATTTTATATAGCAAAAAGTTTTGCCAAGCCCACTCCGCCCATTGGGTCCAAAATTAAAATATCGTCTGCATATTCATATTCGTGTTGTCGAGTTCTTTCTGTGTATCAAATGTTATCTCTCTAGCTCTAAAAAAAAGTGTTGCCACGCCCACTGCGCCAACTGGTCCAAAATTGAAATTCCGTCAGTATATTCATATTCGTGTTGTCGAGTATTATCTGGGTATCAAATTTTATATCTCTAGTTCTAAAAAATGTTTTGCCACGCCCACTCCGCCCATTGGGTCCAAAATTTAAATTTCGTCTGCATATTCATATTCGTGTCGTCGAGTACTATCTGGGTATCAAATTTTATCTCTCTAGCTCTAAAAAAAAGTTTTGCCACGCCCACAGCTCCCATTGGGTCTAAAATTAAAATTTCGTCTGCATATTCATATTCGTGTTGTCGAGTACTATCTGGGTATCAAATTTTATCTCTCTAGCTCTAAAAAAATTACAAAATATATAGCCTATAGTAATTTCCATATAGTACACTAACTGTCTTCCAAATTTCATTGAAATCGGTTCTGCCGTTTAGGCGTGATTGAGCAACAAACATACAAACAAACAGACAGACATTCACATTTATAATATTAATAGGATTGTCATACCTACCAAGCCTCCTTATGGGAGTTACAAATGGAAAAATAAAAATTAATATACCCTTCTCTCCGTTCGTGTGCGCGGTGAAGGGTATACAAATTACAATACAACCTCTTCAATTAAAATTGAATTTTTGACTCTATAGATAACTTTAATATTCATGACCTCCATTCCTATAAAGCTGACATCAACTGAACAATTTTCAAATTGTTAACCTTGATTCCTAACAATATATTTAACCTCGACTTCATAGTCAAAGTCATTTATAAATTTAATAGCTTCATAAATAAGCATCACGTCCCCATGCAAAGTCATTATCACTTTAGAATTTATTACATCACGTTTAGTCCTAATGTCGAAATGTTCACATAAATATTGCACGGTCGCCTTCATAATAATAAGTACACTTATATTGCAATTGACATCGCTCGCGAACTGTGACCAAATTAATTTAATTTAAATATATTAAAGGCATAACTTACAAACCGCAAGCCAAATAATTTTAAAGCACTCATTCCTAAATGAAAACCAGCAAGAAACCCTATAATTTTTGATACTAAAATAATTTTGTTATTATGTTTGAAACCTTTTGGTCCTAGGAGAGAAAACAAAACAAAACAAACGAAAACAAAGGCACCATAAACAATAAGCAAATGGTGGCGTAAAAAGAAAGTTGCTGCTTTCGTTTTCATATTTTCTCCTGACATTGTGCAACAATGTTGCTTCGTGTTGGTAAGTTAGTGGCTGCTATAACGCGGGCAAAGTGATTGGTCGACCTTTTTGTTGTTGTTGTTGCTGCATAAACTGTGTTGTTAACATTAGTGAAAGTAAACTTGTGTTAAGACATTACAATGAATTACAGACAGTTTAATGTTACTTTATTTTATTATGACAGCGCGACTCCTCTGCTTTACTTGTTTTTTTCCTCGGTATTTCCGAATTAGAACTTTCTGCAACTGCCATCATTTTCCTCTGCGGCATTTCACGACAAGATTGCACGACTGATACCTTAGTTCTTGATACCATGTAGCTGTACTAACTCCGCTTTGCTGGTTGTTATAAAGTAATGGCTTAACTGTGATTCCCTGACGTTGTAGTCGACTCAGCGGTCTTGCTAGCTCAGTTGTGTGTGTGTGTGTGTGTGTTGTCGTGAGAGTTATGTTGTTGGTTTCCGTTGTGTTTTAACGGCGTTGGTATAGGGAGTATTTAGTATTATATTTATTTTAATGATGTCTTACTTAACAATTTAGCTGGTTGTTTTTGTCTTGCTTTACATTATTTTCTCGAGAGCGTTGTTGGTACTTGTAGCCTCGACAACAAGAAATTCCTGCTGTTTTATGCCTTCCAAGCTAAGTAAATTATATCTGCTTTTATTTGTTAGATGAGTCGTTTATTATATTCTTTTATGGGATCGAAGGATGCTCTGTGATGCTGAGTGGTATTTTCGGTGTGGGAAATTGTTTGCTGGAGTTATATAATTATGATCTGTATTTGGATCATTTGAATATGAAATTACAGTATGTATGAGAATATACCCTAATGCAGTAGATGACTTAGTATCCTAAAGGTACCAGAGCTTAGATCTTACTCGCGAGGATGCTATCGATTATACTGACTATAGGAGAGAAACTGTCTCGTGTGACCTTCTTTTAGTGATAGTAAATACGTATATTCCTCGGACGACACCACTTTCCATCGTATACAATTAACCATTGACACTTTTGCTTGTGCCATAAGGTCCATGGACAACTATTTTATTAAACTTTGTACCGCAAAAGAGGGAAAATGACGAGAATTGAACGTAATTTTTATATTGCCACACTTTTTGTCCATAATTTTTTACTGAAATATTAAATAGTAAGCTTGAATTGTTTACATCAACTTATTTTAGCTCAATACCTCTTAAAAACCAGTACAGAAATTTCAGTCAGTTAAACTGACTGATAAATACCATCACCCAATTGATTTGTAATTAAAACCAGTTAGAAAGTTTCAGTCGGGCAACCCGACTTACATTTACCCTTACCCTCAGTAAAACAAATAATTTTCTATTTTATTGATATTATTACTCGATTTCGAAATTGGGCGGAGTGGTACATTTATATGGGAGGTACGTGAAGGGGTGTGTTTAGGCTCCAGATTTATTCTCCATAACTTTATCCTGTTATAGCTTTACTAAATACAGAATTTGCGCATGATTGCGTTGGGTGTACTGATATTATTACTACATTCCAAAAGTGGGCGGAAAGGTACATTTGTATGGGAGGTACCATAAGGGGCGTGTCTAGACTTCCAATTTTTTCTCCAAAACTTTGTCCTGTTATAATATAACAAAATAAAGTATTTGGGCACGATCGTGTCGAGTGTATTGATATTATTACCCTATTTCTAAAGTGGGCGGAGTGGTACATTTGTATGGGAGGTACCAGAAGAGGCGTGTCTAGACTTCCAGATTTTTTCTCCAAAACTTTATCCTGCTTAAACTTTACCAAATACAGAATTTGGGCACGATCGCGTTAGGTCTTTTAATAATATTAATCGATTTCTAAAGTGGGCGGTACCAGATGTGTATGGGAGGTACCAGATGGGGCGTGAATAGACTTCCAATTTTTTTCTCTAAAACTTTATCTTGTTATAGCTTTACTCAAAATAGAATTTGGGTACGATCACGTTTAATTTATTGATATTATTTCTCCATCTCTATAGTGGGCGGAAAGGTAGATTTGTATGGGAGGTACCAGAATGGGCGTGGCTAGGCTTTCAAAATTTTTTCCAAAACTTTATCCTGTTATAGCTTTACTAAATACAGAATTTGGGGACGATCCCTTAGGGTGTATTGATATTATTACTCGATTTCTAAAGTGGGCGGAATGATGTATTTGTATGGGAGGTACCAGAAGGGGCGGGGCCATGTAGCCCATTTGCAATACCGTAAGTAGTTTTGAGAAAATAATAACTCGTGCAAAATTTCAAAACATTTGGTTGCGTCTTTCGAAAGTTATCGTGCGAACCAGCCGGACAGCCACCCGACAGACAGACAGACAGACGGACATGGCTCAAACGACTTAAAAAGTCATGAATCGAATTTGGTTCAAAGAAACCTAGGGTCTAAAGTGACTCCTTCTATGTGTTACACTTTTGGGTCGTATCAAATGATATATACCTTCATCCCTACGGGTGATGGTATAAAAAGTTGTAATCGCAGGGATACATGGACGGACACTCCCAAAAAGGGGGAGTTTGTATGGGAACATAAACTACGCTTAGAGGTTTTTAGCTGTGTTCCAATTTTAGCTCCATAGCTCTTAAAATACGGCTGTAATTGGGGGACAGACAGACGGACACCCCCACAAAGGGAGAGTTTTGCATGAGAGGTGGGAGTGGTTTTTGTCTGATTTTCCTCATCTTATAACTTAACTTCCGCTTAGAGGATATAAGATCGTGTACCAAATTTTAGCTCGATATTACTTAAATAAGGTTTGTAATCGCAGGGATAGACGGGCGGACAAAAAGGGGGGTTCGTATGGGAGTTGGTAGTAGTTTTTTTTAGAAATTACTCAATTCAGAACATAACCTCTAAATTGAAAATAGAAGCTTGTTATTGCTGGAACAGGGTGGAATTACCGTAGGCTTTATTTTTTTAAAATTGTCGACCCAATGGCCGGTGTTGGCGTGGCAAAATACAATTTGATATCCAGATAGTGCAATTGGCGGAGTGGGCGTGGCCAAACTTTTTTTTTTACGAGTTAGAGAGATACATTATGATACTCAGATAGTACTTGACAACACGAATTTGTATATGCAAACATAATTTAAATTTTCGAGGAATGTGCATATTTTAGCATATTTGGTGACTTCTCCAAGACGAAGTTTAATGCCATGTCAAGGAATGTTATCTGATCTCCTTGATCCTTTGGAATTGTATAAAGACTAGCATCTTTGTTAAACAGACAATAAGTCTGTACAACCGGGCTATACTGCACTCCTAAGAAATATAGTCACATCTCCATTTTAGTAGTTTTGAGATATTTAGCTTTTATGTTTTTTATCTTTCGCGTTTTAAAATTAAATGTTTTTGCAAAATTTCAAAAATGATTTCAAAATGTATTATTTTTTTTTCTATTTTACTATCGTAACAAATAGGGCATATTTTGATGATAAAGTCGAGAAAATTGACTTATGACTTTTTTGCCTAGTATAGGCACCCAAAAAACTCATACAAAAACCAAATTGTACAAATAGTTCAACATTTTTTTGCATTATTTTGCAATAATAAGAGTGTTTGGGACCGGCCGTGGCATAGTGGTTAAAACACGCGACTACTATGCGGGAGATCACAGGTTCAACTCCAGGCTCCAGTCATCTTAAAAAACAAAAAAAAACAAAAATTTTTCTTTCATTGTCGGCTCCCCTCGAATGTTGTCGACAGCAACTTCGCAGTATTAGTGTCGATTCAATCGGCGTGTCTAGTAAGAGCTTCTCAAAACAGTGACGTTTGCATTCGTCGATAAACAAGTAGGTGCCGTTAGTTGTGAATCTAAAAATAGAAACCGTGTTAATTCACAACAACGCGAGAAGCTATCCCATACCTCATTCATGGGGTGTAAAGGTAAATTAAGTTAAGAGTGTTTTTAACTATATTAGTTGCTATTTTTAATTTATATAATAAATTAGGTTCTGTCATGTTTGCAAGAACTTAAGCGTAATAAAAAAAGTCATACCATCCAAAAAAAAAAAAATCATAGATACTAAGGAAAAAAGTCTTAAAAGCCTACTTTTTATCATGGTTAGTGGCAGATACGACTTTTTTGACCTGGAAACACGCTTAAAGTGATAGATGAGACAATTTTGCTTAACGGTCATTTACAGATGAAAAATAGGTAATTTAAATTTAATGCAAAAATCAGAAACTCATTCACGCTTCCGAATTTGCCCTTATCTCAATTTTCGAATTTTGACGCTTTTGACTTTCTTTCTTAGGAGGGGAGTAAAGGTCTGTACAATCGGTCAGTAAGTCTGTACAACTGGGCTACGAGCCTGTACAACCGGGCTATAAGCCTGTACAATCAGACCTTAAGTCTTTACAATCGGACAATAAGTCTGTACAACCGGGCTATGGGCCTGTACAATCAGACCTCGAGTCTGAACAATCGGACTATAAGTCTCCGGACTATAGGTCTGTCTAATTGAACCTCGAGTCGGTACAATCAGACAAGAAGTTTGTACAATCGGACAAAATGTCTGTACAATCGGAATTGCGAGTCTGTACAATCGGGCTATAAGCCTGTACAATCGAACGTTGGGTCTGTACAACCGGGCTATAAGCCTGTACAATCGGACCTTGAGTCTGCTCAACCGGGCTATTAGCCAGTACAATTGGACCTACGAGTCTGTACAACGAGTCCTTGAACAATGCAAGGCCAGGGCCTATTAATAGTTGTTCTTATTCTTCCGTTCCAGGACCTTACCAAATTTCAACAGAAGGTCCTATCGAATTTACCAGCGAGTCCTCGACGACCGACGCCACCCGAATTACCACAATGTTAAACCCGTCTTGTATCCAATCACCGAATTACCACCGCTCGTCTAAGGACCGCTTCTCCGTACATAGGACAACAGCCTCAGGCACCGCAGTGCTTTACGCCAGACACCATCAAAGATACGAGGCCCCCGACCAAGCATAATACCCAGACATCATTACTTGCCATCAAACATCTTAAGGATATCAAACCGGTGATTGCACTTTAATCTCAAAATCCGGAGTGTTTCGTTTTTTATACCATCACCCTTAGGGATGAGGGTATATATCATTTGATACGACCCAAAAGTGTAACACATAGAAAGAGTGACTTTAGACCCTAGGTTTCTTTGAACCAAATTCGATTCATGACTTTTTAAGTCGTTTGAGCCATGGCCGTCTGTCTGTCTGTCCGTCTGTCTGGCTGCCCGGCTGGTTCGCACGATAGCTTTCGAAAGACGCAACTAAATGTTTTGAAATTTTGCACGAGTTAATATTTCCCCAAAACTACTTACGGTATTGCAAATGGGCTTCATGGCCCGCCCCTTCTGGTACCACCCATACAAATACATCATTTCGCCCACTTTAGATATCGAGTAATAATATCAAAACAACCAACGGGATCGTACCCAAATTCTGTACTTAGTAAAGCTATTACAGGATAAAGTTTTGGAAAAAAATTTGAAGTCTAGCCACGCCCTTTCAGGTACCTCCCATACAAATGTGCCTTTCCGCCCACTTTAGAGATAGAGTAATAATATCAATAAATCCATGGCGATCGTACCCAAAATTTTTTTTTCCAGTAATGCTATAGCAGGATACAGTTTTTGGAGAAAAAACTGGAAGTCTAGCCACACCCCCTCTGGTACCTCATATAACATCTGGTACCGCCCACTTTAGAAATCGATTAATATTATTAATATACCTAACGTGCCTAAATTCTGTAGAAAGTAAAGTTCTGGCAGGATAAAGTTTTAGAGAAAAAATTTAGAAGTCTATACACGACCCTTCTTGTACCTCCCATACAAATGTATCACTCCGTCCACTTTAGAGATGGAGTAATAATATCAATGCACTCGACACGATCGTGCCCAAATTCTGTATTTTGTTAAGTTATAACAGAATTAAGTTTTGGAGAAAAAATCTGGAAGTCTAGACACGCCCCTTTTGGTACCTCCCATACAAATGTACCTTTCTGCCCACTTAAGAGATAGAGTTATAATATCAATACACTCGACACGATCGTGCCCAAATTCTGTTTTTAGCAAAGCTATAACAGGATAAAAATTTGGAGAAAAATTCTGTAAGTCTAGGCACGGCCCTCTGGTACCTCCCATACAAATGTACCACTTCGCCAACTTTAGGAATCGAGTAATAATATCAATCTTATAGATATTTTTTGTTTTACTGAGGGTGATGGTATATGTAAGTCGGGTTGCCCGACTGAAACTTTCTTACTGGTTTTTTTTTTAATTTTGTGGATTGTAAAACAAGGAAATAAATATATAGCCAGCGTAAATCCACTCTTTTATTTCGTAAGGTTTTGAGGGTTCTTGCGAAGATCCTGGAGGCGGCTGAAACTACCTCAGCCTAAGACAAAACCCCCGTTATAAACTATGCAATAGCGAAGCATTGCCGGATCAACTAGTCATTTATATATATTGTCATACCTACCACGCGTATTTTAACTACCATGCCACGACCGGTCAATAACGCGAGAAGCTATTCCATACTTTATTCATGGGGTGCATAAAGTAATTTATCTGTATTACTATGACAAAGTAATCATCCATCTGTAGTACTATACAGTGACAGCTTTGAAATTTTGTGATAGTTACTTTTTCCCTAATATGTGGATCTTTTCGAACACTTAACTTAACATTGCATTTGATTTCAAACTTATCTATAGCTAATTTTTTCCTACATTTTCATTTCTACGAGTAACACTTCTCTAGTTTGCATTATATGAACTTCCCATTAAATATCTGTTTTGCTTTGTTCTTTCCCTGTAAAGGAGTGTTGGTATTATTATAGTATTATTGTCTTTTGTTGACTGTCAGCCATTGTTGTCATTGTAGTCGTCCACCACTTGCCAGACTCTATTCATGCATTCATAAATGTATAAGAGTTTTACCCGTTCTAACGTTGGCGGAGATACGGAGCATACCAAAAACGTGGAGATTATATTAATAAAAATAATCGTCATCATTATTGTTTGCAGAGACCAGTGTTTTCATCGTAATCAAGTCCAAAGTAATAAAAAGATAATAAAAATATCAATAAACACGTAAATTGTTAAAAAAAAGTTATTCAAAAAGTTAAATAAAGGTAAGCCGCACCCACTCACAGGAGTTTTTTTTAAGAGTCTTCATCTTCGCTGACATTCCAGTTATGCAGTTGGTTGTTTTTTTTAGTATATCCATCGCACGTTGCTTAACGCTAGACCTGCGGGGGCCATGTGATGAATGATATATTAGGTTTAATTTTTATAGCTTTTTGCATTTTTTATATATTTTTCTTTGTTGCTTGTTTCTGTATACAACGTTCAAGTGTATTGTAAGCTGTGTAATTTAAGGTTTATTTTCATACGATATTTATATTTTTTTGTTGCTTGTGGTTGTGTTTGTTTTTGGCTTACATTATTTATGGCCATTATGTGATTTTATTGCAATTCGTTGGAAAATGTCTATTATAATTTAATGATGATTTTATGATTGCTTTTAGATGAAATCAAATGGAATTGAATGAAAGCTAAGTAATTGTTATTGCCACTGTTGATATAATGGAAAAGGCTAATACACAGCAGTATATTAAAGTGATGTAAATGTTCAAAGAAAAATTAAAGGCTTTTTTTAAAGATTTTCAATTTCAAATAACTAATTCTTTGTTAGCTAGTCTGTGTATTTCTTTAAAAATGTTAAGGTAAGTGGTTACTCCTTAACTTAAATGATTTTTGACCACAAGATCAATTTAACTTTAAAAGGTTATATATATATTAAAGTAAACATAAGACCCTAAAAGAAGAACGTTTTGTGAAGGATATGACCAGTTGGTTTTTTTTGTTATAAATCATATGGAAATTTTCTCGCACAATGAATTCTCCAAATGAAACAATTAAATTTGTTAAACATTACCATGACAGCTTGAAGTTTAAAAAAAAACATTAAGTAAATACAATTCTGTGAGTGATTATCTGAACATACTGGCTCCGTGTGGTTATCTCTTATGTATTGACACTCCAGACCAGACATTTATTCTGTGTCCACCGCCCATTAACCGCTGAAACAATTAAATAACTGCGATAAATTCATTTGTATGCTGCTTGAAAGAAAATTACTTCCCAATATTAATTTTATATTTATAGCTTTTGCCAGCAACAATAAAGCAGCGAGGATTTTCAATTAATTTTACTTTTGTCAATGCGAAAAAAATTAACAAATGTCCAAAAACAGACAAAATAACGCACAGGAAGACCACATAACATGAGGAAAACAATAAAGTTTTTATTTTGAGTATCTGCATGACTATTATTTATGTGCAGTAGGAGCAATGTAGGGATTATTGCGTAACATTAAGCGATTTTTTTTTAAAGAAGAACATTTTTTTATAATTTTGTTGCAACGTGAAACTTGCATATTAAGCCAGCTCATAACCTCCAGGTTAGTGGTGGCACCTAGGCAACGTTGTTTGTTTGTAGTTTTGTCACTGGCAGCGGCTGATAGTGAGCTAGGATAGTTGGGCTATCCTCTCGGTTTTAAGAACCTCAATATTTTGACGACCCCAACGCTAGAAAGACCAATATTTAAGAATATAAAAAAAACGGATTTTCCTTTTACACCTAATTAATGAGGTATGGAATGCCTGTAGGGTTGTTGTAAATAAACATGCTTTCTATTTTTAGATTCACAACTAACGACAACTACGTGTTTTATCGGCGAATGCGAACGCCACTGTTTGAGAAGCTTTAAACTGGACAAGCCGACTGACTCGACGCTTTACTGCGAAGTTGCTGTGGGTAATATCAAGTGGCCAGCAGAGAAAGAAAAATGTATATGACTGGAGGCGGGAATCGATCCTGGAATCTCCCGCGTGGTAGTCGCGTGTACTAACCATAATGCCACTGCCGGTAAAGAATATACACCTGAAATATTCGGATTTTCTAATGAGAAGGTGTCACCATCCGACTGTCGATTGACTGATTGCCATACATATTTCAGCTGTTTAACGTAAAAAACCCAAGCGAACGTTAACGTTCGACATCGTAAAACAGGTTAAGTTAAGCTCGATAGATCTTAAACTACGGCTGCACTCGGGGGACGGATAGACGGACATCCCTAAAAAGGGGTAGTTTGTATGAGAGGCGGGTGTAGATTTTCTCCGGTAATTCTCATTTAAGAACATACCCCCGTTTAGAGGATAGAGGTGGTATACCACATTAGTACTCTTAAATTAAGGCTATACCCGTGGGGAGAGACTGACGGATATTTCAAAAGGAGGAGTGTGTATGGGAGATTGTAGTAGTTTTTGACCGATCTTACTAAGTTTAGAACATAACCTTCGCTTTGAACATAAAAGCTTGAAGACCAAATTTCAGCTCGATAGCTCTTGTAATCGTAGGTCAGGTCCCTAAAAAGGGGCAATTTGTAAGGGAGATAGAAATAATTTATGACCGATTGGTCTTATCATAAAACTTAATCTCTACTTAGAGGACAGAAGCTTGCGTACAAAGTTTCAGGTCAATATCTACTCTACTTAGGCTGTAATCGCAGAGTCGGCCAGACAGACGGACATCTTTAAATCGACGCTGATTACACAGTGCAACAGTGACAAAAACATCTGAACGTGACTATGTGCGCTAGATAGTACAACCGGAGCTGAGGAAAACCCTAGCTCAGTTTGGCTAGATTGGCTACCATATTTTTTTTGGCCTCCTAATCTTTTTGAAATCCCTTGGATCTCTTAAAAAAAGTGACATCCGTTTTTGGCCTACAATTCCTACAGTTTTAAATCTAGCGCTCTCTCTCTCTTAATAAGCAAAGTTTAGCTAATAGTCCGCATAAGAAATTGGTATAATAGTATTTCCCAAAAAAAAAAATAAAAATAGACTTCCCTCGTTTATTTTCAAACAACACTGAATAGCTAGATGACAAACATCGCAAGTAATTCATATATTTAACGAAATTCGAAAAAATGGCATATAAGGAACATAGTAATGCTCTTGGTCACCAATCAAAGGGTTGGAGTATTCCGATCGTATTGGTTGTTCAGTTATACAATAAGTACGTTTTTGGTAAAGACAGCAAGTAAAAACATTGCACAATGGCTCAAAACTCCTGAAAAACTGATTTGTTTAAAATATATAGTGTGTTTTGAGAGCTATTAAGTATCCCTAGACTTGTTCACTTGTTTTGTATCTGTAGCAAAGTTGTAGATATTGAATAGGAGAAAAAATTCCGAACAAATAAACCTGACAAAAGAGCATCCTAAAAACTAACTTAATTTCCCTTTACACCTCATGAATGAGGTATGGAATAGCTTCTCGCGTTGTTGTGAATCAACACACCTTCTATTTTTAGATTCGCAACTAACGGCACCTACTTGTTTATCGACGAATGCGAACGTCACTGTTTGACAAGCTTTTTACTAGATATGCGGATTGACTCGACACTTATACTGCGAAGTTGCTGTCGACAACATCGAATGGGACGGTAAGTCGTATATACTGACTTACGTATGAGTAATACATAAAATTCCACAGAACTCATACGCTCCGGCATGGGTACATTTCATATCGTCACATAATATGCTATGGCCTTAATAAATGTCTGTCTCTCTGTCTGGTACGCACGATAACTTTCGAAAGCCGCAACCAAATGCTTTGAAACTTAGCATGGCTTAGTATTTCCCCAAAACTACTTACGGTATTGAAAATGGCCTACATGGAAACGGCCTTTCCGGGTTAGATCTGAGAAGTCAAAAACTGATCAGATATTTACACTACCACTGATCCTAGAAAATATATATGAAAAAAAGATCGGCATATATCACCTTATTGTTTAACAGCCCGATAAGGATGAAATTACTCAAAGCCATGATATTTCTGCGAAGCTATTACACCTTTGCAGAATGACACTGATCGACAGTGAAGATGGCACTGAAGATTCACAATGTGTTGCTGCGCCATTCTATATGAAACGAGTTCTTTGACAAGACGATCAACGAACTTTGATCTATTGGAAATACCCTTGGAGATGATGAGGAAAGCTGCAGTAAATACGACTGTCACGATATTTAACAAAATCCAAATGTTATTTGTATAGGCTGATGATGTAGACATCATTTGTAATGTTTCTGCATCCTTTTCAGGTATTCAGAAGGAATCAGTCAAAGTTTGTAATTTCAAGGAACAAAGAATTAACTAGTTTGGGACGTTGCTTGAACGTTTACAACTACAATTTCGAAGAAGTAGACGATTTGATCTACCTTGTGTCCGCCGCCAATCAACCTAACTATGTCAGCCAGAAAATAAAAGGAAATATATAGTTTGCTAATAGATTCCATTCCGGACTAAGAAATCGACTAAATGTCAAATCTTTCTCTTAACAAATACAAATCCTGGCGCAGAATTTTAGTTAAGAACACTACTTTAAAACATATTGGGAACCATTGTCTAATTTCATTAATTTTTTGTACATTTTATCAAACAAAAAATTGGATTGTCGACCATAGTGCATTGTTTGATTGACTTGACGTCTATCGTATTGTTATCGCCGTATTACTACAGATGCCAATGATAAAACAGACAGAACGATAAATTGTAAAACTTACTACATGATCAACGATGTGTTTTGCAGTCAGTTCTCAAAACATTTATTATAACTCCGTTGCTGTATTTTGAAAGATAATGTGTTAAACTTCCTTTTGCGGTTTTATGCCGTTAATCATACGCACGAACGGAGTTAAAGGTGTATCAATTTTGTTCTTCCATTTGTAACGACCATAAGGACGATTGGTAGGTATGACAATATATCTTCTTTTAATATATAAAATCGCGTGTCACGGTGTTTGTCGCAACAATATTCCGATATGGCTAGACCAATCTTTATGAAATTTCCTAGGTGTAGGTGGTAGGTATGAGAATAGGAACCATTGTATTTTTATACTGATAGGTGGCGCTGGGTGAATTTATATCGAAAATTTGAATGGAAGGATCAATTTAACTAAAATTCGTAATGTATGTTTGTTTGACCATGAGAAAAAATTGTATATGCAAATGGACCCAGTAGGTGGCGCTGAAGTGGATTTGTACCTTAAATTTTAATGAATGGACTAATTTAACTGAAATTTAAAATAGATATTTAATATAATATATGTTTAATCATGATTAACAATTTTATGTACAAATGGATCCGGTAGGTGGCGCTGGGGTGGATTCATCCAGAAAGAGAACTAAGTATATATCGACCCAGTAGGTGGCGCTGGAGTGAATGAATTTTCAAAATTGTTATTGATGGTCCCATTTTACACAAACACAGGATGTATGTGGCGCTGGAGTAGACTTATGTATGTACTTATGTATGTATGAACCGATGAATGCATTGTTGGCCTGTTAACGCATAATTGGGGTCCATCGGTTGGATAGTTTAAAATTATATAAGGGACATAGGTAGAAATAGTGTTTGTAATTTACATATGTTTATATTAGCGCATTACTTGCGAATTAATACTATTTAAAAATATTTTTTTATTTTTTAAAATACTCTTTTTTTCAGTTCACTACGCTACCTTAGCATCATTTGTTTCACCATTAACATCTGTCGTTTATCTGTTTATACTTTTATGTTGTGGTCTGAAACGTTTTTCAGGTAACGAAACAAAAACAAAAACAACAACAACAAGAAAATGAATACAGCTGAGGTTTTATCTTTCGTTTTGCTTTGGATAGCGAGCGATTGTCAATTGCATCGTCAAACTTGTTATAAATGGAGATATTATTTTTACATTAAGTGCCTATGCAGAGTTATGGACTCGTATTCCATTGATTTATGCATATGAGAAGTAGCAATTCACTGCAATTGTTAATAAACATTTATGCAAAACAAACATACATACAGAAACCCAAAAAAAATTATATTATTTCATGTATTGTTATTTTAAACAAACAAACATGAATGATTCTTTATTTTTGGTGAAAAATATTCAATAAAAAAAAAAAATTAAGCTTAACACTGAATTGAGCTGAAGGCCTATGCTGCCATTGCTCTACCATACTTAGCATATAATTTGTAATTATATTGTTAATAAATAATTAATAAATAAATAATATTCAATGACCTGAGGAAACATCATGTTGCATTAATGGAAAATTTATTGCCCATCGGCATTACACACCGTTTAGTGTTAAGACATTAAATAAATTATAACATATATTACTTGTTTCAATGGGATAACAATAAGCGTATGAGCAATATTCACTATATTCAGATAAAGTATACGTATCGGTAGCAGTAAAATAAAGGTCAGATGCAAAAATTTATATTTTTTTTTCAGATCGATTGTTTAAATGTGAATTTTTTTTGTTGCGATGTTCTAAATCATTTTTCATTGTTGTAATCTCAACGAAGTTTGAATACTAGTGAACGTGTATGGCAGCAACAATAGCTGTTGGTGGTTAAGGTATAGATATACCACAGTGGACTGATGTATAAAAAAAAGAAGAAATAAATTTACAAATTCTAACAATAAATGATGTAAAGAGTTTCCCATTCTATATTATGTTTATTACTTCGAAAAATTGCGAAATTGTTAAAATTAGTGAACAATTGAAAAATATACTTGGTATTGAGAATATTCGCATTCAGTTCATCATTTTAAGAGCAATGATATTTGGAAGTAATGAAAAGTGAGATCCTATAAAGATACTTTAATATTTTTGCCAACAACAGTCCAAAATATTAACTTGCGTGATTGTGAAAAATTTCGCACAATCCTTCGAAATGTTGATTGTTCTAATCTTGTTGGACCAAGATTTAAAACGTTTAGAAATATTTTAATCATTGAAAATGTTGACGACCACCGTAAACGAATTAGGGACCATGATTTGGAATGTTAGAACACTGTATAGACCAGGTGCCTCCATCCAACAGAATACAAGGCTGATATAGGAAATTCGGTGGACGGGACACGGGTGCTCGCGCATAAAGACATGCGACATCTACTATAGCGGTTATGCGGACAAGCAGGAGTTTGGATGTGGATTTGTGGTTGGCAAGAGACTGCGACACCTAGTCCCAATTTTTAACCCGATGTGTGAACGTATAGCTACCATAAGTCAAAACAAAGTTTTTCCACATAACACTTATATGTGCCCATGCTCCCACAGAAGACAAAAGCGATGTGGAAAAATACGTACGTAACCAGGCACAATGAAAGCTGGACCACAGATGTAGCGTATCCTACTCCAACCACCTGACTCAACTGCTCCGGAATGCTCTAACCCCTGATAATATTACCTCGCAGTGGCAATATATAGCCGACTCCATAGAACGGACTGCGAGAAGCGTACTTGGGTACTCAAAGCCGTCTTAGGACGATGAGGAATTTCGCAATGCTACGAGAGAAACGGATGCTGCATACAGGGCGAAACTGCAGAAGCGTACTTGGCTACTCAAAGCCGTCTCAAGAAGATGCTTGGTACGATGATGAATATCGCAATGCTACGAGAGAAACGGATGCTGCATACAGGGCGAAACTGCAGCCAATGACAATGTGAGCCGTTCGTTAAAGGCACAGAGTGAAGAGACGAGAGGCAACTCGTCTTTTTAGATGGCAAAAGAAGGAGCTGAAGAAGAGGCAGGATGAGTGCACAGAGTTGATCCAAAGAAGAGGGGAAGCCCGAAAATACTACCAGAGAGTAAAGGTGAGCATGCGTGGAACAAGGTTGACCTCCTGCAAGGACAGCGATGACCAGCTAGTGCCAGACTCGGATAACGTTATGAAGATATGGAGCGAACATTTTAGAAATTCATTGGTTGCGGACACCACTACAGAAGACCCCGCTCCAATCCATGATGATGGTATTAACTGCCTACCTCCGAGCCAAAGTGGCAATTTCCCGCCTTAAAAAGAACAAAGCAGCTGGAGCTGATGGTGTCCCGGCTGAATTGTTTAAGGCAAGTAGAGAGGAGCTGATTCATCTGCTCATGGAGAACATCTGGCTGGAGGAGAGCATGTCCGGGAATTGAAGTCTCAGTCTGTTATGTCCCATATACTCCCATATACTAGAAAGGAGATCGTAGTGAATGGAAGAACTATCGTGGATGAGCCTGTTACCTATTGCGTACAAGGTCCTTTAGAGCATACCGTGTAACGTCTAAAGCCAATTGTATAAAAACTAATTGGACCTTACCAATGCGGCTTTAGGTCTGATAAATTTACGATGGATAAAATATTCACTTTACTGCAAATCCTAGAAAAATCTCATGAAAAGCAGATCGACCCCTACCACCTCTTTACCTTCGAATCTCCAATAAGGATTAGGCTACATGAGGCCATGTTTGAGTTTGGTATTCCCGCGAAACTAATTCAACTTTGCAGATGTACCTTGGAAAGCAGCAAGTTCTCGATTAAGATTGGTAAGGATCACTCTGAACAATTCAACACGGAAAGAGGTCTCAGGCAGGGTGATAACGTATCATGTACTTAAAACTTAATTTCCCTTT
This sequence comes from Muscina levida, assembly GCA_964034835.1. Classification (NCBI taxonomy): domain Eukaryota; kingdom Metazoa; phylum Arthropoda; class Insecta; order Diptera; family Muscidae; genus Muscina; species Muscina levida. Next base: position 111,617,873 of record OZ035881.1, on the reverse strand, counting down.
ACACCCCATGAATCAGGTATGGGATAACTTCTCGCGTTGTTGGGATCTAACACGCTTTCTATTTTTAGATTCACAATTAACGGCACTTACCTGTTTATCGACGAATGCGAACGTCATTGTTTCACAAGCTTTTTACTAGACATGCCGATTGACTCGACACTTGTGAGGAAGGCTGGTGTCAACATGTATGGCACCACATTCCACAAGAGCCACATGCCGCTATCCTTTGCCGATGATATAGACATCATTGGCCGAAATTTTCGAGATGTTACTGCAGTTTTCTCATCACTAGAAGAGGAGTCAGCAAAAATAGGTTTAGCGGTCAATGAGGACAAATCAAAAATAATGATTTGGACCAACAAAGGGTCCTCTCGATAGGGGCGCACCGTTTGTTTTGAGGTAGTAGATGAGTTTACCTACCTCAGATCTTCCTTCAACTAGAAAAAAAAATGTCAGCCAAGGAATTAAGCGGATAATAATGCTAGCCGATAGTTTTTACGGACTTCGGCAGCACCTTAGTAACACTACCTTAACTCGGGATACTAAGAAACAGCTATATTAGGTTTAGATTTACCCGTTTTATTGTATGCCGCCGAATCGTGGGTGCTTACGACAACGGACATACAAAACATTCAGTGTCGACGGCGAGTTTGGCCATCGGATGAACCGTGAGCTTTATCACGACATCGCCGTAACTAAAAGAGTCAGAATCCAACGACTTCGATGGCTGGGACATGATGCCAGGATGGATGAAAATGCTCCAGAGAAAAGGGTGTCTGAAGGAAAACTTGAAGCACGGCGCAGAGCAGGAGAACGCATGCAGAAAATAGAAGCGTGTGGAATTCTATAATACTTTAGCTAATTGATTTGAGACTTAATTCTGAGAACTGCACGTGAATGTAGGCCCAAAAGAAGTTCTGCATCATTTGTTTTGTCAAGTTACATGCCGTAATAATTTAATATCGGTTTGATGTTAGTAAGTATTGTATAGGGGAATTTGTCACGTTTTAGGCTTATTTTTTTGGACATAACTTGAGAACCACTAGTCCGATTTAGCTGAAACAAATGAAAACAAATTTAGAATTACAATTCATTTAATCTGTTCATATAACGTTTCCCTACAACATGGTTTTGAACTGGGTTTACTTTGTAACAGTTACAATAAAACTGTTGTACTCCGTGGCGTATGATTACGTGTGATATTACTTATGATAATCATACGCCAACATATAACATTATAACAAAAGAGCCTTACTTACTAACTTCAAATCGATATTTCATTTTAATAGCATGTAACATGACAAAACTAATAAAGCAGAACTTCTGCTTTTTGGGGCTACTTTCACGTGCAAAATCATGAGTTGTACTGTGTTATTATATGCCAAGTTGAGGTTTACTTAAGTTATCCTGCTCTCCAGCCATTCAGCCAGCCAGACAAATGGACATAGCTCAATAGTCTTAAAAAGTCCTGAAACGAATTCGGTCTTAACCCTTTAATGACGAGAGCGAAATAATGGGAATTTTTAAAAAAAAATTTCAGTACTACATATAAATTAGTTAAAAACCCAATTTTACATAAAAAAAGTAAGACGAAAAATTTCACAAAAATATCCATTTTTACTGGTGTTATTGCTACTGGCGTCTGATCGCATAGCGGAAAATCGATGCATGTGGAATTCTTTAATACTCCAGGCCTCAAATTATGAACCATGTTCGTAAGTTGTAATGGGCCACTCATGTACTTTCAAAAGTGTAACACTTAGAAGAATTCTCTTTAGACCTTATGTTTTTGTGAACCAAATTCGATTCATGGCTTTTTAAGTCGTTTGAGCCACTACGCCCACTTTTGAAGTCGAGTAATAATATCAATACGTCCAACGCGATTGTGCTCAAATTTTGTATTTAGTTAATCTATAGCAAGATAAAGTTTTGGAGAAAAAACTGGAGATCTAGCCACGCCCCTTCTGGTACCTCCCATTCAAATGTACCATTCCGATCACTTTAGAAATAAAGTAATATTATCAATACACCCAGCGCGATAGCGCCAAAATTATTTATTTTGTTAAGCTAGTTATGTTATTACTGAGGGTGAGGGTATATGTAAGTCGGTTTACATGACTAAAACTTTCTCACTTGTTGTGTATAGTAAGTTTACTTTCTAGTTCCTAAAAGTGTTTGCATAAAAACATAATTTTTCACTATGAATTTTGTTGATTTCTGAACTTGATCTAGAATTTATTCACCTTATCTGGTATCCAATTTCTGCTCCAAATCAAACGTTAGTTTAAGCAATATCCAGAGTATTTCATGTTATTCCACCTTAGTGCACACTGTTCATCGCTACTCTCCTATAAAATTGGAGGATTCTTTAAAATAACTTTAGCGTTATCTGCCAGCCACATTCAACTTAACATCAGTTTGGCAAAACAAACCACAAAACAAACGGAAGAATCCAATACATTCGCTAATAAATCAAGGTACTCGTTGCATTCGCATTCACCCTCCCTTTTGCCATGTATATGAGCACCCACTAAAGCCAATGTATCTGTATGAATATGAAAAAAAAATCGAAATTCCTCTCTTCCTGTTGGTGGTCTAAACCCCGCCAAATCTTGCCTAGAAACTTTTAGAGATTTCAAACATGCGATGTAGTTGTGCAATCATGTCCACTGTTTGTGCAACTCTTTGGATATAGTAGGTTGGGGAGGTGGTGCTGTAGTGGTGAACTGACATTAAAGTTAGCAAACGTGTGCTGGAGATTGCATAAACTTTTACCTCTGCAAAAAAAAAATTGAAGTTTTGTGCTTTTTGTGCAGTGAATCCTTATGCAGGATGAAAAAGATTTTGTTTTCTTTTTGCAATAGATGACAAAGTTTGTGATTTAAGTTCGTTTTGCTATTTTTTTTTTTTTTGAATTTTTTTCTTCCATTTATCCTGTTGTCTTGCCGCGTCCATCCATAGCATTGTCATCAATGTCATTTTCACTCGAAGAACTTGTTTGTTCACGGCTAAGAACTTTTGCATTTTTTCCCCACCCCTGCTTCCTGGAGAATTTCTAGTTTGTCTTTGGTCACGAGGCAACCAGGGATCAAGTTGGTAAATACTGTTGGCAACCAATGGATTAAGGTTAATAGAAGGAACCTAAACTATGCGCGGCAGCTGTGGGTAGATGGGCTAGAAAAAGGAAATAGTTGATGATATTAATTGGTTGCAATGATTTGAAAAGCTTAAGATGAATCCAAGTGAAATTAGTTATGAGAATTCCTTTAGGGAAGTTTGGAGTGGTAAAGTTTGAAAAATAAAATAAGAAATCTATTTGTGACCAAAGGGAAATGATTGCTAGTTGAGTTGTTATTAAGAACTGGTTATAATTGAGAGTAAAAACATTTGTTGCTTCTGGTGTTCGGAATGTGATGGCAAAGTAAACTGAAATTGGTTTTTCAACAAATGTAATAGATAATGCATTATTGATTGAGAAAAGCAATTTATTGTTATTGAATATTAGTAGTCAGCTTAACATAGAAGATGTTGTTATACAGAATTCGTTCAAAAGACTATAGTGATACTATATAGTGACGCATAATGGGCGTTATGATTTAATAACACAGTACAACACATGATTTTGGGACTCAATTCTGAGAACTGCACGTGAAAGTCGCCCCAAAATTAAAAAGTTCTGCATCATTCGTTTGTCAAGTTACATGCCATAATAATTTAGTATCGATTTGAAGTTAGTAAGTGGAATATTACTTATGATAATCATACGTCACCATATAACAATACATATATCAAAAGAACCTAAAACGTGACAAATTTCTCTATACGATACTTACTAACTTCAAATCGATATTAAATTATTATGGCATGTAATTTGACAAAACGAATGATGCAGAACTTGTTCTTTTTGGTGCTAATTTCACGTGTAGTTCTCAGAATTGAGTCCCAAATTAATGGGCTGAAAAATCTTGTACTGTGTAAGTCAATTAGTTGGTAATGTCTAAGCGGTATTTGCAAAGAATTGTACATAACACAGTACAAAATTTTTCAGCTTATTGATTTAGGACTCAATTATGGGAATTACCCCAAAGACGAGCTATAAAATATAGAAAAAATGCTAAAAATCCACTTTAAGCAAACAATTTCGTATGGCTATTAAATTATTAATGCAGCCAACTAGACAAAACGAATGATGGAGAAGTTTTTATTTTTGGGTTTACTTTCACGTGCAATACTCAGAATTGAGTCCCAAAATCATGTGTTGTACCGTGTGAGTTACAACATTTTCCTTATAGGATACTTTTATATGCCATACTTTTATGACCTATACATACTGGTCTTATGAATTTACTTGCACAATTTTTTCTCATTAATGTATAAAATTGTCTTCACTTATATTGCCATACAGTTTAGAGCTTTTTTTTTAAAGATTCTTAAAAGTTATTAAATGCTTTAAAGTTTTTTTTCTCAACACAATATAGGGAATATGTTTGTAAACTCTAAGCACATATACACTATACTCTTAACAGTTATGAGCATACACTTATACACATGTGTTTTAAAACAAAAACGTTATCTAAGTTTTATTTTTCGAGCTTCAAACATATAAGCTCTCAACTCTTTACTTTATGCACAAAATATGTTTAAGCCATTCAACTTTAAACATTTTTCAAGTCATAATTTTTTCTCTCTCTCTCCCAGAAAATTAATTGAAGTGGGAAAACTTTAAGTCCCTTTTATTCAGCTGCATTTCACACATGCATCCATGCAAAATCATTCCATCACTTCGGACACTTCGTTGTGATATCCTTGTTTCTTTTTCTGGCATTAGACAAAACTTTGGCCAAAAGACTAACTTTAATGTGGACAGAAAGCAAAAAAAAAACACAGCTAAGAAATCCAATCAAGAACAAAAAAAATATTATCAACTTTAAATTGATTTTTGTTTGATGTTGAAGGCAAGATTGCTAGTGAAAAGAAACCGATGTGGATATGGCAAAGTAGCCCCAATCCTGTATTGCAATCTTTAAATTATGTTCAGTAGTTTCATTGCCTTTTTTGTACCACAGGACTTTCTCTGTGTAAAGTATTTGAGAATATGATGTGAAGGCAACTAGTGGGGTTTGTTATAATACTTTTGTATCCTCTTAGCGTATGTAGAAGTTGTGGATGGCTAGTTTTTTGTCGTTTTAATAAACTTATGGGGTTTGTTTTTGTCGATCAAGGAATTTTAAACTTAAGGGCTTAGAAAAGTCAGTTTTTGGCATGCCAGCGCTACTGGCAAAAGATATAATACACTGAGCAAGCCAAAGGCAGGAAAGCTTTAAACAAATCATAAGTATAATAATTCCTATAGTTGTATAAGCGGTGGGACTGCATGGTTAGAACACGCGACTACCATGCGGAAGATCACAGGTTCAACTGCTCGCTCCAGTCATCTTAAAAAAAAAATAAATTCTTTCATTGTCGGCTCCCCTCGAATGTTGTCGACAGCAACTTCACAGTAGTAGTGTCGAGTCAATCGGCATGTCTAGTAAGATCTTCTCAAACAGTGACGTTCGCATTCGTCGATAAACAAGTAGGTGCCGTTAGTTGTGAATCTTAAAATATAATACGTGTTAATTCACAACAACGCGATAAGCTATCCCATACCTCATTCATGGGGTGTAAAGGGAAATTACGTTTTTTAGGTAATTTTGTATAGGTGCTACCGGAAAGGGCATGACCATTACGTTCATTTCCATCCAATATCACGACTTGAGAACATATAAGAACAGGTTAATTTTTACTTGAAGCGTTGCAGATGAACTCTTCCATCTAGGAAACCAGCTAAACGTTGCTTAATTGTGTTAAACAGTAACGAAACGAATTTCGTCTTAATAACAGGTGGCGCAAAAGTAAACTTCCGATGTTTTTTGGCTGTAATTTAAAAAAATGAAAAACTTTGATTCTTCTTGTGGATTATTTTTATTTGGTCTTTTAATTTTTTTTACATCAAGTCGAGAATATGATGTCATGTAAATGGCCTCCGCCACAGTTGATTGTCATTTGAGCCCTTTTTATGGCATTTTCAATCACTTTGGCCAAAACTTCCGGCGATAGGTCCTCACATTCTTGACGGATATTATCTTTAAGAGCTGCAAGAGTCTGAGGCTTGTTGACACAAACCCGCGGCTTCAAAAAGCCCAACAAAAAGAAGTATGGAGCTGTCAAATCAGGCGATCTTGCTGGCCAGTGCAAATCGCCAAAACGGGAGATTAGGCGTCCGGGAAATGCATCCTTCAGCATATCGGTTGTGGCACAGAACCGTTTTGCCCGCGACGTCTTCAAAGAAAAAAGGTCCGATTACTCCTCCAGCGAAAACAGCACATCATACAGTGACTTTGAGCGGGTGTAATGGCTCTTCGTGGGATACACGCGGATTTTCAGTGCCCCAGAAGCGTAAATTTTGTTTATTTACGTACCCGCTAAGATGGAAATGGGCCTCATCACTCATGATTATTTTTGATGAAAAATCATCTTCCTCTTGGTGGTGATTAAGGATGTCTTGAGCGTATGTTAGACGCGATTGGCGGTCAGCAACTAACAGCTGATGCACCGTCTGGACTTTGTACGGAAACATCTTCAAATCATGTACCAAAATTCGCTGTAAAGACCGTCGACTGATACCCATTTGCGTGGCAAGTCGTCTGGTCGATGTCGACGGCGCTTCTAAGACATCCTCGGCTACATCAGCAATATTCTCTGCAGAACGGCTACTCCGGGGTCTGCCACGCCTGGCAGCATCTCGTGTTGTGCCAGTCTCTTCGAGGCGAGCGGCTAAACGTCGCAGTGTTTCACCAGTAGGCGTTGGACGGCCAGGAAATCTGCGACGAAATTCACGTTGTGCCAAAGTCACCGACCGATTATTGGTCAAATAAATAGTCAGCAATATTCCGCGTTCTGGAGCAGTGTAGCGTCACATTGCACAGTGGTTCCTTTTTGGTTTTTTTTGGAATTAATTCTGTAACTTTTGAACGGATAATGCTATCTTGATGAAATTTGAAATAGTTAAAGCTGAGGTGTTTTCGAGATGATTCGGAAATATTTGGCTCCCTAGGGGGTGTGGGGGCCACTGCGTGGCCCTCCAAAGTTGGTCACCTCGGGTGTTTCAAAATTTCAAATGCTTGAGGAATGTGCATTTATGAACCGATTTAAAAGATATTTTGTATTTAGATAGTGCTCCAAAAAACCTTCAAAAAACATGCTTACATGCATATATTATCTCATTTATGTCAAGAGATATTTCAGAAAATAAAAAAAATTGTGTCATTTTTGGACGAGGTTGGTTTGGTATTTTTAAGGGTGTGAGCTCAGTTTTTCCTTGATTTTAAATATATTTATATCGTCAGTTAGCTTATAAAATTCTGAATGAAATTGCTGAAAAAATAATGCCAATATTTTTTTCCAATCAAAAGTTATAAGCATCGCAAGTAAAAGTTTCCAAAAAAGGCATATTTTTACTGTTTTTTTGCAAAAAAGCGACTACATTCTTTCGTTTGTAAAAAAAATATTTCTTCCGGGAAGTGGCAATTTCTTAATTATTCCGCATAGAAATGTTGATGCAGATGCATTTAATGCTAAATTTGAATCAGTTCAGCAAAATGGTTCCCCGGCAAGGGAAGTCAAAAATACCCAATTTTTGAAATTTTTTTTTTTTTGTTTTTGAAAATTCTCAAATCGCAAAGCGCCAACGAGAAAGCTCATTATATATTTTTTTGACCACATATGTGGACTAGTTAACTGTAACGTATTTCAACATCCCTGCCATAAACAAAGACAGTGTGGCCATTTTAGTAAAAAATTCGGAATTTTGGAACATATTTTGCCCGTTTTGGGAATTTGGGTATTTTGTTATAAGATATGGCAACATATTGGTATTCGTTTTTTTAAGGACAATTTTATGTACTTTATTCCAATATTTCGTTAAGATATTCCAGTCCTTTTGAATTTTACGCTATTTTTCATATAAGATATTATTTCTCCAAAAAATACGTTTTGACCAAATTTTATATTTGACTCAGAATCATGCCCAAAATAAAATGTGGTTTTAATTTATTTTTGTAAATTATTAAACTTCATATCGTTCCCTTTTCAACGATATGCAATACTTGTATGTCAAGAGTTTAATTATTGTTTATAATTATAATCAAACTTCACTACCTCTGTAAAAAAAAGTATATATCGTGAAACATACATATATATGGGGGCTATATCTAAATCTGAACCGATATGCTTAGTTTTGTTACCACATTAGAATAGTGTGAAAAAACTAAGATGTGCAAAGTTTTGTTATAATCAGAGCAAAAATTTGGTTTTTGGCAACAATAATCTATAAAAGGTTATGCTAATTTGTATGGGAGGTACCAGAAGGGGCGGGGCAAGTGGACCCATTATTTCAGTATATACTTCACACTGTCAAATAATAATACGATCCAAATTTTAGCTTCGTAGAGCCCTCCAGCATGAAGTTAGTGACAGAATAGTGGTTTTAGTAAAATAGGTCATTTTGTATGGGAGGTACTTGAGGGGGCGTGGCTATTTCGCCCATTTTCCAACCAACATTACGACTAGTGAATTTTATGCCACTGGTAAATTTCTATTCAAATTGATTAAGAACTACTCCAATTATCGTCTTAACCATTTACCCAGCCGGCCAGACGGACATAGCTTTATTGGGTTAAAAAGCTCCAAAACTTATTTTTTGTAAAGAAATCTAGGGTATCAGTTATATGTTCTGTTGTGTTTAACTTTTTCCCGTTTAAAATTATATATTCTCTCTACCATGTAGCTGAGCTTGTACAAATTTTATTCAAAATTTGTTAAAAAATTGTAATAATAACACACAAAATCCACAAAAACATATAAATATTGCATTAAAAATCAAATTTTTAACTTAAAAAAATAATTTTGCTTAACATATTTATGCAATAAAAGACATTTTTCGTAATTTGTCTAGCATTCCTGTGCATACTTAAAAAAAAAAAAAAACTTAATTTCCCTTTGCACCCCATGAATGAGGTATGGGATAGCTTCTCGCGTTGTTGTGAATTAACACGCTTTCTATTTTTAGATTCACAACTAACGGCACCTACTTATTTATCGACGAATGCGAACGTCACTGTTTTTGAGAAGCTCTTACTAGACACGACGATTGAATCGACGCTTAATACTGCGAAGTTGCTGTCAAACAACATTCGAGGGGAGCCGACAATGAAAGAAAATTTGATTTATTTTTTCTTTTTTTAAGATGACTGGAGCCAGGTTTGAACCTGCGATCACCCGCATGGTAGTCGCGTGTTCTAACCACTATGCCACGGCCGGTCCCAATGTGCATAGGGATTTATAAATCATAAATAACTTAATTAAAGAAATCAAGGAAAAACTAAGCTCACACCCTTAAAAATACCAAATCAACCTCGTCCAAAAATGACACAATTTTTTTTATTTTCTCAAATATCTCTTGACATAAATGAGATAACATATGCATGTAAGCTTGTGTTTTGAAGGTTTTTTTAAGCACTATCTAAATGCAAAATATCTTTTAAATCGGTTCATAAATGCACATTCCTCAAGCATTTGAAATTTTGAAACACCCGAGGTGACCAACTTTGGAGGGCCACGCAGTGTCCCCCACATCCCCTAGGGAGCTAAATATTTCCAAATCATCTCGAAAACACCTCAGCTTTAACTATTTCAAATTTCATCAAGATAGCATTATCCGTTCAAAAGTTACAGAATTAATTCCAAAAAAAACCAAAAAGGAACCACTGTGCATTGTTTATTAACGTGTATTTCGCATGTGTTTACTACACAAATGTCAAAACAGAACTGACATTAGGGGCCAATCGCTAAATTTATAGCATTTTCTGATAGGAGGATTACTTTTGCCCACCTTGTACATTTACAGTCAGAATAGTTTTCCTAAATACGCTGCGGGAGTCGATGAACAACCGGCAGAGCTTAAAAAAGCTAGCGGCGGTGGCTGGAAACTTGCATGCACCAGCTCATAAACACGATATGGCTTAAGGATAATTGGCATCTGAGTGTTCTATGCCCTGTGGTTAAGAAGGGCGATTCAAGTGTGTGTACCAAGTATCGCGGGATAAGCCTTTTACCCATCGCATACAATGTCCTGTCTAGTGTGTTATTCTGGCGAACCGGATTGGACCTTATCAGTGTGGCTTTAGACCTGTTAAATCCACGACCGACCAGATTGTCACACTACGACAAATCCTGAAGGACACCCAGGAAATTTGGATCGACACCTACCATCGGTTCTTCGACTACAAACCTGCATTCGACAGTCCGATACGACAGAAATTGTTAGATGCTATGGCTGAGTTTGGTATCCCTGCGAAGCTAATACGACTTTGCAAGATGACACTGACTGACATGAAGTCTTTAGTGAAAATTAGCAAAAATTTGACAGAGGCATTTTCTACAAAACGAAGCTTTAGACAAGGCGATGGTCTGTCTTGCGATCTCTTTAACATCGTAATGGAGATGATCATGCGGAGGGCTGCAGTAAACAGGAATGGTACCATCTTCTACAAAAGTCACATGATGCTTGCATATATAGATATCTTTGGCCGTGGATTGCGGGATGTTACTGCGGTTTTTTCGAGTATTGAAAAGCAGTCGGCGAAAGTGGGTCTGGTGATAAACGAGGACAAAGCCAAGTTTTTTTTTTAAAGAACGTTGAACGTTTATAACTTAACTTTGAAGTGGTAGATGATTTAGTCTGCATTGACTCCGCCAAAATCAAAAATAATAATGTCAGCCTGGAAATCAAGTATTAATCGCAAACCGCTGCTACTATGCCCTTAGCAATAGATTTAATGACTTTGCAAAATTTGGTCCTATCATAGTTAATGGCGAGTATCTTCGTCGTATGAACCGCGAGCTGTATGAGCTGTAGAACGATATCGATGTAGTCAAACCGCTAGCTGTATGAGCTGTAGAACGATATCGACGTAGTCAAACGCGTTAAAATAGACCGAATGCGCTGGCTTTCACACGTTGCACGAATGGATGAAAATGTTTCACCTTGAAAGGTTTTCGTGAATAAACTCGTCGGATGGACCAGGTGAAAGAGCTGTTATCTACACTTGGAGTGACTAACTATACTGTTATACAAAAAAAAAATTTAAATTTTCTGTGTGTGTGAATCGTTCTATGGTTATTAATATCATGATTTCAAATATGTTTTCAAATTTTTTTCATCAGGCTCAGTTTTTTAGTTATTTGGATTTAAATTTTTTCAGCTTTCTTTATGTTGCTTTAAAATACATTTTGCATAAATGTAATAAAAACTTTATTTGATTCAACAGAATCGTTTCTAAATACAATAACCGATACTAGTAGAGCTTAAGACATGAAAAATAAGAAGAACAAATATGTATTTTCTATTAGTTAACGAAGTTTTTTTTTTTATTTTATGCTGAATATCCTTGCAGTGCCCTAAAATGTTCCAGGAGCAGTCAGCGAATATAGTAGGCATATATTTTCCTTCGTAACGCTTTTCTAAAGTTTGATTGTCTTTGTGGAACCTTTCACCATATTCAACGGACACGGTGCTGCAGCATTCATAAAAGAAATCCAAATAAGAGGGTAAAAAAGCACTTTCAAGGAAATGTTGCATCCCAATTTTACGTAGAATATTAAAAGGAGAATTAGGTGATTATAAAATGGAATAGGGCGATAATTGCAGCCGAAAAGGCATGTTGCTGATGTTGCCACCTGTTTCTACTAAATTTTTAAACAATCGCTTCCATACAAAACTTATTTGCGAATATCCAAAAAACTATGCCTGATAGCAAAATTCTGATTACGTATTAGAATTTCCTATGTCAAAAATTCTTAGAAACACATAATGAAACACAATAAAAAACCCTCGTCGAACAGTGCTATCTACGGAGCGCAAAAGACCAAAGCGCTTGGAATTATTTTCTACGTTGCAATAAAGCTTGCATATAAACATGTCCATGGAAAGATAACTTGATTAAACAAAAATCAAATTTTTTCATACAGACTTAGTATCACGTGGCATAGATGAACATTTTCGGATAAAAATTGGGTCTCAGTACGATGATTTCGTATTTTTCTGTAAACTTTTGGTTATTGGCATAATTTTACCAAACAATAACTATTTTTTCGCATAATACACACAAAACTCAACAATTTTAACGATTTTCTTACACAAAATTTTGAGCCCTGGTGTGTCCTAAGAAAAACTTACATTCTCAACTGACCACAATTTGTCGTTTTTGCGTTTCTTTAGCAGCACAATATTTGTTAGCATCTTACGTCAAGAACTCTTAATCCATATGTGGAACTTTTCAGTCCTCTTGTAGGGTATCAATTTTTTACATTTTCCTAGTTGACACAAGGGTTTTTTCTTCTGCTTCTGCTTTTGTTGTTTATTTTCGTTTACACATCTGCTGTGACGAAAAAAAGTGATAAAACTACTGTTATATTTCACAGAATATGCTTTGTTGCAAAAAAACAGAGACGATATATTGTTGTTGATGTTGTTCTCTTCTCAATTCCTTAGAAAAGTATACACAAGAAACATTTTGTGTCCGTTGACATGTCTTATAAGGTTTGGTAAAAATTTCTTTCCTTACTTGTTTCCTGTTTCCGATTCAAGTGATGTTTTTTGTTTGCAAGAGACACTAGAAGATATGGACACCACCACATCAGATGCAACCAAAGTGATGTAAATTCGTTACTGTCATTGCTCTTTTTCGTTGTTATTTTTGGGGGAGGGATGGGCTGGGTTTTTTAAGTTGAGGATAACTAACAGTTGAAGGATGTTGTGTTGTTAAAATTCTTATCACCTTCGTAGTTATATCAGATGTTTCTGTTTTTAATCCTAAGTTTTATATTTCAATTTGTTGGTCAACCATTTCGCAACAGAGTTTGGTTCGTTTTGTAAAGTAGTTTTGGGTTTGCTTCAAAATTTTTTTGTAATGATGTAAAATTGTTTTGTGTTAGTAAATATTGTTTTACATTAGCTAACCGTAAAACTATAATATATATGAAACTATGTGTATGAAATCTGCCATCCATTTCGCAACAAAGTTTGTTATTATTTATTGTAGTTTTGGTTTTGTTTCGAAATTTGTTTTTAATGATATGAAATGGTTTTTTTTTGTTAAATATTGATCTTCATTGAAAATTTACCTGTTTGTGGATACTATACAATTGAAAATGTTCTGCAGACTTACCTGAAAAAAGAAAAATATTTATTTATCATTTAGCTATTTAGTAATTAGATTATGATTGAGATTATTTTGATTTTGGTGCACGTGAGTATATACGACGCGTTTCTAATTTAAATTAAACATCTTTTATAAACGAAACACTGGTTGGCATTTCAACCCGCAAGTGAACGGTTCTTTGAATTATCAAGCATGCAGAAAACAGGAATTTTTGAAAGTCTATATAAAGAGATAGAAGTTCATATAAGATTTGGAGGTTTAATGGGTTTGACGCAACAAATAAAATTACACAACATATAATGGAAGACTGAGACGCCTATTATCTTTTTCTTCCTAACGCCCCCTGAAGTATAGATAAGTTTGTCCAATAGAAGATTCTCATTAGTTTTCAAAAGCTGCTTATACGAGCGCAGTTTTCTTGCTGCCCGAAATTAGCACACAACTTTTGCTACTCCTTTCGTTGAACAACAAATCTATCGTTAAAGCTCTTCAGTTAGCAGTGTGTAAACTAACACATGTTCACTTCAATTGCATAATTTTAGGTGAACACTATTGTAGCTATTTTGTGCAACATCTAGATTGATACCAACTTGTATGTACGTGTGTAAGCACGCAAGTGTACGTACGTGTTGCAAAATCACTTCGTTTGAATGTACCAAACACAAACACGCACACACACAACTATAGCATGTATTTATCTCTTTCATGTCTTTCGTGTGCACAGAGATGTTACGTATCTCATGTTACCAATTACGCTGCAATTAGTTTTATTGTTTAAGAGTTTTGCACACACATTAGCAGCATCCTCACTTTTTCAAGCTTAGATCCTGCAGCAAGCAACGTATACATGTAAGCAATAAGTGGCTACATGATACTCTGGCGGAGAGAGATGACACATATACACATATGCACTTCTCCATAGTTAGATTTTGTATTGACATTCACATTATTTTTTTTTTCGTGTTTAAATATCTTGTTATATATTACGAACAGATTTTAGCAGTATTTGCCAAACATCGATGCATGTCGATCTGTGTTCGACATTATCGCCTTGTGGCATTAAAGTATGTGCGTTCTTATGCTGCACGATTAGTTCTTACATAGAGCGACAGGTAATTTGTATGTGATGCAACGTTAACATTATAGAATGGCTGGGAGGTTTTGTGAAGCGGCGGTAGTTATCATGTGATACTTATTATTGGCAATTAAGAGAATTTGATTCCACTATAATACAATGGCTTAAGCTATAAAAGTGAAAAGAGTTTACTTTGCATTTGTTATTGTAATTAGCGTTGAATTCTATTGAGCTTCATACAATCCTTTATAGGGATTAATTAGAGGAAACCATAATTAAATATTTTTGTACATCGTGTAATGTTTTAAGGTGTCCCAATACAATAAATATATATTTAAATGTGGTTTTAAGCTTTAGAGCATTAGCAGAAATACAAATACTCTCAAAGAAGACATCGACAGCTTTACCTGTTAAATTTACCGTTTATAAAACCTTAAATTGAAAGCAGTTAATTGAAACATGGATTGGGGAATAAAATCACAATTAATTTTGAACTCTATCATGAGGATAATTTCACAATGTTACAATCGGAAGTAACCGTTTTGGACCAACGTCAGCTGTTTGAGAAGCTTGTAAGAGATATGCCGATTTATCAGTGGTTAGGTTGGGTAAATTTCACAGCTACCTTCAGCTTAACTCGCTTGAGTCCTAGAGCAAGTCCCGTTGTGATACCAATTTAAATTCTCGCACTAATTATTCCTACTCTATTTGGCCAATGTCGTTTTCAAGCCTTTTAGTTACTTTGATGCAGGTATGAATGTTCCGCAGATCGCCTACTCATAGGCAGGTATTGGCCATAAGTGTCCGATGAACCTGAGATATGAAACGTTTTTTCATGAAGCTGACATATGAAAACTTTTTTTATATCTCACGCTACCAAAAGAAAAACAGTAACATAGAATATGCTCCATGATCTCCTCATCGTTGCAGCTTCTACAAAAATAGTTGTTGGGAAGTTTCAACTTCTTATGGTGTTTTCTACCCTATCCTTGGTTCCCCGCAGAACGTATTCTCTGCATAATCGTGGTATACCAAATCTTTTTGGCCGCTTTGTTAGTGGGTTCTCTCATCCATTTTTCCTTAGCAATGATGTTCATTTTCCTAGAAATTTGCTGGTTTTCCCTTATGAGAGCCTTTGGCAATGCATCTGCTCTATGGTTACCATATATGTCCCAATTTTCGGAAACTATGTGAGGGTAACCAGAGATGCCGGAATTCTCTAACATTTCTCAATGATGCAGCACATTTCTTCTCCAGGAATTTGATAGCCACTTTACTATCAGTAAGTAAATAAATATTGCCGTCCAATATCCTATGATATTGAATTTTCTCCTCGTCCATTATAATGGTCGAGTGGTTGCTATCGCTTGTATTGTGGGGGCCACTGATCAACGAAATGTAAATGGCTATGGCAGTATAGTGTTTTTATACTCACACATGAGGACCTACAGTTTAACGGTCGGTTTATTTAGAGATTCGGTTTGTTGAATTCAACTTTTGTTGGTTGAATGCTATTTTTGTTGGTATAAATTCACTGCAGTTTAAAAAATGGAATTCGGTCTGTTGAATCCAGCTTTGGTTGATGGATCCTTAACTCGACTTCGGTCGGCTTAATCCAACTTTTGTTGGTTGTACGTCGTTGCAATTGGGTTTATTCTTTTTATAAGTGACCTTGATCGGTTCATTCGGAGTTCGTTATGTTGAATCCAACTTCTGTTGGATTCAATTGTGATTGGTTTAACTCGACTCCGGTCGGCATAATCGGACTTCGGTTTGTTGAATCCAACTTCGCTTGGTTGAACCCAATTGTGATTGGTTTAACTTAACTCCGGCCGGATTAATCGGACTTCGGTCTGAATCCAACTTCTGTTGGATTCTATTGTGATTGGTTTAACTCGACTCCGATCGGCATAATCGGACTTCGGTTTGTTGAATCCAACTTCGCTTGGTTGAACCCAATTGTGATTGGTTTAACTTAACTCCGGCCGGCTTAATCGGACTTCGGTCTGTTGAATCCAACTTCGGTTGGTTTAACACGATTTTGTCGGTTAAATAGATTTTGGTCTGGCACATGAAGATTCTCTTCACTCCAGTAGATTGATAGAAATCCCTACGGATTCACTTTAGCCCTTAGGTTCTTTGAACCAAATTCGATTCATGACTTTTTATGTCGTTTG
This sequence comes from Muscina levida, assembly GCA_964034835.1. NCBI lineage: Eukaryota > Metazoa > Arthropoda > Insecta > Diptera > Muscidae > Muscina > Muscina levida. The sequence continues at coordinate 111,601,359 of OZ035881.1, read as the reverse complement.
AGCCATGACCGTCTGTCTGCTGTCTGCTGTTGAAAGACACAACCAAATGTTTTGAAACTTTGAACGAAATGGCAAATGGGCTTCATGGCCACGCCCCTTCTAGTACCTCCATACAAATATACCATTCCGCCAAATTTGGAAATCATGTTTTGATACCCAACGTGATCGTAACCTAATTCTGTATTTAGTAAAGCTATAGCAGGATAAAGTTTTGGGGAAAAATCTGGTAGTCTAGCCATGCTGTATTTTCTTAAGCTATAACAAGATAAAGTTTTAGAGAACAAATTGGAAGTCTAACCACGTCTTTTTCGGTACCTCCCATACAAATGTACCATTCCACCTACTTAAGAGATAAAGTAATAATATCAATACACCCAAAGGGATCGTGTCCAAATTCTTTATTTAGTACAGCTAAGTCGGGATAAAGTTTTGGAGAAAAAACTGGAAGTCTTGTCACGTCCCATCTAGTAACTCCCATACCCATTTGGTAGTGCCTACTTAAGAAACCGATTAATATTATTAATACACCTAACGCGATCTTGCCCAAATTATGTATTTAGTACAGCTAAATCAGGATAAAGTTTTGGAGAAAAAAAATTGGAGTCTGGACGCGCCCCTTCTGGTACTTCCCATACAACTGTACCACTCCGCCCACTCTAGAAAATTGTATGTCTTATTGATGGTGAGGGTATATGTAAGTTGGGTTTCCAGACTGAAACTTTCTTACTGGTTTTGCTAACAATACGTCGGAACGATTATAAATTCCGGCGGGTAATTGAAATGAATACAATTCTGAATTGCAGATACGAAGCTAAGTTGCCGAATAACCCGAATTACCAACATTATCCTGAGTTGCAAATACAAAGCTGAGTTGCCAAAGAACCCAACATGATACGAACTATGACTGCCGAATCACAAAAACGATCTCGAAATGCTAATATGAACTTGAACTGCCGACAACTTTGAGTCATCAATACATTTCGAATTGTTGATGTTAACCCGAATTGTCGACAAAACCAAAATATTAATACGACCACGGGTTGCTGTTACGAACCTGCATTACCGACAAACCTGAATCATCAATAAATAAATACAAATTTGAATCATCTGCTGATCTATGACTGACTCTAAATGATCAATACATTTCGCAAAAGGTTACGGTGCTGTTCTCCCCTCTTATAAGGACAAAATGGAAATCTGGTTACAGATATTCAGAGTGTGCTGCATATATGGAGAGAACACACCCAACAATTGCTGGTCCCGAAAGGCATTGCACCTGAATGTATCACGCCAATTGCCGACGACGACTTAGATTGTCCGCCAAAAAGCAATACCAAGTTTAGAAAGCAATACCCGAAAGGCAGTTCATGTAAAGGTATCAAGTCAATTATCGACGACGACGTAGATTGAGCACCACCAAGTCAAACCAAGGTAAGAAAGCAATATCGCGGCTGAAAACAATAAAGCAGCCGGAGCCGATGGACTTCCGATAGAGCTCTTTAAGACCGATGGTGATGAGCTGTTATCGTGCATAGAGGATGACCAAAAGGTCATCCAAGTGTGTGCTCCAACTACCACGGAATATGCCTTTACCCATCGCATATAAGGCCTTGTCGAATGTGCTATGTAAAAGATTAGAGCCAGTGTTTTCCATCCTGATCGGACCCTATCAGTGTAGCTTTACAGCTAGTAAATTAGCAACACATTGCGGAAAATCTTAGAGAAGACCCAATTGGAATAGATCATCCCTGGCTGAGTGTAGTATTGCTTTGAAGCTCATTAGACCGACTCACCAAAAAAAGTATCTTCGCCCCCATCTAACCCCCCCCCCATCTAAAAAAATATGTTAGGGAAAAAAGCTGAAACACGTGTTTACTTAAATCGACTAAGGTTAAATATGTGTCAATCTGACATTTAATTCAGAAAAATTTCACTACTAAAAACTTAAAAATAAGTTTTCTTAGAATATCCCTGAAAAAAAGGACTTGTCAGGACATTTGTGGGCATGTTATCCATACTGTTGGATGCATCTTTAAAAACTCTTTCCTATGATACTAATATAGCACATATTGTCTCTAGATAAATATCAAAAATCACTGAAAAGCTCAAAAAAAAAAAAAATAACCTTTTTTAAAAACGGTCTACCTTACTGGATTTAATCCTAGGCAAGAAATTGTTTGGGATTCATCATAAAACGAGCCAAGGTACATTTTTGGGGGTACACCGAAAATACTTTTTTTGGCCCGATACAAAAGACTCGCTCTAAAGCTTATACATTTTTTTTTTAAATTCCGTTGCCTGAGTCGAATTCTTCAGTGAAGATTGGCAAGAACCTTACGAATCCATTTTATACAAGACGATCCGTAAGACACGAATTTATATTTTATCTTTTCATCTATCCTTTTTCCAAGTATTCTTGTTTATCGCTTGTCTCTGATATTATTATAATTTAAATTTCACTACTTTTATATTCAGATATTGTTCCTTTCTTCTCTGTTTTAGCTTAAGCCAAGTTCTCTTAACAGTAGGTCATGTTGAGGAAGGACTCTCTGGCATTTTTGTAACTGCTATGAAAAATCCAGGACTGTCAACTACTACTAGTTGATGACGCTTCATGCCAACTACCATAAACACAACCACAAAATAAAAATAGCCAATTTTAACTGAAAGTTACAATTTAATAAAGCAGAAAGAGCAATTGCAATTCAAGTGCATTCTATTAATTTAATTTTAAAAGTGACTGCGGTTCTTGAGAGTTTATTCCGCAATTCTGGAATATCGTTGTATTTATTTTGGAGCATAGCATAGCGAACACAATTATGTGATGCAATATCTCTACTTAAATACATTGAATTACTTATGTCTGACCTAACTCGCCTCATAGCCGCAATCCCACCAGCCAGCCAGCCAGCCAAGCAGTCAGTCAGTATCTTTGCTATCTCTCCAACTTGTTTATGCCACTCGATCCTTACTTACGGGCCGTGATATGAACTTTCCCGCTGGATAGCAAACACACACAGACACAGACACACAGAGAAGTTGGGTCATAAATAAATACTCATGCATTACTTGCAACAAATACCATTAGTGGATACCACAAAAGAAATCAAATTAAAAAAAAAAGAATGGAAACGAACAGAATAAAGTTTCTAAAAAATCTAATTGAAAAATAAGTTATTTTGCTCATGCCAACTCTCTAAGTGTAGGGAAAAAATAGAGATACAAGAAAAGAACAAAAAATACAACGATAACAACAACAACAACAAAAAACGCTAGGAAAACAACACATCTCTTGCATGAGAATGGAATTTTGATACGTCGTCGCCGTTTTCTCTCCTCGTGCCGCATCATCATATAATGTTTGATGGGGTTCCCTCAGCAAGATTCAAAATTGTTGTTGCTTTTTGCACACAGTTTTTTGCCACATTTAATTTTCTTTCTTAGTTAGCTGGTCTTGTTTTTTTTTTTGTTGGTGTTGGTGTATTACTAATGGTAACTTGTTTGGTTACGTTCTCTATGAAGTTAAATAAAGCATTGAGTTTATGCTGCAAAGAGACCGAACGAGTGGCGATGGAAACCAGTTGGCTTTGTGTGTTACAGTGGTCGGGTGGAGATTTGTATGGTTTGTACAGCATCAAGCGGCGAGTTATATTTGCACTGATGTGGCCAGCACCTGGATTTGTAGGCCATTTAACATAAACTTATTTTCCCATTGCATCTAATGAATGAGATATGAAGAACTTCTTGCATTTACATAATGTGAACTGAAGTTGAATCTGATCGTTAGTTAGCTGAGATACTGCTACTAGACGGGAGTTGCAGACCAACAGCATGAAGGCCGCGTGTTATAAACATAATGCTCTGGTCATTGGCTTACACCGTAGGTCATTTGCTTATACATTCATATCTTCAAGCAGTACATTTGTTACTTAATACAACAAAGAATTGCTGAACCCTTTTTTTCAGAGAGATGCTGCAGAGTAGTATTAATAACCATTAATTCTCTTCAAGGATTTTGTCTGGCTATTGTCGTTAAAATCATTTCCCTTTTACAGCAAAATTTTAATTAAATCCCCTCCAAACCACTGTCCTCTCGTACTTGTGCAACAACGGATGAATGTGCTTCTGGCTGGTGTTGTTTCTTTTGTGTGTGAGTGGTATTTTCGCCAAATGAATGAAGGGGGCAAGTACGAAAAAAGTTCAAATGAATTTGGAGGAATGCCATGAATTTCTAAAAAGATTTCATTTTTCATGTTTCCATTTCTTTTCTTCTTATGCACGAAGGGTATGAGTGTGAAGCACGTAATGGTTATGAGAGTGTGAGTTGCATGGCATTCGTATTGTGTTGATATATTTTTCTTGTCGCTATGAGAAACTACTTTAAAAATGAATTTATTATTTATGTTCGTTATTAGCACGAGATTTGATACCCGAAATGAATTGCGGCCACTCATGAGTAGGTACCTTTAGGAAAGGGGTCACTATAAATGAATAGCAAATGATACAACCACCGCAAGAGAAAGATTTAGACTACTGAGAAATGTAGTAAAAATACATAAAAGGATGAAACAGGATATTGGTCGTAAATCGTCATAAAGGCGTTTGAAGTTGGTTTGGATGGTTTAATATTAGAGTTTCTCTTTTTCCCGGACTTTTCATTTCCCGGGAAACCGGGAAAAAATTTTGCCTTTCCCGGGATCCCGGGAATTCCCGGGAATTTTCGCGCAGTAGAAAAACAAGACAAACTATGTTGTTTTTTTTTCAATTTTGCAGTATGAGAAAACATAACAGACGAAAAGCATTAATTTTAATGTGTATGTATATAAAAATATTAGTAAAACAATAAAAGTTAATTTGTCATTTTGAAAATATGTTTTGAAAACAGAAAGATCGTTAATAGTTTCATCAGACAGTCTGTTTCTAATTCTATTTACAAATTGCCCTGTTGTTGAAAACATTCTCTCGCTTTCAACTGATGTTGGCCTTATTGTCAGAAGAGCATTCGATAAAATGGTGACATTTCCCGTTGCTTTTCCACTTGCTTCGTAAAATTGAAAATCCTTTTTTATCGAGCAATTAAGTAGTCTATTACTTGATGTAACATTGCATTTGTTATGGCATCGGTTAAAATATCCTCAAATGGTCTTTCGGTACTAATGTCGCAAATAGGACAATAAGACGATAACGTCTTCTTTAAAAAGACGAGTATAAATTTGTTCAGCGTACGCGATCACATTTTGTTTTGAAGCAGTTTGAAATAAGTTATTAGCATTCTTATCAAATACTGTTGGATCTTTAAGATACTTCACTAAAGTAAAAAATCGCTTGCCCCTACTTTCTTCAATTCGCTTCTTTAAACCTTCTAAAATTTGATCTGCTAAAGGTGTTTTAATTTCCCGGGAATCCCGGACGAATTTCCCGGGAAACCGGGAATTAAAAATGACCGGGATTCCCGGGAATTCCCGCCCGGGAAATCCCGGGAGAGAAACTCTATTTAATATCGATATATATGAAAATTTGAGAATTTAAATATTTGATTTATTAGAATATTCAAATATTTGAATATTTCTGATCGATTTAACTCGGCAAACCTAGAGTGATCCTTGCTAATTGCACTTCAAGTCTACACACAGACCTCCGTATTCGTGGTACTCTGACAGCCGTCAGAGCACGGCTAACTGTGAGGGGCGAAACTTAAAACCCAGGCACTTAGGCTCAGAGTGAGCGGTACCCTGGTCAGCGTCTGACTCAGAATGGACGGCTGTAGCAAAATACTGGCGGGAGGAGGAAACTGCGACGTGGTGCGATGGGCTTGCAAACCGCCACTAATTTTAAAACTATTGCAATGAAAAGAAGTAAGAAAAAAATAAAACGGACCCCGCAAAATGTTGACGACTACCGCAAACGAATTAAAGACCATGATTTGAGGATATGCACCTGGAATGTTAGAACACTGTATAGACCAGGTGCCTCCATCCAACTGGCGGAAGTCCTCGAAGAATGCAAGGCTGAAATAACCACTTTACAGGAAATCCGGTGGACGGGACACGGGCGCTCGCGCATTAAGACGTGCGAAATCTACTATAGTGGCCATGCGGACAAGCACGAGTTTGGATGTGGATTTGTGGTTGGCAAGAGACTGCGACACCTAGTCTCAAGGTTCAACCCGGTGTGTGAACGTATAGCCACCATAAGAGTCAAAACAAAGTTTTTCCACATAACACTTATATGTGCCCATTGCTGCGACAGAAGAGAAAAGCGATGAGGACAAAGACGAGTTCTACGAGAGCTTAGAAAATTTATATGACCGTAGCCTCAGCCACGACATCAAAATTGTACTATGCGATTTTAATGCTTAAATAGGCAGGGAGACCGTATTTGAGCCTACCATCGGAAAATTCAGTCTGCACACCGAAACGTCGAACAATGGCATTATATCACATACATCACGTGGTAGTCGATGGAAGGCACACATCGAGTGATCTGGACGTACGAGTCATCAGGGGTGCGAACATTGACTCCGACCACTTCCTTACCGCAGTTAAGGTACGCACAAGGCAAACCAACGAAAGCCAACGAAAGCTGAACATCAATAAACTGTGGACCACAGAGGTAGCGGACGCCTACTCCAACCACCTAACTCAACTGATGCGGAATGCTCCAACCCCTGATAATATGACATCGCAGTGACAAAATATAGCCGACTCCATAGAACGGGCTGCGAAAAGTGTACTTGGATACTCAAAGCCGTCTCAAGAAGATGCCAGGTATGAATGACGCAATGCCACGAGAAACTGCAGCCAATGGCAACGCGAGCTGTTCGTGAACGGCACAGGGAGAAGAGACGAGTGGCAACTCGTCTTTTTAGACGGAAAAAGATGGAGCTAAAGAAGAGGCAGCATGAGTGCAGAGAGTTGCTCCGAAGTAGAGGGGAAGCTCGAAAATTCTACAAGGGGGTTAAGGCGAGAATGCGTGGAACAGTGTTGCCCTCCTGCAAGGACAGCGATGGTCAGCTAGTGACTCATCCGGATAACGATCTGAAGATAAGATGAGATCATTTCAGAAATTTACTGGATGCGGACACCACTCCAGAAGACCCCGTTCCAATCTATGACGATGGTATTAACTGTCCGAGTCGGAACGAGATACGTGTGGCAATCTCCCCCCTGAAAAACAACAAAGCTGCTGTAGCCGATGGTCTCCCTACTGAATTGTTTAAGGTTGGCGGGGAGGAGCTGATTATGAGCACGCATCAGCTCATGGAGAACATCTGGCTAGAGGAGAGTATGCCCGGGGAGTGGAGTCTCAGTCGGTTATGTCTCATACACAAGAAAGGAGATCCTAGTGAGTGTAAGAACTTTCGTGGAATAAGCCTATTACCAATTGCGTACAAGGTCCCTTCGAGCATATTGTGTGAACATCTAAAGCCATTTGTAGAAAAACTAATTGGACCATATCAGTGCGGCTTTAGACCTGGCAAATCTACGACGGATCAGATATTAACCTTACGACAAATCCTGAAAAAAACTCATGAAAAACAAATCGACACCTACCACCTCTTTGGCGACTACAAAGCTGCCTTCGACTCTCCGATAAGGAATAGGCTTTATAAGGCCATGTCTGAGTTTGGTATTCCTGCAAAGCTGATTCGACTTTGCAGATGTACCTTGAACAACACCAAATCCTCGGTTAAGGTTGGTAAAGATCAGTCTGAACCATTCAACACGGAAAGAGGTCTCAGGCAGGGCGATAGCCTGTCCTGTACACTATTTAATATAGTTATGGAGAAGGTGATGAGAAAGGCTGGTGTCAACATGTCTGGCACCATATTCTACAAGAGCCACATGCCACTAGCCTATACCGATGATATAGACATCATTGGCCGAAATCTGCGGAATGTTACTGCAGTTTTCTCATCACTAGAAAAGGAGTCAGCAAAAATGGGTTTAGCGGACACACAAAAGCTGGGAGCATTCAAGAGAAAAGTACTCCGAAAAATATATGGACTAATCTGTGTCGACGGCGAGTTTTGCCATCGTATGAACCACGGCCTGTATGAGCTTTACCACGACATCGACGTAGCTAAAAGAGTCAGAATGCAACGACTACGATGGCTGGGACATGTTGCCAGAATGGATGTAAATGCTCAAGCGAGAAAGGTCCAAGAGAGACCCAAACTCCGTTGAAAGGACCAAGTCGTAGGCGACTTGCCACCATCTGGTAGGACTAACTGGAGAAAACACGCAGAAGACCGAAGCGTATGGAATTCTTTCATACTTCAGTCCTCAAATTTATAAACCATGTTCGTAAGTTGTAATTGGCCACTATGTAAGTAAGTAAGAATATTTGAATTTTTGAATATTTTCGTATTTGCATATTTGCGTATTTGCATACTTGCATATTTTAATAGTTTTGAATATTTGGAGATGCGAATTTTTCAAATATTTGGTCCTAGTATATTTCTGCATGAATTATCTTCTCATATTAATATTTACTTTTTTGGGACCGGCCGTGGCATAGTGGTTAGAACACGCGACTACCATGCGGGAGATCGCAGGTTCAAACCTGGCTCCAGTCATCTTAAAAGAAAAAAAAAGAAAAAAAACATTTTTTTTTTCATTGTCGGCTCCCCTCGAATGTTGTTGACAGCAACTTCGCAGTATTAAGCGTCGATTCAATCGTCGTGTCTAGTAAGAGCTTCTCAAACAGTGACGTTCGCATTCATCGATAAACAAGTAGGTGCCGTTAGTTGTGAATCTAAAAATAGAAACGCGAGAAGCTATCCCATACCTCATTCATGGGGTGCAAAGGGAAATTAAGTAAGTAAGTAAGTATAAATATTTATTTACTCGATTCCATTATCATTTTATTATCTGCCTCATTGTCATTTTACTGCTGCAATACAGTATCTGCATATTTAATTTTGTTACTATCCGTCCTCTTACTCGTATTTTGTTTAGTCCACTTGGTCCTTTCGCAACTGCTCCTTATCTCTAAGGAGACAAATTACCAGTCATGAATAGTGTTCTCCAAGTGTTGTACCACAGTGTGGCAATTTTAATTTATTAATTTTTCGTGCTTAAAATGTTTTTCCATTTAAGAATCATGTAATTTCTTGCAATTACATGACTGAGAACACTTTGCAGTAACCACACTCACATAAATTACATAGATCTTGGCCAACCGACCGGCATGCTTACATACAATTGTATTACATACACATAGACATATATCCATTGCATAGAATAACAGACGGATGCCTAAGTATATGTGGCGAAGAAAAACGTACTTGGCATTCTTTCTAAGAATGCACTTAATGTAACGATTTAGAAAAATGTGTGATGTGTGTTGCTCTCAAAGATGCAAGTAACTGTTTATATGTATGTATAAGCAAACACATACGACGTAGACAACGCACCACCCTCGAGTGGGACGCACACATTACTATCTACTTACCGTAGCAGTACAAACGGACAAAGTATAACAATAAATTTTAGTATAAAACTATGTATAAATACTTCAAAGTACACAAACATTAAATGCTACAAAGAGAAGAGCACAAAGCAGACAAAAGATGAGATCCTGCTAGGAAATGCTACTTGCCATGCAGGTGAAGTGAATGCCACATCTCGTTGCATGAACATTTTGAACATTGTACGGATGCTTAGGGAAAAAAGACAAAGACTAACATTTGTAGGGCGGGTAAGGGCGACTGCTCAGAAGAGGCATTAAATGCGTTTTGTACATTTAAAACTTGGTCTCAAGGAAGTGGAAAATTGATACGATAGAGGGAGACGTAGAACGGGACGAATCATACTATTGCATTGCAATTGACACCATATGCATCTCTATCTCACGGCCAGGAAAGATGTAAACTAACACGAGCACCTGAAATATTTTAGTTTTAGTTTTCGTTTTACTATTTGTTTGTTTTTTTATGCGTCGTTCTCTAAGGTAAAAACTAACTTCTTGTTTACCGAAGAATCGGTAAACTTTTTAAACATTTATATTCCTAAGACACTTCATGTGTTACGGCAGCAGTGAAAGTATGGATAAGGCACGGTGCATGTAAAGGAAGCTTTGTTGCGAGGTAAATGATAGGTGTCAAATCCGATGTGAGTGGAATTTAAATCGTGAAAGTATATTTAGATATGTTTTGTACTGATCAAACGTCATACTCAAAGAATCGAAGAGGAACACCGATTCTGCACACAAACCTTAAATGATATCACCATTTTGTAAAACTTTGGGATTATTGTTAATTTATGGAAGGTAGCAGAATGGGAGGAGTAAATCTTCGTAGGGCTTACCTTTTAATACAAATTATTAAAAGCAAAGAAGATTTCCTTTTAGAAATTATTGGGGAAATATTAATTTTCCAAAAATAGAATAATTTGTATGGAAAATAGCAGGGGCCAGCACAAAGTGGAACACTTCTATTCGTCAATTGTACGAAATTCGACTGGACTCAGACCTCTTGCAACAAAACTATATATGATGGGGATAGAAGCAAAGGGATTCAAGTGACAAAAAGTTAATTTCGAGATATTCGCCTTCAATGTTTTAAATTCTAGTGCAAACCATTATTTGAACTGTTTTTCGGAACGGGGTATGGCAAAGGTTTGAGGTTTTTGTGGTTTTATCACTATTCAATAAGTCTTGGAAAATCTTGGACAACCCTTTACAAAATGTACCTTAGCAATTCATGATGGGCCAGCCAACTATGGAAGGTGCTACATGAATCCTTATAATATACCTACTCTGATTGAGGAGAGCGAAGCCAGGTCCTCTATAAAACGTTGCCTTTATAGCATTATCTCCTACGGACAAGAACGTTGCAACTTCAAAGAAGATTCTCCATCGTCTCAGACATATCTTCGTCCTTAAACTCGCGGTGAAATTCCACAAGCTTGTCTTATATAGCCCCGTACAGACTAACCATGTCTTTCGATTGGGATTTGCCACAATGTAGAATTGATCGTTTTCATTGCAGCTTAAATATATTCCATTATAGCCTACGTCGGGATCTAAATGGCCAATGTCTCAGGCTGAAAAACAGTGCATTTACTATTTAGCCTTAAAGAAGAGCTAAGCTGCAAATTATCCTTGTATACACCAGCTCCAGTACAATGTTTCATTGTCAACCCCTCCATGAAAACAGAAATACAATTGCTATAGGGAAGCCCGCCGTCATCCCATTCCAATATTTCTTCAAAAAATCAGAAGATTATTCTTAGTAAGGCCATCCCGCAACACCAGTTATTCATATGTTATTATTATTGGGCAGAGTATATCAGTGTACAGCCACATTGCAACCTTTGGACTGAGTCCCTACATCTTACCAACAGAGTTCTGGCACTCATAAAGATCGTTGACATCTCTCAATACACGTTTACGTAATGTTCCGTGACCAATTCAGGTTGTGTTGTAACGAGAGAAACACCTAAGTATTTACTTGGCCTATAACGAGAGCTTCAATTCTACGCTATTCAGTATCGGTGTCCCGAAGTTCTTGATCATATATATAAGGTTGTCAAAAAAGTCTTGCGGTATTTCCGCAAGCTTGTCTTTTCGTCGCATCGGTTCACTAGAGCTTTTTGGAAAGCTCTTTTCACGCGCTAACACGTGTTTGATTTATTGTTGTTTGTTTTTAGTCGTTCGTGAGTTATAGCGTCGCAAACATGGAGCAAAATAAAGAGAAAATACGGCATATTTTACAGTACCACTACGATAAAGGCAAAAATGCATCTCATGCTGCCAATAAAATTTGTGCAGTTTATGGACCCGATACAGTTTCCATTTCCACCGCACAACGATGGTTTCAACGTTTTCGTTCTGGTGCAGAGGTGATCGAAGATGCGCCACGGTCCGGAAGGCCTGTCGTTGAAAATTGCGATAAAATCGCTGAATTGATCGAAAGAGACCGGCATAGTAGCAGCCGTAGCATCGGCCAAGAGCTGGGCATGAGTCATCAAACCGTTATAAACCATTTGAAGAAGCTTGGATTCAAAAAGAAGCTCGATGTATGGTTGCCACATGTCTTGACGCAAAAAAACATTTTTGCCCGTATGGATGCATGCGAATCGCTTCTGAATCGCAACAAAATCGACCCGTTTTTGAAGGGGATGGTGACTGGCGATGAAAAGTGGGTCACTTACGATAACGTGAAGCGCAAACGGTCGTGGTCGAAAAGCGGCGAAGCTGCCCAGACGGTGGCCAAGCCTGGATTGAAGGCCAGGAAGGTTCTTCTGTGTGTTTGGTGGGATTGGCAGGGAATCATCCACTCTGAGCTGCTCCCCTATGGCCAAACGCTCAATTCGGACCTGTACTGCCAACAACTGGACCGCTTGAATGCAACACTCATGCAGAAGAGGCCATCTTTGATCAACAGAGGCCGAATTGTCTTCCATCAGGACAACGCCAGGCCACACACATCTTTGGTGACGCGCCAGAAGCTCCTGGAGCTCGGATGGGAGGTTCTTTTGCATCCACCGTATAGTCCGGATCTCGCACCAAGTGATTACCACCTATTTCTGTCCATGGCGAACGAGCTTGGTAGTCGGAAGTTGGCCCAAGAGAGTCCTGTGAAAATTGGCTCTCCGAGTTTTTTGACAATAGGGAAGCGAGCTTCTATAAGAGGGGCATTATGAAGTTGGCATCTAGTTGGGAACTCGTCATCGAACAAAACGGCGCATATTTGACTTAAATCGATTTTATGAACAATTGAAAATTTAATATAAATACCGCAAGACTTTTTTGACAATCTTTCGCACGGTCAGCAGTACATTGCCTTTTCGCGTGTTGGAGAATTGTCTTCGTGGTTTGATTTTGCGCCGAAAAAACAAATCGAAAAACATTGTCAAACACTCTCTACCGTTTGCAATTTCATTCAGTTGAATCACATTGAATTTTGAACTCTTTGTGTCTTATGATCGCTCTGGTGTTTATCTGAAGGCGTTAAATTGGGGCGAGACGAAGTTCGGCGGGTCCGCTAGTATAAATATACAAATGATCAACATCAAAATCTGAATCGATTTTAAGGTGACCGTCTGTCTGTCTGTCCCCGCGATTACTTAAAAAACAGTTTGAAGATGAGCAAGTTCGGGCAAAAACTATTCCCATGTCACATCCAAACTGCCCCTTTTTAGGGGTGTCCGTCTATCTGTCCTCGCGATTACAGTAGTCGTTTAAGAAATATCGAACTGGAATTTGGAATGGATGTTTATATCCTCTAAGCAGAGGTTAAGTTCTAAGATGAGCAAGATCGGACAATTACTATCTCTACCTCCCATTCAAAATCCCTTTTAGGGACTGATCGTCTGCCCGTTCCCGCCGTAATTTAAGAAATATCGAGCTGAGAAATTTTGATTGAAAGCTTCTAACTTTAAAGCAGAGTTTGAGTTTTAAGATGATTAATATTGGTCAAAAACTAATCCCACCTCCCATGCAAACTTTCCCTTTTTGGTGTCTGTCCCTGCGATTTTAGCCATAGTTTCAGAGATATTGAGCTAAAATTTTGTGTGCATGTTTATTTTCCCTAAGCGGAGGTTGAGTTTTAAGATGAGGAATATCGATCAAAAACTAATCCCACGGTAAATCAAGAATGAAAGATCAAAGCATGCTTTGATGGAATCAAAAAAGAAAATTCTCGACATTTATTCTTATGTTTATTTTATTGCGTGCAATATCTAACGCTGTCAACGTTACCATATGGTAACAGTCGTCACTAATGGGTTAAATGTAAAAAAATACGTCATTTCGTATGGGAGGTACAATAAGGTGTAAGGTAATATAGCCAGTCAGATTTGCATTAGCGTTTTTCTCGGCCAAAACTTGACTGAATTCAGTATACTTACAAAATATGACGGTGAATTAGGTCATTTGTATTGACGATACCTAAAGGTGTATGGCCAATGTTTCGGTTTCTGGTGTTTTGTCTAGCAGTTTGCCGATTTGAAGTTATAAGAGAAATATAAATTTTTCAAAAATCGGTTAGGTACCTGAATGGTTTGAACTATTCTGCCTATTTACAATCCATATAATTATTTAGAAAACTATTGACGCTGGTAAATTTGCATACAGATTGGTGTATTACGAACTCACTTTATCACACTATTCCTTACTTCCAACATCACTGTGAGCAACTCCCAACCCTCCTAAATACACTTTTCCCTTAACGCAAAGCAACAGTCAAATGCACCAACTCTTTGGGATACCTTTCAAAGCAAACACACACATGCACACATTCATTCATATATGCCAACACTTATACACATTTAACTTTTGGCCATTGTTAAACGCAATTGCACTTGTGTGCTTCATACACAACGCATTTAAGAGATAGTGAAGAAGAGAAAAAACAAGAGACTGCATAAAATCGGATACTAGAACTAAGATCCATATCCTAGTCACAGGAGGGTAAGGATGATCATATTTATACATTCATGTGTACTCGTTTGTATGGGAAATGGAGAAATGGGTAAATGGAACTAAAATCTCTCTCACACACACACACATGATTTCAAGAACATTCCCAGGAATACATGTGCAAACAGAAACAGATAAGAAAATGTCAAGTGTTTGTGCTACATGGGTGGGCCAGGAGGGTGCCATTACACAACTTTTGTTGGTAAAAAGCATAGCTTACATGGAACACAAATCTTTGAAATGGAACCGGCAGATGTTTTTAAGAAACGTTGTTATTTTTTTTTCTTTCTTCAACTTTTTACCATTTGTTTACAATTGTTGTTGATAAAAGTATTTTATTGATTGTTGATGCCGTTGCTGTTTTTTTTTTGTCGATGTTGTTTTAAGGTACAATAAATAAATCTTTATGCTAAAAATTGCATTTGAAGTTTTCTTGTTCAATGTACAATAGTTGTTTTTATTGTTTTTTGTGCTGTGATGTTGGTTGCTGTTATAGTTTGCATACAGCTTGAATAAATTGAAGTAAATTGTAGGTCTATTGTCATAGATAGAATGAACGTACGATAGGAAAGTTAGCATTCTTTGTGAACATTTTTACAGTAGCTTAAATAATTTGCTGTATATTTTTTTATCATATGTATGGAAATATATCATTCATTTTCAGTTATTCTTATTTCAATGCTTCTTTTCTATTTTAAGAGGGCATCATTTCACTCAGCTTAAAGTCAACACAGTTCACTTTACTTTAAAGTGTATTGTATACAGTGTTTGCTATTGAATTTTACCATCTACACACACAGAGGGTGCACTTTCGTACAAATCATTCGTTATAGATTAACAAACATAACTAAAGTATCAGTTTGTTTTAGACAAACTAAGTGTAGAACTTTTTCATACCCTTACTTTTGTCCGCAAAATTTCATTCATTTGATTCTTTGTTGTTGTTCTATTTATTGATTTCCTTTGAGATTTTTTCTTTTCGGTAGTTCAGTTACCAATTTGTTTATTTTCGTATTGAAACTTGTGTGATGCTTAAACTTTTATTGATTGTAAAAGCAGTAGATAATACGGGTCAGGGGCAGCCATGTAGATTGGCAGCAGTTGGTTGCTTTTGGTTTAGAGTGGTTTGTTTATAGAAATACGCAGGCATTTGTGGAAATGCAGGTTCACATTGAATTCTCCCAAAATGTACTACTGCAACGATCAAAGAAGTATAATGTGGAAAGAAGAGATTTTCATCAACTGATGTTAGATGAAAGTACAGCCAAGCTAAAGTGCTAATTCAGTTGGTAAACAATGGACGCATAGTGGTGCGAAAAGGAAAGTTAATTGAATTTACTGGTTTTGCAATGTTATAAGATTTGGTTAATTAGGGTGACCAAAAATGAATTTTAAGGTTTGTGGAAATTTTAATTGGTGGTAGATAAGAGTGATAAGATCACAAGAGGAAAGTATAAGTTATGACCTGCAAAATATTAAAGATTTAGGGTTCTCGAGTAAATAATAAGGGTTTTAACAAATGTATACAACAACAAGTTAGAAAGTTTCAGTCGAGTAAACCGACTTACAAATACCCTCACCCTCAGTAAAAACATAAAATTTGCTTAACAAAAAATAGAATTTGGACACTATCGCTTTGGGTTTACTGATATTATTACTTGATTTCTAAAGTGGGCGGAATGGTAAATTTGTATGGGAGGTATCAGAAGGGGCGTGACTTGACTTCCAATTTTTCCTCCAAAAGTTTATCCTGTTATAGCTTAACAAAATAAAGAGTTTGGGCACGATCGTTTCGGGTGTATTTATATTACTTGTCGCTTTCTAAATTGGCCGGAATGGGACATTTAAGTGGGAAAAGATTGGAACAGCCAGTTCAAAAATTAGTCATCATTTTCATGTTGTTTTACCCAGTAGGCTATTGGATATTCACAATCCACAACCAGGCGAAATACACGTTAAATACACTGAGGTGAGTGCACGCTCTCATAGAAACCAAACACAAATGTATAATAATAGATTTTACAAAAATATGACATACTTCTGACCGGGCAGACTTCGTCCTGCCTAAAAAAGTATTGACTTACATGTTATTTTGTTTTTGGGTGGAATATTATTCTCATCGAAATAAAACAAAAAATTTTAAGGCATATTAAAGAACTAGTGGACCCGGCAATGCTTAGCTATTGCTTAATTGTCGAATACCTATAATATGTTTGGCATGCCTACTTAAAGGGCTGAGCTTAAGCGTCGCGACGCGTCGTTCTTGTACGCTCTGTAAACTATTCGTTATCCCAAGTTACTCCTTAACCTGATCAAACTAACAACGTCCCAACTATACTCTGTGATACAATTAATTGTTCTTTATGTGCACACTCAAAGTATTTTTCAATACAATAAAATCTACTTTTTGGTTACAATGAAGTATTCTTTGATACCTTAAATGTTTTTTTTAATAATAATTGTTCTTTTTTTTGTACAATAAAAGCACTTTTTGGTACACTAAATTGTACTTTTTGGAACAATAAATGTACTTTTAGTACACTAAATAAATTTTTATTATCTGTATATCAAATATTATCGCTCTAGGGCTAAAACAGTTTTGTCACGCTCCCTCCGCCCACTGGTCCAAAATGCAATCTACATATTCATATTCGTGTTGTCGCGTACTATCTAGGTGTCTCTAGGTATAAAATACAGTTTTCCACGCCCACTCCGCCCACCGATCCAAAATATTAATTTCGTTTGTTTATTTATATGCGTGTAGTCGAATACTACCTGTATATTTAATTTTATGCCTCTAGGACTAAAATACAGTTTTTCCACGCCCCCTTCCCCCAATAATGGAAAATTAAAATATCGTCTACATATTCATATTCGTGTTGTAGTGTACTATCTGGGTGCTAAATTGTATCTCTCTAGGGCTTCAATACAGTTTTGCCACGTCCACTCCTCCTACTGACCCAAAATTCAAAATTTGTTTGCATATTTATATTCGTGTTGTCGAATGCTATCTGTGTATTAAATTTTATCTCTTCACTCGCTCACTGATCGAATATTTAAATTCCGTCTGTATATTCATATTCGTATTGTCGAGTACTATTTGTATACCGAATTTTATTTCTGTGGGGCTAAAATACCGTTTGGTCACACCCTTTCCGCCAACCGATACAAAATTTAAAGTTCGTCAGCATATTCATATTCGTGTAGCCGAGTACTATCTATGTACCAAATTTGATTTCTCTAGGGCTAAAATACAGTTTTTCCACACCCCCTCCGCCTATTGACCCAAAATTAAAATTCTGTCTGGATATTCATATTCATGTTGCCGAGCACTATCTATGTATCAAATTTTATCTCTCTAGCTCTAAAAATATGTTTTGTCACGCCCACTATGCCCATCGGATCCAAAAATAAAATTTCGTCTGAATCATCATATTCGCGTTGTTGAGTACTATCTGGGTACCAAATTTTATATATCTAGCTCTAAAAAGAATTTTGGCACGCCCACTACGCCCATTTGCCAAAAATTAAAATTTAGTCTGCAAATTCAAATTCGTGTTGTCGAGCACTATCAGGGTTTTAGATTGTATCTATCTAGCTCTAAAAAAGTTTTGCCACGCCCACTCCGCCAACTGGTCCAAAATAACAATTTCGTCAGCATATTCATATTCGTGTTGTCGAGTACTATCTGGGTATCAAATTTTATACCTATAGCTCTAAAAAATGTTTTGCCACGCCCTCTCCGCCCATTGGGTCCAAAATTTAAATTTCGTCTGCATATTAATATTCGTGTTGTCGAACACTATCTGGGTATCTCTCTAGCTCTGAAAAAAATTTTGCCACGCCCACTCCGCCCATAGGGTGAAAAATTACAAAATATATAGCCTATAGTTATTTCCATATAGTACACTAACTGTCTTTTAAATTTCATTAAAATCGGTTCAGCCGTTTAGGCGTGATTGAGCAACAAACATACAAACAGACAGACATTCACATTTATAATATTAATAGGATAATATATTTTTTAATGATGAAATGAAATTTATTGCAATGCTTTTAACAATACGTGAATGGGAGAACCAAAGGAGTGTAAATACGTTAATCAGTGGGTCTTTCGACACATGAACATGCAGCATACAGTTGTTTATGCTAAAAACATGGATTTTCTAAATTCAAGCCGAAACTTGAATATACTGCCCTTCATCCTTATTTATTGCCATCGCAAATTCTAACTAAAATGGAAACTGTAATCTGTTGAAATCAAACGGCAACGGTGTGGGTATCATTATCATTGGAATACATATGCGAAATACATCGGTTCTTTTATATTTTCTGGTAAAACTAATTTAAGAAGGACAACTCAATCATGTATTTCTTCTTAAATCCTGTAATGCGCGATTAAGGGGTTCCAACGATTTTTTTGTATGCCTCACAATGATTTGATATGTTTGAAACATTTTTTTATACTGATATTACATGCATTTATTGCGCTATTCTGCAACGTCCAAAAGAGTTGCGCAATACGCGAGGATGCATTATTCAGCGGAATACGTTTTGCGATCAAACATTTGCGAAAATCAACGATATTAAGATCGATGGGTGAATCAAGGAAATTAAATCCAACACACCCATTCGTTGCTCTACCTGTAATAGATGCATATAATAGATGAGAATTCTTAAGTATTCGAATTGTTTTTTCAGTCGTTTATCTCGGTCACATACAACACAGATCTCAAATAACGTCATACCAAATATCAAGACTAATGGTGCTATAGTCCTCCAGCTATTGCGTTTGTATGATAGAATTAGGCAGGGCCAAACGTTTTTGGCCTGAACACACATACTGGTGTTTATTCCACACCCTTTTCCAATCCCGCCCTTTCTCTTTAGAATACGTATATTGATCTTATTGAATCCACACAAAATTTCATAACCATTCGCACAATAGTTCTTCAGATATAGCACTATAACAAATTATGTCCAATGGATGGACCACGCCTACTGATCTAGTACTTCAGATATCGGACTTTAACAAATAAGGTCCTATAGGCGGCGCCATTCCTACTAATCTAGTACTTCAGATACCGCACTTAATAAATTAGCTCCTATGTGCGGACCGCGACTAATAACCTAATCCCGCCAGTTTTTGACATGATAATATTGCATCCACACCTAATTTAAAGTCACTTATTGTAATTATGGTGTGGAATGGGTGGGCCACACCTCAACATCGGTTCAAACAAACCCAATTTAATTTTTTTATACATAAATGTATCATTTATCGGTGTCATTTGAAATTTTAAATATTGACTAATTTAAATTTTCACAATTTACAAATTTTGGATAATTTTTGTTTAGAAAAAATCGAAAATCGACTCAGTGAATGGACCAAATGTGTCTAATGCTATGTTTAAGTAACCTATAACCATTCTCGGAAGATTGCCTTTCTAATGAAACTGGTTTGTTGCACATCGGTAGTATGGTTTTAAAGTCAATAGCGATCATAGGTAGAAACAAATGTTCACCTTAAATATATAGATAGGTAGATTACGCCGTTGAAATTTATTTTCGAAGGTATTTTAAATCAGTGGTAGGCATAACCGAACGCACACTAAAATATAGTGTGCTAGTGTGCGATCGCAGAACAACCGTCAGCCCTGTACAAGTGTTAAATGTTGTGCTCTCCCAACAAATCTCATGCTCTTCCAACAATTGTATTGGTGTGTTTGTTTTTGTGTTGAATGCGAAACAAACGTGTGCGGTTTTGCTATCATAACACTCAAGCAGGGACTGATTGGTTTGAATTAAACAAAACTTTCGAGTACGTGTGAATTGCCGGCCTCGCGATGTCTTGCCTGTTACTGCTTTAAATAGATGACATAACATTAATGTACAAGGTTTAGTTAACGCACAATGGGAAATGCGGTAGGAAGCGTCTAATAGCACTTGTTGTGAAATTGGTGAAGAGGGTATACATATGTCACCACAATGGTTTTAAAGTGGTAGAGAAGTGTCCATTTTACTGATGTTTGGTAAGACTATACAGTTAATATTAATTTTGTATTAATGTTGCTGTTTTTGAGCAATAGCCTGGTTGATGTTGATTTAAGGATATCGGTTGATTACATCTAATGGATCTGTGAATTAAAAAATCCATACAAGAAAAAGTCTAACGAAGTCCAATCGCATTTTGCTGACCAATTGAAGTCACCTCTGCGAGAAATAACCATATCCTCAATGCTTTCATATGGAATATATGGAAAAGTGTGAGCCCAGAGACATTTCCTGCTGATTCTTATGTAAAATGGTCGAAAATCACTAATTTTTATCAAGTACCGTTCTCTCGAGACGCCCCCTTTTCCTGGATTTACTAGAATAATAACAAAAAGTAAAGTAAGTAACTAAAACTGAATTGGGAGTGCGTCCCAAGAAAACGACTGATTTTTATGTTAATTGACCTCCTAAATCTGAATGTCTTCCCCATTTTTTATACCCTCATCCTAAGGATAGGAGGCTATATATCATTTAATACGATTCAAAAGTGTAACACATACAAGTAGTCACTTTAGACCCTATGCTTCTTTGAACCAAGTTAAATTCAAGACTGTTTTACTCGTTTGAGCCGTGTCCGTCTATCTGTCCGGTTGGTATGCACGATAAGTTTCAAAAGACGTAACTAATTGTTCTGAAACGAGGCGTAGGCTCATATTTCCTCAAAACTACTTACGGTATTGGATATGGCCTACATGGCCACTCTCCTTCCGGTACCTCCAATACAAGTGTACCATACCGCCCATTTTAGAAATTAAGTAATAATAATAATACACCCAACGCGATCGGGCCCAAGTTCCGTATTTAGTAAAACTGTAGCAGGATAAAGTTTTTTTAAAAAAAACTGGAAATCTAGAAACACCCCTTCTGGTACCTTAATTTCCCTTTACACACCATGAATGAAGTACGGGATAGCTTCTCGCGTTGTTGTTAATTGACACGCTTTCTATTTTTAGGTTTACAACTTCCGATTGACTGCCGATTGACTAGACACTTATACTGCGACGTTGCTGTCGACAACATCGAGGGGGCCGGCAATAAGATAAGAATTTAGATGACTGGAGGCGGGAATCGAACCCGGGATCTCCCGCATTGTAGTCGCGTGTCCTAACAACTATGCCACGGCCGGTCCCCTTCTGGTACCTCCCATACAAAAAAAAGTACCATTCCGCCCAATTTAGAAAGCGAGAAGTAATATAAATACACCAGAAACGATTGTGCCCGAATTCTGTATTTTGTTAAGCTATAATAGTCTAAACTTTCGGAGGAAATATTGGAAGTTCAGTCACGCCCCTTCTGGTACCTGTAATGTACAAATCTGCCCACCTCGGCTCGACTTTCCTATTTTTCTTTGCTTCCATTTTCTCGTCCCGCAAAACGGCGGTCGTTGGAAAATTATGAGTGTGATATTCAGTCATTTCACAAAAGAGTCAGCCATTTGCTCAATACGTACTCCCCACTCAGTTACTCACTTCACATTTTTTGTTATCATTCAAGTAAATTAAAATTTACGGGAAAGGTTTCATCATAAGGTTTTTCGAAATAATACGGACCAATAATACCACCGGCCCAAAATCTGTATCATATCATAACTTTTCATGGGTGAATTGCGACCTAAGGAACCTGCCTTGGGTTGGCGTTGTGCCAAATACAACAATTGTGCTTATTAACATAGCCATTTATTCAAAAATGTGTCTAGATACTAAAGATGATTTTTCGTCAAAATTTAGGGTCTGCTTCTAAATTATACGAAGCCCAGACCAGTAAGTTTGTTTGTGGTCATTAACTTCAAGCTCCTGAGTTAGTTTGATTTTGTATGGGTGCAGGTCCAAGTACCGATGCACAATTTGCCAAGTTAAGGCCTACGAAAATACGAGTTCTGGTACACGGCAAGGAATTGGCTGCTTTGGGTTGTACTGTACACTTCTTGCAGCGGCGATGTTCTCCTCCAGTCTGGCGTTGCTTTGACGTAAATGTTTTTGATCCAAACGTTAGAGAATCGATTTTAAAAGATTTTTCTGACTATCTAGGACTTAAGTGCATCTTCCATAAAATGGGTGCAAGGCTCGCAACGTTTGCTCGAACGACTATCCATTTTGATAATATGGATAATATATTTTTTTTATTTGGATGTGCTACTCAATCGTATAATTTGCAATGGTAATTTGGCTTCAGTAGCTAAAGAATAAGCATTAGGTAAGACAGACGCCGCCGAAACTGTATCACCGGAAAAGGCTGCTGACATTTTCCCACACCAATTTTAAAACCCTTTATTTTTACAAAATTATAATCCAAAACAAAATTATCAGTTTGCCAGAAGACAATCTTTTACCTTGAACTCACTTCGTACGGTATCCTCCATATATATCACAATAGTCCCTAAAATGTGGTAAGGGTGATAAAGATTTTTGGGCGAATTGATTTAAAAATTGAGATCAGCAACTTTTTTTTACGTCTAACTTAGTAATTTAAAGGGTAAATCTAACCCCTTACCTTCTCATATTAAATGTCCTATTTATTTCCCAACAACCTAAATGACACTTAAATATTTTTTTGTCATAACTTGTAATATATGCACTATAATGTATTAAAACTTTATAAGTGGGGGACGTAATATTGCCCCATCTTTGACCTCCCATTAAAAAAAAAAAACTATTTGTTAATTAAGATGTTTTAGCTATGAACTTAGTGAACTGTACTAATATAAAATAATTCTAATCATATTGTGTACTAGCACTTGATACAAATTTTCATTTTAGTACAGTTTCCCTTAACCCTTTGCATTAGAGAAAATTTGCGATGTAACCAAGAACATAAAGTTAGGTCATTTGTCATTTAGTACAATTGAATGAAAATTTCTGTAAAGATCTTTTTATCACACAACTTCCGCTTTAACCTATTTCAAAAAATACTTACACCTTTCTTGGTTATACATTGTCTACTTATCACCTCATGTCTAATCTACCGTTTAGACTTAATTTTGATGTATTTTGAATTTGTATCTTTTTTATTATTACCATTGTAACCTTGGCTTAAATGTACCATTCTATTGTGATTTGTAAAGTAGTATCCCGATAACTCGACTGAATTATTGTGAATGAATTTATCTTAAAACTGAGCTTTCGGATATTCCACTAACTTACATTTTTTGTTACAACATTGTAAAAACGTCACTTACTTTTTACCACTCCAACGGTGAGCAACAAACAATAAATCTGAATTGAAACGATTCTAACAGAGTTTCATTTAACTTCTCTTTTTATTGCTACACCGCGGCATACATCTCATATTGCAACGAGATTATATGCCTTTTTATATTTGCTAATTGGTCTAAGCTACAACGGCCAACAAATCTAACAACAACAACCATCATATTTGTCGCTCTTCAGCTCATCTGGTCGAGCAAAACCTACTTGTCATCATCGTCAACACCGCTTCTCATTCGTCGCTCTTTATCGTCCCCTTGCGTCTTGGCCAACATCGTCATCTACCTCAACAAACATCTGCAGTTCGTCGTACCCTTTAAAACCTCTCAAAATAGTTCACTTGCATTCTCTACCGCTTTAGCTATTGCCCGCAACCCCCGCTGTCTACAGCAGCCAGTTGGAGATTTACAACCTCCAGCACCAATCTTCTTCACCTCATTTAAAACTATAACAAAATACATTATCCAGGATATCCCGAAACAACTTTTAAACATAACTTGTTTTGTTTTACATTCGATTTTGCTATAGCAAAAACAATACCAAACAATAAACATGTGAACTCAAGTTACTATTAGTTTTCAATTTATACCAAAGAACAAACAAAGGGCCAAACTATCAAAGATATCCTTGTGTCTATGGTAATGTGAACACAAAGAAAGAAAATATCATTATGTTAGTATTATTTGCATACATAAAGCGTTGAATGAAATGATTTATCGCTAAGGTCGATGTGTGTAACGAAGAATGGGAAAGTCAGGCACAAGATAAATAGTTTTCATAGCAACGAGTACAACAGAAGTTATGTTTCTTGGTTTCCGCTACAAAAGAAATGATAAATTGTTGTGCAAGTAAGTTTTGTTTGGCTCAGAGGCATTGCATTGATTGTTGCATTGATGCGAGTGCATTGGCGGAAGGCAGGCGGGAGTGGAAAATGCAAAAAGAAATATAATATGCAAAAAACAATACAGCAAAGAAAGAATAAATTCTCAAAGGAATATCAAAAGTTTTCTTTGAAAAAATTCCTGTAATGGAGAAACAAATTATTTTGAGGTTTATGAAACTCATTCTTTAGTATTTGGATTGTATTGATATAATGAAGAGAACGTTTTAATGAATGTAAAAAAATATTGGAATTTCAGTGATAGTTGATTAAAGGGATTTATATTGTGCTGAGTAATAATGATTATTTAGTGACAATCTCCAGCAAAAAAATTGTTTGAATATGCTATAAAAAGCTTAAAGATGGCAGTGAAGGTAGTAAAAAGTTGTGTCACTACCAGTTTTACATAGGGTTATCAATGTATCAAACCATAATTCAAAAATGTTCCGAATTCAATTTTAAAGTGATAACTTTCGCTTTTTGGCTAGTACTGGCGCATTATTTATTGACTACGTTTATGTAGCAATTTACATCCGAACTAGCAGGAGCCAATAACATTTCTCGGTTTTCATAATTGCAGCATTAGTAGTTTCGTTCAGATGATGCTGCCATTTTAACAGCTATTTTTCTTGGTTTACTTTATAATAAAACCCCTGCAGAAATTTAATCAGGCAAACTGACTGTAAAATATCCTCACCCCATGTCCCTTCTCAAAAATTCTGGTAGATATAGATTTACACTGAGTTATTAAAATTTACCGATTTTTAAAATAATGTATGAAGTAAGAAGTCATTAATTCTTTATGGATGTACCGAAAGTGCTTTTACAGTACCAACTGAGAACTTAGGAAAAAGATGCAATGTGCACAGTCTAAATTTCGCAAAATAATCTCAAACGAATTCCCAATTTTTATGTATCACCAGTTTACAAATCTTTATTTTTTGTCAGCTGCAGAGTTCTAGATATTTTTTTTCTATAGATTTCAGCCTCCTAAACACGAATATAAGATTAAAAGATTTTTCCTCTGATTAGTTCTCAAGATATGCATTTTTGTATTATTTTGCAAATTTTTTATGAGATGCATCAGCTTATTGGAGAATAATTCGTAAACGCGTCCAACGATTTGAACAAGAGTGGTCTTCATTTAATGGTAATGTTCTCCCCTAAAACCTTTATATATAAGCTTTTAATATTGGTTGGGTAGTTTTGATAGCAGGAGCATTTAAAGTTTAAAAAACTAATATTTTTGTGCATAAATCACGGTTTTAAATTTATAATAAAATTTATAAAAAATATTAATCGCAAAAGTAAATTCAATTTCATAAATTAAGTATAAAGATTGGACTTCCCGAGCAAAACAAGCCATCCTTTATAAAAATTGAGTAATACGAGGGAGAGTTAAACGTTTTTTAAGAAGACACTACAAATGGTAAATTTTTTGATTTTAAGCCTATCACGGTAGGCTTAAAGCTAAACTTTACGTTGCATGAAAATTACGATTAAAAGTGGAAATGGCACTGTATTCTGGGTTGATCATGCATCACAAAAAAGTTTCAATTGAAATCCTAGCTGATCCTTTTTAGAAAATATCGATTTTTTTTTCATTTCTGCCGACTGGACCAAAAGTCTGTTTACTTTTTAAGCGATGACAGTAAAAAACTGGACAAACAAGATAAAAACTGTTTATTTATTATAAAAGTACACCAATAGGGATTCATGCATGATCATTAATTATTTCGACATTGCTGCAACCTTGAGACTTAAAGTGCATTTTAAGCCTGCATTCCAGAATAGATTGATCCACTTGTGTCATTACCAAGGATTCTGCGCTGTAGAGCAAGACAGGTAGGATCAGATTCTTGAGTTCAGATTTAAAGAGATCGCAGGACAGACTATCGCCTTGACTAAAGCCTCGCTTGGTAGAAACTGGCTCTGACAGATTTTTGCCAATTTTCACTGAAGACTTCGTGTCAGTCAGTGTCATCCCGCAAAGTCGAATTTGCTTCGCGGGGATACCAAACTCAGCCATAGCACCCAACAATTTCTGTCGTATCGGACTGTCGAATGCAACTTTCGAATTATATTTGAAAATTCTTTTTACACGTTATTTGAGTGGATCAACAAGTCGAAGTGAATCTCGCCGAAGATGATAGTGACAATGATGAATGCGGTGAAATAGTAAAAGTCAAAAAATCATACAAGCTCATTAAAAACTTGTCTTAAATTATCGCAAAATTGTGGAAGCATGTTAATTTATTTAAGAAGTCGAGCGAAAAACAAAGAAAATTGCAGAGCTATGTTTTCCAGGAGCACAATAAAGAATTAAGGCTCATTGATGTGAAACACAGGTGGATCTCCTTATCTTCAATGATTGAACAGTTTCAAGAATTAACCCATGTGTCAACCGTGCCCTTAGAAGAAATACAAATTTTGAGAGATTTAAGCTTAGCGCTCGCAATTAAAAGATTATCAAATGATTCAGCCACTCTAATCCGCTGAAGGAGTATATGCGTTTATCCTGTAACAGCTCAAAAATATGGATTCCGCATATGCTCGGGAGCTGCGAGATACAATTATAGCAAGATTTAAGGAAAGAAGAATACAAACGTTGTATAGCCTAACAAGCTCATCCTCTGTAAAGTATTCTAAAAAGGCGGAAACGATGGAATATGCGAACGAACTTTTTAAAAGACTGTATCCTGCAATTTCCCAAACAACTGTAGAGTCTAGTAACAGTTCAGATTGTGAGATGAAGGAAACTCCTAATGGTAGTCAACGATAGTAACGATTTAAACAGGACAATAAATAACATCCAAAATCCAGCAGTGAAAACCAATTGCAATTACACAAGACTAT
Organism: Muscina levida; assembly: GCA_964034835.1. Lineage (NCBI taxonomy): Eukaryota > Metazoa > Arthropoda > Insecta > Diptera > Muscidae > Muscina > Muscina levida. The sequence continues at coordinate 111,573,939 of OZ035881.1, read as the reverse complement.
ATGATGATTTCAACTATTTCGATAGATTTAATAAAAGGTCAGAAAAGCTCAACATCCTTCTAAACGCGCTTTTGTCAATAAATCCTACTTCCACTATTAGTGAGTGCGTATCAAGCTTTATAAAAACGAAACAGAAGAATAGACTCAAAATTGAACACCTCAATTGCTTACTACTTCTTAAATACCATTTTGAAAAAAAATTTAAAATATTCCAAAAATTTATTCCTTTCCAAAAAAACTATTTTAAAAAATAAAATGAGAGATTCCAAAAATTTATTTAAAAATAAAAACACAAAATAAATGCATTGTTTTAAACCAAATTATTTTTTTTATTTTTATTTTTAACTTTTTAGGAAAATACCGAAAAAACCCGGTTAAACCGGTTTTCTTTCAAATGCTGTATTCGAAATCCGAGTTTTCTAAAAAACAATTTTTCGAATAACTCGGAAACCGGGTTTTTTAAAAAAGGAGGTATTTGAACACTCTATCCTTATCCTTATCCTTATCCTTATCCTTATCCTTATCCTTATCCTTATCCTTATCCTTATCCTTATCCTTATCCTTATCCTTATCCTTATCCTTATCCTTATCCTTATCCTTATCCTTATCCTTATCCTTATCCTTATCCTTATCCTTATCCTTATCCTTATCCTTATCCTTATCCTTATCCTTATCCTTATCCTTATCCTTATCCTTATCCTTATCCTTATCCTTATCCTTATCCTTATCCTTATCCTTATCCTTATCCTTATCCTTATCCTTATCCTTATCCTTATCCTTATCCTTATCCTTATCCTTATCCTTATCCTTATCCTTATCCTTATCCTTATCCTTATCCTTATCCTTATACTTATCCTTATCCTTATCCTTATCCTTATCCTTATCCTTATCCTTATCCTTATCCTTATCCTTATCCTTATCCTTATCCTTATCCTTATCCTTATCCTTATCCTTATCCTTATCCTTATCCTTATCCTTATCCTTATCCTTATCCTTATCCTTATCCTTATCCTTATCCTTATCCTTATCCTTATCCTTATCCTTATCCTTATCCTTATCCTTATCCTTATCCTTATCCTTATCCTTATCCTTATCCTTATCCTTATCCTTATCCTTATCCTTATCCTTATCCTTATCCTTATCCTTATCCTTATCCTTATCCTTATCCTTATCCTTATCCTTATCCTTATCCTTATCCTTATCCTTATCCTTATCCTTATCCTTATCCTTATCCTAGTCCATCCAACAAGATTTTGCTCGTCCTCTCCTGGGCCGCCTTAGCTACATCATTTGCATCCATTCGTACGCCTCCTAATGAGTTTGTTGCTAACTGCCAAACCAGAGCATTCGCTTTGTTTAGGTGTGCTTTGTAGCGATGATGTGCCTAAATATTTTTCTGTGTTTTTTTCTGTTAAAGACCTAAGGGTCGGATTGGTTCTTTTGTGTCATTACCCAAGATTTTGAGCTCTAGAGCAAGACAGGTGGCATCAATGTTTGGGACAATTTGATTTTTGTTCGTCGAGAGAGGGACTCGTCATTACATCAATACCAGTCTCTAGACATTATTAACTATTTTGTTTACCACGGATCCAAGGTATACATCTACCACTACAAAGTTATAATTGTCAATGTCTTGGCAGCGTCGCAAACGACGTTGAAATAAAAACTTCGTTTGGTCCTCGTTTGTCACTAACCCCACTTCAGCCGACTGCTTCTAAATCATTGAAAAGGTAGCAGTAACATCCATAAGTCCTCACCCAACGTGAACTATGCTATTGGCATACGCAAGCAGCATGTGTATTTTATAAAATATTGTACCAGTCGTGTTGACTTCAGCTTTTTGCATGATCACATCCAGTAGGGTGTTAAAGATATTGCTTTTTGATTATCTTTACTAAAGACGTCGTGGAGGTCAGTGTCCACCCGCAAAAACGTATCAGTTTCGTAGGGATACCAAACTCAGTCAAGGCATCTAATAGTTTCTGTCGTATCGAATGCAGCTTTATGGACATTAAAATGATGGATAATGTCGATTTGCATTCCTTAGGTCTACTCCAGGATTCGTTGTATAGTTAATATTTGATTTGTTATGGATCTACCATATCTAGTCTTTCATGTAATTGACAATCTAATACATCATCGATGATTGGTGTAATTTCGTCCCTTGTGTGGGAACTAGCAGAGTACAAAAATCTTTCATCCATTGTTGAAGTCCACTTATCCTGTTCGTGATGAGATTTCCCCCTCTATCCTTAAACGTGGAAACTCCAGTTTCAAAACCTGTGCGTTTTTCTTTTTCATAGAACTTTTGGGAATTACATCTATCCTTGAAATATTAGATATCTTTCGTTCAGCTTCATAGACGCTTTTCCTTTTTCTCTCCTTCTGCTTATATCGTTATCTCGCGACATGCGTTACGATTAACTGCAGTATTGTCTTGGATGCAAATTGCTTTTTCCCACACAATGCTCGACATTTTTTATCGTACCAAGACTGGTCTGAGCATGGATTTTCATTTCCATTGACGGTCGTTGTGTTAGTGGTCATACAATATGCAATTTGCTACCACTGTGACTCAGGAACATTGTGTATAGGGTCGTTTGTTGGTCATAATTAGAAAATTTGGTTTGAATAGGCCTTGGCTATATCAGTGGAATGAGATGTCCAGCTTCCTTTGCGTTTAGTTACGATCGTTTTTGGCACCGCCTAGTCTCGTGTGTACCTTTGTTGCAACGTGGCAGTGATCCGAGTCTATACGCACGTCTATTTATAACACTTCCTTATATGCCTTCCATCGCCTACCACGTCAGGGGATATCCACGTTGCCTTGTGTATATCATTGTGGTTGCACTCACTACCAGGTTTCTTACCAAAATGAGGTTACCAGTTTGAATTCATTATAGAAGATGTTTCTGTGCAGACTGAATAATCCTCTTTTCCAATTTTAGTATTGACATCTCCCAGAAAAATTTGTAATGTCGTAGCCAGAGCACCGATCGCATAGTTACTCGATGCTCTCATTGCATGAATCTTTAGTGTCCTCGTCTTTTTCTTTCGTCTAATTTTTATTCACAAAATTTTAGTATAGAATTTCATATATCTTTTGTTTTAATGTTATATATTTCTTTCTAATATTAATTTTGCAAATGGAGAGTGGTTATTTTGCTTTCAAAAGCCTCAATTTTAGTTTCAAACTATTGTGATTTTATACAATGCTGAGGAAATACTATGTTGTAGTTGGAATTCGTATTAAAGTATATCAGACGTGGTTGTTCATCCACTATCACATTTACTAAAATCAACGATTATATTTACAGCTGACATAATATTTTCAATTCCTGTGGTTTTTACGTACTTTTTATATATTACACAAATTTTTCATCTTTTACCATATCACCTGAAATATTTTTGACTTTCTTGCAAAAGTAGGCTTCATATTCGTAAATGTTCACAAAAATATTTTAGTGCCTTATTTTAAGCAAAAACCTTGAATTTTCTATTGTTAGATAGAATAAAACTACCTGAAGCGAAAATGTAATTTAGTAATATGAAACTAGCATACGTGGGTGCATGTATAGCAACATCCTCTAACATTAAAAAATATATGCAAATGGCATAAAAATAGTAAAGCATGAGCTCAGTTCTCATACATCATCATCAACATTCACAACAGCCTCTACGTACGTCTCCATCTGACTGCGTGATAGATATATCTGTTCATTTTTTCTCCACACTAAAATACTTTTGCATTTTTTTCCTCGATGCTTGTTGCCGTTGTTTTCGTTTTGGCATCTGTCGTTTATGGTAGTGTGTGGGTGAGTGAGTTTGCTTGTGTGTCTTTTTAGTTGTTTTAAGTTAAGCCTTAAGCCATTCCTTAATTTCTTTCGTAGTTTTTGTTTTGCCTCTGCAAATATACAAAACAAAATTTTATTAAAACTTTGTTTCCAGTTCACAACACATTCATTACAATCGTACTAAATCCGAAACTCATGGTCATGCGATAAAAAACGCGAGATTTAACTCGGTTACTGGCATGGTTCATATGTGATGATTGCTTGAAATGGAGTGAGATATTATCGACGAGTAGAATTTTTTTGAAAAAAAAACTCGGTTAAATTTTGTGAACATCCAATCGGTTTTACTACTTTTAAGTCTTGTCTTTTACAATCGAAAAAAATAATACGAAATCGTTTGATACCTTGTTTTCGTATTGTTCGTATTTTTTTAGTATTTCAAAGCAATATTTACACATAATTTTTTTTTATTATTTATATCGAAAAATGATATACAAAGGATGCCTTTAATACAAATGTATAACTATACTTATGCATACTTATTTTAAATGTACATCCCATGAATGAGATATGGAAAAATTTCTCAAAAATGAGGTATTAACACGCTCTATTTTTAGACCCAAACAATGAGGCGACAACTTTTACAGCGAATCCGAACGTCAGCTCTTCGAAAAATTTTTCTTAGACTCGACTGCTGTGAAGTTTCTGTTGAACTCATTGAAACCTCTGCAACTTTATAGAGATCAGCAATTTATGGTCTGACTCTTACCAATTTAATAGAGTCAATTGTTGTGGCATACAATAATTGACACATTTTTTGGGTTCTCCTTAGATTTTGAAAGAAACTACAGTAGCGCTGTTTGTCAATGTTTTTAGAATGCCGTTTCTTTAGTTTCAGCAGACTATAAATACTCAATTTACAAATGATCGGTAAGAACTTTCGTACTCTTTCGTGTAATGGAAAGTATTCTTAATTCTACTGCGACATACATAATTCCTTCTAAGACTGACGACATATTCCAATTTTTGTTTTTGTATTTTTCGCTGCTTAGGGTTAAGCAACAAAAAATGGGAAGAAAATATCAAAAATTGCAGAACAAAAACCAGCAGCTACAGGTGAATGCTTAAGTAACCTATGCATTTGTGTGTCACTGAGTACTTATAGAAAATATATATGTTTATATATAGAAATATATATGTATGGGCATATGTATAGCGATTGCTACAATATATGTGAGTTTGTGTACGAATATAATGTTGCAATCTGGAAAATGTTTAATACCCATAAAAAGGCTTTCTTTTTGCCTTTCCTACATATTTTACACAGAAAAAAATTACGACAAATGAATTGTCATATTAAATACCATTTCGTCAATACAATTAAATATTTAATTAAAAAGGCGCCAACAACCGAAATTGTAAAAGCAATAAACAGTGTTGTCACATTTACAATTTGTTTATTTTTGTTAAATTTGAACAGTAGTAGAAAATTTGTAAATATGACAATTTACAACCACTCTCAAATGGAAAAATTGTTATAAATCGAAATTGAATGCTAACAATTTTATTTAATTACTTAACAACAATTGTGTTTTTTTTCTGTGTAAGGTGTCTCGTTGAAAATGTTTTTCTTATTTATAAAGGAAGTTACTACTGTAACAGGTAGGATATTTCAATTGAGCAGTTTTACTTGTAGTACTGCTATGAGTTTTTACTACATGATATTTCCATTCGAAAAGTCTTCGGCAATAAACTCGATGGGCGGCGCAGGAGAGAGCTGCCAAAACTTCATTGGAAGGACCAAGTGAAAGAGCTGTTATCTTAGCTGGGTGTGATGAATTACACAAGGGAACAAAATTGAACTTTTTGAGTGTTGTTTGGAATTTCATAGCTGTTTTTTACTAATTTGAGGTCGCTGATTTTAAATCTAATCTCAATTTTTCTCCATCAGCTCGAATTTTTATGTTACAGGTACTAAACGTATTTTCGCCTATTTTCCAAAAAATTATAGTTTAATATCACAAAAAAAAATTACTGAGCAACGGCTGTTTTATCCAAAAGAAAACAAAAAAATTGCAAAAAAAATTACACATTTTAATTTTCTTCACGCTGAAAGTTAATCGGTTGGGGGCAAATTGTTGTTTTTATTAGCTTTATTAAATATCATATTAAAATAGCTTTCTAAAACATGTATGTACATAATAATAGATTGAAAATTGAATGAGTAATGCAAAGTTCGGTGATTTTTTGTTTCTACCCAAAAAAATTAAAATTTTGTATTTTTAAAAATCATGACAAATTTGCAAATTTATTTATAGTTTAATTTATAGTATTGCCTCCTATTACAATATTAATTAACTGACCAAATTTAATTAATCGGCAGGTTTCAATTTGGAAGTTAAGGGAGAAATATTAATTTTCCAAAAATAGGTCATTTTGTATGGGAGGTACCAGAAGGGGTGATCCGATATAGTGCAAATTCATTCCTGATTCATATTTTGATAACCGTAAAACTTACTCATAGTTTGACTGAATTCAGTGTACTTACAAAAAAGTTATGTATGTAAGACTATTGGGGTGAGTTCGGTCATTTGTATGGGAGGTACCAGAAGGGGTATGGCAACGGTTTCGATTTTTTTAGGGTTTATCTACTTTTGCAAGATAAATAAACTGACCAAATTTAAATATCCTCCGGTAGTCTGTTTGGCAGCTATCGAAGATATATTAATTATTCAAAAATAGGTTATTTTGTATGGGAGGTACCAGAAGGGGTGGGGCTATTCCGCCCATTTACAATCTCATAAGTTCGTTTCGAAAAATATTAATACTGATAAATTTTCATAACGATCCGTTAAGGTTTGCTCGAGTTACACTTTCACAAACATATTAATAAATGTTATTTCTGTAAATTTAGTTATCTTAGTAAATTGTTGACAAAATCAAAAGTTGTACACAGATTTCAATGAAATATAGCTCATTTGATTCAAACTATGTTAAACTAAATGTTTTAAGACCAACACTGTGATTTTTGTTGCATTATTTTTTTTTAATGAATTTTTTAAAAAAAAAAACCAAGTGCAGATTTGGATGGATTCAGCGTCCCAAATTACCTTTAAAACAATATTCATTTTTTAAACAACAAATACCTTGTCCCCTTGTGTTATCTATGGAGAAAGAAGCCCTGGTAATTCTTTTCTACGTGGGAATATAAGAAAATATTTCGGTAAATGTTTGTGTCGACATTTAGTAACTGTGGGGTGACAGGATGCAAATATAAGCAAATAAATATATATTTATTATTTTTTTTTTGTATAAAAAGTAGGTTAATACCGATAATATATACCAATATTATTGATGTATGTCCCATTTCAATGTTTAATTTTAAGCATATTGTTTAAAATTTAATATTCTCAGTAAAATCGTTCTATAAACTTCTTATAAGTTATTATGAATAATACCATTAGTGTATTACTAAAGTACGTAATTAATTATTTGAATAATCGATGAAATCGTTGTCATATAACTATTCGAACATACTTACTTACACAGTACAATATCTTTCAGCTCATTAATTTGGGACTCAATTCTGAGAATTGCACGTGAAAGTAGCTCCAAAAATAAGAGCTTCTGCATCATTCGTTTTGTCAAGTTGGCTACATTATTAATTTAATGAGCATACGATTTTTTTTGTATATTGTAAAGCGTTATATATCGGTATACCGTACGGAATATTTCTCTTGTTTCTCAAGCAAATTTGTAGATATTGAAAAGGAGAAAAGAAATGGGAAAGAAACCTATTAGAAAAAAGTGCATCCAGTGCCTTAACCCTAGGATGTTTGACCGGGCTCTTAGAGGCCCATTTTAACTTTGAATGGTCCTCAAATATTTTGTATTTCTGATCATAATGAATCCACTAAAACACAAGTTTCATTGATTTTATCGACAATACTGACATGTATATCTTTAAAGGTGGTAAATTTGCCTACAGGGCCTAATGAAATGATAAATATATGTAAAATATATGTAAGATGCTATAAAAAAAATATTTCAATATGATCGATCATATTAGGTTATTGCAGTTAAAGTGTGATTAAATGCTTCTATACATTCGCAACTGTGGTTGGAAACTAAAATTCGTAAAAATATGTACTGGGCCTCGTAAGGCCTAGTAGAGTCACTTACCAACTACAAGGTAGTCCTCACATCCTAGGTCTAAAAATTACAAAATATACCATTTAACCCTTTTGTGAGTGACCGGTTACCCGGGTACAAATTTCATTTTCAAATTAAAATAATTTATGATTGTAGATGATTTACAACGCTCAAACTTTTTGAGCTCTTAACTTTTAATTGTTTCTATATTTTCATTGGAGTGGTTCCATTTTATCCTTTTATGACTAGAATGTAATAGAAATTCGTTATCGATAACACTCCTGATAGACAAATTTTTCAACAGATTCCATTCGTACATATTTACGTATGAGTAATGAATAAAATTCCACATAACTCATACGCTAAGATATAGGTAAACTTTATATCGCCACATAATATAATATGGTCTTAATAAATAGCTTATTGCGACACAATACAAACGTATTCGGTTAGTTTTTAATAAAGTTTTATTTGGAAAAGCCAAACCCCAAAGGACGAGATATCACTATGTTAAAATATCGAAACAGTGCTAAAAATCCACAGTGAGCAAAACAACTTGTATGACCACTTAATTCCACTGTGCTACACACAAAATATACAGGGGTTCTCATGCAGCATTTCTGTTAGACTGGAGTCCATAGAGTAAAGTGATACTTTTAGTTTTTCTCGGTCACTTCGTTAAGTAATGTTCTTATAGCAAATTAAGTGAAATGGTGATATTCCTCAAATTACAAGTTCCAAAATTCATAAGTCATCTCTTTGTAAACCGATTTTCAATAGCTTACATCTGTTGTAAAGCTATGGCTTTCGCCTTTTATTAAAAAAAAATAATTTTGAAAATCGGTTAAAAAATAGTGAAACGGCGGCAGTTTAAGCAAAACAACCCCGAAAAAAAATTGCGAATACTCAATTTCCCAACGCTCTCAGTTGATCGTAAAGCAGCGCAAGGTATATTTTTTATTTTTGTATTATGCTTTATTAAAGTAGCTTTCTAAAATAGGTAAGTTTATAAGAAACGGTTGAAAAGTTTACAAAGAGAAGACTTATGAATTTTGGAACTTGTAATTTGAGGAATATCGCCATTTCACTTAATTTGCTATAAAAACATTACTTAACGAAGTGACCGAGAAAAACTAAAAGTATCACTTTACTCTATGGACTCCAGTCTAACAGAAATGCTACATGAGAACCCCTGTATATTTTTTTCCTTCACATTTGTATCACTGTGTTATTAATGCAGCCAGCTTCACAAAATGAACAACGCGGAAGTTCACATTTTGGGGGCTACTTTCAAGTGCAATTCTCTGTAATAAGTCCCAAAATTATGTGTTGAACCGTGTTATTTTCTCTGGAAACCCTAAGCGTTAAATCACTTCTTTTTCCACAAATTTCGAAAAATTACTCGCAAGTTGCTGTCTGGAACATTTAGGTCAATATATCACCCGTATGACGGCATGTTATAAATATCATGTATCGGTTGGTCCCTGTTTTTACAAGGTGAGTTTAATTTGTTTAATATGTAAATAATCTATGCGACTCTCAAATCAGTTATGTGTAATTTTTCGAAATTTTTTTTATTGTATTTTTTAAAGACCTTGTGGTCGTCCATCGACCCTAAATTCCCTTTCCCTTGATTGGTATGGAAGTTAGCAAAATCAGTTATCTGTAGAATATATGAAAATTGTCCAAAATAAAACAGTTTTTTTGCACCCCTAAAAAGTAATTGGAATTGGTAATTAGGTCAAAATCTTTTTTCAACATTTGCAGAGACCAAGTTGCTGAGTACGGCGACGGTCATGGTGGTTTGCCAAAGTATACTGAAAGAAAGTATACTTTGGCATTAGTACTTCATTAGTATGACTGCTAGATTTACATTTATAACTATCAAAAATTCTATAGATCTAAAAAAAACCGCATACATAGATTATTCCCAAATCTTCTGTAATGCTACCCCTGATATACTTTGAAAATTTAAATTATGCATTATTACATTAAAAACAAATCTCTCTTTTTTCTAGGCGCAACTACGATATGTCCTCAACTGCTTGGTGAACTAACAAATGTTTCATATAGTTTAAAAGTCAAATATTGACGTGCGTGGGCGGCACCTCGGCACTTTTTTCCAACTTGGTTCCAAATAGCCTGTTCATATCTCTAGGCGAACTGCAACATACTGTGAAATTTTGAGGACGATTAAACCTATGGCAGTTATAACGGTATATTTTAAAAGGGACGTGGCACAGTCCACTTCCACACTGACTGGAATTCGCACTTACCCAACAACATATGTAGCAAATCTCATCTTCATACCTCTGGTAGTTTATAAGATATATCCATTTTAAATTTTAAATTGTATGGGCATACCACTTTTGTATTAATCGGTTATTAGAAAAGCCGTCAGAGCGATTTTTGAAAAGGGGCGTGGCACCCTACACTTATGCTCTGGGTGGTATACTTACTGCACAAACAACATATCAACCAAATCTCATCTTTATACCTCTAATAGTTTTTAATTTTCAAGATGTAAGGGCTGTGCCACGCCCCTTTATCAAATTGCAACCTAGTAGAGCCAAGGACTATCAATATTTCATCGTAAAGTTTTTGTATCAGTCGCTCTATTAGAAAAGCTGTCAGAGCGATTTTTGAAAAGGGGTGTGACACCGCCAACTTCCACCCTGGCCGTAATTCTAATTGTACGAACTACATAAATACAAATATCATCAGTATGAAACCTCTGATAGTGCATCAGATATTGACGTTTAAAGTTTCAAGATGTAAACCACGCTCACTGATCCGACCCCGCACATTTTTTGTTGTATCACGAATTTTGGTGCCGAATGCATCCACTTAATTTTTCAAGGTGATTGTTGAAACAGTTTTCCAGATATTGGGTTTTCAAATATTGGGTCCAATGGGCGTAACCACGCCCTTTTGATATTTCATGTATATATATAAAAGGCTTGGGTGACTGACTAATCACTCCCCAGCCCAAACAACTAAAGCTAGAACCATTTATGGCATAGGCGGAACTAAGAAGGGATTTTTCGAAATTCTGACTGCAAGGGGTTAAAATGGGCTTGGCACCGCCCCATACAACTTTAATTTTGAAATGGTATCTTTGAAAACATTTAAGGTAGGAAAACAAGATTTGGTATGTCTATCGTTTGTATAAGAAAAAATACTTTGTTATTGGAAAGTGGACGATGCCACGCCCCTTTTTATAAAATCTTTACATAGGCCAAATAAATGGACCTATTGCAATTATATTTTCTTTGTTTGATACTAGGCATAGGGCCTCTATCATAGGCTATATAAAAACATAATTAGACAATGGGGCGTGGCACCGCCCACACAAACCGAATTTTAAATCGATAATATCTCAAGAGTTATTATAGGTATGAAGATCAGATTTGCTAGAAATGTTATTGACACAAAGAGGAATACGTCTCGCTGAAAATAGGATGACGAAAATTTGTGATAATTGTTCCCCTTTTCGGGTAACGTCAGCTAAGAATGGATTTTTTAGAAATTCGAACTTTTAGGTGTAATAATGACCAACAAGGGATAAAACTTGTACCATCATCCAGGCCAATCGGCTTAAGCTTTAACCCGAAAATGGATATGGACATACTTACTTACTTACTTAGCTGGTACTTCTATGCAATCCCAGTGGATTATATACCGCACGTAGAAAAATATTATAAGCGCCTCGATCTTCTGCGCTTCTTCTCCAGTTAGTCACACCGAGTTCTGTAAGGTTCTCAGTAACCTGGTCTTTCCAACGGAGTTTTGGTCGCCCTCTTCTGCGCCGTCCATCGAGTTCATTGTCGAAGACTTTTCGAGCTGGAGCATTTTCATCCATGCGTACAACATGACCTAGCCAGCGCATCCGTTGCACCTTAATGCGTTTGACCACGTCAATGTCAGTGTACAGCTCGTACAGCTCATGATTCATACGACGCCGATACTCTCCGTTAACGATGATGGGCCCATATATTTTACGGAGTATTTTTCTCTCGAATACCGCCAGAACCGATTCATCCGCTTGTGTCATAACCCAGGATTCTGAGCCATACATTAAGACAGGTAGAACCAGTATCTGGTATAGCTGGAGTTTTGTTCGTCGAGAGAGGGCTCTGTCATTGAATCGCTTGCTTAGTCCGTAGTAGCATTTCTTTGCAAGCAGGATTCTTCTCCGGATTCCTAGGCTGACATTATTTGCTTTATTGATGGCGGATCCTAGGTAGACAAAGTTATCTACCACCTCGAAATTATAGTTGTCAACGTTCACGCAGTTTCCCAAACGAGTAGATTCTTTGTTCGTTGAAACTAATAACTTCGTTTTGTCCTCGTTCACCGTTAGGCCCATTTTCGCTGATTCCTTCTGTATACCTGAGAAGGCTGCAGTCACATCCCGCAGTTTTCGACCGATGATGTCTACGTCATCAGCGTACGCGAGTAGCATGTGGCTTTTGTTGAATATAGTGCCACTCGTGTTTACTGCAGCTTTTCTCATTATCATCTCCATCACAAAGTTGAAGAGATCGCATGATAGGCCGTCCCCTTGTTTTAGGCCTCGTCTGGTATAGAATGGCTCCGTAAGGTCCTTGCCAATCTTCACTGAAGACTTCGTGTCAGTCAGCGTCATTCCGCAAAGACGTATCAGCTTCGCTGGAATACCAAACTCAGCCATGGCATCGAGTAATTTCTGCCGTATCGGGCTGTCGAAGGCAGCTTTATAGTCGACAAAAAGATGGTACGTGTCGATCTGTTTCTCTTGGGTCTTTTCCAGGATTTGCCGAAGTGTGAAAATCTGGTCAGTTGTTGATTTTCCGGGTCTAAAGCCACACTGATAAGGCCCGATCAGGTTGGATAACACTGGCTTTAGTCTTTCACATAGCACACTCGACAGGACCTTATATGCGATGGGTAGAAGGCTGATCCCGCGGTAGTTGGAGCACACACTTGGATCACCTTTTTTCAGCACAGGACATAATACGCTTACATTCCAATCGTCGGGCATGCACTCTTTAAGCCAAACCGTGCGCAGGAGCTGGTGCATGCTCGTTATCAGCTCCTCGCCACCGGACTTGAAGAGCTCTGCGGGCAGACCGTCGGCACCGGCTGCTTTGTTGTTTTTCAGCCGCGATATTGCTCTTCTTACCTCGGCTTGACTTGGTGGTGGGCAATCTAAGCCGTCGTCGACAATTGGCGTGATAACTTCACGTGCGCTGCCTTCTGGAACCAGCAGTTGCTGGAAGTGTTCTCTCCATATGTGCAGCACACTCTGCGTATCCGTGACCAGATTTCCATCACTGTCCTTACAGGTGGGGAGGCCATTACCGTATCCATTTGTTCTTATTTTCTGGTAAAATTTTCGGGCCTCACCTCTATCCCTGTATCGCTCTATATCCTCGTTCTCCCGTTCCTTCATCTGACGTTTTTTTCGCCTAAATAGCTGTCTCGCCCGTTTTGCTTTCTCCTTATGCCGTTCCCTAACAGCACGGTTTGCAATTGGCTGTAGCGTTGCCCTATAAGCAGCATCCAGTTCCTCAGACGCTATGCGACATTCTTCATCGTACCAGGATTCGTCTGAGCTCCGCTTTTCATATCCTAGCACGGTTGTTGCGGCGGTTGCCATGGAATGCGCAATATGCTGCCACTGTGTATCGGGAACGTCAGAAGTAGAGGCGTTGTGTCGTAGAAGTTGGGAGAGCTGGTTGGAGTAGGCAGTAGCTATCTCTGGGGTTTGCAGCTTCGCGATGTCCAGCTTTCTTTGTGTTTGGTTACGTGCGTTTTTCGCTCTGCTCAATCTTGTGCGCACCTTGGCTGCAACCAGGTAATGATCCGAGCCAATATTAGCACCACGAATCACACGCACGTCCATGACACTAGATGCATGTCTGCCATCGATTACTACATGATCAATTTGATTTTTGGTGTTTTGATCGGGGGAAAGCCAAGTTGCCTTGTGGATATCTTTGTGCTGGAATCTGGTTCCACACACTACCATGTTCCTTCCCGCTGCGAAGCTAACCAGCCTAAACCCGTTGTCTGACGTGTCGGTATGCAGGCTGAATTTGCCGATCGATGGACCAAGAACATCTTCCCTTCCTATTTTTGCATTAAAGTCTCCTAGAACAATTTTAATGTCGTGGCCAGGGCAGCGGTCGTATGTTTCCTCTAGGCGCTCGTAAAATGCATCTTTAATCTCATCGTCTTTATCTTCCGTCGGGGCGTGTACACAAATCAGCGTGATGTAAAAATATTTCGCCCGGATGCGAATGGTGGCTATTCGGTCACTTACAGGGTTAAACCGCGAGATCAGGTGTCGAAGTCTCTTGCCGACTATGAAACCACATCCAAATTCGTGTCTTTCTGCATGGCAGCTGTAGAAGATGTCACAGTTCTTTCGTCGTGTGCATCCCTGTCCCGTCCATCTCATTTCCTGTATGGCGGTGATGTCAGCCTTGTATTTGTCGAGGACATCCGCCAGTTGGATAGAGGCACCATCTCTATATAGAGTTCGGACATTCCAGGTGCATATCCTTAAATCATGGTCCTTATATCGTTTGCGGGGGTCGTCAACATTTGGGGGGGTTCTTGTTTTTTCTTTTCTTCGTGTTTTCATAATAAATTTTGTTTAAGGAGAGTGGCTTATTAGGCCACCGCTCCCGATCCTAGTTTCTTGGGGCTGCCAAGGCCACTAGGAGAGCCTGTGTTGAGCTTCAGTAACTTTTGTTACCTACTTCCTAAGACGCATCGGTGGTAGCATGCCGATTAGGTTACTCAACGTTTCGCCTTCTAACTCTAGCTAACTTATAAGCGGTTGCTTTGAAGTCATTGCCCAGGGAATACTTGGTCTAGGACCGGAAGTAGTTAGCTGCTTGGACAGTGCCACAAAGGAATCGCTTCTGGTCACTCCCAAGTGAGTGACAATCAGTAGTTTTCAGCCTCTGGGCAAAGTCCCATTCCCCATGGACATGCTCACTATCAAATTGGATTGAAGGTTTTTTCAATATCCGATATTTCTGGGTAAAAAAATCGATAAGGGATAAAATCGTGATAATTGATATGGGCTTGCTTCCTGTAGAAATATAACAAAGCAAGGACGGTTTTCGAAGTTGTTACTTTTTAGGTGTTAAGAAAACCCCAGAAGGAATAAAACTGGTACTAACAGTCGGAAAACTGTAAGTAAATATTTTATTTAATGTATGAAGTAATTTTTCGAGATTCGTTGTTTAAGTGTTAAGATATCGAAAAATGGATATAACTGGTACTATCGCCCAGACCAAATGCCTAAAGGTAAAGTTACGAAGATATATTTAGCATTGCTCCCTATGGAATTAGAGAGCCGCCAGATAGGGCATTTAGAAATTCGAAAATTTGGAAGCAAAAAAGGCCAAAAGGGGGTAAAACTGGTACCATCACCCAGATCAAACAGCTAAGGCTACAATCGTACATGGATATAGAATTAGATACGAATGTATCTTTTGAAATTCAAACTTTTAGGGAAAAATAGGGATTAAAGAAGTACAATCACTCAGACCAATGGGATAAAGCTACAATCATTTAAATGTTTGTCCGTTCGTCTAATGAAGTGTTTGCATTTTATCTGTATTGATTAAATTCTTAAGAATATTGATTGTAAGTACGGGTGGAGCAACATGAGCCGGGAAAGCTAAAACTCCATTTGCAGTTTTGTAGAGCTCAAAATTTCGCTTAAAGAGTACTTTGTTCTTTTCAGTAAAAGATATATTGATCTAGTTGTGGGCCTCCTTTTGCGGACATTTATAACTTTAGTGTATTTGCCCAAATTTGAACATTGGAACATCATCAGATGTTCAGAATTATATTTAGCGATCCGAAATATACACTATGTGGCTCTCTTTGTGCATTTAGATATATTACGTATGAGTAATAAGTTAATCTATGACATTAAGTATACGTTGGAAGCTTATAATAATAATACTGCAGTTTGAAAAGGAAGAAAAGTATCCCGACACATTTTCACAAGATTGAAACTGAGATATTCTTCAGAAAATTTTGAACTTTCTACGTCTCTGCGGTATCTTTACAATTGGTCAACAGGGTATTAATGATAAAATGTTTGCGCAAAAAATAATTCAAAAAAGAGTGTCCGGCTCTTTTGTTAAAGCTACTGGACTAAAAATCTATTTACCGGCAGCTACAGTAGTGCCATGCAGATTTATATTTGAACAGAAATTAGAAGCCAAATAACACGACTGATGTTTGGTTGTCATAATCAGCTCCTTAAAACTAGGGCCTATCCTAAATGTAACTTATTCTATTTCAACTCCAATCCAAGTACACATATTAATTACAAGTTACTTTAAAAAGTAATGGTAAATAAAACACGTTGAGGGTATTGAATAAACGTATGACAACAGAGCAATTTCTGAACTATCAAAAGTCGAGCTACCCTAATCTATATATATATACAATTCTTATATATACAACTCTAGTATTTGCAGAGCTCTGTTTGAAAATCTACTTATATGCATATGTCTGCATACATGTGTGAACTTGTGAACCACATCAATGTGTATGGGTGTGTGTGTATATATCAGTGTACTTTTGTATAGTAAATACACATATATATATGCCCATGTATACAGTGTCAGACATACGATGTGCTCTTTAAAATTCTATTGCATATAACAAACAGAAATAACGTTAACAGTTTAGGCAACTATTTCCATTTTCGTGATGTTTTCACAACTAACGTGAATCTTGGTAGTAGTACTAGTAGTAAAAATAGAAGCTGTAGTATGCCTGAAGTATATTAAGATATATATCAGCACAAACACGTAGTGCATACATATTTAGTGCTGTGTACCGACTATAGACATACAGGTGCACATTGTAGGTATAAAGTAGTTAAAATACTTGATAGTCGAATCACTTTAACCCCCCGTATAGAAGTATGTCGACGTGCTTTCAGACGTAAATATACCTTTGGGTGATATAATGACTATATCAAATATCCAAAATGAAATTCTTCTTTCGAGCTAAATATATACAGTGTACCCATTTAAACGAATGCCAGGTGCAGGAAAAATAATTACGCTTCATTTATATGGGTGTTTGTAGTAGTTATACAATGTTAGCGATATGGTGATTTGGGGTACCCTTTATGAAAAAATTTAATCTAGTTTAGGAATAACCTAATTGGAAATTTACTTAGTAAATGAAATAAAAATATGATTTATTTCAGAGGGTTTATATCCTAAATTTCCTTGGCAATGATAACACATAATTTACACATTGTTTCTGCTTGAGATCAAACTTCAGCATCTTATCATATCAGGCAAGAATAACACGTTATGCGCTCATGAAATAGCTTTAAGCCTTCCCCCGAAAAGCAACCACGGCAACGAGTGAAAACATTCAATTGCAAAATTTCCATATAAAACTTTTGACGTCATTATATTTCTTGGGTTTTCCTCTTTTTGCCAAAATGCAGTTTACAAAGAAATCAAGTTACATGAAAGTAAATAAATACCTGCAAGTAGGAAACGTCGTACAAAAATAACACCATACAATATCTGCGAGCATAGACTACATAACGACAATGAAGAAATAGCGAATGTAGAAAACAAGCTCCTTGCAACGACAATAACAAATACAGAAAAAAACCATTACATCGTTCATTCAAGACACAGGATGCAATACCTCTCCTAGTGTATAGAAGGTTGTGTATCATCCTCCTACTTTTTTATTTAGTTTTTGGTTCCTTCTTTAACGTCTTAAGAATAATATTCAGAACCAGCACTTCCTTTCGAGTGAAAAATGTTGGTTATGACAAATGATATCCAATGAATGGGAAACCATTTGAATAAATTGTTAAAATGCAAAAGAGAGAGAAAGAGAGGGGGAACGAGAAAATAATGGAAAACAACTGCAAATAAACTTCATAAATGAAATTGGCAAATTGCATGTAATTGTTGAAGGTTTAAGCAGAAACAACCCATTAATAAAGTAGGATTTGCGGGGGGAGAATGGGACATAGAAATATTTCGTTGATGTATACAGCGCTTGAAATGTGACAAATTTTATTATTACACAGCGGAAATTTACATTTATTCATAAGCTGTGGTTCCTTCGTTATGCTGATGAGTTAAGTAACATTTATACTAAGTTCATAATTAATAAATGACAACTCCAGTACTTCATTTAGTCATGATAAAGCTGTGTGAATGTACGTGTGTGCGTGATCTGAGGTTACTTTCTTTAAATTTATAAAATATGCTGACGCTAAGTATATTAACAACTTAGTTTTCTTTGTGAAGTAAAAAACAGAATAAAACAGCCCAGCAAAATATTTTGTTGCAAAGAAACAATTACAGAATAGCTTTTACTGATAAGTAACAAGTTCCACTTTCGGTTGCACAATATATTATTTTTGTTTGAAATTGTCCCAAAACCAACATGTTCTCCTGGAATCTGTTATGAAATGAATTGCTACATAACTGAATTACATATGCTGTTTTTTGAAATTTAATTGGTTTTCAATTGGGTGCTAGTTCGAAATAGATTTTAACTCAGATTTTTGAGTTTTTCTTAATAAATACCCTCTAAAAAATACTTATTTCGAATATGAATATTCATTTTCTGTTCTACGGAATCTGTGGTGCAACATGTTGTACATAATCGGTAATATGGAACCAGAAACAGAATAGAAAGTCGATTAAAAAAGAAACGATTCTAGTATCAATACCATTCGCAACAAGTTCTGAAAAATTTTCCTGGGAGAATCAAGTGTTAAAATTAACATTAGAGTCAAAAATCTTAGAAAAAGAATAAGAAGCGTTTGAAATAACATATTTAAGTTTGATAGGACATGAAATGGCAACATAGCACCAAGAATTAATAATATTTGGAATAATATAAATTTATATACAAAAATTCCTAAAAATTTAAAAATAGTAGTTTTATCGGCTCGCGTTATGCTACTTACTCGATGGTATTCTTGAGAAACATTGCAATTCCATGTAAACTGCAACTATAATATTCACAAAGAGAAAAGTATAATCGAACAACAGCATGTGGCTTTTGTTAAAAATGGTGCAAGTCGTGTTTACTTCAGCCTTCCATTATGATATTAAAGAGATCGCATGATAGATTATCGCCTTGTCTGAAGCCTCGCTTAGTAGAAAATGGCTCTGTTAGATTTTTGCCTATTTTCACTGAAAACTTCGTGTCAGTTAGTGTCATCCCGCAAAGTCGTATCAGCTTCGCGAGGATACTAAACTCAGCCATAGCATCTAACAGTTTCTGTCGAATCGGACTGTCGAATGCAGCTTTGTAGACGATAAACAGATGGTAGGTGTCGATCTGCATTTCTTGGGTCTTCTCCAGGATTTGTAGTAGTGTGAATATCTGGTCGGTCGTGGATTTACCACGTCTAAAGGTCCAATCAGGTTCGCTAAAATGGGCTTTAGTCTTTCACATAAGCCACTTGACAGGACCTTGTATGTGATGGGTAAAAGGTTAATACCGTGATATTTGGTACACACACTTGAATCGGCTTTCTTAAACACAGGACATACGAGCTGTTTATGAGCTGAGTTGCCAGCTTATCGTAGCCGGCCTTCAAAAGCTCTGCCGGCAATTTATCGACTCCCGCAGCTTTGTTGTTTTTAAGTCGTGCAATTGCCGTGCTGATCTCGTTTTGGTTCGGTGATGAATAGTTTACTCTATTGACGGTGATTGGCGTGATTTCGTCACTTCTGCTTCCTTCGGGAACGAGCAGAGATCGAAAGTGTTCCCTCCATATTTGTGGCACACGCTGACTGTCCGTGACCAGATTTCCGTCTCTGTCCTTACAGATGGAGATCCCTGTTACAAACCTTCACTTCTATACCTGTAGTTTTCGATATTCTGGCTCTTTCTTTTCTTCCACAGACGCTTTTTCCGCCTTAACAGGCGTTTCATCTTTTTTCTCTTCTCATTATAACGTCACCGCACGCGTCGCCATTGGCTGCAGTTTTGCCTTGTATGCTGCATCAATTTCCTTAGATATTTCGCGACATTCATCATCGTTCCAGTGCTTGTCTGAGCGTGGTTTTTCATAACCCAGTACGGTCATTGCGGCAGTGGTCATAATATTCGCAGTATGGGACCGGCCGTGGCATAGTGGTTAAAACACGCGACTACCATGCGGGAGATCACAGGTTCAACTCCTGGCTCCAGTCATCTTAAACAAAAAGAAAAAAAAAATTCTTTCATTGTCGGCTCCCCTCGAATGTTGTTGACAGCAACTTCGCAGTATAAGGATGTCTAGTAAGAGCTTCTCAAACAGTGACGTTCGCATTCGTCGATAAACAAGAAGGTGCCGTTAGTTGTGAGTCTAAAAATAGAAAGCGTGTTAATTTACAACAACGCGAGAAGCTATCCCATACCTCATTGATGGGGTGTTATGGGAAATTAACTGTGTGTCGGGAACATCAGAACTAGAGGGATTTGTTTGGAGCAATTGATGTCTTTCTTCTTTTGCTTTCGGTTTCTAGTGTTTTTAGCCCTACTTAATAGTGTACATTAGATAGGGTCGAAAAAAAAAGTTGCACTTGTCAGTCCCTAAATTTGAAGATTAGGCAACAACGATTCTGGGACACAAGAAAAAAATTTTTTACGCGCACCCTAAAAACGGCCCATTTAGTTTTTTCTGTGCTGTGACGTCATTTGAAGTCCGATCGAGAAAAAAAGTACACTGTTGTTTTTGGTTTTACAAAGGCTACATTTCCTCCATATGTCATTTTTGACTCCGACGTCAAATTTGACAAGTGACTGGTTCTATCTCGATTTCTACCCCTTTTTTCCGGAGATTTTTCATAACGCACGTAAAGATCTTAAAAAATTGTGAATATATTGCTTTTGAATTACCCACTTTTATTCATAAACAAAAAAGTTGCAAACGTTTTTAAAATGTACAAATGTGCTCAGAAGTCATATTAAATAAATTAATTCATCATATTAATTTGTTTATATAACTAAAGTTTATTATAAACGGAGTAAAAATAAATAATTTTATCATAAAAATTTCACAATTCATTATACTAAGATGTTTAAGGATATTAGAAAGACACCTTAATTTCGTCCGCCAATACATAATAGGGTGGCTCGAATTCCAGCAAGTTATTCAGATCAAATTTTAGTAGTGCGGAAAACTTACTATGGATAATACAAGTATTTTGGTAAAAAAAATTAAATCGGACGATATCTTTAGATCGCGCATCGTGGTCAAATTGGTGGGGAAGGAGAAAAAAAAACCACATCAAGCCAAGAAACTGCTGCGGAGTCGCCCCTAGAGGAGTAAAATGGATGACCTACCCCCAGTAATTTTTACTCCTAACATTTTCCTCATACATTCCTACCCCCATCTTCACACACTACTCCAACCGCAAAAATGCGCCTAGAGGTGTTAAATATATGACAGACTACCAATATTTTTGCAACTCCAACAGTTTTTTAGAACATATCTACCTTATATCTGCAATCCTTAAGGTGGTCCCCACACATTTTTTTTGTCTTTTATGGGATTAGCCTCCTAGAAGGGTACCATTATGACCGACCCCCACTAATTTGTCCAGCTCCATATATTTCACCCCTCTAGGAGGCAGGACAAGAGATGGCGTCATTAAAAAATAATATGTAAGGAATAAACAAAAATTTTATGTGGCCACCTTAATAATTGAAGATAGAAGGTAGATATTTTCTAAAAAACTGTTGGAGTTGCAAAAATATTGGAGGTCGGTCATACATTTAAGCGGTGGGTGTAGTGTGGTGAAGATGAGGGGTAGGAATGAATGAGGAAAATGTTAGGAGGAAAAAATTACTGGGGGTCGGTTATCTATTTTACGCCTCTAGGGGCGACTCCGCGGCAGTTTCTTGGCTTGATGTGTTTTTTTTTCTCCTTCCCCACCAATTTGACCACGATGCGCGATCTAAAGATATCGTCAGATTTAAATTTTGTTTACCAAAATACTTATATTATCCATAGTAAGTTTTCCGCACTACTAAAATTTGATCTGAATAACTTGATGGAATTCGAGCCACCCTATTATGTATTGGCGGACGAAATTAACGTGTCTTTCTAATATCCTTAAACATCTTAATATAATTAATTGTGGAATTTTTATGATAAAATTATTTATTTTCACTCCGTTTTAATAAACTTTAGTTATATAAACAAATTAATATGATGAATAAATTTATTTAATATGACTTCTGAGCACATTTGTACATTTTAAAAACGTTTGTAACTTTTTTGTTTATAAATAAAAGTGGGTAATTCAAAAGCAATATATTCACAATTTTTTAAGATCTTTACGTGTGTTATGAAAAATCTCCGGAAAAAAGGGGTAGAAATCGAGATAGAATCAGTCACTTGTCAAATTTGACGTCGGAGTCAAAAATGACATATGGAGGAAATGTAGCCTTTGTAAAACCAAAAACAACAGTGTACTTTTTTTCTCGATCGGACTTCAAATGACGTCACAGCACAGAAAAAACTAAATGGGCCGTTTTTAGGGTGCGCGTAAAAAATTTTTTTCTTGTGTCCCAGAATCGTTGTTGCCTAATCTTCAAATTTAGGGACTGACAGTGCAACTTTTTTTTTTAATACTGGGACCGACCCACTCTAGTGTACATACCTTGCAACTAGGTGGTGATCCGAGTCAAATTTGCCATGTGATCAATCTGATTTCTTGTATTTTGTTCGGGAGATATTCAGGTTGCCTTGTAGATATCTTTATATGGGAATCTGGTTCCACTAAAAACCATGTTTCTTGCCTACGCGAAACTAACCAGTTTGAATCCGTTATCGGAGGTGTTGTTGTGTAGAATGAATTTTCCGACTGCTGAACTAGGAGCATTTCTCCACCTTATATTCAGACAATATGTTCGTGCCGTGTTCCCGGGTACTTTTTGTTAATGCTACTTAGGCTTCTCTAGCATCTACCGATGTGCAGTGCTCTGATACTTTTTGCTGCTGATCTTTTCAAACTTATTTCGAACATCTAAATGGGCAATATTCCAGTTGATCGCACGGCAACAACAATAATATAAAAAAGTCATATTGAACAACAAAATCAACAAATCCAATGAAGTTTACAAGAGTATCAGTAAACTATCACATCAGTGATCGATCAAAAAGAAGTCAATTACCTACCCGGATGACTTACTACACTGGAGTCACCATAAAGGTCACCACGCATATTACGCATACAGCATCACTGGTAACAATAATGCGAAACATTAATGCGAAAAAATTTAG
Organism: Muscina levida; assembly: GCA_964034835.1. Lineage (NCBI taxonomy): Eukaryota > Metazoa > Arthropoda > Insecta > Diptera > Muscidae > Muscina > Muscina levida. Next base: position 111,550,695 of record OZ035881.1, on the reverse strand, counting down.
AATTTTGGAACTCAAAGCAAAGATGTGCTGAATTTACGCATTACTAACGAAGATGCTGCTTATGGCGCCGAATCAATTCATTATGGTCTTCAGTCACAATCTCCGCTACACCCGCAAAATGCTCTTCGCTACTGGCATGATGTTTCAATTCAACAATGTACACTGAGACTAACATTTGTGAAATTTTCAGGGGAATATTTCCTCGAAACATTTTAACTCTCTAGCTCCCACCAATTCCTATCGTAATTTACAAGTAGTATTTCGAAACAAATCCTGGAATAAAAAAAAACAACGCTTGAAGGGTCAGTAGCTAACTATGTTTTTAAAATAACGACACATTTTTTTCCTATTAACAATAAAAATGGTTTGTGTCTTGTTTAAGCCTGTTGAGTAAACAAATTTGTCTTTATTCCCCCACATTTATATGCATTAACGAGTTCCAACTATTTAATAAACGAACAAGTCTTCACTCCTCTTACATTAATCAGCATTAAAGTGTTCCAATTGTTCTACATACATTTAAAATTATATTGTCTTTTTTATTTCTTTACTTTCCACTTTCTCCCTAATTTTTTATTTCCATTTTAAAAATTATTCTCCCTAATTCTTCATTTCCATTTGAAAAATAATGTCCCTTTTGTTTTAAGAGTTAAATAAACATAACTTATGTGCTACACATAGACACAGAATTTAAAATGTCATATTTACTTAATAAAACAAATGCAAGTTCTTGGAAATATCTTTAAGAATTGCTCTCTCGCAAATACAGCATAATAAATTAAAAGCTTTTCTTTTTATTCCATCTACTTAGTATGTATTTTTTATAAACCTTTTCTCAAGCAACATCTTAAAGTGAGCAACGGAAATGTTGTTGTTGCCTTCCTGTTACTCCTACTGGTCACCTTGCCAGTTATGGAGTATGGATGGAATACAATATATTTTATTATAGCTTTTGGCAATTTATTCTTTTAATATGCATTTTTTTTATTAAGCCATTCTCACTGTACATACAGCGCCAGAGTACAAAGGAATGTGAGTGGGTGTGCGTGTGTGTGTGCTTTGTAGCATCTTTGGATACAACAGCAGCAGCAGTAGCAGCAAAAAGAGTACAACACACTTTTATGTACTCAATATTATGCCGGAAAATTATGTTAGAATAACAAGAGAAATGAAAAGTATGAAAACAACACAAAATTTTGTACAAAAACTGGTAGTGGATGAATGCAGCCTTAAGCTATTGCCTTTGTATTGAAATTTTTGTTATTCTTTTCTTCCAAGGAAACTGCTGATGAGCAAAAACAAAATGAATTGCATATTCACTTTAACTATTTGTATATACTTTCTTATATTGTTATAATTTGTATGTTGAAAATGGGTGGCTGGAGGGGGATATACAAAGTTATGCCTCAATTGTTATAAAGCAGCATAAGGGTTTGTATTTAAAAGTAAGTTCTTTTAAGGGTCTTCTTCTGCAGATTATAGAAGTTGCATAAAATGTAACAACTCACTCATAAAAAAATGTTGTTGATGGCAATTTTAAATTCAACTGTGTCGTGATGGTTAGATCATGCCGGTTACCTGCGTACGAGTCCTCTCAGAGACATCTATATATCTAGACCAGAGTCATCATCTAGTATAGGAAGGAAGTGTGCGAGTAGTGGTGCATTCTCGAACTAAGGTTAAGTTAAACGACACAGCGCGATTCATTTAGAAATGTTTTTTTAAATTTGTTTTTTTTTTTAGATCAGGCGTGGTGAAAAACTGTTAGATTATGTTTATTTCGTGTAGTATAGTTATTGCAATATAGCCTCCAAATAATTTTGGTGTACTAGGCAAATCGACGTTGTGTGAAACATTTTTTCATACACTTGGATAATATATGTTGTGTATAATTAAACAGTACCAATATTTCCCTTACCTTTCTCAAATTGATGTTTCTGTGTACGTTGTCTGATGATGCGCGACCGAAAAAGCAACATCCTGTCTGCAGTGAGGAGTTTAATGCAGCTTGTGGCTGAAAATTGTGGCTGAAGAACGTGATCAGCCGATTCGACGTCATGAGCAGCTTCATTGGACATAAGACCCAATCTAGTTTCTTGGGGCAGCCATAACCACTAAAAGAGCCGTTTTGTTGAGCTATCATTGATTGTGTGTGTGTGAGCTTCACATTGATTGTATGAAGCTTTTAACACTTAAGGTTGTGATAATGAGTGGAGAAGGCACAGCAAACGGCACTGATGATGATGGTTTGGCAACCATCGAAATAGCTATCTGCCCTGCCAACTGTCAACATAATCCATTTCACACAACTCTTGTAAAAACAAATTCTATTAGCAATAATAGAATAGATCTCAAGCCGAACAATGAAAAACATATTCTTTCACAAATTTCATGGAGAATGATTCGAATTTGGATATGAAGTCATATTCGGTAAGAGGTCTGACATCTGTTCTCGCGGGGTAACTCAGTTAGTGACCGGAGAGCCACTAACCACACCAAGGCGAGAACTTTTACTAAAGGTTTTGAAACAGGGAACCCTACCTTTAAGAACAGAGATGGAAATCTGGTCAGGGACACTTAGAGTGCGCTGAAAATATCGAAGAAACACTTTCGTACTCTGCTCGTTTCCGAAGACAGTATAAGCGACGAAATCACGTCGACTATCGTCGACGGAGTAGATTGTCCACTATCGAGCATAAATCGGTATCAGCACGTTAATTGGATGGCTTAAAAACAATAAAGCTGCGGGAGCCGACTGATTGCGGGCAAAGCTTTATAAGGCCGGATGCGATGCGTTGGCAATGTACATACATCAGATCATAAACACGATTTGGGTAAAGGAATGCCCGATGATTGGAATCTGAGGGTTTTTTTATATTGGACTTAATAAAGGCATCAACTTTCGCGGGATTTGTCTTTTACCAATCGCTTACATTTTTCAGTCGAGTATGTAAAAAGGCTAAAGCCGATCTTAAAGAACCTGATTGAACGTTATAAGTGTGGCTTTAGCCATGGTAAATCCACAACCGGCCAAATATTCACACTGCGACAAATCCTGAGGAAGAACCAAGAAATGCAGAATGACACCTACCATCTGTTTATTGATTACAAAGCTGCATTCGACAGTCCGATACGATTGAAACTTTTAGATGATATGGCTTAGTTTGGTATCCCTACGAAGTTTTTACGATTTTGCGGGATGACACTGACCGACATGAAGTCTTCATTGAAAAAAGGCAAATACTGACAGAGCCATTTTCTACCACGCGTTGCTTGAGACAAGGCAATAGTAATGGAGCCGATCACGCGGAAGGCTGCAAAAAACACGACTGGTACCATTGTTAATAAAAGTCACATGCTCGCGTATGCCGCTGATATAGATATCATTGGCCGACGACTGGAGATGTTACTGCAGCCTTGCATGAAATAAGAAGCTGTCGAAAGAAGTGGTTCTGGTGATAAATGAGAACAAAACCAAGTTATTTGTTTCAACGAACAAAGACAAAAACAAAGAACAACTATAACTTTGATGTGGTACAGGATTTTGTCTACCTTGGCTCCGCCGTAAACAAAAATAATAATGTCAGCTGAGAATTCAAGAGACGAATATTGATCGCAAGCCACACTCTCTCGTCAAACAAAGATTCAACTCTACAAGGCACTGATTCAACCTATTTTGCTTGACGGCGCAGAATTCTGGATAATGACAGAAGTCTGGGTAATGATGGGTCTGGCCGTGGTATAGTGGTTAGAACACTCGACTACCAGGCGGGAGATCCTTGGTTCAATTCCCTGCTCCAGTCACCTACATTTTTCTTTAATTGTCGGCCCCCTCGATGTTGTTGTCAATCGCCATGTCTTGAAAAATCTTTTCAAACAGTGACGTTCGTATTTGTCGATAAACAAGTAGGAGCCGTGTGTTGTAGATCCTAAATGGAAAGCGAGTTAATTTACAACAACGCGAGAAGCTATCCCATACCTCATTCATGGGGTGTAATAGGAAAATAACTTGTTTTTTGGGTAATGACAAAGACTCAGGATTTGTTACGGAGTCTTCGAGAGAAAAATACTTCGCAAAATATTTGGGCTCATTATCATTAACGCTGTTGAGCTGTATAAAGAAATCGGCGCAGTCAAGCGCGTTCATATAGACTGGCTGCGACATGTTGTACGAAGCACTTGCAATTATTTTCTATGTGCGGCAAACTTTCCAAAATGTACTTTACTTTACTAGGACCGGCCGTGGCATAGTGGTTAGAATACACGACTACCATGCGGGAGATCCGTGGTTCGATTCCTGGCTCAAGCCATCTACATTTTTTTTTCATTGCTGGCCCCCTCGATGTAGTCGAAAGTAACTTCGCAGTATATGTGTTGAGTTAATTGGCATGTCTAGTAAAAGCTTCTCAAACAGTGACGTTCGCATTCGTCGAAAAAAAAGGAGGTGCCGTTAGATGTGAATCTAAAAATATGAAGAGTGTTAATTTACAACAACGCAAGAAGATCCTATACTTCATTCATGGGGTGTAACGGGAAATAAAGTTTTTTTTTTCTGGGTAAGAATCTTCAAGAGAAAAATACTTCGCAAAATATTAGGACCCATCATAGTTAACGCTGTATGAGCTGTATAAAGAAATCGGCGTAGTCGAGCGCGTTCAAATAGACTGACTGCGATGGCTGGGACATGTTGTACGAATGGATGGAAAAGCTCCAGCTTCGGCAAAAAATTCGATGTTAGGCACATGAGTGGGCGACCAAAACTACGTTGGATAGACCAGGTGAAGAACTAAGAATAATTTTCTACGTGCTGCAACTGGTGGATGATTATGTTGTGGTTGCCAAAAAATGAAGAATTTACTTTCCCAAATATACAATACTTTGCGTTCGGACATGTTAACTGGCCGGGTAGATTGTGTGATATAGCCTACATTTGTATACCCTGAATCTACTCGTATGAGGGTATTATCATTTGATATGACCCAAAAGTGTAACACATCAAAAGGGTCTCTTTAGTATGAAGGTTTTCTTGAACTAAATTCGATTCATGACTTTTTAAGTCGTTTGATCTATGTCCGCCTGCCTGTCAGTCAATCTGTCTGTCTGTCCGGCTGGTACGCACGATAGCTTTCGAAAGACGTAACCAATTGTTTTGAAACTGTGCATGGGTTAATATTTTTCCAAAACTACTTACGGGGTTGCATCTGGGCTACATGGCCACGCCCCTTTTGGTACCTCCCATATAAATGTACCATTGCGCGTATTAAGAAATTGAGTAATAAAATCATTTCCCCCAAGGGATCGTGTCCAAATTCTGCATTTAGTAAAGCAATAACAGGATATAGTTTTTGAGAAAAAACTGGAAAACTGAAATTTTCTTACTGGTTTTATTGCGCTTATTTCAAAAGTCTTCGTCGATTCTGAAAGCTTAATTTGCGAGATAATTGAAAAAAGACTTATAAACGAGTCAATTTGTAGATCCACTAGAAGGTACAATAAAAAAATTTAAATCTTAGGTAACTCTAGTCACTGTGGCTGCTATTTTAGGTATGCTGTATCTTAAAAAATCATAATCGATATGCAATGGGAAAAGAAAATTGTATAGAATTCAACTTCTACATACGATTACTTACTCTAAGCATCTTTACTAGTATGTGGTAATGAATATCACATTCCTGTATATTTGATGTCATCATTTTAATTTTGTGTTTTTTTTCACATCAGCAAAAAATTTCTAGTGGAAATGTACTAAAAACATCAGCGAATAATTAACCCAAATTAGTAGTGCCAAGCTTATGACAACAGAGCAACAGTTCATTAATTCAATAAATGTTAATTGTCTGAACAAAATACATGTCATATTTGCTCATAAATTAATTAACACTTTAATGAGGATACAAATTATACAAATATTTGAACAATGAATAAAAATTAATATTTATGATTTTTTCACTCCGTTCTACTGCCACTAAAGCGTTTCTCACACCATTTGGAATCATGTACAATGAGAATGCAGTCGCACACATACAGATGTTACGAAAGCGATTGTTGGTCCTTGCATAATCGTATTGAAAAAAAAATATACTATTAAAACAATAAATACGTATTTATTATGTTTGCTCTTAGTATCGTAGTTTGAGATAATTAATATATGTTGCTTTTATGCTTAATGTCAATAATCCTATGCAATATTGATTTAAAAATAAGTATGCAAACAATGATGAATGATATGTAGAAGAGCGCCTCTCATTTTTCTTTAGACTCACTAAAACGGAACCTAAAGAAAATTCCGAGCTTTTACCTCAAAATTTCCAATAGATTCGGTAATGCTTGCATTGATGCTGTAAGAAAACCGCTCCTTGGTCGGGAACAGTGAACCAAGTAGATATCTGTTTACATTAAATTATCATTGTTGTTGTTCCGTCCAAAGTTTTCCTAACAGCTTTATCAAATTTCACTTTGTTTAACTTTCTAGCAATAAATTTTATTGTTATTCTCCACCTCTTAACCTTAGTGCACATTATTCTAAACTCCCTCACATCCGTTGCACTTACCATTCTCTCCCAGTTTCGTTGTTCTCTGCATATGGCGACAGAATATCTCATATTCACCTGCTGTTGCCGTTGTCGCCGCTGTGGATGCGGATGTTGCGGCGGTAACAACATCTGATGTTGCCGGTGCTGGTCCTGCGGTGCTGATGGCGGTGGCTGTACCACCATCTGTTGTCTTAACCGATTGCATGTGTTTGGTGAAAGCACCAACGATGGCTGCCATGCGATCGAAAGCGTTGATATTTATGTGACCATTTGGTAAACTGCAAATAAAATAAAAATAAATTGGAGGGACACCAATTCACGTTAGTAGCAGTCGCATAAGTGTTAGTTTGTTAGTTAGTTTGGTTAATGTTATAACTTGGAGAACAAAAAGTATTGTAGAGAGTATGAAAGTATGAAACAATGACAGTGAGATTGGTTTTCTAAGATAAATGCTTTTATTTATAGTAACTAATTGTATTTCCAGGTAATTTAATAGCAATGTGGTGACATAAAGTGTTAGGGCGCACTAGCCAGGGCTAGCGGTGGGATGAGGGTTTTTTGTTGTTTATTTTAAGCAGTGGGGGTTCATTTATTTACGAGCTTGAAAAATTTCCAATGAAAAGTAATTGGGATTAGTGCACAATTTATATTTGTTTGCAATGTAACACAGCAGAGTTAATTTCTTTACTTTGATTTTTTTTGTGGTTAATATATTATATTTGATGATTTTAATGCTGTTTATACTTATTCTCGGCTTTATGAAATTGATAAAAATTTATTAAATTTGTAACTTAATCGTCTAGCTGTTCACAGTACCGTTGAAACTCAGAACTTGTTAGAAGTCCGGTGCCAACCGGAAGCCCTATGAATTTCTCTGCTACTGGCTCAGAAGTTGCCCTACAAATCTATGGAACTTTCCATTATCCACAACCTGTAAAAACACCCGACCGAATTTAGCTGTGCTGCCCTATGTTGTGCAATGAGCAACTTAAACAAGGCCATAGAGTTCAGCTTCGTTTATTGCTCAATCCAATCCCAAAGCGGATGCTCTTTGCTTTTTATAGGACCTAATATATACGAATATAAATATGTATCTTTACCGTTATGACAAAAGTTGAGGACTGGAATATCCCCATTCTCAATATATTTTAGGGGACTTTGTTCTAGATTTTAAATTTTTTTACACTTATTTCGCTTTGTTACACACTTTCTTCTTATTATAACATATATTGGTCTTTATACCCTTCACCATGCGCATGAACAGAGTAAGGGGATTTTAATTTTGTTCTTCCATTTGTAACGCCTATAAGGAGGCGTGGTAGGTATGACAATATGTATATATAAATGATCAGCATCAAAATCTGAGTCGATTTAAAGGTGACCGTCTGTCCGTCTGTCTGTCCCCCTGAATACAGCCGCAGTTTAAGAGATTTCGAGCTGAAACTTGAAATGCAAGCTTCTATCCTCAAAGCGGAGGCTAAGTTCTAAGATGAGCCCGATCGGTCAAAAACTACTCCCACCTCCCATACAAACTTCCCCTTTTTGGGGTCTGTCCCTGCGATTACAGCCGTAGTTAAAGGGCAATCAAGCTGAAATTTTCTATGTAAGCTTCCCTACACTAAGCGGAGGTTGAGTAGTAAGATGAGACTGATCGGTACAAACTACTCCCACCTCCCATACAAAATCCCTCTTTTTTGGGGTGTCCGTATGTCAGTCCCCGCGATCACGGTGGTAAATTAAGATAAATCAAGCTGAAATATTGTATACAAGCTTCCCTACTCTAAGCGGAGGTTGAGTATTAAGATAAGACCGATCGGTCAAAAACTACTCTCACCTTCCATACAAACTCTCCCTTTTTGGGGTCTGTCCCTGCGATTGCAGCCGTATTTTAAGAGGTATATAGCTGACATTTTGTACGCAAAATTCAATCTTTAAGCGGAGGCTACTTTCTAAAATAATCAATGTCGGTCAAAAACTACTCCCTCCTCCTATTCAAACTCTACCTTTTTTGGGGTGTCCGCCTAACTGCCCCCGCGATTACAGCCGTAGGTTAGGAAATATCGAGCTAAAATTTGATATGCAAGCTTTAATCCTATAATAGGAGCTTATGTTGTAATATAAGCAATATCGGACGAACACTTCTCCCACCTTCCATACAAACTCCCCCTTTTTCGGGGTGTCCGTCTGTATGTCCCTGTAGTTAAAGAGCTTTCGGGCTGAAATTTGGTATGTATACTGTCCAGAAGCAGATGTTAAGTTTTAAGATAAGCAAGATCGGATTTAAACTACCCCCAAATCCCACACAAATTCCCATTTTTGGGAAGTTACAATATGCTCCAACTCACCAACTCATAAACATATCGGTAAAGCGAATAAAATCGATAAAAATTATTGATAAATATGGATGTGTGTAGCTAAAATAACGTCCACTTATCACCAACTCCCCTGCTTTGTGTTACAAAGTTTAATAAAATATAGTTGTAGTGCAAATAACCAGTTTTATCACCATTTTTACAAATGGTGAAGGGTATCTGAGCCTCGGCATAGCCGAACAGAACCGCCTTACTAGTTTTATATGAGATTTCCAATCATTATCTTCCTCTTCCGATTTGCCAGCCCTTACAGAAATTCATTCGCACGAAGAAAAGAATTCCGTTCGTTTGCGTACTGTAGATTGTTTGTCACGCCAATCTTAGATAACAGCTTTTACACCTGATCCATCCATGCGCCGCCCATCGAGTTTACTGCCGAAGACTTTTCGAGTTGAAACATTTTCATCCATTCGGTCAATTTGAACGCACTTGACAACGTCGTTTCGTTGTACAGTTCATACAACTCATGGTTCTTTCGACGACAGTATTCACCGTTTACAATGATGGGTCCAAATATTTTGCGAAGTTTTTTCTCTCGAAGACTGCCAGAATAGATTGATTCGCTTGTGTTATTACCCAGAATTCTGCGCTGTAGAGCAAGACAGGTAGGATCAGAGTCTGGTACAATTGGATCTTTGTTCTTTGTCATTCCGATTCCGCCTCTTGATTTCAAGGCTGACATTATTTTGGTTTACGGTGGAGCCAGGGGAGACAAAATTATTTACCACTTCAAAGTTATAGTTTTCAACGTTAACGTTGAGTAGATTTTTTGTTCGTTTAATCAAATAACTTAGTTTTGTCCTCATTTAGCACCAGACCCACTTCTGCCGACTGCTTCTCAATACTTGAAAAAGCCGCAGTAACATCTTGTAATTTTCGACTAATGATATCTATATCAACGGCAGACGCGAGCAGCATAGTGGTTAGAACACGCGACTACCATGCGGGAGATCACAGGTTCAACTCCTGGCTCCAGTCATCTTAAAAAAAAAAGAAAAAATTTCTTTCATTGTCGGCTCCCCTCGAATGTTGTTGACAGTAACTTCGCATTATAAGTGTCGAGTCAATCGGCATGTCTAGTAAGAGCTTCTCAAACTGTGACGTTCGCATTCGTCGATAAACAAGCGGGAGATCACAGGTTCAACTCCTGGCTCCAGTCATCTTAAAAAAAAGAAAAATTTTCTTTGATTGTCGGCTCTCCTCGAATGTTGTTGACAGTAACTTCGCATTATAAGTGTCGAGTCAATCGGCATGTCTAGTAAGAGCTTCTAAAACAGTGACGTTCGCATTCGTCGATAAACAAGTAGGTGTCGTTAGTTGTGAATCTAAAATTAGAAAGCGTGTTAATTCACAACAACGCGAGAAGCTATCCCATACCTCATTCATGGGGTGTAAAGGGAAAGTAAGTAAGTCTCCAGGATTAGTCTTAGTGTTTATATTTGGTCGGTAGTGGATTTAGTAGGTCTAAAGCCATACTCAAAAGGTCCAACCAAGAAGCGTCAGCCCTTTCGAATTATGGCAATAATATTTTGTTCTACGAACAATCGTGCTCTCCAAAAAATCCTTGAACGTTGCTTTGCTGTCTGTATTTGTGTTTAATGCACAACAGGAGTGTATTGTGTTGCTTTCAAATACTCAAGAATCAAACAAAAGATTACGAGAGATTGTATGAGAATTGCTGTTCGTGTCTGTGGGAAAAAATATTATTGACGGCCTGGCGACGATATGAATGCGTATTATGTGAGACTTTTGAGACATCCCGAAAAAAATCACTGTTTAGTGCGGTTTACATGCCGAAGACGTCATCGCCCAATTTGTCCTTTAATCCGGAACCGTTGCCAAAATGACAGCGAATGGCGAACGCTGCAAGCAAATAGTTCGTAGTTATTTTTCCTCATGTCAATGTAAATCATTTGGAGGACAAATGGTTCCAAAAATGCAACGCAAGATGCCATACATCGAGCAAAACCATCATTTGGTTGAACCTAATATTTGATGCACAAAAAGTTTGGTCGTTTCATTGCATTTGTTGTGTTTTATTAATAAAGCAAAGTTCTAATTTCTCTAAAAAAACCCATTATACATCATTGGCGAAGGTCTGCGGGATGTAACTGCGGTCTTTTTAAATATTGAGAATTAAGAAAAAAAATTAACAAGTTTTAAGATACTATTACATGTCTTTTATGTATTTTTATTGTTAAGGTTAACTTTATAAAATTATTCACATCCGTACGGTTACGAACATTTGAAATAATCCTTTCGGCGGCAGCAACAGAATTGACATTAAAATGCTGGAAAACATTGTTATCCTACCAAGATTTCCTTCATACACAATAACACCACAGCATTTCTACCATTTTTAAGCTCATTACTACTTCAAGGTGTTATTCTACTGTTGCTGAACAACAACAGTGCTGTCTGAAGAGATATAAAGGTCCTGAGAATGAAAACAAAAGTAACTTGCAAACAATAAAACGCACACAAACAACACGATAAACTTAACCTAAAGCCGAGTAAACAAGTATCTGAGTAAAGACAACAGTAACAGCAGCAGCGTCAGCATCATATGGAAACATTTCAAGGAGATACTTATTAAGTCCTCCTCTGCTGTCATGCGTTATGGCCACACGTTAAGCTTTCATATTGTTTCGTAGACATCTCGCGCATCTACTATTTAACAAACATCAGGTACCAAGACCCTACTTCCGCCCTTTTATATATGACAACAAGTCACGTGCTGCATGCATTTTCATAATCCTGGCGTAGTTGAATTTTTTTAACATTCATATGCAGCGACTTGTGTCCCGCTCTCTTGGTTACTTTATGGGCCGAGTTCAGTTAACGTACAGTTAACTTCTTGGTTCTCGGTTCAGTTAAGTTGAATGTTGTCGGTCACTTAAAGTTTCAAAGCTGCAACATTGTAAACATTTAAGTAGAATTTACTTATCCTTTTGACTCGGTTTTGTTGTTGTTTTTTTTTTCAGTTAAAAGTAATAGTGTAATGAAAAATGCATGGCATTTATTGGTCTTTAAAAATTTGCAACGTGTGGGTTAAGACGAAACGTGACGGAATGTTGATGCAAGCGTTTCGAACAAACCAATCATATAGAATTTTTATTATATGTACGTTCAATGGCATATTTTGTACAGTTAACGAGAATGAGAGTATGTGAAAAAATGAAGACGTTTAGTTTTGAGGATAGAAAACAGAGTGAAACTACCATGGGGACGACATAAGTTGGGAATATTTGTAAAGAATTTAATGTAAGGCGCAAATGCACTGCTTGGGTACAATGTACGGCTGATATGTGTAAAGCTGAACCATATTAGGTTAAGATGAGTAAGACCAGTCAAAAACTTCTCTCACCTCCCATACTTATTGTCCCTTTTTGGGATGTGTTCGTCTGTCCCCGCGATAACAACATTAGTTTAAAAGTTATCGAACTGAAATTAGGTATACAACCTTCTATCCGTGAAGCGAAGATTAAGTTCGAAGATTAGCAAAATCGGTCAAAAATTACTCCCACCTAACCCTTTTTTGGGGTAAAAAATACATAACAATTCTTAGATCATGTAAACAAAACCAAACTCAATACAATACACCAGTTTTGCCACCAATTTCACAAATCGTAAAGGGTATCTGAGCTTCGAGGGTATAGCGGATTTACTAATTTGGGTCTTTCTGATTGTTTTTGACTTGGGAATAACCAGAAGCTCTCTTTGGAAGTCCCCAAGTAGCTCACAACGTTCGAGAGATCACGAATTCCCTGGGCAATGCCACTGAACATCCGTGTGTCTAAGGATGTAGATAACAGAAGTAACTGAAGCTCAACACAACGGCTCTCTTAGTGGCTTTGGCAGCCCCAAGAAACTAGGATCGAGAGCGGCGCCCTAATAAGACACTCTTTTTAAACAAAAGAATTATTAGGAAAACACGAAGCAATGAAAAAACAAGAACCTCCCGAAATATTGACGACCCCCGCAAACGTTATAAGGACCATAATTGAAGGATATGCACCTGGAATGTCCGTACTCTATACAGAGATGGTGCCTCTATCCAACTGACGGCAAATACAAGGCTCACATCATCGCCATACAAGAAATACGATTGACGGGACAGGGATGTACACGACAAAAGAACTGTGATATATTTTACAGCTGCCATGCAGAAAGACACGAATTTGGATGTGGATGCATAATCGGCAAGAGACTTTGACACATGGTCTCGCGGTTTAACCCTGTAAGTGACCGAATAGTCGCTATTTGCCTGGAGGTGATATATGACCGTTGCTCTGTACATGACATTACAATTGTTCTGGTAGATTTTAATGCTAAAATAGGAAGAGAAGATGATCTTGGTCTACATAATAACAGCTCCGATAACGGATTCAGACTGGTTAGCTTCGCGCAAGAAACATGGTTATGAATGGAACAAAATAAAGATATCCGCGAATATATCCTGATCAAAATACAAGAAATCAGATTAATCACGTAATAATTCATACAGTACAACACATGAACACATGTCTGAAGAAAATGATTCTGCATACAGGGCAAAACTGTAGCCAAACCTATCACTGACTTTCAGAGTGTGCTGCAAATATGGAGGGAACACTTTCGATCTCTACTCGTTTCCGAAGGCAGCATAAGTGCCGAAATCACGCCAACCATCGACGATGGTGTAGACTCTAAACCACCGACCAAAAACGAGATCAGCACTACGATCAGGTGCCGATGGACTACTGGCAGAGGTTTTAAAAGCCGCCGGCAATGTATGCACCTGCTCATAAACACCATCTGGCTCAAGGAATGTATGTCCGATGTTTGGAATCTGAGCGTTCTATGTCCTGTGCTTAAGAAAGGCGATCCAAATGTATGTACCGACTATCGCGAAGTCAGCATATGACATATCGCATGCAAACTCCTGTCTTAAGCCCATTCTGGCGAACCTGATTGGACCTTATCAGTGCGGCTTTAGACCTGGTAAATCCACGACCGTCCAGATATACACACTACGGTAAATCCTGGAGAAGACCCAAGAAATGCAGATCGACACCTACCATCTGCTATCTACCATCACTACAAAGCTGCTTTCGACAATCCGATACGACAGCAATTGTAAGATCCTATGGCTGAGTTTGGTATCTCAGCATAGCTAATACGACTTTGGGGGATGACAATGACTGACACGAAGTCTTCAGTAAAAATAGGCAAAAATCTGACTGACAGGCATTTCTAGCAAGCGAGGCTTTAGACAAGGGATATTCTGTCCTGCGATCTCTTTAACATCGTAATGGAGATGATCATGCAGAAAGCTTCAGTAAAGACGATTGGTGTCATCTTTAACAAAAGTCACTTGCTGCTCGCGTGTGCCGAAGTTACAGATATCATTGGCCTCAGATTGCAGGATATTGCTGCGGCCTTTTGGAGCATTGAAAAGCAGTGGGCGGAAGTGAGTCTTGCGATAAATAAGGACAAAACCAAGTTATTTGTTTCAACGAACAAAGCGTTTACTGCTGGCTGCGGCGCTGCATCAATGTTGAGAACTTTAACTTTGAAGTGGTAGATGATTTTGTTTACCTTGGCTCCGCCATAAACAAAAATAATAATGTCAGCCTGGAAATTAAGAGACGAGTATTGATCACTAACCGCTACTACAATGGGCTAAGCAAGCGATTAAATGACAAAGCGCTCTTTCGAAGAACAAAGATCCAGCTTTTACCAATCCTACCTACCTTGCTATTTAGCTCAGATTCCTGGGTAAGGACACAAGCGGATCAATCTATTCTGGGTCTCTTCGAGGCAAAAACATTTCGCAAACAACGACATCGATGCAGTCAAGCGCGACAGAATGCGCTGGCTTGAAAACGTTGCACGAATGACTGAAAATGTTCCAGCTCGAAAGGTCTTCGTCAATAAACTCGATGGGTGGCGCAGACGGAGGCGACCAAAACTTCGTTGAATGGACCAGGTGAAAGAGCTGTTACCTAAACTTGGTGTAACAAACTATATACGTGCAGCTACTGATATATGAATTTCTATTTCTGCTGTCAATTAAGAAGAAGAATCTGAGAGTCGGCATAAAAACTTAAACTTAATTTCCCTTTACAACCCATGAATAAGGTACGATATAGCTTCTCGTGTTGTTGCGAATTAACTTAATAAACTTAATTTCCCTTTGCACCCCATGAATAAGGTATGGGATAGCTTCTCGCGTTGTTGTGAATTAACACGCTTTCTATTTTTAGATTCACAAATAACGGCACCTACTTGTTTATCGACGAATGCGAACGTCACTGTTTGAGAAGCTTTTACTAGACATGCCGATTATTTTGACACTTATACCGCTAAGTTGCTGTCGACATCATCGAGGGGGCCGGCAATGAAAGAAAAATGTATATGACTGGAGGCGGGAATCGAACCCGGGATCTCCAGCATAGTAGTTACCTAGTTAGTTAGAGTCATATAACTGCATTTCTTGTATATATACTGATAATAACCACAATTAGTTGTAATATATGTCTTTCGCTTAACACACTCGATAAAACCTTATTTATATATAATGAGTATAACATATGACATAAAAGGACCTAGCAATAGGCTAATATGCCGGCAATTTCACTTAAGCCCTATGTCTGACTCCTTTTTTAACGTTACTGCTATTGAAATTCCAAATACAACGAGAAGCCACATCAACTATATAACACCTAAATTTGCCACATGCTTTGTCTTTACACTTTTGCCTATCTTCCACTCTAAGCAAGCATTTGCGTATTGGCTATGAGCCAAATATTGCACTCCCCAGTTCATAAACATTTGAAAACACATGTTAGCAATTTGGAGCAGACGTGCGCCAATGCAACAATTGGCTAAAAAGACAAGTCACTGCTTGTAAATGTTTTAGTAACCATTTGACACACTGGTCATGTTGCAACATCGCAATGTGGTAGAATGTAGCTAACACACACATTGACAAACTCTTTGGTATCCTTACTTATACAATGAAAGGCATTCACCATGCGTTGAATTGTTAAACATTCGCATGGATGGTTAACGCATTTTCAAAGTCATTAAATTTGCGCTTGCAGCCATTTACACAGGCGTTCGCTTCTTCACACAACGAGCGGATGATGATGTACCCAAACACTACTGGATGCTGAGCAAGGAGGTTCCATTCTCTCAACTCTGTTGGTTGTTAGTTTTGAGAATTTTATGACCAAATACATTTCCTCTGCCGTCCGCCATTGGAGCAAAGTTTTATGCTAAGAATTTAGTATGACAAGCAAAGGAATAACAAAGTTATTGTACTCATACGATATTCACTTCGTTTATTGAGGAATTTAACTTTGAAATACCTTTAGGGCGAATGGATCTGTTCTTGCTGCTCTCCTGCTGCTGGCTGCAAAAAGCTCAAAGTTTTAACCAAGTAAAGTTTATTGCTGCATTCATTGCATGCAACGAATTTGTAGTTCATAAACTGACGTCGAATGAAGGAAAGTTATTTTGGGACAAAGTTTTGGATTGAGCGAGAATTAGCTCAAGAACTCAAGAGAACATACAGTAGATGTAGTTTAACTAGATACACTAGGTATGTATAGATATAGTATATATTGAAAAATGCTAGTTATCTTCTAGGGAACAATAAGGATTATGCATTAAAGATTTGTGACATTTTTGAAGAGAGACGTGACTGACTGTTGCTGGGAGTTTGCTCGGAAACATATACAGTTTTGTCGGCAAGTTTTAACAAATGGATTTTAAGGATATAGAAATTTGGGTACTTGAATACGATGCCGCTTAATGCAGAAGTGGCCTATACAACAATAATACGTACTCTTATATTTACAGTATTGGAGCAAATATTGTTATACAAATATATAAATTTATCTTAATATGTAACTGAAAAATATACAAATTTAAATTTGATAAAGTTAACACGTGTTTATTTTTAGACTCAATAAACGAGATCCACAGTTTAACCACGAATTCAAAGTAAATATTGTCTTCAACGTTTTTATAATCGAAAACCAATTTGTCTATCCACTTAAAAGTAGTTTGTAATTATGAAATTTCAGCTACAGTAAAAAGTCTGCTCGAGAACTTTACATCATCAATAGCAGGAAATTGATTTCGTCCGTTATGTCCCAATATTCTTTTTTAGAAATTTCTTTCCACATTTTCCCTTCGGTACTGTATCATAGTAAAAATTTTAACTGCACTTTTGTACGGCACTACTTCAGGAAATTGTGATCTGCCATCAACCACCACAACCATGCTCATATACTTGCGCCTAATCGTATCATCTCCCACACCCTTTGAATGATTAGCTTTTATCCTTCTCTGAGATGCGCATAAATTCTGTTTATTCATTTCCGGTTTAGCCTTCCTCATTGTTCATTCTTAATTGTTTAATTCGGATTGTTCTTTTTTTTTTGTCCTTGTTTATTGCCTACTTGGCAATTCTTTGCTGAACTTTTTTTGTGAGTGTGTGTTTCCATTGTTAGATTTTAATCTGTTTACTATTCGTATTTCTACTATGCTCGTCTTTTTTTTGCTACCGCCAACTTTACACCTTGTTGTTGTATTTTATTCTTCTTCACCGGCACCGACACCAGTGATGGCACAATCAACTTGAAGACGCTTTGGCAGAAAAAAGTGTGATGATGTTTATCCCTCCTCTGAGGGGAAAAGAGTTGATTGAAAAGCAATTTTAATGCTCCAACCGTTGGCAAAACTTAATTAATTTGCTATTCATGCATTTTAGTTGTTGGTAAAACAAAAGCTTAATTGTTTCAAGTTTTCTTTATATATTTTTTACTTATTCTTTTCCCGTTGTTAGTTTTCTTTCTATGTCGTTGGTGGTTCTTTTTCTTTTTTTGCATTGCTCATTGTCGAAAGGGATTTCCACTAACTGCACAACATCTTGTAGTTGTCGTTCGTTATTGTTTTTTCACGCTTTTTGCTTTACTTCCGATTTGGTAGCTGTCTGTGTTGAGCAGTTCATCCGCTTATCACGAAACATCGTAGCCTGTTATCGTTGCCGTTACCGTTACCGTTACCATCGTTATTATGTTTTTCACTCATTATTGTTCAATGAAGGAGAATAGTGGTATAATGGTATATACACTGTGGTGCAAAATAGTGTAGAACCACTTACACGGATCGAAGGTATAATGCGAAATGCATTTTGCAAGGTAATTTGCCCCATAATCCTGGCCAAAATGCCAGAAAGACTAGAGAATGTCATCTTCCAATATGACATCGACCCAAAACATTCTGTAAAAATTGTCAAGGAATGGCTTAGTTCTCAGGTGTTTGGGGTCAGGGAGTGGCCACTGCAACGAGGCCTAAAACGAGGGCTGGCAGAAACGATGGAGCCGCGAAAAGTATTAATGAGCTGTGGGAGTGGGTTCAGGGTGAATGAAACAAAATTCCTGTATATTATGTTGCCAAACTTTGTCAATATACGCCAAATAGGATAGATCAGTTGAAAAAACTGAAAGTATACTGGATTAATAATTAAATTTAGATGAGAAAAACCTTTGAGCAAAAGTGTGCCAATGGTCTGATTTACAAAATGTTTTGTTTTAATATACATACAGTTATGTTTGATATACTTTTGGTATTGCTTTACATAGTTTACAGATGCATATTTTAAATTTAGCAAAAAATTTGAAAATAATTTAATAAAAACTACAAAAAATATTTTATTACATACTTTGTTTCAAACATTGGCTCATTTTTGCACCACAGTGTATATATGTATTTGGAAGGTTCCAAACAGTGGGTTCGAAATAGTTCATGTTCGTATAATATTAGAATGGTTGAAAAAATAACCTGAACTATACTATTCCGGGTGATTCAGGGAGGTTATTTACCATAATACTCAAAAGCAATAGATTGGGCCGATTTTCTGGTATGATGAAGAATGGTGCGTATTGCCTGAGGAAAATAGTGCTGCATAGAATCACCTCCATCATTGGAGGAGGAAAGAGTGTGAAGATATCGAAATGTATAGGTATACTGGAGAAACCCAAAAAGGTACCAAAAGGTACAATGCAAAGGTTTTGCAATGGCATATTTTAGAGTTGATCCAACAAATGCAGCTCGACACTTAACATCGACCGACTAGAAATCTGCATTCGACAATTTGATACGACAAACACTATAAGATGCCATGGCTGGGTTTAGTATTCCCAAGATTTAGCTGAATGACATTGATCGTCGCGTAATGAAGATAGGCAAAAATATGACTGGGTCATTTTCTACCATGCTAGTCTTTAGATAAGGAGATTGTCAGTCTTGCGATATCTTTATCATCCTAATGGACCTGTTTATGCCGAAGGCTGCAGTAAACATGACTGAAAACCAGTATGAAAGTTTTAGTCGGGAAACCCGACTTACTTATACCCTCACCCTTAGTAATACATAATACATGTTCTAGTATATTGATATTATTACTGGATTCCTAAAGTGGGCGGAGTGGTAAATTTGTATGGAAGGTACCCGAAAGGGAGAGGCTTGACTTCAAGTCTTTTTCACAAAACTTTACCCTGATTTAGCTTAACAAATACAAAATCGTATCGAGTGTATTAATGTAAAATTCGTATGGGAGGTACCAGACGGGGTGTGACTGGACATCCAATTTGTTCCCCAAAACTTTATCCTGTTACAACTTAACAAAATACAGAATTTGGGCACGATCGCGTTGGGCGCATTGATATTTTTACTCGGTTTTTAAAGTGCGCGGAGTAGTACATTTGTATTGGGGGTACGTGGCATAGGGGCGTGGCTAGACTTCCAGATTTTTTCTCCAAAACTTTATCATGATCTAGCATTACTAAATACAGAATTTGGGCACGATGGCGTTGGGGGTATTCATAATATTATTCGATTTATAAATTGGGCGGTACTAAATGGGTAGTACCAAATGGGTATGGAATGTACCAAGAGGGGCGTGGCTAGACTTCTACTTTTTCTCAAAAAATTTATCCTGCTATAGCTTTACTAAATACAGAATTTGGACGCAATCGCGATGTTTGTATTGATGATTGATAACACTATGCGACAGTCAAAACCGGGATGGGATGAAACCAACGGGAAAAGTTATATCGGTCAAAAACAAGTTATACGTGGAATCGGAATCATTTAGGAATCGAGATATATCGATTTGAAGTTCGTAAGTATCGTATAGGGGAATTTATCACGTTTTAGGCTCTTTTGTTATATTGTTATATGGTGGCGTATGATTATCATAAGTAATATTCCACGTAAATCATACGCCACGGAGTACAACAGAGTTATTGTTACTGCTACAAAATAAACCCAGTTCAAAATAATTTGATGAATGGAAAAGTGAAATTGTTGCTTATGTAGGGAAACGTTATATGAACAGATTAAAGGAATTGTAGTTTTTAATTTTTTTAAATTTGTTTGAGCAAAATCGGACTAGTGGTTCTCGAGTTATGTCAAAAAAAAGACCACCAAAGGTGACAATTTCCCCTATATGATAGTTATTAATTTCAAATAGATATATCTCGATTCCTAGACGTGACACGTATAACTTCGAAAATCCGTGGAATCGAAATCCACGGATAATTTCTAAGAAACAAAATCTTACAATCGACAGCAAACAATTTAACTTATTAAAAATCGATATTTTGTAGAGATTACAATTTTATTCGATACTTGTAATTGCAAAAGAGGCGAAAAAAACGAACAGTTATAATGAACAAACAAAAAACGTAAAAGCAATGTTAATAGGCCTGTTTGACTTTTATATGAAAACGAGAGAGCTTTTAGAACAGTTATCTCTTTTCTATACATTGAATTAGGGATCGCAAAAAATGATGATATTTGTTATAAGAGCAAATCGATAATAATAGTGATGATAAGTACATTGCAAAAATCGCCTAATTGTAAACTGTTATAATATTTCATATATTTATGTTGTAGCTGAACATCCTCCTCCCTTTGAAAGCTCACAGGTTTCAACTTCATCAATAGGTAGTACGCAAATTTTTGTAACAGCACGCCTGACGACTCCATTGGATGTCCTTAAACATGCCACTCGAACAATACCATCTTCTCCTTTGATTAAATCTACAACTCGTCCCATTTGCCATTTTAAAGGTGGCTGATTTTCGTCCTTCAACAGAACCATAGCACCAATGGAGATGTTGCATGATTGAAATTGCCATTTTGTACGTTGTTGTAAAAGAGATAAATATTCCTTACTCCATTTCTTCCAAAATAGTTGCTGCAGGAAGCACACACGCTGCCAACGATCAAGGCGGTGTATGTTTAGCATTGTAATGTCTGGTTCGACTACTGAAGTTAGAGGAGCACCTATTAAGAAGTGGGATGGTGTTAGAACGTCTAAATCATCAGGACTTTCTGAAATTGGACAAAGAGGGCGTGAGTTCATAACTGCAGAAATTTGACATATCAATGTTCTAAGCTCATCGAAATCCAAAATTGAAAGACCAATAGTGCGAAGAATATGTAATTTGGCTACTTTAATTGCGGCCTCCCAAAGTCCACCAAAATGTGGTGATCTAGGGGGTATGAACTTCCACTCAATTCCATCTTCTAGACATTGTATTTGAACAGCTTCATTATGGTGTTGACTTAAAAACAATTTCTTCAGCTCTGCCAGCTCATTCCTTGAACCCACAAAATTGGTTGCATTGTCGGACCACATTGTTTTTGGCTTTCCACGTATGCTTATAAAACGTTTAAGCGCAGCTAAAAATGACTGAGTTGACAAATCCTTTACTAGCTCAAGGTGGACGGCCTTTGTTGCAAAACAGATGAACAAGCTTATGTAGCATTTGATGGGAGCTCTACTCCGAATCTCTGAACGATAGTACAATGGGCCACAGAAATCCACACCGGATACAAGAAAAGCTCGGAGACCTTGAACTCTGTCTTTGGGAAGATTTCCCATAATATGCTGAACGACTTGAGGGCGTAGTCGAAAACAATGAATGCATTTATTGGTAATTCTGCTTACTTCTTTTCTGCCTCCTAATGGCCAATACTGCATCCTGATTGCTGCTAATAAAGATTGTGGACCAGCGTGCATATTTTTCTGGTGGAAATATCTAATAACGGATTCAGTTATCGGATGACGCTTTGGAAGAATTATTGGATGCTGTGCACTGTACTCCAACTGCGAATTTTGAAGACGACCACCAACTCTTAGTAGTCCGATCTGATCAATAAATGGATTCAGTGAGGCCAACGAGCTTGATGAGTTAATGGGATTGTTCTGAGATAACACTTTATATTCCTCAGGAAAACACGATTTTTGAATCATTCGAATAAGTAAAGATACTCCTCCTTTTACATCAGTTGTAGTTAATGGTCCCTTTCGACATGATACTTTCGGTGCTCCAAACTTGTAAACGTAACCGAAAATTCTTGACATTTTTCCGAATGACGAAATGTACTTGCAATCAAGTGACAAATCCGGATATTTGGATGAAGATATAAGCAAAACATGTCTTTTTTGTTCGGGAAGATTGTTTAATGATTGAGGCTGTGACGGCCAACAATTTGAATCTTGCTTTAAAAATTCAGGGCCATGCATCCACAATTTTGATGCAGCAATTTCACGTGCGTTAGCACCTCTGGATAATATATCTGCAGGGTTTATACTTGTAGGTACATATTTCCACTGCATATTAGATGTTAGTGACTGAATTTGACTGATTCGATTTGCGACAAAAACTTGATAGTTTGAGGACTGCTCCCGTATCCACGATAAAACAATTGTAGAATCTGACCAACAAATTAATTTTCCATCAAATATTTTCATTTGCGAAATAGAGTGCATAAGTTCAGCCAACAAAAGTGCTGCTGAAAGCTCTAGCTTTGGTACAGTAAGAACTTGAGTAGGAGCCACACGTGATTTTGAACATAGAAGATTGACATCATAAATACCATCTTTTTCACAACGAATATAGACACAAACTCCATAGGCTGTTATGCTGGCATCACAAAAAGCATGAATCTCGTACTGAGCAGAAGGAACCACGACCCTTCTCGGAAATTTACATTCCTCAATAAATTGAAATTCTTCGCACAAATTATGCCATGCATTTTTTAAATTTGGGGAAATGTCATCATCCCATTCTATCTTTTCTTTCCACAAACTTTGCATAAAAATCTTTGCCTTGACGATGGTTGGCCCAATAAGCCCAAGAGGATCATAAAATTTAGCAATAATCGATAATACCAAACGTTTTGTTATTTTTGTGTTAGAAGCAAATGGCACATAAGTAAAAAGGAAATTGTCGTTATTTGGTTCGTATATTAATCCTAAAGTTTTAGTGACATCAGTACCATCTCGAAATTTTAAAAACGGTTCCTTTTCCTCATCATTCAGATTGCTTAATACACGTTGGTCATTAGAACACCATTTACGAATTTTGAAATTTCCCCTTTCTAATAATTGAGTGGTTTGCTGAAGTATTTCATTGACATCTTCCAAACTGTCGCCGCCAGATATTAAATCATCAACATAGAAATCTCGAAGAACAGTTTTTGATCCCATAGGATATTTATCTTTTTCATCAATGGCCAACTGATGCATTGAACGTATGGAAAGAAAGGATGCAGATTTGGTGCCATACGTCACGGTGTCAAGTTTATAAATTTTTAACACTTCTTCAGGATGGTCGCGCCACAGGATGCATTGAAGAAAATTATCGGGATGAGAAACCCTCACACAACGGTACATTTTGCATATGTCTCCAGTTAGAGTGATGTTGTAAGATCGAAATCGAAGTAAAATGTTAAATAGATTTGGTTGTATTGTGGGGCCACACATGAGTATATCATTTAAAGACAAGCCAGATGATGATGGAGCGGACCCATCAAATACAACACGTAGCTTTGTTGTAGAACTATCAGCCTATGTCACACAGTGATGTGGCAGAAAATATTTTGCGGTAGATGCAGACAAGTTTTCAACTAAAGACATATGACCCAATTGCTCGTATTCTTTAATGAACGCCGAATATTGCTGTTTAAGTTCGTTGCATTTCTGTAAGCGGTATTCCAATTTTTTGAAGCGATGCAATGCCGATTGATATGAGTTACCAAGTAAAGCAGGTGATGTTTTGCATGGTAGGCGAACCGAATATTCCCCTGAACTTAAACGACAATAATTTTCTACGAAATGTTTTTCACAATCTAACTCTTCTTTTGACCGCTTTGGAGTGACATCAATATGATTCTCGATTTCCCAAAATCGACGAAGTAGGGAGTCCAAATTCGTATCGAAAACCTCATGATGACTTGTTTGAGAAAGAAGAAAACAATTATTTGACTTTTGTAAAACATTCCCACCGCCGGCGACGATCCACCCAAAAGATGTATCTTGCAAGAGAGGCATACCAGGACCAATTCTAATTTTTCCAGAATTCAACGACTCAAAGAAAAGATCTCCACCAATCAGTATATCAATTTTCTGAGATTTGAAAAATAATGGATCGGCCAGCTTAATTTCATTCGGAATGTTCCAATTAGCTATGTTTATTGTCTGTGAGGGTTGATTGTCAACAATGGATGGTACGATAACAGCTGACATATTGGCTGATTTGTTATTAAAACGAGATTGAATCGAGAGATTAACGATTTTTCCAGCACGTAAGTTTGACTGCCCTATACCCGATACAAGAGTTGTGGTTTTATGTTGCTTAAGCTGCAGTTTATGAGCTAAATCTGCGGTTATAAAATTTACTTGAGAGGCCGAATCAAGAATTGCTCTGCATGCAATTAAAGAGTTTACTATATTTTTAGCGAAAATTACAGCTGTTGCTAACAGTGTGTTGCCGTTTGATGGACATTTAGATTTATCAGATAAATTGTTTGAGACGACTAAAGATGGTTGCCGTAATTGCGATGAGGTAGACGTGGCTTCAGGCGTTGCTGATGTTGAATGTAAGCTCGAATTATCAATGTTAGAATGGGGTTTGTTAATATTTATAGCTTCCTGATCAGTCTTTAGTGCCTGCTGGTGATGGGTGCGAGAATTTGCTTCCATGTGAAGCAAACTGTGGTGCTTAGACGAACAGATCCGACAACCTCCTGATAAGCAAGACTTGACTGCATGACCTATTCTAAGGCAATTAAGGCACAGACCCAAACGCTTAACTTCTTTAAAACGTGCATAAGGTGGTTGGGAAGCAAAATGCGGACAAGAATATATCGCATGGTCTTTGGAGTTACATACGGGACACGCTTTTGTAGTGTTAGTGGAAACTACTAAAGATTTCTTACGATTGTTAAAATTAGTATATACTTTAGATCCCACCTGTTTGGTTGATGTTTCAGGTAATACAGCACATTCTACATTTTCCATCATCTGACATCTTCTTTGAAGAAATTTATCCATTGCATCCCAAGTTGGTATTTCATTTGCAGGTGTAACTTCTTCCCACTTTCTCTGAGTTTCAGCATCCAATTTACGTCCAACGATATGAATTAATAAACAGTCCGCGATTTGTTCCTTGGTACCCATTGAATACAAGGCACGTAGATGGGAATTTACTGTATCACTCAAATGTCTCAGCTTTGCCACCGATCCTACCTCAACGTTACCCAAGGCCGCAATGTCCCTGATATGTGCCTGAAAATTTAGACGCTTATTATCAAATCTCTTTTTTAGCATATCAATAGCCTTTTTATAATTTATATCGCTTATCTCCAACGAGCATATAGAATCCAGTGCTGGACCAGTCAAACTAGATCGAAGATATTGAAACTTTTCAATGTTGGTCAACTCATCATCACCGTCAACAACTGTTGAAAACATTGAATAAAAATCGGGCCACTCCGTATACGAACCACCAAACTCCGGGATTTTTATTACAGGAAGACGAGTACGTTGTGGTTGAATCACAATGGAATGCTGGCTTTCATCAATTGTTGATTGTCTCACCAAAGAGTGTCGTTGGGTACTGAACTTGTGTTGATATTCCATGATCTTTCTCTTCAAAATAATCTTAACTGATGTATATGAAGCGGACACCTCCAAGGGAACATTACTGTCCATTTCATTAATGTCTTCATGCTCCAGCTGTTCATGAGCAGCTTCGAAATCACTATATAATTTCTCCACTACATCCAACTTAACAGAAAGGGCAGCTTCATCCAAATCTTCTAAGTTGCAGCTATTAATTTCATCTTTCAAAGCTGTCAAACGTCGCTGTAGCAAGCGAGTTTTACGCTTAAAAAATGATTCCAGTTGTCCATCGTCCGGATTACTCATTTTGACGATCACGTCGGGGTCACCATATGTTGCCGTGGAATCGAAATCCACGGATAATTTCTAAGAAACAAAATCTTACAATCGACAGCAAACAATTTAACTTATTAAAAATCGATATTTTGTAGAGATTACAATTTTATTCGATACTTGTAATTGCAAAAGAGGCGAAAAAAACGAACAGTTATAATGAACAAACAAAAAACGTAAAAGCAATGTTAATAGGCCTGTTTGACTTTTATATGAAAACGAGAGAGCTTTTAGAACAGTTATCTCTTTTCTATACATTGAATTAGGGATCGCAAAAAATGATGATATTTGTTATAAGAGCAAATCGATAATAATAGTGATGATAAGTACATTGCAAAAATCGCCTAATTGTAAACTGTTATAATATTTCATATATTTATGTTGTAGCTGAACAACCGATATAACTTCTCCTGGTAGTTTGAACCCTTCCCGATCACTGACCCCTACCATTTGTCTCACAGTGTAATAATTAATCGATTTCTAAAGAGGGCGGATTGGTACGTTTGTATGGGAAATACCAGAAGGGGCGTAGCTAGACTAGTTTTTTCTCCAAAATTTTATACTGATAAAGCTTAACTAAATACACAATTTGAGCATGATCGCGTTGGGTGTATTATTATTATTGCTTGATTCCTTAAGTGGGCAGAATGATATATTTGTATGGAAGTACTAGAAGGAGCGTGGCCATATAGACCATTTGCAATACCGTAAGTAGTTTTGGTGGAATACTAACTCGTGCAAAGTTTCAAATCATATTTCGAAAGCCAGACAGACAGGCAGACGGACAGACGGACATGACGGACAAAGTGACTCCTTCTATGTGTTACACAATAGGCTCGTATCAAATGATATATACCCTGTTACCCGCAGGGTGAGGGTATAATTACGTTTGAATATTCATGTCTCTATTGCCGAGTGCTATATGTGTACCAAATTGAAAGTCTTTAGCCATAAAAAACACTCTTGCCATGTCTTCTTCTCCCAGTGACCAAGAATATTGCCGAGTACTATCCTCGAATCGAACTCGTATTACCATTCCTAGAGATAATTGGACCATCAAACGTTTGGCTTAACAAATTAATGGTCTCACGCGCTGTATGGCATTTTACGTCGTCGTATTACAACTATTTCTTCGCCGAAAGATTTGTAATGACATGAGAAATAAAAAATTCAATTGATTGTCCACTGGCTCTAATTTATCCACCAGTTGGATCTTATATGGATGTAAGCCAAGATCTTTCCTCAATATTTGCAGACACCAAGTTGCTGAGGAATGGGGAATGGGACTTTGCCCAGAGGTAGAAAGTTACTGATTGTCACTCACTTGGGAGTGACCAGAATCGATTCCTTTGTGGCACTGTCCAAGCAGCTAACTACTTCCGGTCTTAGACCAAGTATTCCCTGGGCAATGACTTTAAAGCAACCGCTTTGAAGTTAGCTAGAGTTAGAAGGCGAAATGTTGAGTAACCTAATCGGCATGTTACCACCGATGCGTCTTAGGAACTAGGTAACAGAAGTTACTGAAACTCAACACAGGCTCTCTTACTGGCTTTGGCAGCCCCAAGAAACTAAGATCGGGAGCGGTGGCCTAATAAGCCACTCTACTTAAACAAAAATTTATTATGAAAACACGAAGAAAACGAAAAACAAGAACCCCCCCAAATGTTGACGACCCCCGCAAACGATATAAGGACCATGATTTAAGGATATGCACCTGGAATGTCCGAACTCTATACAGAGATGGTGCCTCTATCCAACTGGCGGATGTCCTCGACAAATACAAGGCTGACATCACCGCCATACAGGAAATGAGATGGACGGGACAGGGATGCACACGACGGAAGAACTGTGACATCTTTTACAGCTGCCATGCAGAAAGACACGAATTTGGATGTGGTTTCATAGTCGGCAAGAGACTTCGACACCTGGTCTCGCGGTTTAACCCTGTAAATGACCGTATAGCCACCATTCGCATCCGGGCGAAATATTTTAACATTACGCTGATTTGTGTACACGCCCCGACGGAAGACAAAGACGATGACATCAAAGATGCATTCTATGAGCGCCTGGAGGATATATATGACCGCTGCCCTGCACATGACATTAAAATTGTTCTGGGAGATTTTAATGCTAAAATAGGAAGGGAAGATGCTCTTGGTTCAGCAGTCGGAAAATTCAGTCTACACAACAACACCTCCGATAACGGATTCAGACTGGTAAGTTTCGCGTCGGCAAGAAACATGGTTGTGAGTGGAACCAGATTCCCGCATAAAGATATCCACAAGGCAACCTGGGTATCTCCCGATCAAAATACAAGAAATCAGATTGATCACGTGGTAATTGATGGAAGGCATGTCTCAAGCGTTATGGACGTGCGTGTGATGCGCGGTGCAAATATCGACTCGGATCACCACCTAGTTGCAGCCAAGGTACGCACACGATTAAGTAGAGCTAAAAACACTCTTAATCAAACGCAAAGGAAGCTAGACATCACAAAGCTGCAGACCACTGAGATAGCCAATGCCTACTCCAACCAGCTCTCTCAATTACTCCATACAAATCCCCCTAGTTCTGATGTTCCCGACATGCAGTGGCAGCATATTGCGAATTCTATGACCACTGCCGCAACAACCGTACTGGGTTATGAAAAACCACGCTCAGACAAGCCCTGGTACGATGACGAATGTCGCGAAATGTCTGAGGAAATGGATGCTGCATACAAGGCAAAACTGCAGACAATGGCGACGCGTGCGGTGACGGAGCGTTATAAAGAGAAAAGGAGGGAGATGAAACGCCTGTTCAGACGGAAAAAGCGTCTGTGGAAGAAAAGAGAGAGCCAGGATATCGAAAACTACAGGGATAGAGGTGAGGCCCGAAAGTTCTACCAAAAGGTTAAAAGTAAAGGTTTTGGAACAGGGATCCCCACCTGTAAGGACAGAGACGGAAATCTGGTCACGGACACTCAGAGTGTGCTGCAAATATGGAGGGAACACTTTCAATCTCTTCTCGTTCCCGAAGGCAGCATAAGTGACGGAATCGCACCAATCATCGACGATGGAGTAGATTGTCCACCACCGAGGCAAAACGAGATCAGCACGGCAATTTCCCGGCTTAAAAATAATAAAGCTGCGGGAGCCGATGGACTGCCGGCAGAGCTTTTTAAAGCCGGCGGCGATGACCTGGTAACATGCATGCACCAGCTCATAAACACGATTTGGCTCAGAGAATGCATGCCCGATGATTGGAATCTGAGTGTCCTATTTCCCGTGCTTAAGAAAGGCGATCCTAGTGTGTGTACCAACTATCGCGGGATTAGCCTTTTACCCATCGCATACAAGGTCCTGTCTAGTGTGTTATGTGAAAGACTAAAGCCCATCCTGGCGAACCTGATTGGACCTTATCAGTGTGGCTTTAGACCTGGTAAATCCACCACCGACCAGATATTCACGCTACGACAAATTCTGGAGAAGACCCAAGAAATGCAGATCGATACCTACCATCTGTTCATCGATTACAAAGCTGCATTTGACAGTCCGATACGACAGAAATTGTTGGATGCTATGGCTGAGTTTGGTATCCCCGCAAAACTAATTCGACTCTGCGGGATGACACTGACTGACACGAAGTCTTCAGTAAAAATTGGCAAAAATCTGTCAGAGCCATTTTCTACCAAGCGAGGCTTTAGACAAGGCGATAGTCTGTCCTGCGATCTCTTTAACATCGTAATGGAGATGATCATGCGGAAAGCAGCAGTAAACAGGAATGGCACCATATTTAACAAAAGCCACATGTTGCTAGCGTATGCTGATGATATCGATATTATTGGACGTGGATTGCGAGATGTTACTGCGGCTTTTTCGAGCATTGAAAAGCAGTCGGCTGAAGTGGGTCTGGTGATAAACGAGGACAAAACCAAGTTATTTGTTTCAACGAACAAAGAGTCCACTCGTCTGGGACGCTGCGTGAACGTTGACAACTATAATTTTGAAGTGGTAGATGATTTTGTCTACCTTGGCTCCGCCATAAACAAAAATAATAATGTCAGCCTCGAAATCAAAAGACGAGTATTGATCGCAAACCGCTGCTACTATGCGCTAAGCAAGCGATTTAACGACAAAGCGCTCTCTCGAAAAACAAAGATCCAGCTCTACCAGACTCTGATCCTACCTGTCTTGCTCTACAGCGCAGAATCGTGGGTAATGACACAAGCGGATCAATCTATTCTGGGAGTCTTCGAGAGAAAAATACTCCGCAAAATATTTGGACCCATCATTGTGAACGGCGAGTACCGTCGTCGAATGAATCATGAGCTGTATGAGCTGTACAACGACATCGACGTGGTCAAGCGCGTTCAAATAGACCGAATGCGCTGGCTTGGACACGTTGTACGAATGGACGACAACGCTCCGGCTCGAAAAGTCTTCGGCAATAAACTCGTAGGGCGGCGCAGGAGGGGGCGACCAAAACTCCGATGGATAGACCAGGTGACGGAAATGTTAAATAAGCTTGGTATGACGAACTATCTACGGTGCGCAAAAGACCGAAGCGCTTGGAATGGTTTTCTACGTGCGGCTACTGATAGATGAATTTCTGTTGTTGCTGCCAGTAAAGAAGAAGAGTTGCTGAGGAAGGCGTCTGTTTGATAAATTCGAATCCCCTGTCACACTTACGTATACAGCGGCGATGGCCATTTCTGTACGCACGGTACGGTCACTCACTGTCACAACAAGTACTTCCTTCATCAGCATCTGCTAGGAATATAGCTCCCCACCGGCAGGCCTCATTCCCTACCTTCTGCAATGTGACTAGATACCCCATCCAGCTAACATCATTATTTTAACTATTCGGAACTATGTGAAAAATTTATGTACTTGTCACTCGGTTGACGAAAAGCTAACAGACAATGTAGACCACTTATCGATTCTGCAACGGTAAAAATCGGTAGAAAGTGTGTATTCCTTTGCGACCTCCAAACTTACTTTCCCTTTGCACCCCACGAATAAGGTATGGGTTAGCTTCTCGCGTTGTTGTGAATTAACACGCTTTCTTTTTTTAGATTCACAATTAACGGCACCTACTTGTTTATCGACGAATGCGAACGTCACTATTTGAGAAGCTCTTACTAGGGGAGCCGACAATAAAAGAACAATTTTTTTGTTTTTTAAGATGACTGGAGCCAGGTTTTAACCTACGATCTCCCGCATGGTAGTCGCGTGTTCTAACCACTATGCCACGGCCGGTCCCAAACAAGAAGTCAGCCACATAGTTGCTGTGGTTTAATCAAAATGTACTCTGATGAATTGAAAGTTTAAGTTCGAGTTATGGAACTGGGTGTTCCATGTCACCATACGAGACTCTTATTTTTGATTATGTATTAATGTATCATCTTAGTTAATGTGGCGTTACATACTCAACGCGTATTATGAGATTTACTAGCACCGAACAAGAACAAGAATGTAATTACACAGTAGGATGTGTCTGCAATACATCCTCCATACAAATCGTCGACGAAATTTTCATACAAGTGTCCGCTTTGTCATGATGAGCGACATGTCGCCCACATAATCAAGCACGACCTGATGACCAACATTGTCGGTCATATTGTCGGTACCAGTGCTTAATAACCCAGCAGAAAATTAACGAAGTATCTATTTCGTAATCCATTATATCAGTATGACATTGTTAGCAAGCAATCTAAGTATTTAGAATGTCACGCATATGAAATGTTTATTATAACTCCGATTGAAATTGTACTTACTGACATCGACACTAACTTCGTAAAATTCCGTTTATAACGTAACTGCAACTGAAATAAGACTTACTGGCATCGTCGCTTACTTTGTAAGCGAGTGTGCACCGATTAAAGGACCTATGACACTCCTATGCTAAAGTTAAGGGGAAATATAAGCGAGAGAAGTTTGCCACACCCCTTCTGGTACCTTACATACAAATGACCGTAATATACCTCATACTTTTACATACATATCTTCTTTGTAAGTACACTGAATTCAGTCAAATTTTTCGTAAGGTTTACGCTTATGAAAATTTGACTGACGAACCAATATAGGCCATATCTGTTGACCCCTTCTGGTAACTCCCATACAAAATGATCTATTTTTGAAAAATTAATATTTCTAACATAACTTTCACAGGGGTACTTGGGGAATAATAATAGAATAGAAGGCAAAACCTCAGGAAACCTAACTATTTGACACACCCCTACTAATACCTCCCATATAAATAACTCAAATTGCCCCTTTTACATGCATATCTTTTTTGTATGTTACTGAATTTAGTCAAATTTTGACAAATTATCGAGCGCATAATCATCCATCATATATATAATAATAATAATAATATTACCCGATATTATGAATCAACTCATGATTCATGACATTTACTCTTATGGATAATATTCATCCAAATCTAACTCATCCCCGTTGTTGATGTAAGTGTGACAGTAGATTTGAAACATCAAATACATGTGTGTCCGGTTAATGGACTGAAAATCAACTGGAAGTTGAACCAGAGTTTTATCGTCAACTCATCTTAAACAAGCAGAATAGTCATTTTAGAAGAGTACATAATCCTTATGAGACTCTTGAGACTCCATGAGTCTATCACTGTTTGATGGGGTTAACCTTCCGAAGGTATCATCGGTTCATTTGTCTTTAAATCCGAAACCGGTCCAATTTGTCCTAAATGGCAAATGCTACAGGCAAATGATTCATGATTTTTTTTATTATTCATGTCATTGCAAATCATTTGGAGGAGAAATGTTTCCAACATGGTGGCGAAACTTGTCATACAGCGCGTGAAACCATCGCTTTGTTGAGCTAAACGTTTGGTGACCGAGTTATCTCAAGAAATGGACTTGTAGCAACTCGTTCGTTGTGATTTTACACTTTTGCACTACTTTTTGTGGGGTTACTTAAAATTTCTGATCTATGCTAACATTCGACGCAGTATTGATGAAATTAGACCAAGTATAATCGAAAAGGAGTTGCAAAATTGTACCAAAGGATGACTGTCATTAGGCGCAGGCGCGAAAGAAACTATGTTTAAACATTAGATGACATACAATTTTCGAGCTAATAACAATGTTGGTCATTCCATTGAACATGTTGTGTAGTATTTTAATAAAAGTTTTATGTCTCAAAAAAACTATATATATTTACAAACAATTTTTCATACCGAAATCTAACTAACTACCTTACAATATTTTAGGTTACAAAGGTTGAAAAAAGTTTAGAAAATTAGGGTATGGTAATATTAGTGACATCAATGAGAACATTAATTTAGGTAAAATTACACTATTTTATATTGTCAATATAGCTTTAGGTATTCAGTCATTGTCTGAACTCCAGCTTTCTTTACTTTGAACCCAATCGTTACCACATTATTTAAGGCTCTTCATTATTTTCCGATGATATAATGCCAACACTACTGTAACTTCATAATGAACAAACAGCGAAAGTCTCCACTATCTTGTAGTTAGTGTTAACTAAAGAAATAAAGGAAATCAGACTGTGAAAAACACCTCAAGCATTTCCATTAGTCTAAGGAACCATGCGAATAGAGTGTGAATACAAGCAAACTAAGATAGCTTTTCTCACACCTGGTCAGGGACTCTAGAGATGTTATCCGACATCAACTGTGTGGAGGTTGTTGAAAGCAACTCCAACACATTTATGTAATGTTGGTGTGCGACAGACTCGTACATTTAACCGGCACAACATTTGTGTGTGTTTGTTTTGGTACACTTGCGATACACAGATGTAATATTTACTTGCTGCACAGATCTACCATATTGAGAGTTTATGGCGAGAGGGGTTTTATAATTACATGTAGAGGGAGGGAGGGGTGTGTACTTGTATTTCTACATTCATTACTTAATGGGTCTTAAGGTCGTTGCTGTTGATTTAATGCTAAATGCCATTGCCGTTTTTAGTTTGTTGTCCGTTATTGTTGCTGCTGCCAACCAAGGCTATGACTTCAACTTCAACTTCAACACTATGCTGTTTTTTTCTACGGTTCTTACTTTCTGTTTCGCAGTTTTATGATGAAAGCTATTAAACAGTTTTCGTATTTGTTCGGAGCACCGTTTTTACGTCGTTGTTTCACAATGCAATTAACGCGTTTTTTCTATTTCCACAGTTCTTTAATTTTTTCCACCTATTATGCTAAAGTTGTGTCGTTTAGTTCGCTATGTAAGTCTTCCTTTCGCCGTTTACATTGTTTACCATTTCCTTGGCAACATTTTTTTGCCGTAGTTAGCAACATTTTTTGTTTTCTTCTTCTTTTGCTAGCGGAGAGCTTCTGTGTCTTTTGCTGTAATGCTTTGAAAGCACCAATACAAAATATGAAATCCTTGTTTGCCCTATTACAGGAAATCAATTTTAATGTTGGTAGTTGTTGTGTGAGCTTCTCTTTTTTGCTTTTTTGGTATTTTCGCAAAGAAACTTTATTTAATTATAAGTTATGAAATTTGTTAATAATTAGTTCGCTTGTCATAATTGTCAATATTTAAACAGTAATAGCAGAACACCACAATGTCTGCCCTACTTTGCTATATATGAGCATAAATAGCGAACCTCCCACTGGCGTTCGCTATGACGGGACAACTTTTAAGATACTTTTATGTGTTCATTTGGAAAATATGAAATTAATATTACGTACAATGAAGCAAAAGTTTTGATGTAATTTATATGTGGCTGATTGACAAGATCTAAAAAAGTGCTGCAATTTGTTCTACTTGATGCAATATTGTTGTTTTTGGTAGTTTCCACGTCTTACTGATTAGTGGTGTGTATGGGGTATAGAACTTTATATTTAAACTAAATATTAAGATAACTCTATTTTCAACAAAAATTTTGACTTACGAAGAAATATAATTTTAAATTTAAAGTAAATGGCAACAAGTAAGGCAACATCCTTTACCCAAATTGGTGTATACTTAAAGAACAGTGTCTTATTTCGAACTAATATACATACTAGCGAAAGGTATACAAAATCACCTGGTAGAATAATATTTTTGTCATTTATTTTAAATCACACAGTTATTTCATAAAAGTCGGCTCATACTTGTAAAAAAGGTGAATTTTCTTTTATGTTAATGTTTAAACACCTCCATCCCATACTACCTAGTTATAATACAACCCCCGGACACTCTCTCTCTCAGCGGCATTAGGAAGTGCAGTCACTACTCACAAACTGATAACGCGCCGAGAAATTTTGGTGTCTCGCTTAAGCTTCTAGTCTGAAACACCAAGATGACTTTAGGTCTGACTCTGCTGATAACATTGGCCCCTACATAATTCACTGATTGTTATGATTCGTATGACCTTCTAATTTCAATAACAAAATTCACTTATAAATTTTGCTTCATTGGCTGGTTGTATCAACAAATATTTCAATGAATTGTAGGTGATATATTTTATTTGAACACAATATTGTTTTTTTGGGGGAAAACCACAACTATTTTTTTGTTTACTTTTGAATGGGTAAACGAGCAAATTTTTATTGGTTTTGCCACTCTAAAGCAGTATACGTGTAGTCGGCTATTGTAGAAATATATAACCTATGTTATATATATAAAAATGGTGGCAAAAATGTATAGTAATTCATTAATTGAGAGCGGCTGGGCCGATTTTGCTCAAATTATTTTGAGTTGTTCGTATTTGCCAGGAGAAGGTTTATGTGACAGAAAATTTTGGGGAAATCCTCGGGAAATTGGGAAATAAAAATCAAAAATTGCTTTTTTGTATGGAATTTTGTGTGCAATTTTAACGAATGGCTTTTCTTAAGGAAAAATACAAAATTTTTTTTTGGAAATTTCGGAAAATTCTGAATATTAGAAAATTTTAAGAAATACGATATTATTAATTCTATGGTAAGATTTGATCATTTTGGACGATGTAACTGTGAAAAATTTCGGATAATTATTTGTAAATGTCTTTCCGAATTGAAAAATAAAAAAAAAAATTCGGTGGAAAACTTGGAAAATTCCGGAAAAACACGAAAAAATTTGGATTTTTCGCCAAAATTTTGCATTGTATTGCTTGATTTTATGAAAATCGCAAATTTAATTTTTGTGCAATA
The DNA here is from genome assembly GCA_964034835.1 of Muscina levida. Taxonomy (NCBI): domain Eukaryota; kingdom Metazoa; phylum Arthropoda; class Insecta; order Diptera; family Muscidae; genus Muscina; species Muscina levida. The sequence goes on along the minus strand of OZ035881.1, from coordinate 111,514,381 downwards.
GTTCCGTAGCTTCTTTTCGAATGGAAAAATAGAAAATGTTTGTTGGAAAACATGAAAAAAATCCAAAATTTTTATTTTTTTCTATTTCATGGTATGTTTTGTTAATTTTGGACGATGTAATGTAAAAAATTTCGGATAATTATTCTAAAATGTATTGTTCGTAGAAAACTCGGAAAATTCGGGAAAAAAAACTCGACAGATTTGGTTTTTTTCGACGAAATTTTCCATTGAGTCGCGTGATTTGTTAATTTCAGACAACGTAAAGGTGAACAATTGGTTGTGACGCGTGGAAACTTTCGGATATATAATTGTGAAAAAAAATTGGTGTGAAAAATTTATAGTAATTTATCAAGTAAGAAAGGTTGGCCCTTTTGCTCAATTTTTTTTTTCAATTGTACGTAATTTGCAGGAGAAATTTTATTTGGGAAAATCCTACGGAAAAGTCGATTGAAAAATTCGATAATTTCTTTTTTGTATCGAATTTTGTGTGCAAGTTTTACGGAATGGGTTTTCGAATGAAAAAATAGAAAATTCTTAGCAAAAAAACTAGGAAAATACCGCAAAAATTTTGATTTTTTTTATTGACGAAATTTTTGCAGTTTTCGCATGATTTGATGATTTTGAACGATGTTAAGGTGGAAAATTTCAGATAAATTTTGGTTGGAGAATTTAAAGAGATAAATAATAAATAATAAAATATATATTGATATCCTAAACAATATTTATAAATTTGATAATTTTTGTAGAAAATGAGTTAACGTGTAAAAAATAAGGTTATCCAATTGTATTCCGTAACGACTGTAGTTTTTTTAGGGAAAGTTATTTGCTTGACTAATTCCTCCTATTAGACGACAAAACCTTAGATGACGTAAACGTCGTGCAATAATTAGTCAGACAATACACACTTCATCCATGCCAAGTTGTATGCTTCTAAATTTGCAATCCTTCAATTCCCTGTATACTATGGATGCTGTGCTGTGCGCAGCATTTTGGGAGGTTTGCCAAAAATTAAATTTGCTTGAAAACGGACCCAATGTTCGCCGATGTGACCGTTTCTGCGTCAGCGATTCAAATTCTAACATTGAGCCAGCTCATGTGCGGCAATCTGCTGATGTTGGGAATGCCAGCACCAAATCGTTCGATGCAATATGCATTCATAATCGAGATGAGCTGACCGAAGGAGATCGAACAAATATGCCGCTGTTAAATTCCGAGTACAAGAACGTGTACGATTCGCTGATGAAAGTTGTGGACGATGAAACGGGAGGCATTTACTTTCTCGATGCTCCCGCTGGGACAGGCAAGACATCTTTTTGTTGATTCTGGCGACAATTCGGTCAAGACCTCAAATAACGTTGGCCGCTGCATCCTCTGCATTTCTGCCACATTGTTGAAAAGCAGTCCAACTGCAAATTCCGCTTTGAAACTGTCGATGAATTTTCTCACGCTTGAAAAGCCAAAGTACACAATGTCTAAGAATTCGGCAACAGCGAAATTGATGCGAGAATGCAAGATGACGAATAAACGAGCTTTAAAAGTAGTAGTAGTAGTAGTAGAAGTAGTAGTCATGAAGGATTTACGTGGTGATTTTAAACGATTTGGTGGGGCTATGATATAGCTCACGAAATCTACTGTTGCCGATTTACTTATAACATGCTTGAAATCGTCGTCAATGTCAGGAAGTTGAAATTTACCACGAACATAAGAGTTGCCTTGCAGAACCTCCCATCGTCTGCTGAATTCTCGAGACAACTGCTGGCACTTGGCAATGGCCAAATTTGTGTTGATGTTTCGACTGAAGAATTCCCCGCCATGGTACAAAATTATAAAAATCTCGATTTCAAATTATCAACGGGCAGTACTAGCAGCGAAGAATAAGGACTTCGTTAGCTTGCATTTTATTTCAAAAAGTCAAATCGCTGGAGAACTGCATTCGTACAAATCTGATTACAGCGTGACCAACAAGGGATGAAGCGACCAACAATCCGACCAAATTTTTCAACTCGCTTGATGTGCCGCATAATTTACAGATGAAGGTGGGATCTATCATAATCATATAGCCTAATCTGAAACAACCGAAATTGTGCCGACGATCATCAAGGGCAAATTCAAAGAAAAGGAAGTCCTTATCTCACGAATTCCAATTATTCCAACTGATCATCCATTCCAATTGGCTTTGGCAATGACAATCAATAAATCGCAAGGCCAATGGTTGGAAGTATGTGGGATTAATATCGAATTTCCCTGTTTTTCGTGCGATCAGCTGTACGATGCCTTTTCGCGTTTTAGAGAACCGCCTTCGTTGTTTGTTTTTGCGGCGAAAGACTAATCGAAATACATTGTTTATCACATCACTCTCTACTGAGTTTATCTGAAAGCATTAAATTGGGGCGGGACGAAGTTCGCCGGGTCCGCCAGTTTCTTAATGAATGTGTTGTAATACTAAAAATTTGTATTTACATCAGTGCAATTACAGGAGGCCTTATACATATCTTGTAGTTCTTAATAAGTAATATTAATGCTGGAAGTAAAGCACAACATTTAGAATAACACTAAATTGGTGTTCATCCCGATAGTTATTATGTCTCTCATGTTAAACCAAGAGACTTTCGACCGATCAATTTCTTATTTGTTTTCCTTAAAATATTTGCAAAATTTTTAGAAATCCATGTTCGAATTAATCTTTCACAAAAGATCTCAACATGCCTACACTAAAAAAGATCAACAGAGACAGCTCTCCACTCTGCAGACAGCACAATTTAGAACTCCCTAGAGAATTAGATCTACGCTCTGGAGAGATCTATAATTCAGTAGTATTTTACCTACCGCAATCGTAAATAAATACATGATCTCTTGGTTGACAGATGGGAAGCTTCTGGTGGAAAGAACCGCCACAATTGCTATGAACTTTAACAGAGAGACACCTCAGGGAGGATTCCTGTCTTCATTTCTATGGTTAACTTAAGTAAGTGAACTGCTTCTCAAATTCGAGATAGACCAGGTATTTGCCTACGCCGATAGTGTTGTGGGGAGAACCCTATTAACGAGATTTGAATACAGGGTGGGCCGTAATTTTTAACCCTCTATGAGGTACCAAGTGAGCGACAGGAGCTGGTCTCATAAAAAACTAGTAAAGTAATTACCAGAAACTCTTCACCATTTGTAAAAAATTGGGTTTGTATGATAGGTAAACGTTACATTTAGCTTCTCACGTTCACTTTTTCAATATTTATACCATCACCCTTAGGGATGAGGGTATATATCATTTGATACGATAAAAAAGTGTAACGCATTGAAGGAGACGAGTTAGACCCCAAGTATCATAAGACCAAATTCGTTTCAGGACTTTTTAAGACGAATGAGCTATGTCCGTCTGTCTGGCTGGCTGGCTGGTCAGCAGGATAACTCGAGTAATCCTTAACGGATCGGTATGAAAATTTACCAGTATTAATATTTTTCAAAACGAACTTATGGGATTGAAAATGGGCAGAATAGCCCCACCCCTTCTGGTACCTCCCATACAAAATACCTATTTTTGGATAATTAATATTTCTTTCATAACTCCCAAACAGATCAGTTAAATTTGGTCAGTTTATTTACCTTGCAAAAGTGGACAAACTCTAAGAAAACCGAAACCTTTGCCACACCCCTTCTGGTACCTCCAATACAAATGACCGAATTGACCCTCATAGTTTAAAATACATATCTTTTTTGTAAGTAAACTGAACCTAAATTTTGCATACGATGTTCGCTTATGAAAATTTGACCCAGGAATGAATAAGGACTATATCGGTTCACGCCTTCTGGTCCTCCCATACAAAATTACCTATTTTTGGAAAATTAATAATTCTCCCATAACTTCCAAACTGGCACTTGGGGGTTTGACCAATAATGAAAATTGGTCGGTTAACTTATATTGTGATACAAGGCAAAACCTCAGAAAACGTTACTATTTGACACACCCCTTCTGGTACCTCCCATACAAATGACCGAACTCACCCTTATGGTCTTACATTCATATCTTTTTTGTAAGTACACTGAATTCAGTAAAATTTTGCGTAAGGTGTACGGATATGAAGATTTGAATCAGGAATGAATATGGACTTTATCGGATCATACCTTCTGGTACCTCCCATAAAAAAAAAATTAATTTCCTCTTCCACCCCATGCATGAGGTATGGGATAGCTTCTCGCGATGTTGTGAATTAACACCCTTTCTATTTTAAGATTCACAACTAATGGCACCTACTTGTTAATCGACGAATGCGAACGTCACTGTTTGAGAAGCTCTTATTAGACATGCCGATTTTCTCGACACTTATACTGCAAAGTTGCTGCCAACAACATTCGAGAGGAGCCGACAATGAAAGAATTTTTTTTTTAAGAATACCGGAGCCAGGGGTTGAACTTGTGATCTTCCGCATAGTAGTCGCGTGTTCTAACCACTACGCCACGGCCGTTCCTCTGGTACCTCCCATACAAAATGGAAAATTAATATTGGAGGCAAAGTCTCAGCTACCCTAACTATTTGGCACACCCCTTTTGGTGCCTCCCATATAAATAACCGATATTTCCCCTTTTTTATACATATCACTTTTGAATGTACACTGAATTCAAACAAATTTTGCCAAGGTAAGCAATCATTGAACGTTGATTTACGAAAAAAATCAGACACGTTGTGCTGCCCCTAATTGTACCTTTTGTACAAATAGGTCAAATTTTTTACGTTTTTGCTCTACATGCAGACAAAAAATAAATAGTATATAAGTAATTTTATTTTAATAATAAATCTATTAATTTCAATAACTCAAGACTTAAGCAATATCTTATATTGGGTAATGGTATTTATCATTCAGTTTACTGGACTGAAATTACTGTACTGGTTATATATATAGAAACCATGAATATTGCAGCACGTTGAAGCAATTATACATTATCTTGTTGAAATTAATAACTCTCTGCATTCCAGCTTAATTGTTATTCATACATATCGTGTGGTTTATTAAAACCACTGACAGTTTATTATCGGACAGCTCTAATATAACATAAATAAAATCTGATTCACCTCAACATCATAAACAACGATATTTTAAAAAAAAAAATCCTGTATAAAATAAACACAATCACAAGAAAAGAAATGCTATAAAACCAGGCGATTGAGACGATTTAAGAACAGTGCAAAGTTTATAGAGGAGCTGATAAGTGATAAATACGGAACTTAAACAATGGCTAAGATCGCGGTATGTAAATTAGTAAATTTTTTATCTGGCTCTATGGGAATTACTTATGTTATAAACTATATGAACCGAATATAATTATATTAAATATATCATATGATTATGGATAATAATTTAGGTTGTTTTATTATAAATGCAACTATTATTAGTAAAAGATAAGCAATTTCTTTGTACATAGTTTTGCTTATCTAAAATAATGAATATAATGCCCATACCGAAATACTCATGAGGGTGAAGCATTGCAATCATTTGTATAATGAATATTATATTTATTTATTTTCTTTCTGAATAACTTTTAGTTTTGTAACATTTCCACGACATTTTCAGATCATAATCCTATTCGCCTTGTTTGCACTTGCTTTGGGTCGTATACACCACCGGAGAGGTGACCATGGTGTTGGCGTTAGTCACAGAGGCCGCCAACGCATTCATTCCAGTGGTTTAAAATATGACAGACGCCATCCCAGTGTTGACCACGGTCGTCATGCCCAACATGATTTAAAACGCGTTCGTCATCGAGGCAATTCCGAAGGTCATGGTATAGACCATAAAAAACTTGATGTCGAATATGGTGCAAGACGTGGTGATCGTCAAGGATCTCTCAGACACCGTAGGTTAGGGTTTGGTGATGAAACTACTTTCAGACAACATGGAGCCTCACAAGGTCGTAAGCGTAGCGGTCATTAAGATGCCAGCTGTAACTATTGTGATCGTCAAGTAAAACATTTACATGTACTTAGTATTTTCAACTATGAGCAACACTTTGTATTTTTGAAGAAATACGTATTACACATAAATAAATACATGTCCTTTGAAAAATTTAATTTGTATGTGTATAACAAAGTTCCATTATTGCCAAATCATGGGAAAACATTAAAAAAATATTAATTTAGGATTTTCGTCTAGTGTAAGTCTTACTATATTTTAAAAATAAAATAATGGGTTAAGCTCATAAAAGAGTTAAACATTGAAAGTAAATGTTCTATGGAATTTTTTTCTGAACAAGGCAAATGTAAAACCTGTACAGAAATTTCAGTCAGGTAAACTGACTGATAAATACCCTCACCCTATGTATGATATTGTGTAAGTCTTCAGTTATTGAAATTAACAGAAATACGATAAAAATTATTATAACATACACTATGCAACAATTTGGGAGCCATTGTCTCGGGGTGAAAGTAACCAATAACAAACGACCTCATTTGACCTCTGTAACATAATTTTTTTTTGCAGTGATTTAAAATTAGATTTTTTTGGTCAAAAGTCGAATCAAAGATATGAAAAATCATGTGTAAAAACACAATTTGGGATAGCTGATGTCTTCGCAGACCTATATTAAAATTTTCCGGGAAATATTTGCTCGGAAAATTTTAGGCCCAATTCTAAAAAACAACTTAAAAGTCAACTTAGAACTGAGGTCAAGGGTTAGAAACTTCGATAGAAATATTCTCTATAAAATTTAACTAAGAGTTAACGAAGACAAACCACCTCTACGAGTCAAAGGTTAAAAAATATAATCAAAATGAAAAATAAAAAAATAAAAAATTTAAAGAAACGCTTTTCTTTACCTTAATATATTGATCAGTTGTGAACACAAAATGAATATGAATACTAAAAAAAATAAAACAACATAAACTTTTAAATCAAAGTGGAAAAAATCTCACACATCCCTTAAAGAAAAGCGTGGGGCAAAATGATCAATTATTAAAAATTCGTATCTTTAAACATGATTGGTTGTATTTCATTCGGTCTCATATATTAAAATGTACTCACGGCAGTCATATTTTTTTAAGTTCAGGTTGGTATGGGCGCCCCACGCTTTTCTTTAAGGGATGTGTGAGATTTTCTCCACTTTGATTTAAAAGTTTTTACATAAAAAATTTAATATAGCTCTTGAAGGTATGAACTATCCCAAATGTTATTTTACTGTAAAAACTGTAAAAAAAAATTGTGACGCAGAGGAGCAAAATTGAGTTTAAGGTTTTGTTACTGAAATCAAATGCTGAAAAGTGTGTTGGACTGTGTTATACTTTGCTTGTGGAGCTTAAACGGTTGGAGATAATACTTTAGGTTGTAAAACAAGAGATTTACAGATATGTGGTTAAACTGTACAAATTGTTATGGTGTACAAAGTGTTAAAAAATTCGTCAACAAATGTAAAAAGTTCAATTCACTATTTCTGTACTATACGGTACCTAATGAGAGCTAAAGAAAAAGTCTATTATTATTCGAACAGAAATTTCTAAAGAAATTGAAATTTTAAATCTGTAGAGTAAACCTTCCGATTTCTTAAGTTTCACCTATAAATACCAAATATTTAAAATAAACTATTTTCATGGTTTAGGAGAGGTTCTTCTAAGAAATTTTTGGAGAATAAGTCCAATTTTCCAAAAATCAACGTTAAATTTTCACATACCTTGTGCAAAATTTTACTAAATTTGTTGTACAAACAAAACTGATATGCATGTAGATTCTTCATGATTCTACAAATTACCCCTTTGTGGGAGTTTGTCTCTGCGATTACAGCCACAGTTTAGGAGTTAAATAGCTGAAATTTGGTATGCAAGTGGAGGTTATGTGCAAGATCGGACAAAAACTTCACTAATATCCCGTACAAACTCCCCTTTTTATACAATCACCCTTAGGGATGAGGTTATATATCATTTGATACGAAAAAAAGTGTAACGCATTAAAGGAGACGAGTTAGACCCCAAGTATCTTAAGATCATATTCGTTTCAGGACTTTTTACGACGATTGAACTATGTCCGTCTGTCTGGCTGGCTAGCTGTATTGCTAGTATTAATTGTAAATTGGCAGAATAGCCCCACTGCTTCTGGTACCTCCCATACAAAATTGCCTATTTTTTGATAATTTAGATTTCTTTCATAACTGCCGAACGGACGATCGTAGGATATTTGAATTTGGTCAGTTTATTTATCTTGCAAAAGTAGACAAACCCTAAGAAAATTGAAATCTTCGCCATACCCCTTCTGGTACCTCCCATACAAATGACCTAATTAACCATCATAGGTAATTTGGGAAATTTGTATGGGAGGGGTGAGGTAAACCAATCGGATTTATAAAGTTTTACCTTCCAGTATAAATTAATCAAAATTAGTCAGAAAAAATAAAGGGGAAAATAGTACAATTTGTATGGGAGTAACCAAAAAGACTGGATTCAGTACATTTGCAAAAAGATATGCAAACAAAGGTATATTGGTAAATTCGGTGATTTACACTGTGGTGCAAAAATGAGCCAATGTTTTAAACAAAGTATGTAATTTAATATTTTTTGTAGTTTTTATTAAATTATTTTCAAACTTTTTGCTCATGTATCTCAAACCATATAGCACAGAGGCGGTTCTATTGTGTAGAACCACTTATACGGATCGAAGGTATAATGCGAAAGGAAGACTATCTTAGCATTTTGCAAGGTAATTTGCCCCATAACCCTGGCAAAAATGCCAGAAAGACCAGAGAATGTCATCTTCCAATATGACAACGACCCAAAACATTTTGTAAAAATTGTCAAGGAATGGCTTAGTTCTCAGGTGTTTGGGGTCAGGGAGTGGCCACTGCAGAGTCGAGATCTAAACCCGATCGAAAACCTGTGGGCTTACCTAAAACGAGGGCTGGCAGGAACGAAGGAGTCGCAAAAAGTATTAATGAGCTGTGGGAGTGGGTTCAGGGTGAATGAAACAAAATTCCTGTATATTATGTTGCTAAACTTTGTCAATATACGCTAAATAGGATACTTCAGTTGAAAAAACTAAAAGTATACTGGATTAATTATGAAATTTAAATGAGAAAAACTTTGGAGCAAAAGTGTGCCAATGATCTGATTTACAAAATGTTTTGTTTTAATATACATACAGTTATGTTAGATATATTTTTGCTATTGCTTTACATAGTTTACAGATGCATATTTTAAATTTAACAAAAAGTTTGAAAATAATTTAATAAAAACTACAAAAATTATTTAATTACATACTTTGTTTAAAACATTGACTCATTTTTGCACCACAGTGTAAATCACCGAATTTACCAATATACCTTTGTTTGCATATATTTTTTGCAAATCTACTGAATCCAGTCTTTTTGGTTACTCCCATACAAATTGTACTATTTTCCCCTTTATTTTTACTGTCTATATAATTTTGATTAATTTATACTGGAAGGTTAAACTTTATAAATCCGATTGGTTTACCTCACCCCTCCCATACAAATTTCCCAAATTACCTATTTTATCCTAAAACATAGAGTTTGGTAAAACTTCGCACACATCAATTGATTTTTATCAAACTCCGATTTGGAAGAGAAAATGGACAACAGTGGTGGCGTATCCTTTCCCGATCCTGACCTACAAATTGAAGTATTTTTTTTTTTTTTTAAATAATATTGCACATTAATATTTATAATTATTAAACAATTATATTGCAATTCTGGACAAAACATCTTTTCTTTTAAGCAATATCATGAGATGTTACCTCTTTATTGCCCCGAGCTTGTCTCACGTTGCGAATTTTAATATATTGATCAAAACCTTTGCCCTTTACAACTTGTTGTGAGCAAAAGAAATTTTTGCTTTAGTTATTGTATTATTTGAAACAGTAGTACAGCAACATTAGTCTAGTCTGATTTTTGGTATCATATTACGGAAGTTAATCGTCTATGTCAAGACGTGACTGGTTCCCAGACTTTGTAACAATTTCACCTAAATTACGCATTATACTTGATCTCAATCTAATAGAAACACACGCCAAAAAGAACATTAATAGAACCACAGAAAAATTAAACTAAGTCAGTTGTTATCTATTAATTTTGCCAAAGGTTAAATATGTAAGACACTACAAATATAATTCGTAAAACGAGAAATAATTTTGCATTCGTCTGGAATTATCCCGTACGACATTTTTGCTTTCAGAGTTGCCACTTTACAGAATGGTGTACCAAACTACCAAATGTTATTCTTCAGATTTTGATTTTAGAATATAACAATATTATGGATGTGCTTTTTGGACCGTTCCTAAAAAAGATTCAAAGGCATAGCATATAACATTTTATATATTTGAGAAGAGAAATTATACTGAAATTGGGCAAAATATGAAAGTAAACCAAACTTTACAAAATTAACAGAAATATTTTTGAAAATATTTCCATTACAATATTAATAATATTGACAAGGAAATTTTTTTAAAATCTCAAAGAAATATTATTTTTTATTATTGAAAAATAATCTAATTATTTCTAGTCGTGAAAAACATAACATTTAAATTTCTTTCTGTAGGTTGGACGATGTACTGTGAACATTTTCGGATAATTATTTCAAAATGACTTTTCGAATGGAAAAATGAAATGGATGAAAAAGTTGGATTTTTTCTACAAAATTTTGCATTGCATCGCTTGATTTGATAAAAAGTATTAAAAAGAATATCGGGTAATGAAAAATTCTTGGTGGAAATCTCGAAAAATTCCGGAAGAACTCTAAAAAAGTTGAATTTTGAGACGAAACTTTGCATTGTATCGCTTGATTTAATGATTTCAGTCGACGTAAAGGTGGAAAATTCGTTATGATGCTTTGAAAATTTCGGATTATTGTGAAATTTATGATGTTAAAATAATAAATTGGCAGAGCAGACAAAGGACCCTCTGGATACCATGCAAGACAATTCATTAATCCCAACTCATTGGCCATATGATGCACTTCAATACCTCTTCATGTTCTATCGTGGAGAGGATGGCTGTCACCTGTATAATGAAAGGTTTGTTTACAAGTCATCATTTTTCATTCTCCGTTTAAGTTCTAATTCGTATTTTAGGAGAAGAAAAGAATTCTTATGCATATCGATTGGTGGTTTGGCTAGACGTTGACAATCATCTGTTAAGATATCGCCGGTTATTTCCACAGTATTGCGTTGACATGTACGCCAAGGTCGAAACGGAGCGTTTTAATTTTATTCGTTTTAATCAGTTGCCACATTTCGAGAAGCTCGCTAACGTTTGCATTTGCTCGAAAACGATACGCATTGGGAAGCAACTGTTTTTTCTCCAGCGAATCAAATTCTACATTGTTTGCGATCATCATTGCCACGTATCATCTGCCGAGGACGAGATGGCTGACGACATTTCGACAACATCGAATTTCGATCTTGAAATTGACTTCAGATCGAAGACATGTGCGGCAGTCTACTGTCGAAATTGGGAACACCAGCTCCAAATCGTTCGATGCACGATGCATTCAATCGCGAAATGCAACGAGATCAAGACTTTGATCGAGATGAGCTGACTGAAAGAGTCCGAACAAATGTGTCGCCGTTGAATGCCGAGCAAACAAACGTGTACAATTGGCTGATGAAGGTTGTTGACGATGAAACGGGAGGCATTTACTTTCTTGATGCACCCGGTGAGACAGGCAAGACATTCGTCATTTCTTTGATTCTGGCAACAATTCGGTCAAGATCGCAAATTTCGTTAGCTGTTACATCCTCTGGTATTGCTCCAACATTGGTAAAGGCGGTCGAACAGCACATTCTGCTTCGAAGCTCCTGTTTAATCTTCTCACAGTTGACAAGCCAACTTGCAGCGAAATTGTTGCGAGAATGCAAAATCATCATCTGGGATGAATGCACGATGGCGCATAAACGAGCTTTGGAGGCAATTGACCGAACGATGAAGGATTTACGAGGTGATTCGAGACGATTTGGTGGGGCTGCCTGCCTGGAGATTTTTGTCATACGCTTCCCGTCATCCCAAAATTTACTGCTGCTTATAAGATTAATTCATGCCTAAGATCGTAGTCTTTGTGGCGGCATGTCATGAAGTTGCAAAACGATCAATCGGCTACTGATTTTTCACGGCAGCTACTGGCGCTTGGTAATTGCCAAATTCCTGTTGATGTTCCAACTGGATTGAAGGCGTTCCCGGGAATTGTTTGCGAGTTTACATCGTCGAAGGAGTTTTCCCAGCATTGCACAAAATTAGAAAAATCTAGAATGGATTAGTGAGCAGGCCATACTACCAGCAAAGAATAAGGACGTCGGTAGCTCGAATGTTATTATTCAATGTAGAATCGATGGAGAACTGCATTCAAAAAATCCCTTGATAGCGTGACCAACGAGAATGAGGCGATCAACTATCCGACAGATTTTAGAACTCCCTTGATGTGCCAGGAATACAGCCGCATAATTTACAGCTGAAGGTGTGATCGATCATAAGCATATTTCGGAATGTGAATCATCCGAAATTGTACAACGGTACGTGGTTGTCCGTCAAGAAACTGATGATGAATGTGATTAAAGCGACGTTCATCAAGGACATATCCAAAAGAGAGAAAGTCCTTATCCCACGAATTCCTATTATTCTAACCCATCTTCCCATCCAAATTCAACTCCCCATTCGATTAGCTTTTGCGATAACAATCAATAAATCGCATGGCCAATCTTTGGAAGTCTTCGGGATCAGTCTCGAGTTTCCCTGCGGCACACCATCTTCATTGTTTTTTTTACATTGTTTATCAGACTGCTCTTCACTGATTTCGATTACATTCAAATAAAACACAATGTGTTTTACTTTTAGGAGTGAGACGAAGTTTGCCGGATCCGAAGTTGTATGGCAGAACAACTTTTGCCGGGTCAGCTAGTTTTTGTATATTTATGTGGCGCCTAGAATGGTTGCACTTTTACCATTACTGTTTAGCTTTTTTTCAAGTAAACTTATGGCAGCTCTGTTTACGCACATTCGTCATATGCCACCACCACAAACTGATAAACATGGACCACAAGTCAAGCAATACAAAACAATAATGTTAAAAATTTGTTTGAATATAAACATGACCTATTGCCTTGAATATAAACGTTTAGGGATACTGATAACACTCTTTCACATCTGTGCGCTGTTCACGAGGCTATTTCGTATAGAGACATTATCAAATTCTCCGAAATTGTTCTCAATTTACTTGTAGTTTTATTAAATCTACATGTTATAACATGAGAGCTAGATAGCTAAATAAACCCGATTAGCAGAGGTAGATCAAATTTAAACAAAAAAGTACTATATAAACTGCTAACATTTAGGTGGTATTGCCAGTATAAATTGTACAAAGCTTATAACAAAATCTAACAGAGATACTTAACAAAGCGTTCCACTGAAATGGCCAAATTATTCGTAAGTACTGAAAAAAAAACATTAATATATAAAGTAATTGGTGTTAACTTGCAAGTTTGGGCAACATTTGTTTAAATTATTTTTCCACAATTGGCATATGTATTTTTTTTTTAAAAATTGTGTTCAATTGAATATTGAATTTTTTATATTTTAGGTGATTGTTCTCTTTGCCCTGTTTGCCCTTGCTTTGGGCCAGCATTATGGTAATAACCACCAAGGTGGTGCCTATGGATCCAATGGTGTTCAAGGTGCTGGTCATGGTCAACAAGGTGGTGGTCTTGCTGGCCATCAAGGTGGCGGCCAAGGCGGTCATGGCCACCAAGCAGGTTTCGGCGGCCAACAGGGAGGCCACCAAGGTGGTTTCGGTGGTCAACAAGGCGCACATGGTGGTCAACAAGGAGGTTATGGCAGCCAACAAGGTGGTCATGGCAAACGTGGTGGCTATTAAAGTGTTTAAAGTATATCTGGTAGACTGTGATTATATGAAATAAAAATAAAATACTCGTATTTTACTATCCTAAAAAATTGTTAAACGTTTTTATATTTTATGCTTATGATTTGTTTCAATATCAATAGATTTAACGCGATTATTGTTGAGGTCTGCGCAGACTCAAATCTCAGCGTTGTGAATCTAAAAGTAGAAAGCGTGTTAATTCACAACGCGAGATGGGATAGCTTCTCATTCATAGGGTGTAAAGTTTTTTTTAAGTTGTAAGTATATAAAATATTCCAATTCATTGTTCCAAAAGGTATTTGTATTGTACAAAAAGTGCTTTTACTGTGCCAAACAGTGTAATTGATTGTACCAAAAAGTAAACATTTTTGTTTAAAAAAGTAAAATTTTATGTAAAAAAAAGTTCTTATATTGTACCAAAAAGTAAAATTCCTTGTTTTAAAAAGTATCTGTATTGTACCAAAAAGTACAATTTATTCTATCAATTAGAACTAAAAATTACTTATATTGTAGAATTTTCCCCATTATTTATTTTAATTATCTATTACACAGTGCAGCACACTTTTTCGGGGGTGAACCAAACCCTTATCAAACGACAGCATTTGACCTCAGTTACAAAACCCTAAACTCAATTTTGCTTCAAAACTAAACTAATATTTTTTACAGTGGTTTGAAATTTGATTTTTTTGGTCAAAAGTCGAAAAAAATTATCTTTAAAAATGCGTTTGGTTTATTTCATGTCTTCAGAGACCTATATTAAAACAATCAGGGAAATATTTTCTCGGAACATTTTAACCCTCTAGCTCCCATCCGTATGGGACATTTTTAGCTCAATTTTGAAAATCTGTTTAAAAGTCAACTTTGGGCGAAAGTCAGGGCTTAGAATCTATGATAGAAATATGCTGCAGTAAATTTCACAAAGAATCACCGAAGCCAAATAGCCTCTATGAGTCAAAGGTTCCAAAGTAAAATCAAAATGAATTGTTAATGAAAGATTAAAAAGTCTATTTTTGAGCAAAAAGTGCAACACACTATTTCGGGAGTGAACCAAACCAATATCACACGATATCATTTAACCTTAGGAACAAAACCCTAAACTCCATTTTGTTTGTTTTTTTTTGGCCAGAGAGAGAGTTGCATAAAGGGATTTTTGGAAATTTGCACATTTAGAACTAAACCAGTACAGAAATTTCAGTCAGGTAAACTGACTGATAAATACCATCACCCAATATAAGATATTGTTTATGTCTTGAGTTTTTGAAATTACTATATTTTTAAAATAAAACTCCTTATGTATTATTATTTGACCTATTTGTACAGAAGGTACAATTAGAGGCAGCACAACGTGTCTGACTTTTTTCGTAAATCAACATTCAATGATCGCTTACCTTGGCAAAATTTGTCTGAATTCAGTGTACATACAATAATGATACGTATGTAAAAGGGGAAGTATCCCATATATTTATATGGGAGGTACCAGAAGGGGTGTGCCAAATAGTTAGGGCTGCGGAGGCTTTGCCTCCTTCTACAAGATAATTTAAATGACCAAATTTGGTTACCCCCCAGGTGCCGTTTTAGAGGTTAAGGGAGAAATATTAATATAGTCCATATTCATTCCTGATTAAAATCTTCATAACCGTACACCTTACGCAAAATTTTACTGAATTCAGTGTACTTACAAAAAAGATATGTATGTGAGACTATGGGGGTGGGTTCGGTCATTTGTATGGGAGGTTAGGTTAGGTTTTCTGAGGTTTTGCCTCCTATCAGAAGATAAATTTACCGATCAATTTTCATTACCCTCCAAGTGTCCGTTTGGAAGTTATGGGAGAAATATTAATTTTTCAAAAATAGGTAATTTTGTATAGGAGGTACCAGAAGGCGGCAACCGACAGTGTCCATGTTCATTCCTAAGTCTAATTTTCACAAGCGAACATCATACGCAAAATTTTAGTGAATTCAGTGTACTTACAAAAAAGATATGTATGTGAGACTATGGGAGAGGGTTCAGTCATTTGTATGGGAGGTACCAGAAGGGGTGTGTCAAATAGTTAGGCTCTCTGAGGTTTCGCCTCCTATCACAACATAAATTTATCGACCAATATTCATTACCCCCCAAGTGTCCGTTGGGAAGTTATGGGAGAAATATTAATTTTCCAAAAATAGGTAATTTTGTATGGGAGGTACCAGAAGGCGTGAACCGATATAGTCCATATTCATTCCTAATTCAACTTTTTATAAGCGAACATCATACGCAAAATTTGAGTGAATTCAGTTTACTAACAAAAAAGATATGAATGTAATACTATAAGGGTTAATTCGGTCATTTGTATGGGAGGTACCAGAAGGGGTGTTGCAAAGGTTTCGGTTTTCTTAGGGTTTGTATACTTTTGCAAGATAAATAAACTGACTAAATTCAAACATCCTCCAGTTGTCCGTTTGGAAGTTATGGAAGAAATATTAATTTTCCAAAATGGGTGGTAAATTTTCATACCGATCCGTTAAGGATTACTCGAGTTATCCTGCTGACCAGCCATCCAGCCGGCCAGACAGACGGACATAGCTCAATCGTCTTAAAAAGTCCTGAAACGGTCTTAAGCTACTTGGGGTCTAACTCGTCTCCTTTAATGCGTTACACTTTTTTTCGTATCAAATGATATATACCCTCATCCCTAAGGGTGATGGTATAAAACGATCCAAAAAGGCATAAAACTGGCATAAAACTGGTACCATAACTTGGACCAAACAGGTAAATCTATAATCACGAAAATTTGTATGAGAATGCTTCCTATAAAACTATAGAGCCGCATGAAGGGATTTTTGAAAATTCGTACTTTTAAGGCTAAAAATGGCCAAAAACAGATACTTAAAGAGTCACTTAGTGTAGAATTAGAGAGCTAGATAAAGGTATTTTTCCAAAATTCGTACATTTAGAACGAAAAAAGATTCAAAGGGGATAAAACTGGTACCATAAACCGGACAAAATTCGAAATTCGTACTTTAAGGGCGAAAAAAGGACCAAAAAAACTGGTACCATAATTCAGACCAACCTGCACAAGGTAGAATCGCGAAAATGTTTGTGAATATCTATTGTGAATATCTATGTTATTGAGTGGTTGAATGAAGTAGACTTCAGCAGGTAAGGCATTATTGAATCTCTAAGTTGGGAGCGGAAAAAAAGGCGAGGCATTATGTCTATTCAACAAAAAAAAAAAAAAAAAAAAATGACAATTAAATATTTGTCTAGCGAAAAGTGAGACCAATGCAATGGACCAATCGTTAGTAAAATATAACAGTACTCAACATCTTTATCAATTATTTTGCAGGCAGGACGAAGTCTGACGGGTATACTTATAATTTGAATTACTTTATACTGGAAGATCAAATTTTATAAAACCGAGTCAACTTTACCTTACCCCTCCAATACAAATGTTTTTAAATTGACTATTTTATCCTAAGTGCGAACGATTTGGTACATAGAGTACATAGAGTGAAGTAAAACTTCGCTCACATAATTTTTTTTTTTTATCACACTCTGATTTGGAAGAGAAAATGGACAACAGTGCCAGCGCCCCGTTTCTCGTTTCTGCCATACAAATTAACGTATTTTCTAAAAAAATAATATATTAACTGTGTGACATATGCAATTACATTGTAATTTTTGAAGAAAATTGGTAATGCACAAAAATTTGGTACCTTTTGGTAGCTGCCATACATTTAACCCAATAAACCATATTTTCTGAGTAGTTTATTTTTTTCCAAGTGCATTCAATTCAATCTATGTTTGCATACAACAAATTTTTTTTATATCATCACCACTTCTGGATGATCTGACTGTAGAATTAAAATGCCCGTTCTTAACATGGAAAACTCCTCGGTAAACTTTTTCCAATATTTATTTGATGTTATAATCTTACAATTACCAGCTTTATGTTTTAAAAGGTTTACCTATTTGCAAGTGAGGGAGTGATATCACCTTTTCTTAATTGAGCTAATTTATAATAAAATGAAAAATTTAAGCTATTTGTACAAATGTTACATTATAATGCATATAATATATACTATTTAATCTTCTTTTGAATGAGGATATACTAAATATTTTATTAGCAAACAATTTTAGAAATTTCGGCAATATAATCAGATGTTATCTTTTTATTGCGTTTATTCTGCCGCGCTTGTCACTCGTTGTGAATTGTAATATTTTGATCAAATCTTTGCCCTTTACAACTTTATGTGAGCAAAAGAAATGTTTGCTTTAGCTTTTGTATTGTCTGAAACAAGACTACAATAGCATTAGTCTGGTCTGATTTTTCGTATCATAATACGGAAGTTAATCGTAGGTGGCACTATGTCAAGACGTGACTGGTTCCCAGACTTTGCAACAATTTCACCTAAATTACGCATTACACTTTGATCTCAATCGAATAGAAACACAAGCGAAGAAAGACGTTAATTAAACCATAGAAAATTTAACTGAGTCAGTTGTTATCTACTAATTTTGCCCCGGTCAAATATGTGAGACACTACAAATATAATTGGTAAAACGAAAAATAATTTTTGCTTTGAATTTGTAGCTTGGAAAGAGTTGCCACTTTACAGAATAGTGTACTAAAATGCCTAATATTTTTCTGGAGATTTTGATTTAAGAATATAATAATTTTATGGATCCGCTGCTTGTACCATTCCTAAAAATGGTTCAAAGGTATATCATATAATATTTTTTATATTTAAGAAGAGAAAGTAAGCTGAAATTGGGCAACGTATAAAAGTACACTAAACATTAAAAAAATAACAAAAATATTTTTAAAAAAATATTTACAAGGAAATTTTTTAAAATCTCTAAGAAATATTATTTTTTGTTATTGAAAAATACTCTATTTATTTCCAATGGTGAAAAACATAGCATTCATATTTCTTACTGTATGTTAAGAAGATATTTAAATTAAATTGCGGTGTATCGAAGCTAGTATAATAATATTTTTTACACATATAAATTTATTTTATTTTTTTCTCTTATCACTATACATATGTCTCCTAGTTTGGTAGCACTTTTACCATTATTGTTTAGCTTTTTTTTCAAGTAAACTTATGGCAGCTCTGCGTATCTTTACGCACATTCGTCATATGCCACCACCACAAACTGATAAACATGGACCACAAGTCAAGCAAAACAAAACAATAATATTTAAAATTTGTTTGAATATAAACATGACCTATTGCCTTGAATAAAAAACATTAAGGTTTACTGATAACACTCTATCACATCTGTGCGCTGTTCACGAGCCTATTTCATATAGAGCCATTATCAAATTCTCCGAAATTGTTCTGAATTTACTTGTAGTTTTATTAAATCTATATGTTATAACATAAAACCTACGATAATTGCAAAACAAACCCGATTAGAAGAAGTAGATCAAAACTTAGGAAAAATTACTATATAAGCTGCTAACATTTGGGTGATATTGACAGAACAAATTTCGCAAAACTAATAATTAAATCTAACAAAAAACCAAACAAAGCGTTCCACAAAAATGGCCAAATTATTCGTAAGTATTGAAAAAACAAATATTAAAGTGATTGGTGTTAACTTGCAAGTTTGGGCAAAATTTGTTCAAATTATCCTTGCGCAAATGGCATATGGATTTTTTTTAAATAAATTGTGTTCACTTGGTTATTAAATATTGCTGTTTTTTAGATGATTGTGCTCGTTGCCCTGTTTGCCCTTGCTTTGGGTCAGCATTATGGTAACAACCACCAAGGTGGTGGCTACGAATCCAATGGTGTTCACGGTGCTGGTCATGGTCAACAAGGTGGTGGTCTTGCTGGTCATCAAGGTGGCGGCCAAGGCGGTCATGGCGGCCATCAAGCAGGTTTCGGCGGCCAACATGGAGGCCACCAAGGTGGTTTCGGTGGTCAACAAGGCGCACATGGTGGTCAACAAGGCGGTTATGGCAGCCAACTAGGTGGTCATGGCAAACGTGGTGGCTATTAAAGTGTTAAGAGTATATCTGAAAGACTGTGATTATATGAATCAATATAAAAAAAAATTAACTATTTAAAAAATTTGTTAAAAGTTTTTATATTTTGTTTGTGCAAATTCTGAGGTCTGCGGATACATTACAATGTTTTAAAGTTATTAAGTGTATGACCCATGACAATATTCTGTAATAGTGGTTGTTATTCAAACACCAGTGTTCACAATTATGGGGAAAAGTTAAATATTCAGTATTTAATTGTATTACACCCCCCGATGTGTGATGATGAAACATAGTCCACATAATGGACCTTGCTCGTCTACTGGAGTGTCTAAAATGATTACTAGAGCCCTGCACATGTGCTCTTGATACAGCTTCAAGACTATTTGTTTTTTTTTCAGCACATGTGATTGTTTTGATTCTGCGAACAAGACATGTACACAACAACGGTGTTGTTTTGGTAAAGAAACAAAATAAAAGCAGATGATCGAAATAGCGAACAGTGATCAAAATCATTGTTTTGTAATACAAATGCATCCAAATATATTACGCACGACATAATACAATTTCTTGTTTCAAAAGGCATCTGTATTGCACCAAAAAGTACAATTTATTCTACTAAACACTAAAATTTATTATACCAAATAGTAAAATTTCTTGTATCAGAAAGTAAAATTTATGGTACCAAAAGTAAAATTTATGATAGAAAAAGTATAATTTCTTGTACCAAAGATCACAAAATATGTTACCGAAAAGTACAAATCATTGTACCCAAAAGTACAATTTGTTGTGGCAAAAAGTATAATTTGTGGTATCAAAAAGTACAATTTTATGTACCAAAAAGTTGAGTTTATTGTACTAAAAAGTAAAATTTATTCTACTAAAAACTACAAATTTTGTAACAAATATTATAATTTCTTGAATTAAAAAGTATAAATTTATAATGGCAAAAAAAATAAAATTTTTTGTACCACAAAGCACAATTTATGTTACAAAATATAACAATTTAAGGTACCAAAAAGTACAATTTATTGGACCATAAATAATACTTATATTTATGGTAGCAAAAAGTAAAATTTCATGTTCCAATAAGTACAGTTTATTGTACCGGAAAGTACAGTTTCTTTCATTGTTTCAAAAAGTATTTGTATTGCACAAAAAAGTTCTTTTTTTGCACCAAAAAGTATAATTTATTGTATCAAGTAGTACAATATGTTTTAACAAAACCTACTTATATTGTACCAAATAATGCAGTTTCTATTATTCTAATAAACAGTACAATTTTTTGTAACAAAAAGTAAAATTTATGGAACCAAAAATTGATTTTATTGTACCAAAAAGAATAATTTATGATAGCAAAAACTAAAATTTCTTGTACCGAAAATTACAATATATGTTACCAAAATGTACAATGTATGGTACCAAAAATTACTTTTATTGTACCAAAAAAAAAATATATGATAGTAAAAGCTAACATTTCTTGTACCGAAAAGTAAAATTTATGTTAACAAAAAGTCCAATTTATGTACCACTAGCTGACCCGGCAAACGTTGTTCTGCCATACAACTTCGGACCCGGCAAACTTCGTCTCGCTCCTATGCTAATGCCCTAGGGTTTTATTAAAACACTGATAGTTCAGATTTTAATACGAATTCGAACTTATATGGAAAATAAAGAGAAGTGATGACTTGTAAACAAACATTTCGTTGTATTGACCATCTTTAAATTGAGATGATAGCCATCCTCTCCACGGCAGAATATCAACGGGTATTGAAGTGCAGTGTCCATTATCCCGACGCTTGAGAACAATTTCTCCCCAACAATTACCACTGCGACTTCATTATTAGTGGGAGCATTGAATTGTCTTCCATGGCCTCCAGAGGTTCATTCGTCTGCTCTGATAAAGTTTTGTGGTCGTCAAAATGCATCGTATCCAATGCGGTTTTGAACAATCTGACCAATGCGTTATGCTAATGCAGAAGATTTTGCAATTGATCGATCATTTCGAGTTTAATCGCAGTAAAAATTGTACAACGTTGATCTAATACAATTGCCAAATCACCAACGAAATATATCTGAAGGAACTTATGATCTTCGTTTGGTGGTGGTAACAAAGCTCCCGCTCGATGGTGTATTTGCCCTTCAATCTGAATATTTAAAAGCAAAAATACACAAAATCTGACTTTTTCGAAAACATCCGAACGTTGAGTAAACGCTAGCTTAGTTAACACTTTGCTAAAGATATTCCTAGAATAGTTAATTTTAAAAAATATTATACCTTTGTAATTTTTTAAAAAAGCAACGAAAATAAATGCAATGTTTCGGCCTATTTTAAAAAAGTGACAAAGATTTAATTTTGTTACTTTTTAGAGTAAGCGACGAAGACATAAAATTATTTGAAATTTACTATTCTTGTCGTACTGAGCTAAGGTTTTACTCAGCTCCAGTAATACTATCAGACACGGATAACTACGTTTGTGTGGTTTTTCACTGTTCCACTGTGAAATGAGACGCCATTACCTTATAACTCGGATTGTAGCCGGGTTAATCAACAACTTCGGCTTCAAATGACGTCATTCGAAAGCATTTGTTATATTTTTGTGTCACGCAAAACGTCTTTTAACATAATTAATTTCATAGTAATCCGAAACTTTCCATGCATCATAACGAATTTTCCACTTTTAAATCAACTGTATTCATTAAGTTTTTTTTCTAGTTTTTTTTCCGGATTTTTCCGAGTTTTCCACCAAAAATGTTTCTATTTTTCCATTTGAAAAGTCATTTAGGAATAATTATCTGACATTTTTCACATTAACATCGTCCAAAATTATCAAACTATACGTTAAAATGCAAAATTTCGTTGAAAAATATCCAAGTTTTCGAGTTTTTCCGGAATTTTCCGAGTTTTCCACCAAGAATTTTTCCATTCGAAAGTCATTTCGGAATAATTATCCGAAATTTTTCACAGTTACATCGTCCAAAATTTAATCGAAAAAAAAATATTTTGTTAAAATTTTTCCGGAATTTTCCGAATTTTTCCACAAAAATTTTCTATTTTTCTATTCAAAATCCATTCCGTATCAATTGCATACAAAATTCCGTACAAAAAGGCAATTTTCGATTTTTCAAATTTTCCGACTTTTCCGGAAGATTTTCCCAAAATTTTCTTTCGTAAAAACCTACTTCTGGCAATTACGAATAACTGAAAAAAAAATTGAGCCAAATCGGTTCAACCGTTCTCGAGTTTTGCGCTTAGCAACACATTTAGCGACTTATTTTTATATTATAGACTAGTGGGCCCGGCAATGCTTCGCTATTGCACATTAACTTGTAATATATTTCACATTTAGGTCTACAAAGTACTTTGAAAACGGTACATAAGCTCGAAAATAATATGTTGAGTTTATTTACTTATGTAACTTATTTAAAGTAACTTTAAGTTTTATTGTTGTAAATGCAAATAAAAAGTTAATCAGCAAAGTAATATCTATAGTGCCGACATATATATTAAGTTTTTTCTGTATGTAGGGCGAAAACCATTTCTTCCACAAATCGGAAACAGACATTCCTCTAAAGATCAAAATTATTTATTTTGATCCGTAGTAGCCTGAACCATCTGTATACTAACTATCTCTTTGGTCATAAAAAAACATTTTTGTTATGCCTTCTCTATTGACCGCAAATGAAAATTCCGTTTGAAGCTTCATGCCTTTAGCCATAAAAACTTCTTTTGTCATGTCTTCTTCTCACACGGATCAATAATAATCCGGAATATTATTTTTGTATTGAACTCGTATTACAATTTTTTGAGATAATTCGGACACCAACGATTGGCTTAACAAAGTGATGGTCTCACACGCTGTATGGCATGTTACACCGTCGTGTTGGAACCATTTCTCCTTCAAATAATGTGCAATGACATGATAAATAAAAAAATCAATTGATCGTCCACTGGCTCTACTTCTTCTACCAGTTGGATTTTATATGAATGTAGGCCAAGATATTTCCTCAGCATTTGCAGAGACCGAGTTGCTGAGAAAGACGTCGGTTCGATAAATTCTAGTCCCCTGCCACACTTACATCTACAGCGTCGATGGCTTTTATTAGTTACTTAGATGGATCATTATATGCACCCTCAGCTTCACAAAGGGCTCCATAAGTTTGGCGGACAGAACGTGCATTTTGAAAATAAATTTGCAGGATTTGTAAACGTTGTTCTTGTTTAGTTTTTACTATTTTAATCTGCGCATCCTCAACTGCCTGGGCCATTATTTGATACAGTTAAAAAGTTAACTGTTGAAGTGCGTGGGCAGCGCCTCGGCACTTTTAACTTATTTAGTTCGAAATAGACTGATCATTAGGGCGAATCTATTAGTTCGCGTCAAAAAAAAAACACATGTTAATCATATATCAGTATAGGAATGTATGAAGAATTCTTAGAAAATTTCACTAAGAAACTATATGTCTAAAATCACTTCCTAGTTCGCGCTGAGAAGCATGAAGATTTCAGGTAGAGATATTTTTTTAGCAATGAACAATTATTCAGTTACTTCAGACCAATTGGTCCGGCTCTAATTTGTACCTACCATTCCGATGTTTGGAGACCAAGACGAAAAGAATAGTATATTTTTGATTTTTTTATTGGGATCCCGCCCAATATTCTGAAAAATGATTTTTAAAAACTTAATTTCGGTATGCCAACTCTCAGAGGCCATAACCTTTTAACAAATACATAGATTTGCTTCTACCTCATTTAGTTTGTTGGGATGTCAGTTTTATGCAGAAGGTTTCAAAAAATATATATCTGAAGTTTTCGGTTTGTGTTCATTTAAAAACAAAAAAATCTTAATTTGAAATCTTCATGCTTTCCAACGCGAGCTAGGAATTGATTTTAGACACAAAGTTTTTTGGTGAAATTTTCTTAAAATTCATCCTAGATTCCGATTTTGGTTACGATTTTTGCGAATAAAAAAATTGGCCCACCTTACTGTTCATATCTCTAGGCGAACAGCAATATACTGTGGAATTTTGACAGTTTTAACCGTTTGTTTTAAAAAGGGTGTGGAACAGCCCATTTCCACCCTTACTGTAATTCATACTGCAACAACAACATATTCAACAAATCATATATATTTATACCTCTGATAGTTCATGAGATATAGCCCTTTTAATTTTCAAATTGAATGGGCGGTGCCGCGCCCCTTTATCCAATCACAACCAAATATAGCCTGCGACTATCAACAGGTCAACAGTACCACTTTGAAAAATTTTCATATCAATCGATCTATTAGAAAAGCCGTTAGAGCGATTTTTGAAAAGAGGGCATGGCACCGCCCACTTCCTCCCTGGATGCAATTAATACTGCTCCAACAACATGTATACCAAATCTCATATTCATACCTCTGATAGTTCATAAGATATAGTCCTATCGATTTTCAAGTTGTATGGGCGGTGCCACGCCCCTTTATTCAATCACAATCAAATATAGCCAGAGACTATCAACAGGTCAACAGTACCACTTTCTAAAATTTTCGAAGCAATCGATCTATTAGAAAAGCCGTTAGAGCGATTTTTGAAAAGGGGGCGTGGCACCGCCCACTTCCATCCTGGCTGTAATTAATTCTGCTCCAACAACATATATACCAAATCTCACCTTCATACCTCTGATAGTTCATGAAATATAGCCTTTTTAATTTTAAAGTTGTATGGGCGGTGCCACGCCCCTTTATCGAATTACAACCAAATGTAGTCAGGAACTATCAACAGGTCAACAGTACCTCATGGTAAAATTTTTGTATCAATCGGACTATTGGAAAAGCCGTTAGAGCGATTTATAAAAAGGGGGCGTGGCACCGCCTACTTCCATCCTGGCTGTAATTAATTCTGCTCCAACAACATATATACCAAATCTCACCTTCATACCTCTTATAGTTCATGAAATATAGCCTTTTTAATTTTCAAGTTGTATGGGCGGTGCCACGCCCCTTTATCCAATTACAACCAAATGTAGTCAGGAACTATCAACAGTTCAACAGTACCACTTGGTAAAATTTTCGTATCAATCGGTCTATTATAAAAGCCGTCTGAGCGATATTTGAAAAAAGGGGCGTGGCGCCGCCCATTTTTTGAAGAAAAAAAACCTTTTAAACCATCCGGAAGCTATAGCGAACAAAACAAAAAAAAAATCTTGAAAATCGGTTCAGCCGTTTTTGAGTTTTAGCGAGACAACTGCACAGCAATTCATTTTTATATATAAGATTAAATATAATTTATGGTTCTAAAAAGTAAAATTTAATTTATAAAAAAATCTTGTAACAACAAGTACAGTTTCTTGTAACAAAAAGTACAGCTTTTTGTACCAAAAATTACTTCAATTGTACCAAATACTTCTATTTAAAGTACCAAAAAAAACTTTTATTGTACCAAAGAGTACAAATTATTGTACCAAAAAGTCCTTTAGTTGTACCAACAATTACTTCAATTGTACCAAATGGTACTTAAATTATGTCAAAATTCTTATTTATCTCATCTAAAAGTATTTTTATTGTATTCCAAAAAGTTATCTCTGAGGAAAAAACAACAGCACTGATTGTCACCCTCTTCCAGCAAAATAAGGAAAGGCAGACTACAAAAAAAATTCAATGATTTACTGCATTCATTAATATAGCGTTAGTCATTATTGTTTTGGTTTTGAGGGAAGAGAGCTTAAGAGAGCTTATTGTGAGCAAGAAGTGTTCATAGAAAAAACAAAACGCAAACAATGCACGTTTTGTTTTTCCTCGCATTAATTAAAAACTTCAAAATTAAAAACTGTGATTTTGGTCGCCAACGTCTTGCAAGCTTTGCTCACTGAAGTGAGTCATTTGTTGTTGTGTTAGTACAGCAAATGCATTTGTGCTAGGCTCTAATGTATACAGATCTTTCAAGGTGGATCTTGTCGTTTCAAATAAAA
The DNA here is from genome assembly GCA_964034835.1 of Muscina levida. Classification (NCBI taxonomy): domain Eukaryota; kingdom Metazoa; phylum Arthropoda; class Insecta; order Diptera; family Muscidae; genus Muscina; species Muscina levida. The sequence continues at coordinate 111,487,599 of OZ035881.1, read as the reverse complement.
TATAGCATCGTACCTGAGGCGGAAACCAGTGTTAAAGAACTAGAAACATTTCAATCTAAAAATCTAGGAAATATATTAAGAATATTTTTATTAATTCCATTTGAAGAATTTTATGACCACCAAACATAAATGATATTTAACTGTTTCTCACAGAATATTGTCATCGTCCTATAGCTTTCGCCATTGACGGTGATAGCCCCATTATTGTCTTTACTTTGTCGAGGCGGTTTCCAGATTCCAATTTCATCTAAATTGCACGTTACACTTTGATCCCAATTAAATAGAAACTCAAGTCAAGAAGAACATTAATGTAATCACAGAAAAATTAAACTGACTTAGTTATTATCTATTAATTTTGCCCCGGGCAAATATGTGAGACGCTTCTAATATAATTTGAGAACGTGAAATATTTGAAAATTTTTGCTAAGATTTTATAGCTAAGACAGAGTTGCCAGTTATGGTTTAATGAAATTTCTAATATTTTTTCGGAAATTTTGTTCATAATAGTTTTAAACGTCAATAAATAATTTATTATTATTTGGGCGAAAAAAAAATGTTTTTTTGTCCTAAAAAAAATATTCAAAAATAGTCACTAAATTTTGTACACATTGTGTTGGTACAGTGTTGATCACTTCTACCGCAAAATATTATTATGGTTTTTTTTAGCATATTGTCAGTCAACTCACTGTTAAATATAGACCACAAGTCGGGCGATACGAAACAATAATAATGCAAAATTTGTTTAAATTTAAATATGATCTCTTGCCTTCAATTAAAACATTAAGGTTTACTGATAGTACTTTTTTACATCTATGCGCTATTCACTAGCCTATTTCATATAGAGGCATTATTAAATTCTCCGAAATTACTCTCAATTTACTAGTTTTACAATATTACAATATTTTCATAATAAATACGATTAGAACAGGTAGACCAAATTTGTGGAGGATTTTTCTATATAAGCTGCTAACATTTGTGTAATATTGACAGTACAAATTTAGCAAAGGTAATAACAAAATCTATCAAAAAACTAAACAGTGTTCCTCTAAAATGGCCAAATTATTCGTAAGTATTTCAAAAAAAATCAAAACAAAAATACATAAGTATTAAGTGGTGCAAGCTTGGACAACATTTTTTTAAATAATCCTGTCACACCCTCAATACTAATTTTTTGGAAAATTTACTGTAGCCAGTTGATTATTGCGTTTTTTATATTTAATTTTAGATGATTGTTCTCTTTGCCCTGTTTGCAATTGCATTGGGTCAGCCTTCTGGTAATACCCACCAAGGTGGTGGCTATGGATCTAGTGGAGTTCACGGTGCTGGGCATGGACAACAAGGCGGTTTTGGCCAAGGCGGTTTTGGCGAAGGCGGTTATGGCCAAGGCGGTGGTGGACATGGCAGTGGTGGCCAAAGTGGTTTTGGCCAAGGTGGTTTTGGACAAGGCGGGTTTGGCCAAGGAGGTTTTGGCCAAGGTGGTCATAGTGGCCACACAGGTGGTCACTAAGGTGGTTTCGGCCTTCGACAAGGCGCCCATAGTGGTCAGCAAAGAGGTTATGGCGGCCAGCAATGTGGTCATTGCGTAAAGGGTATATCTGATAGACTGTGATTATATGAATTAAAAAAACAAATGTCAAATATTTTAATTTGTGGAAAAAAAATTGTGTAGTGTAAACAAATAAACACAGACTCAAACCTCAGCTCGAGTTCAGCAAGATACCTATGTATATCATTAGACAAGGCTCATTAAAATCTAGAGCAAAACAGCTTGTGACACAAACAAAAATGTTATGCAAAACGACAATTGTAAAAATTACAAATTGTACAAATTTTAATGAAATTAAAAAAAAAAATTTACATCACTCACACCTCGCCTGAATGACGAATGGGTTGGGGGTACGAAAACCGCCAAAAAAAACATATTTTTTTAAAATTTAAAAGTTTAGTTTTTTTTATTAAAGCCTATAATTGTATTGAAAACATCAATTTCGACAGAAGTGTCTTAAAGCTGAAGTCCGTACGCTTCCAATGAGATATAACACGATATATTATCTTTATGATTTGATGTCGGAATCATGGGCAAAGAACTTCACTTCTAAAAAAAAGCGCAAAACGGAGTAAAAAAAACGAAAAATCCATTTATCATAAAAAAAAGGATAAGCTGGGATTTTGATTCAAGTGGATTTTTAATATACAATTGACCCCCAACAAACCCCCATTTACCGTTTTAGGGTGCCATTTTAGGTCAACCCATTCGTCATTCAGGCGAAATGTGCACTGAAGTTACGGACAAACTTTTCAAATTGCATTTTCAAAGTGCAAACATTGCAGGTAACTTTTTTAATGTTGGGCATATGATCTAATCTCTCCAATATAAAAGTGTATTATCAACGACAATTGTTTGCAGTTATGAAATTTTTAAACGCATTGGAATGCTCAGTAATCTTGAGGACGTTAAATCATGTCTGGTGAAGTAAAGAAATAACAAATACTTACGGCATTTGTGGAATTTTATAAATCAAACAAAATTTTCCACAAAATGTCTCAAGATTAAAACAAAATGTGTAATTGAAGACTTCCAAATTCTTATCGACATTTTTAATGTCATTCAACCAATCAATAACGGCGAGCTGATATTGCTAATGACAGTTCGCATGATAAATTTTACAGTATCTTTTAAAATGCCTGCTAGATATTACTAAAATTTATTTATTTAAGGGTAACCATTTATCTATATATATAAAATGGAATGTGTGTTTGTTTGTACCTTATAGGAGACCAAACCTCTGGACCGATCTTCCTGAAATTTTCGCAGCATTTAACTGGGACTCTGGCATGACTTATAGGGTGCTTTTTTTTCGACCACGCCCACTTTTACGCCCTTTTTTTTCAAATAATATGCAATAGCGAAGCATTGCCGGGCCCACTAGTATATATATAAAAATGAATTGCTCTGCGTAAGTCTCGCTAAAACTCAAAAACGGCTGGACTGATTTCAATTTTTTTTTGTGTTTTGTTCGTTATACGTTCCTGACGGTTTAATCAAAATTTTTTTTCTAAAAGTGGGCGGTGCCACGCCCCCTTTTTAAAATTCGCTCAGACGGCTTTTCCAATGGACCGATTGATACGAAAATTTTACCAAGTGGATCTGTTGACCTGTTGGTAGTCCCTGGCTATATTTAGTTGCGATTGGATAAAGGGGCGTCGCACTGCCCATACAACTTGAAAATGAAAAGGGGTATATCTCATGAATTATCAGAGGTACGAAGATGAGATTTGATATATATGTCGTTGGAGCAGTATTAATTTCAGCCAGGGTGGAAGTGCCCGCCCATACAACTTGAAAATTAAAAGGGCTATATCTCATGAACTATCAGAGGTATGAAGATGAGATTTGGTATATATGTTGTTGGAGCAGTATTAATTACTGCCAGGAAGAAAGAAAGCGGTGTCACATCCCTTTTTCTTGCCGCCTTTTTAATAGACTGATTCATAAGATAATTTTAAAAAGTGGTATTGATGGCCTGTTGTTCATATCGATATCTTAATTCTAACTTTTTCTAAGAGTAAAATGTAAATTTTACATGAAACGCATTCAAAGATTGTAAATAATATAGATTCGATTGATATTGATATGAAAAACTTTAAATACCTTTATCTCCTAAACTAAGCATTGTAAACGGGCAGAATACCTCCACTCCTTTTGGTAACTCCTATGCAAAATTACCTATTTTAGGAAAATTTATATTTTTTTCTTAACTTCCAAACGGACTACTGGAGGATATTTGAGTTTGGTCAGTTTTATTGTCTTGTAATAGTAGACAAACCCTAATAAAGCCGAACCCTTTACCACACCACATCTGGTACCTTCCATACAAATGTCTGAATTCACCCTCATAGTTTTACAACTAAATTCAGTTAAATTTTGCGTAAGGTATACACTGATAAAACTTTGACTCAGGAATGAATATGGACTATATCTGTTGACCCCTTCTGGGGTCACCAAAACTTCCAATCTGGCACCTGGGGGATGATGAAATTTGACACACCCCTTCTGGTACCTCCCATATAAATAACTGTATGTACGCCGAATTTATTCAAGCGTACCTTCTGTACAAATTAACATTATATACAAATTTACCTTCTATACAAATTAGTCAAATTTTTATGGTTTTGCTCATGTCTCTAGACCGCTGATAATATGACCGATAGTCCTATCTTTAACCGTTTTCGGTCCACAAGCAGACAAATAATAAAACATAAGAAATTTTCATTAAAAATCGGTTAATTTCAATGACTCAAGACTTTAACAATATCTCATATTGGGTGATGGTATTTACCAGTCAGTTTACCGGACTGAAATTTCTGTACCGGGTTTAAGTAACGTTTAATGCAACTTTTATTGACTACGGCTATTCTAAAGACAGTGTTTTCCAATCGTTTTGATAAATTACGACTTAAAAGTCAACTCTAGAGCCATTTCAACCTCATGTAAGGCATTGCTATTGTATACATCATTTCCTTCGCGGGGCAACAACAAATTACTCGAAACTGAACGAAAATGTCTGTTTTGTCTGAAGTGATTAATCTCGAAGTAAATATTCAAAAGAATTCAAATTGTTTTGTTTACGAAAACAATATTATCAGTCACAAAATTACTAATGCACTATAGTGCCCTGATAAAGTCGGACTACGCACTATCGGACTTATAGCTAAGATTCACTTAATACAAGCGGTCATTGAATTTAGTAATTTCGGAAAATTAGTGTTTTCCAACGAAGTGTTCTCTTTTATGTGACTTTCGTGGAATTGTTTTCTACTCTGTTATGCTGTTATCACAAAGACTGGCCAGACTTGTGGACGCAAATTTAATATTAACGCTTAAGGCGAAGCATTTTATTCATGAGAAGCTGATAACGTGCATGTTTACCTACTTAGGCATAATCACGTCATACATAAGTCCAGCTTTAATCTCTTTGTAGAAGATACACTCAACATCTACTGAGAATGTATGTACTGTATGTGTTTTATTAGTAATTTTGCTATATAAGCTGCGAGCTAGCTACATTTTGAATCAGTTTCAGTTCTCTGTTCACAGTTGAATATTTACTTTGAAAAATAAAATAAAATTTTATAATATGACGAAATTAGTGGTAAGTTGGTTGTTGGACGGCGTAAATCGATAGGTGATAAACTTTAATTCCAAATTTTTCATCATAGTTGGTGTTTGTGGCTTTGTTTGGTATGGCTTTAGCCCATCCTCATGGTGGTGGTTCCCAAGGAGGTTATGGTGGTGGTAACCATCAAGGAGGTTACGGTGGCGGACAAGGTGGCTATGGAGGTGGCCATCAAGGCGGTGGATTTGTTGGACCACAGGGCGGTCAACACGGCGGACATAATGGCGGCTTTGGTGGAGAACATGGCGGCGGCGGCTTTGGTGGTCCCCAAGGTGGTCACGGAGGTCATGGCAGTCACGGTAATCAAGGAGGCTTCGGTGGCGGCTATGGTCAAGGCGGTCAAGTCGGTCAAGGCGGTCATGGAAGTCATGGTGGCCACCAGGGTGGTTATAAACAACATGGTTATTAAGTCTCTGTGCTTGTAGGAAGTTTAGAAGTATTATTGTTGAAATAAAAATGTTTGGAATTTCTAAAAGGGTATGTGGTATTTGATATTAACAACACGCAAGTGGGGAAAACTACTTTTTGGGTCTAGTTTTATACTAGTTCGTCATAGGCAGTGAACTAGTTCGCTTCCTTACAAACAACTGGCTTTTTAACATAGAGTTGTTCTAGGGTCGGGTGGGAAATTGTCCCTTTTGGACTATTATTGAGTCCTGAAATTTTTGAACTAGTTAAAACAAGTAATGCGTTTTCGAACTTGTATGAAAATTCCCTTACAGGCCGTGGAATGATGGTTAGAACATGCGACAATCATGCGAGAGATCCAAGGTTCGACACAGCCATCTACATATTTCTTTCTTTGCCGGCACCCTCGATGTTGTCGCAGTATAAGTGTCGACTCAATCGGCATGTGTAGAAAAAGCTTCTCAAACAATAATTAAAACCAGTAAGAAAGTTTCTGTCGGGCAACCCGACTTACATATACCATCACCCTCAGTAAAACAAAAAAAAAAAAACTATCATATTGTTATTATTACTCGATTTCTAAAGTGGGCGAAGTGGTACATTTGTATGGGAGGTACCAGAAGGGGCGTGCCTAGACTTCCAGAATTTTTCACCAAAACTTTATCCTGTTATAGCTTTGCTTAATACAGAATTTGGGCACGATCGTGTCGAGTGTATTGATATTATTACTCCATCTCTAAAGTGGGCGGAAAGGTACATTTGTATGGGAGGTACCAGAAGGGGCGTGGCAAGACTTCCAATTTTTTTCCAAAACTTTATCCTGTTATAGCTTTACTAAGTACAGAATTTGGGTACGATTCCGTTGGAAGTATTGATATTATTACTCGATATCTTAAGTGGGCGGAATAATGTATTTGTATGGGAGGTGCCAGAAGGGGCGGGGCCATGTAGCCCATTTGCAATACCGTAAGTAGTTTTGGGGAAATATTAAGTCGTGCAAAATTTCAAAACATTTGGTTGCGTCTTTCGAAAGTTATCGTGCGAACCAGCCGGACAGCCAGACAGACAGACGGACATGGCTCAAACGACTTAAAAAAGTCATGAATCGAATTTGGTTCAAAGAAACCTAGCGTCTGAAGTCACTCCTTCTATGTGTTACTCTTTTGGGTCGTATTAAATGATCCCTAAGGGTGATGGGTATAAAAATAGAAGCTATCCCATACCTCATTCATGGGGTGTAAAGAAAAAATGAAGTAAGTAAGTATGAAAATTCCCTGTTGGAACAAAACATTGTAATCGTACCCTTTGAAATATCTGACTCATTTCAAAACTTTACTTGTATATAAACATTTTTGCTTATAACATTCCTATCAATCCGACCCCTTCGATTTCATTACAACTGAGTCCCAAGTTATATGAGAAATTTATTGAACAATTTTCCACACCATATTTTTCCTTTCCTGAACTTGTACGATTTCTCCTCTTTCAATGTGGTAAACGTTGTCCAATTACTGCCATTTTTCCAATCATTCATTTTACCATCATCCATCAGTATACATTATTCATATCATCAGGTCACTTGAATTGCCCAAAGGCCTAGTAATCATTTTAATTGTAATAACAGATGTTGCATATTAATCTGCTACAACTTGCATTTTGGTGTTCATTTATATGGCTATACTGCTGCAGTGCTGCTCTGCTCTGCTCTGACTTTAAGCGAATGAAAAAGCATTTGCTCTGAATAATGCAAGTGAAGCAATTAACATTGTACTCATTTCCTTCCGTTCTTTGTTGATCTGTGCGATGGTTAAGTGCTCCTAGAAGTCAGTAATGGCAAGTTCTCATTCACTTTTCACCTCTTAAACTATTTTCATGCATAATGGAAGCTGGTATGAAATTTCCGGTAGGTAAGGTTTTACTTTGATGGAAAAAGCTAACTGAGTTGTGGAAATGTGAATTTGTATAATAATAAATCCATTATACAGTGTGCCCTCTTTAACATTGTTATATGAACAGTTAACGATAGACATAATATATTATGTTCGATTATGGTTTGCCACTGTTATAGAGTCTACTGTACGTATACATCAACGCGTTTGTGTGTCGTATAATGGAGTAGCAAGTGATATGTTGTGTTGTTCACCTGATCAATTTATTGGATTTTATTTATTCCGTTTACTTTTTCCAGTGCAGTATTACGATTTGTTATACTGCATATGTTGATAATATGTTCTTAACTGTACATAAAACAATCAAGTACGATATCCACTACTTTGATCGCGCAGTAACGACAGAAAAACCTATAGTCATATGATTTCTATAATGTAGATTTTAATTGCCATCTAAGGACAATAATATTTTTATTTAATTAATACTTTACATCACTTCATGCCCTTAAAGCACACAAGAGTATGCTTAGTTACAAAGTGATTCTAATTATGTGTTATTAATTATATTCCTAAACTCTTCCTGTATGAAAAATGGGGAACATTCACTGTAAATATTGTATAGAAACAAAATAGAATATTATGCCTTAAGCCAAATGCAAATAAATGCAGATTGAATAGTATAGAGAGCAGGAGAATAGGGGAACTTAAAGAAAATAAAACAAATAGCTGACAGGAACGGCAGTTACCGTTTGCATACGATTGCAATGCAGGTGCAGTATGCTATGCATTCGTATTAGTTACTATAAGTATAATTAGGATGGGGTCTCTGTCTATCATGCGGTAGACCAGGGTTCGATTTCTGTTTTAGTCATCTATATTTCTTTCATCGCAAGTGCAACCTTTGGTATTGGCGACAGGATCTTCGTAGTAAAAGGCTAGTAAAAGCTTCTTAAACAGTTGATATTTGAATTTATCTATAATTTTAGGTCAGATTGTGCGAGTCTAAAAATAGAAGCGTTTTTGTTGACAATAACCACAGAATCTTTTTCACATCTCTGCGCCAGAGATCGCTCGCGTCATATAACTAAAAATTTCGTGTGTTTATTATTGGATCTACCATATTATATAAGTATATATTTATTCCTGTAGTTTCAGCCAATCATGGCCATAAACACAACTATGGTTATGTCAAATATGTCGAATTCCATATCGTCAAGCGCAGCAGCATTGGCTTTGGCATTGGCGATATACAAAGTTTGACGCAGGTTTAATGCAGACGACAAAAACAACATATAGAACTCAACTTCATCGTATTTAGTATAACGGATAATCGGTATCCTTAAATCAATTACTCTATGAAACACGAAAGTCAGATCAGTATTCCCATTGTGTTTTATATAAGGTACTTGCATTCGCTTTACTAGGACAACAAATGACTTCCTGCAGTGAACAATGCTTGCAATACATTCACGACTCAAATAATAGTTATTCATTAATTCGAGTAGAAATAATTAATGAATTGTTTATGTTTTGCTGTTTTCGAACCAAGCTGAGAACATTTATTGCTCGCCAAAAACTCTCTTAAGCTATCTTCTCTCAAAATCAAAATATGCAATAAATCATTTGTTTCGCTAAAGCATTACTAAATACAGAGTTTGCGTAAGTTTGCTTTAGGCATATTATTATACGAATTACAAAGTGGGCGGGATGTAATCATTGTATGGAAGGTACGAGATTAGTAGTGGCTAAACCTCCAATATTTTTTTCAAAAACTTTATCCAGTTATAGATTTACAAAATACAGAATTTCGTTGGGTGTATTGATATTATTACTCGATTTCTAAAGTGGGCGGAATCGTACATTTGTATGGGAGGTACCGGAAGGGCCGTGGCCATATAGCTCATTCGCAATATCGTAAAAAGTTGTGGGAAAATAATAACTATGCAAAGTTTCAAAACAATTGGTTGCGTCTTTCCAAAGTTCTCGCGCGTACAATCCGGACAGACGGACATTTCTCAAACGAGCTAAAGTGGGGCTAAAGTGGCTCCTTCTATGTGTTACACTTTTGGATCGTATCGAATGGTATATACCCTCCGTGAGGGTAAACAAATGGTGATAAAACTGGTTCTTTTTTTTTTGATATTGTTCACCTCAGAACTTAACCTCTGCTTTGATTATAGAAGCTTGCATATCGATATTTCTTAAACTACGGCTGTAATCACGGCGACAGATGGACGGATATGGAACATGGGAGTGGTTTTCGCCCGATTTTTCTCATCTCAGAATTTAACCTCCGCTTAGAGGATAAAGGCTTGCATACAAATTTCAGCTTGATATATACTTTATTACAGTTGTAATCGCGACTTCAAAATGGGAGAATTTATATGGGAGGTGGGAGCACTTTTTGACCGATGGGGTTCATCTTAGAACCTAATCTCCGTTTTGAGAATATAGATTATATTCTAAATTTCAGCTCTATAGCTCTTAAACTTCGACTGTAATCGCTGGGGCAGACCTTTAAAAAAGGAACAATTTGTTTGGGAAGTGTGAGTAGTTTTTGACCGATCGGGCTCATCTTAGAAAGGTGACGTGCAATAAAGCCATATGGCCTATTTCCCATTCGAATGGTATAGACGAATGCGGCGAGGGTCGCGCCCCAGAGCAATTTTAATGACATGTGCAGGGCAGCGTTCATAGAATGCATCTTTAAAGTCATCGTCTTTGTCTTCCGTCATGGCGTATTCACAAATCAGCGTAATGTAAAAATATTTCGCCGAATAGTTGATTTTCGGTCACTTACAGGTTTAAACCGCGAAACCGGGCGTCGAAGTCTATTTCCGACTACGAAACCACATCCAAATTTTGTCTTTTTGCATGGCAGCTGTAAAAGATGTCGCAGTTCTTTCGTCGTGTGCATCTCTTTCTCGTCCATCTCATTTCCTGTATGGCAGTGATGTCAGCATTGTATTTGTCGAGGACATCCGCCAATTGGATAGAGCGGCCAACTATGTGTAGAGTTCGGACATTCCTGGTGTATATCCTTAAATCATGGTCCTATAACTTTTGGGGTGTTCTTGTTTTTTCTTTTCTTCGTGTTTTCATAATAATTGTTTTGTTTAAGGAGGGGCTGCCAAAGCCCCTAAGAGAGCCCCTCTGTTGAACTTCAGTAACTTCCGCTACCTACTTACTAAGACGCATCGGTGGTAGCATGCCGTTTAAGTTACTAAGGAGTCGGGCTTTCAGAATTTAGAGATACCCAGTCCAAGCAGTTGGTGATACAGAGTGTCATAGACGACCACTTTGGTGCCGTTGAAACTTTCAATGTCTTTTACTTTTACACTTATAGGTCGATCACAAAGATTTATATCTTTTAATAATCTACTATGTAAGGCAAATAAGAAATATGCACAGTGTTACGGAAAATCTTTTTTTGTCATTAAGTTCTAAATTGGTGACTCCGAAATTTTTGCTTAAAGTCAAAACTTTTTGAAATAAATGTTATGAAAAACCAGTAAGAAAGATTCAGTCGGCCAACCCGACTAACATATACCATCACCCTCAGTACAACAAAAAATTTTCTATTATGCTAATATTATTTCTCGATTTCTAAAGTGGGCGGGGTGGTACATTTGTATGGGAGGTACCAGAAGGGCAGTGTCTAAACTTCCAGATTTCTTCTCTAAAACTTTTACCTGCTTCAACTTTACTAAACACAAAATTTGGGCACGATCGCGTTAGGTCTATTAATAATATTAATCGATTTCTAAAGTGGGCGGTACCAGATGGGGCATGGCTAGATTTCAAATTTTTTTTTCTCAAAAACTTTATCCTTTTAAGGCTATAGTAAATAAAGAATTTGGGTACTCTCACGTTGGATTTATTGACATTATTACTCCATTTCTATAGTGAGCGGAAAGGTACATTTGTATGGGAGGTACCAGAAGGGGCGTGGCTAGATTTCCAATTTTTTTCCTAAAAATTATCCTGTTATAGCTTTACTAAATACAGAATTTGGGCACTATCGCGTTAGGTATATTAATAATATTAATCGATTTCTAAAGTGGGCAGTACCAGATGGGTATGGGAGGTACGAGATGGGGCTTGGCTAGACTTCCAATTTTTTTCTCAACAACTTTATCCTGTTAAAGCATTTCTAATAAAGAATTTGGGTACGATCACCTTGGATTTATTGACATTATTACCCCATCTCTATAGTGGGCGGAAAGGTACATTTGAATGGGAGGTACCAGAAGACCAGACAGACAGACAGGGTCGTATCAAATGATATATACCCTCATCCCTAAGGGTGATGGTAGAATTATGATTATCTGGAAATGCACCCAACAGTCAGCGTTCTCTGAAAATGTAGCTATTTTACACATCCCTTCTAGTACCTCCCATACAAATGACCAAATTGACCCTCATAGTGTTACATATATATCTTTTTTGTAAGTTCACTGAATTCAGATAAATTTTGCGTAAGTTGTACGGTTATGAAAATTTTAATCAGGAAAGAATATGCACTATGTCGGTTCACCCCGTCCGGTAAATAACTTATTTGTGGAAAATTCATATTTCTCCCATAGTTAAAAAAAACCGGCACCAGGGGGATAATCATGTTTGGTCAGTTAATTTATCTTGTAATAGGAGGCAAAACCTCAGAAAACCTAATTATTTGACACACCCCTTCTGGTACCTCCCATATAAATAACCGATATTGCCCCTTTAACATTCTTATAATTTTTGTATTTATATACACAGCCAAGGTAACCCCGTTCATTGAACGTTGATTTAAGAAAAAAAATCAGACACGGTTTGTTGCACCTAATTGTACCTTCTATACAAATAAGTCAAATTTTTACGATTTTGCTTCACAAGCCGGCAAAAAATAATACATAAGTAATATTTTTTTAATTAAAAAGCGATAAATTTAAATTACTCAAGTCTTAAACAATATGTTATCTTATATTCGGTGATGGTTTTTATCAGTCAGTCTACCTGACCGAAATTTCTGCACTGGTTTTATATATTTTTTACATTTTTATTGTAGACTGATATGATCTTAAATACTCGCCAACAAAAGAAATAGATTCTAACTATAAATGAACCCAGGAGAGTTCAATATGTAAAAATAGTCAAATTTTCATAGAAAACTGTTTTGGGATTTTAAATATGCTATTTTGCGTTTTTTTATATACCGTTGTAAAGGTAAGGTAAGGTGTGTTCAAAATTATTAACAAATAAAAATTTTGTTTAACACTTTAGAAAGAATACGAAAAATAAATAATATGGGGGAACCTATAAAAAAAAATTTAATTTCAAGTATGCATGGATATAATGATGGTATCTTACTAATTTTTTGTATGTTATGGACCAATGTACGGTCAATTAAATCCGATAATTTTTCCAAAATGTACAAATATATTTTTAATCCTATGAAAATTTTACTGTTTTTACATATTGAGATCTCCTGGTTGTGGAAATAATGACGACGATTTCTTAGTTTGTTTCATGTTATTATGGTTTGGTTACCTAAGAAATACAGAAATTCCTAACTTAAGTCTAAAAGCCGGTTTGAAATTCATATAGAGATGTTACAAAAAAATTTTAATTCGTTCTCATTGGCAGTTGTAAGTATGTTAATATATAAAACCATATCATTCTTTCTTATACGTTGTATACTATATTTTACTATCTACGCATTTCCCAGCCATAACTACCACTTAATACTACAAATGACATGATTAAGGTTTTATTCCATTAAAAAAAACAACAACATATCCTTTCAACAGTATAAAAAATTTATTACAAGCATCTCTTATGAAATCATTTTAAAGAGATTAAAATTTATTCATTGTCCAGTTTCTTATTTAATGTTTTTATGTGCATTTTTATTTTTGCTTAATGGCAATCCTCATTGTCAAACATAACCACTACTACAGCTCAACTCTTTTCAGTTTGAGTTTTCTCACATCCAATTGTATATTTTTCAATTTTCAACACCCAATACTGGGCAAATAAATTACCCTTCTTTTGAAGCGATTCTGTATTTAATTAAATAATCTTAAACATAATGTGCAATCCATTTTGAACATACAATAAACTCACACATATTTATTTATATGTATGTTGTATGCGCAGGCTACTCTCCTACGTGTTTTGTTGTTGAGTGTGTTTGTATATAAGCTGAATTCATATTTGTATGCGTGTATGCAATAAAAGGACACTTTATCACTTGAAAAACGGTAATAGCGTCAGCCAAATGAATTGAAATGAAATAAATATGCATTACATAAATCTTGAGTATTTAAAATGCAACTGCAGCATTGGATGCCTGCAGCAGTGTGGCGATGAAAACACTAATAGTGCGCACAGTGGACGGGGGACGATCACATACCGATGGGTACGATGGGTATGCTTAGAAAAACCAACCTAGTATGTCAAAATGAGTTTTTGAGTAAAACGCAATTATAGTTTCCCCCTCTGTATTGCATTTTCAATTTAATGTTGAAAGTTTTCGATATTTTTGAGACTTTCTTGCGGTTTCATTTGAAAATTAAAGGTTTTTTTACATACAAATCCCAAAAAAGTGGTAAGGCTAATATAGAAAATTAATTGCAGATACAATTTTGGCTGATTAGCCACAATTTTCCCATTTTCAGACGAAGTAAAATTTATTTTTTGAAACCTGTAACAAATTTTTTCACTAATGAAAACTTTGAATGAATAATCGAAAATCTGAGTCATTTTGGCCAGGAGTGACTAAAGCTATAGGTTCTCGAATAAAGTGCACTCATTGGGTCTCATGCATAAAACGTGAGCTTGAGCTCGAACTCAATTTTTTGAGTAAAAGGTGCTGTCGTATGCATAATAAAATTTGATGTATTTGCTTTTACTCACTGCTCACGTTTGATCTCCTCTTGGTCAGTTTGAAGTATGTTAGATGTGCTTGTGCTCATTTTCATATGCATAAAAACAAGCTTTTGCTTTCTTTAGCGAGCTCTTGCTCAAATTTTGTTGAGCATGCCTTATAGTTGACTCGCGTATACTAAAAAGAATTCATGGACGAATATGGACGAAAAACAAATTTAGCAAGTGAGGAAAAAAAATTATACAGGTTTGTATTCTTAATTCTTAATTTTTTTTACCCTCACCCTACGGGTGAATCATTTGATTCGGCCCAAATGTGTAACATATAGAAGAAGTCACTTTAGACATTAGGTTTCTTTGAACCACATTCGATTCATGATTTTTTAAGTCGTTTGAGCCTTGTCCGTTTGTCTGTCTGACTGTCCGGCTGGTGAGTACGATAACTTTCGAAAGACGCAACCAAATGTTTTGAAATTTTGGATGGGTTCATATTTCCCAAAACTACTTACGGCATTGCAAATGGGATACTTGGCCCCGCCCCTTCTGGTACCTCCCATACAAATGCACCTTTCCGCCCACTATAGAGATGGAGTAATAATATCAATAAATCCAACGTGATCGTACCCAAATTATGTACTTAGTAAAGCTATAACAGGATAAAGTTATGGAGATAAAATCTGGAAGTTTGAACACGACCCTTCTGGTGCTCCCCATACAAAGGTACAACTCCGCCTACTTTGGAAATGGGTTAATAATATCAATACACTCGACACGATCGTGCCCAAATTTTGTATTTTGTGGAGCTATAACAGGACAAAGTTTTGGAGAAAAAAACTGAAAGTCTAGCCGCCCCCTTCTTGTACCTCCCATACAAATGTACCACTCCGCCCACTTTAGAAATCGAGTAATAATGTTAATATAATAAAAAATTTTATATTACTAAGGGTGACGGTATATGCATGTCGGGTTGCCCGACTAAATTTTTCTCACTGGTTTTTATTATATTTTTCCCCGTTAATTCATTGCCAAATTTTTGCTTATTGGAAATGCTTGGTAATTGACTTTTATCTAGTAAATATTTTTTTTCATATTTCTACTAAAAATTTAGAAATTTCGTCAGTTTCTATTATATTATTATTATATGATTCTACTTCACTTTCACTTTACGACATGTTTGCACTTCAATAACAATTAGATGTTTGATCTTCCTTTGCTCAAGTAATTGCAATTGGTTTGAACCCATTTTTATGCATACGAAATTGGGCAAATTGATTGAACTCGACTTACGAGCAATTGCTCACCTGACTCAACTCAGCCCTTTTACTCGTTTTTATGCATGAGACCCACTGTGTTTAAAATCGCATTGATCGTTACACTACAATACTTTGTTTACAGAGTGTCAGTCGGCTTAGCTACAACTCTTGACCACTTTGATGACAGCGGGTATGACTTCAGAGTGATGTTTCCCCATTTCTCCATTTTAATACAAATAAACAATAATTTTCCACCCACTGTGCAAACTACATAGTGCCGCTTTTTCGTCGCCTATGAACGTTCACATGTGTATTTGTTTATTTTGCAGAGAATTTAACAAAAGTTCGATAATTAAATGGAATGAAAATAACCGAAAATTATGTTCAAACAAATAAACCGTGAATATTGAGTAATATTTTTTTATGCATTTGCCAAAGACCGCAGAGACTGAACGAATCGTTAAAATACAAGCAAATAATGTATGTTGACATGAAAATAATGCCATATGAATTAACGCTCTTTGCACAAGGCGTGCGTGCATGCGACAAGAGTTCTTTAGCTGCTATCCATAATGGCGTTAAATTGGAAACATGCAAATAATTACCACAATGGGATAACAGCAACAGCAGTTATGGGAATTGGATTGATATTTGAGTGTGGAAAATGGTAATATGTGTATGTATGTGCCACATCACAGATTCACACACAAATTATGGTTGATCAATGGACACGTATCACTGTTGCCATAGGTGCAAGACAAATGCTACATATAGCCAACTTTCTGCAAATCAAGATAAATACAAACATGAGTTGCTCGTTATAACGCAGGGAGATATTTTAAATATTAAGATGGATTATTGAAAAATATTAACAAGTTGTAACGAAAGTTGCTAGAGTCCCAAAATGCACTCATTGATGGTTGGCCACTTGTTGTGATTGGGATATATGAGGGGGGTCTCACAATTAACTAACCCGATGCACCACTCAGTTTTAAAAATTAATAATACAATTTGGGGAGAAATTTTATTTGAAATATGCAGGTATGGGTTTTTGGAAAAAAATATTTTTTTTTTGTAAAATAGAAATCCAGGGACTTGCTTGGGTGTCAAGCAGGTATTGACTCATATTTTCGTCGAATTCGTTGGGTTATTTGTATAATTTCTCGGTAATTGCATTTGACAGGTTACAGTGTAAGAAGTTTTAATAAAATCGTCTACAAAAATTAAATGTGAAAAAAGTGCATTTGGTCGTTTTGTATGGGATTACAGAAAGGATCTTATACGGTACCAACTGAGAACTAAGAAAAGATTAGTTTATTGATTCCAATTTTCAACATCATAATTTTAAATGAATGGAAAACATCTCCCCTGGCTCCAGTCATCTTAAAAGAAAAATATTCTTTCATTGTCGGCTCCTCTCGAATGTTATTATTATTAGCCTTTAAAACAACTTGACACATATATATATTTATATCTTAGTGCCTAAGTCAGAGGCCGAAATGATCAAAGATCCTACCAAGCAGCGTCAGTGATTCCTCCACCTGGTCGTTCCAACATAGTCGCGGTCTCCCTCTTTTGCGCCGTCCTTCGAGGTCTTGATAGAATACCTTTCGCGCTGGACATGGCCTAGCCAGCGTAATCGTTGCACTTTGATCCGCTTGACGACATCAATGTCGTGGTATAACTCGTACAGCTCATGGTTCATCCGAATCCTAAACTCGCCGTTTACGCAAATGGGTCCATATATTTTGCGGAGTATTTTTCTCTCAAACACCGCCAGATGAGCTGCATCTGCCTGTGTAAGCACCCAAGATTCGGAGGCGTACAACAGGACCGGTAAAATTAGTACCTGGTACAGCTGGACTTTGGTAGTTCGAGATAGGGTGGTGTTTATAAAGTGCTCGCGTAGTCCAAAGAAACACCTGTTAGCAAGCACTATTCTCCGTTTTATTTCGAGGCTGACACTGTTGTTCTTGTTCATGGCGGATCCAAGGTAGATAAATTCACCCACTACCTCAAAGCAATAGTTTTCAACGTTCACGCTGCGTCCCCAACGGGTGGACACTTTGTTCGATGATACCATTAACTTCGTCTTGTCCTCATTTACTGCCAAACCCATTTTCGCTGACTCCCTTTCGACTGATGTGAAAACAGCTGTTACCTCTCGCATCGCTCGACCGATAATGTCGATATCATCGGCATATGCGAGCAGCATGTGGCTCTTATTAAATATGGTGCCAGACATGTTAACCGCTGCTTTCCTTAACACCTTCTCCATCACTATGTTGAACAGCATACATGACAAACCGTCACCCTGTCTCAGACCTCTCGTCGTATCGAATGGTGCAGATAGATTCTTGCCAATCCGAACAGAGGATTTGGTATTCGTAAGGCTACACCGGCAGAGACGAATTATCTTCGCAGGAATACAGAACTCAGACATGGCTTCGTATAGTCGATGCCTGATGGGACTATCGAAGGCAGCTTTGTAATCGACAAAGAGGTGGTAAGTGTCGATTTGCTTCTCATGGGTTTTCTCAAGAATCTGCCGTAGTGTAAATATCTGATCCGTCGTGGATTTGCCTGGTCTAAAGCCGCACTGATAAGGTCCAATCAGGTTTTCCACAATTGGCTTTAGACGTTCACACAGTATGCTAGACAGGACCTTATACGCAATGGGTAAGAGGCTAATTCCACGATAGTTTTTACACTCACTACGGTCACCTTTTTTGTAGATTGGACATAGCACACTGAGATTTCAATCCTCTGGCATGCTCTCCTGAAGCCAAATGTTCTCTATGAGCTGTTGCATGCTTAAAACAATCTCATCTCCACCCGCCTTAAACAACTCAGCTGGAAGACCATCAGCCCCAGCGGCCTTGTTGTTCTTTAGGCGGGATATGGCAGTTGTTATCTCAGGTGGACACTCGATGTTATCATCTCGGATTGGTGCACAGTCTTCATCAGCCAAGTTTTCACACATCAATAGGCTGCAGAAGTGATCTTTATATATTCTCAGTACGCTCTCGGAGTCAGTAACGATATGACCATCCTTGTCTTTACAGGAGGGAAGACCTGTTCCATGTACCTTTCCTTTTATCTTCTGATAGAATTTTCGGGCTTCACCTCTGTTCCTGTAATCTTCAATACACACATTATTCCGCTCCTTAAGCTCTCGTTTTTTTCGCCTGAAGAGTCGAGTCGCCTCCCGCCTCTTCTCCCTATACTTTTCATGAACAGCTCTCGTTGCCATTGGCTGCAGTTTGCCCCTGTATGCAGCATCTTGTTCCCGGGTGGCATCGCGGCATTGGTCATCGTATTGGTCGATTACCACGTGATCAATTTGGTTTCTCGTTACTTGATCAGGAGATATCCACGTTGCTTTGTGAATGTTTTTGTGGTCAAATCGTGTGCTGCTAATTACCATGTTCCTTGCTGCAGAGAAATCAATCAGTCTGATTTTGTTTGGCGATGTGTCAGTATGCAGACTAAATTTTCCGACTGTTGGGCTAAAGACATTCTCCCGGCCTATTTTGGCATTAAAATCTCCCAGCACGATTTTAACATCATGGCCCGGGCTACGGTCATATGTTTCTTCAAGTTGGGCGTAGAATTCGTCTTTGACCTCGTAACTTTTCTCCTCCGTCGGAGCATGAGCACATATCAGCGTGATGTAGAAAAATTTTGCCTTTAGTCTTATGGTGGCGATTCGTTCACTGACAGGAGTAAACCTAGAGACCAGGTGTCGTAGTCTCTTGCCGACCACAAATCCACATCCAAACTCATGCTTTTCCGCGTGGCAGCTGTTGTACACGTCACACATCCTCATCCGCGAGCATCCATATCCAGTCCACCGAATTTCCTGTATAGCAGTAATGTCAGCCTTATACTCTTCGAGGACATCCGCCAGTTGAATAGAGGCACCTGGTCGGTAAAGAGTTCTAACATTCCAAGTGCATATTCTCAAATCATGGTCCTTAAAACGTTTGCGGTGGTCGTCACCATTTTGGGGGTTTCTTTTTCTCTTATTTCTCATTTTATTCACTGCCATTATACTGGTGGCGGGTGGCAAGCCCAGCCCACCAGGTTCTGCATTTTATTCCTACTGCCAGGAAACATTTCAGCCGCTCATTCTGAGGCAGACGCTGACCAGGAAGCCGCCCAATATGGAACAGACGCTATGGATTTTCGCAATTTAGTTTTCGGAAGATGTGGGTTACTAACCATCGTCTCCTAGATTGGTAATACGGCTGCTATCTGCACGTCCAATCCCACGATGCAACCATGCTTCAGCGGTTCAAGCCTACTTTCCTGAGACGTCTCTTTGACCATTCAGGAAACATGGTTGTAATGCCTTCTAACTTTAGCTAACTTCTAAGCGGTTGCTTTGAAGTCATTGCCCAGGGAATACTTGGTCTAAGACCGGAAGTAGTTAGCTGCTTGGACAGTACCACAAAGGAATCGATTCTGGTCACTCCCAAGTGAGTAACAATCAGTAACTTTCCACCTCTCGAATGTTGTCGACAGCAATTTCGCAGTATTAGTGTCGAGTCAATCGGTATGTCAAGTAGGACTTTCTCAAAAAGTGACGTTCGCATTCGTTGATAAACAAGTAGGTGCCGTTAGTTGTGAAACTAAAAATACAAAGCGTGTTAATTCACAACAACGCGAAAAGCTTTGATACACCTCATTCATTGGGCGTAAAGGGAAATTAAGTAAGTAAGGAAAACATCTCCCGGATTCTAAAGTAACGCCTATAAATACAGTATATGAAAAATAAACTATTCTTTAAGTTTTGAGGAGTTTGATTTAAAATTTTTTTGGAAAATATCACTTTTCGCGAAATTGACTAATTTGCAAGGGAGGTACCAGTAGAGGCAGCATAACGTGTCCAATTCTTTTTATACCCTCAACCTGCGGGTAGGAGGGTACGTCCCAATTGATACGACCCAAAAGTGTAACACATAGAAGGAGTAACTTTGGACCCTATATTTCATTGAACCAAATTCGATTCATGATTTTTTAAGTCGTTTAAGCCATGTCCGTCTGTCCGTCCGTCTATCCGTCCGGCTGGTACGTACTATAACTTTCGAAAGACGAAAACAATTATTTTGAAACATTATTACGGTATTTGAAATACTTTCGGTATTGAAAATGGCCTACATGTCCCCGACCCTTCTGGTACCTTCCATACAAATGAACCATTCAGCCCATTTTTTAAACCGAGTTATAACATCAATACACCCAACGCGATCGTGCCCAAATTTTGTATTTAGTAAAGCTATACCAAGATAAAGTTTTGGAGAAAAATCTGGTAGTTTAGCCAGCCCCTTCTGGTATCTACCATACCCATGTGGTACCGCCCACTTAAGAAATCGAGTTATAATATCAATACTGCAAACGCGATCTTGTCATATTCTGTATTTAGTAACGCTCTATAAGAAAAAAGTTTTGGAGAAAAAAAACTGGTAGTCTAACCAAGCCCCTTCTGGTACCTCCCAAAAAACATTTACCACTCCGCCCACTTTAGAAATCGAGTAATTATATCAATACACCCAACGCGATTGCCCCAAATTCTGGATTTAGTAAATAAGGACTTTATAGGAGAAATATTATTTTTCTAAAAATAGGTAATTTTTTAAGAGGGACTAGAAGGCGTCGCACAGTGGGGTATGGGACCCCCAAAACGGAGATTAATTAAAAAATGACAATTGCGATTTTCAATTAATGTTTTGTATACAATAATTGTACACAGGATACTGATTCAATAGATACTAGAATCAATTACATATGTTGTTTATTTAATGTTCTATGCTCTCTCAAACTTCGGAAATTTTTTCTACTTTTCTACGTGTAAGCGAAAAGTCAAATATCGATATTTTGGAGTGAAAGTTTTTGCCTTTTAGTCATTTAAAAACCTAATTATTTAACAAGTAGTTGTATACAATAAATATGTACAACTATTTTTAATTATTTTTTAAAAAATGGTTTAAATTTAAGGTATTTTTGAAATGTATGTAAATTTTTAAAAGGGTTCCGGGTAAAACCCTGTTGAAAAATTAACATTATTGTAAAATATAACATCTGTACTTACAGAATCAAGAAAAACATTTTGCGCGTTTTTGCGCCAATTTGTTTAATTAAATAAATTGTGATATTAGACACCCCTGCGAAAATGGTGGATAATTCCTTTGGTTTGATTTTGCCTCATTTTCTTTGTTTTCGCTGTATTGCAATTAGTTGCTGAGTATTTATTTTTAATTATGCCCTACATAAGCCAATATATTCTGATTTGCCTTGATAATATTCAAATTGATAATACGGTTAAATGACATTATTTCACAACAACTCTAGATTTTATAGCCGTCACAGTTAATTTTTTCAAAACGTTAAAATATCATCATATTTGGGAAAATTAAATTAGAACTGATTAATATCAAGCACTAAAACTAGTTGTTCATGCAAAATTCAGAGAAGTACCTTCTAACTAGTACAATTTTTTTTTATAAAATGTGATTCATTTCGAGGTTTGTTTTTTAAATGGGTTTGTTTACAAAAGACGAGTGACTAATTGCAAATTGTTATTTGAATGGTATTTAATATTGTTTGACATTTTGTTATGAAGAACTGAAATAAAAACAGCGCCTCCAAAAGTTATTTTTTTTTAAATATGTTTTTTGAGCCATTCGTTTAACAAGTAGTGTGCATAATAGACTGTCTGAGGGCACTATTGCCAATATCATTCTCAAATTTTAGCCTCAGTGTACGTTATTGAATAATACGCAACCAAAAATACTACTTCCATCCTACAGATAGGAGAATGTTGCGCCTGTAGCGGAGACCGTTACTAAAGATACCGGCCAGCCGATTAGAAACCGTGAGCATTCTGTGCACGCTTTACATTAGATATTCAACAACTTGGAATGACGCTGTAATAATGAATTCCCATGGGCAGTTTTTCCTTTCCCAACGCCTCCGCCCACCCCGCCGTGATTGCTCTAAGCAGATTCTTATTCAAATGTATTCAGCTTTTTGGTCCACCCTGTATATAAACACATAAGTGTGTATACATATCTACATAAGCATTTATATATATTTAAAACATTTAAAACATAAGTCAATATCAAATTTCAAAGAGATCGTATACAAACCGAAGCTTTTATAAAGGTTTGATTCTTCCACAGTATGCATATATAGACCGATTTCTTAAAAACTTCAAACAAATCGATCTTATAGCAAAAGGATCATCCGTGCCAAATTTGGCTAAGATCGGACGCTTCCTTGAATTAATCTCCGTTTTGGGTGTTCAATACCCCACTGTGCGTCGTCCTATGTTGTCCACATTATTTTCTGAGTCAAATTTTCATAAATGTAGGTCGCACGCAAAATATGACTGAATTCATTGTACTTACAAAAAGGATATGTATGTAAAACTTTGAGGGTAAATTCGGTCATTTGTATGGGAGGTATCAGAAGGGTAAGGTGTTCCTTATGTGGGAGTTTTGGAAAATTCGTTGGAAAAAGTTATTAGCAGCGAAGTTGAACATCGAGCTCCACCTTCCGTTTGTGGTTTACAAAGTTATGAATATATTGTGCGAAATTTCGCATCGATAATGAGACGTTCGACTATGCCTCAAAGTTCGATTTTGTGTTCAATTCAGTTTATCGTCGCTGATTGCCGTTGAATAGGTGAAGTGACGACCTAAAGAAGTATATGTTTGGACTTAACATATCTCTTATAGATATCGGCATAATTGATGCAAAAGTGAGAGCATTTTTAAAGGAAAAATTAACAAAAAATATATACCAAAGTCTGCTGATGAGGACTCGTGGCTGCATCCGAAACAGCTGTACAGACTGCCTGGAATTATTAGAATATTATTCTGCTTTTAACTTCTTTCTAAACCTCTGGTCTTGAGCTTGAAATAAATTCCAAATCAATGTTCATACAAACAGACCGAATGAATACAAACACAACGATAAAAAAAATTTTAATTGTGTTGCGATGTATAATATTGCAGACCACCATATACTTCAACAATTTGGCTTATATCAGGTCAATATGAACAAAAAGTATATGAGCATATTTTCAATATATCTACCCGTTCCCGAGATATCAGGCATTAAAACCTGTTTTTTTTTTACATCAAGATTTTGAAATGGGACATTACAACATTCAAATGCTCTACAAAAATGTTTCTCGAAAAATTTTATCAAAATTTTACAAAAATCCAAAAATCGATATCTCCAACTCTTTTCAAATCACTGTCTGAATGTTGGTTATTGTTTAAGTACATATTTGATATCAGATGTCATCAATGAAATTTAAAGATGATTTAGTTGTGGAACATTAAAACTTTCTATCTCGACTCCCTATGTGTCCGTGTCTAAGACAAAAAATCGATACCTTTAACTTTTTATTATTTTGGAAAACCGGAAAACCGACCTTAAAAAACTGGTTAAACCGGTTATTCGAAAATCGATGTTTGTTAAAAACGGCTGACGGTTTTTGACAAAAAAAAACCAATGATGTGATCTAAAGTGATGATATCTTTCACGTCTCCTTAAAGGATAATACTTTTTCTTGTACCAACTGATATGTATATCTGTGGTCACAAGTCATAATAACATAAGTATGTTTTAATTTTTATGGAAATCAGTTTAATGTGGAATGTGGTCATTACAAAATCTCAAGTTAGTTTATATTGTCTAATTTTTGTACATATTATATTCTAAAATATTACTTTTCTTATTTCGTAAAACAACACGAGTTGTTAATTAATGTTTTCGACACAGCTAGTTTTACCCTAACTCGGTATGTTATGATTTAAGGCCACTGGGTGAGTGTATAAAAATCTATTATTCCATCACCATTATTACAGCAAAGAATTTCACTAACAATGCCATTTATTTATTGTATATGCCCTCTGCATACTGTTATCATTATCTCCTTTCTATTGTTAATATTAAAATCGTAATTCGTAAAATCGCAATTTTTTATTTTACTGTAAATTATCAAAATACTCATCTTACAGTTGTTATCACAAATTGTTTCAAATATCTATGTGATGCATTTTTGTAATGTAATTAGGACAGTAAATCAAGCCATTAGTATCACAGCTATTAACTATAACATTTGTATAATTATAGAATTTAACAACGCAATGTATAAATTACCAACCATTCGGCTTATCTCCTTAGCCTCAATTATGATGAGACGTAAAATATTTAATGAACTCGAAAACGAACTCGAAACATTTATTACCAACCAATGAGCAACCGCACAAATATCAATTTACAAGAGAATTGATGATTTCGTTTTGGGAATTTATGTATTTCTATTTAATTTGAATGTGGCTTAATTACGACGGCTACGACGGTTTTTATGTACAAAAAATTCAGTCATCACCAAAAAACGGATAAAAAAACAGCGAATTTTATTATAGCTAAATGAAAAGGGTGTCCCAACAAGAGCGCAATTTTTAAATTTTAAATAAAACACAGATATTTAAAAAAAAATCGTGAAACTTTATTATATCGTAAAGTAGACAGAATGAGGTTATGTATGGAACAATATATAGTGTAGATGGCCGCCGCGGCTTTGCTGGCATGCACGCGATCTTTTAATGAAATTTTCAATGACCGTTTCGCATAAATGCTGCGTTATTTAATTAATGCAGCGTCCAATTTCCTCTTTTAAGGCTTGAGTCGTCGTCGGCTTATTCGCGTAAACCACCGACTTCAAAAAACCCCAAAGAAAAAAATCTAATGGTGTTAAATCGCACGATCTAGGCGGCCAATTCAGATCTCCAAAACGCGAAATAACACGACGGGGAAATGACTGATGCAGCAATTGAATTGTTTCTCTGGCTGTATGACATGTGGCACCGTCTTGTTGGAACCACATGCCCTCCACATTCATTTCTCCAATTCGAGGCAAGAAAAAACTGGTTATCATTTCACGATACGTAACACCATTGATTGTTTGCGCTTGACCTGCCTTGAGCGACATCATCACGTACAGCTGCGACATTTTCGGTCGATCGACCTGGTCGATGGCGCGTTGTTGTCTTTACATCACTAACAGACCCAGTTTCGACAAAATTTATCCATTAATCTCTTTACAGTTGACTCTTTTGGAGCATTATTGTGACCCCAAATTGATCGCAATTTGCGAACTGTACCCGCAAAATTTTCACCATTTTAATAAAACAATTTCACAATGACAATGCGTTGTTCATTCGTGTAGCGCTCCATTTTAACTAACCTCGTACCTTCTACTAGCAAACAATAACAATTGTTCAAATGTCAAACAATGATACTTCGAATGTTGCCAGATTTATGCGATTGCGTTCTTGTTGGGACACCCTTTATAACTATGATATGGAAATAAATAAAAATTCTGCAATTAAGAAATAAAAAATCGAAAAACGAAATCTGGTAATCTGCAAATAAAATAGTGGACCATAAAGAGCATACGTTGCTAACCCTACCATGCAATTACTACAAACTACCGAAAAAATGAAAAATTTTACATTTTGTGTCCATTGATTTTTTTGCAACTAATTGGGCAACATGAAATAGTATGGAAATGTACTATTATGCTCTGCTTTTGTTAGCTCACTTGTTTAAAGTTGGAATAATCCACTATCTGGGGGGGTGAGTATAGCCAAACACCCCAATATGCAGCCGACTGTAAATTTAATGTTAAGTGTCAATATTGACCGTTAGAATTTTATCACCAACATCAATAAAAGTCTATAGAAATTCTAATAATATCCTTTATACATAAATGCCATGTTTAAAGCATTCTCAATGTACATGTGATAAAGAAATACTCATTGAAATTATTACCCATCGTCCATTGTTTCAGTCCATTCAGTCCATTGTTTAAAAATTTAAAAATAAATAAACAATATATTTTGACGATGCCTATAAAAAACACATACAAATATAACAGTTTTTTTATATTGGGCAACAAATATTAAAAAGCAATGCCTTTAAATATGCCTTCAAATGTTCAATTGTTTGCAATAAAACGAGTTTTAGCATATTTTTAAGTGTTTATATGCACACTTGCATGCACTACGGCCAATGGGTCAGATATTCATATAAATATAAAATTCCAGACATGTTCAATTTATTTGAAACCCTCAACACATTAAACGCTAATAAAAATATGTATTTAAGGGCAGCAACTGTGAGTGATAGTCCAGATATTATATTCATGGCGGTTCTTTAACCCTTTTCATTGTAGAAATATAAAGGGTGTCTTTTTTAGAGGCAAAGAATTTTTTTGAAATAAAACACAAAACCAGTACAGAATTTCAGTCTGGTAAACTGACTGATAAATACCATCATCCAATATATGATATTGTTTAAGTCGTGAGTTATTGAAATTAATAGGTAATCTATATATGTATATAAACAATTGTTGCAAGTGTGTTGTGACTTTATAACTCACGAACGGCTGGACCGATTTGCATAAATTTTTTTGTATGCGTTTGGGTGGCGCCCCGGTTGGTTTATATTTACAATTCGGATCAATTGGACAAAGGGGCGTGGCACCGCCCATACAACTTGAAAATCAAAAGGGCTGTATCTCATGAACTATCAGAGGTATGAAGATGAGATTTGGTATATATGTTGTTGCAGCAGTATTAATTACAGCCAAGGTGGAAGTGGGCGGTGCCACGCCCCCTTTTCAAAAATCGCTCTAACAGCTTTTCTAATAGACCGATTGATACGAAAATTTTACCAAATGGTACTGTTGACCTGTTGATAGTCCCTGGCTATAATAGGTTGTGATTGGATAAAGGAGCGTGGCACCGCTGATACAACTTGAAAATCAAAAGGGCTATATCTCATGAACTATCTGAGGTATGAAGATGAGATTTGGTATATATATTGTTGGAGCAGTATTAATTACAGGCAGCGTGGAAGTGGGGGGTGCCACGCCCCCTTTTCAAAACCGCTCTGCAGGCTTTCCCAATTGACAGATTGATACGAAAATTTTACCAAGTGGTACTGATGACCTGTAGATAGATGAGATTTGTTACATATGTTGTTGTTGCAATATAAATTACAGTAAGAGTGGAAGTGGGCTGTACCACACTTCTTTTAAAATAAACAGTTATAACTGTCAAAATTCCACAGTATATTGCAGTTCGCCTAGAGATATGAACAGTAAGGTGGGCCATTTTTTTTATTCGCTAAAATTGTAACCAAATCTACGATGTATTGTTAGAAAATGTCACCAATAAACTTTGTGTGTAATATAAATTCCTAGCTCGCGCTGGGAAAGCTTAATTTAGTGCAGAAAACTTAAATTTTGATAGAAGTGCCTTAAAGCTGAAGTCTGTAAGCTTTCAATAATCATGGGGCAACGAACGTCACTTCTAAAAGAAGCGCAAAACGGAGTAAATAAACGAAAAATCCTTTTATCTTGAAAAAAGTATCAGCTAAGATTTTGATTCATGTGGATTTTTAATGTACAATTGACCCCCAACAAAACCCCATTTACCGTTTTTGTTGCCATTTTAGGTCAACCAATTCGTTATTCAGCCGAGTTGTGTGAAGTGTGATAGACTTTCATTGAGACTTTCTTTGAAAAATCACCATGTAAAGACTATACAAGAACAATGTTTACAAATCTTGCAAATTTATTTTCAAAATGCGCGTTCTGTTTGCCCTTTGTGAAGTTTATGGTGCATACACGCATCCATCTGAGCATCTAATAGAAGCCATCGACGCTGTAGACGTAAGTGTGACAGGGGACTCGAATTTATCGAACCGACGCCGTTCTCAGCAACTCGGTCTCCGCAAATGCTGAGGAAAGATCTTGGCCTATATTCATATATCCAACTGGTAGAAGAACTAAAACCAGTGGACGATCAATTGATTGTTTTTATTTATCATGTCATTGCACATTATTTGAAGGAGAAATGGTTCCAACACGACGGCGTAAAATGCCATACAGCGCGTGAGATCATCACTTTGTAAAGCCAAACGTTGGTGACCGAATTATCTCATAGAATGGTAATACGAGTTCAATACAAAGATAGTATTCGGAAATATTCTTGATCCATGTGAGAAGAAGACATGGCAAAATAGGTTTTTATGGCTAAAGGCATAAAGCTTCAAACGAAATTTTCATTTTCGGTCAATAGGCGGAGAAGGCATGTCAAAAGTGTTTTTCACGCTCAAAGAGATAGTTAGTCTACAGACGGTTACCGCTACTACATTGAATTTTGATCTTTAACGGAATGTCTGTTTCCGATTTGTAAAATATATGACTTTGCTGTTGAACTTTTTACTATCGTCATAGGGCCTATGATATTTAGAATTTAAAACAACAACACTTAATTTGTTAACTTTCATGGTAAGGAGTTGCTTGAAATTAGTTACATAAGTTAATAAACTCAACATATCATTATCGAGCTAAAGTACCGTTTTCAAAGTACTTTGTAGACCTAAATATGAAATATATTAAAATGCAATAGCGAAGCATTGCCGGGCCCACTAGTGTATTATATTTGTCTACTTTTGGACAAATAACTGAGTCTATTTTCACAAGCGAACATCATACGCAAAATTTGAGTGAATACAGTTTACTTACAAAAAAGATATGTATGTAAAACTATAAGGGTCAATTCGGTCATTTGTATGGGAGGTACCAGAGGCGATGTGGCAAAGGTTTCGGCTTTCTTAGGGTTTGTCTATTATTGCAAGATAATAATCTGACCAAATTTAAATATCTTCCGGTGGTCTGTTTGGCAGCTATGGCAGAAATATTAATTATCAATAACTAGTTAATTTTGTATGGGAGGTTCCAGAAGGGGTCGCTGCCCATTTACAATTCCATAAGTTCGTTTTGAAATATATAAATATTTGTAAATTTTCATACCGATCGGTTAAGGTTTACTCGAGTTATCCTGCAAACCAGCCATCTAGCCAGCCAGCCAGACAGACGGACATAGCTTAATCGTGTTAAAAAGTTCTGAAACGAATTTGGTCTTAAGATACATAAGGTCCAACTCGTCTCCTTTATACCATCACCCTTAGGGATGAGGTTCTATATCATTTGATATGTCCCAAAAGTGTAACACATAAAAGGTGTCACTTTCGACCCTAGGTTTCTTTGAACCAAATTCGATTCATGACTTTTTAAGTCGTTTGAACCATGTCCGTCAGTCTGTCTGTCTGTCAGGCTGTCCAGCTGGTGCGCACGATTACTTTAGAAAGACGCAACCAAATCTTTTGAAATTTTGCATGAGTTAATATTTCTCACTTTAGAGATGGAGTAATAGTATCAATAAAGCATGGCGATCGTACCCAAATTCTTTACTTGGTAAAGCTATAGCAGGATACAGTTTTTGAGAAAAAACACTAGAAGTCTAGTCACGCCCCATCTGGTACAGGCCACTTTAGAAATCGATTAATATTATTAATATACCTAACGTGATCGTGCCTAAATTCTGTATTTAGTAAAGTTTAAGCAGGGTAAAGTTTTGGTGATAAAATCTGGGAGTCTAGACAAGCCCCTTCTGGTACTTTCCATACAAATGTACCACTCCGCCCACTTTAGAGATGGAGTAATGATATCGATACCAATTTCTTAATTTTGCTAAGTAATAACAGGATAAAGTTTTGGAGAAAAAATCTGGAAGTCTAGACACGCTCTTTCTGTTACCTCCCATACAAATGGAAATTTCCGCCCACTTTCGAGATGGAGGAATAATATCAATACACCCACGCCATCGTGCCCAAATTCTGTATTGTGTAAATCTATAACAGGATAAAGTTTAAGAGAAAAATTCTAGAAATCTAGACACGCACCTTCTGGTACCTCCCATACAAATGTACCACTCCGCCCACTTTAGAAATTCAGTAATCATATCAATATAATATATTTTTTTTTGTTTTACTGAGGGTAATGGTATATGTAAGTCGGGTTGCCCGACTGAAACCTTCTTACTGGTTTTCATATCAAATGATATTTGATCACCCTTATCCCTAAGGGTGATGGTATAAAAATCATTGAAATGTACAAAATTTGTAATGAATTTTACACCTAAACAACTTCATTCGCACACATTTCTTCGTATGTTAAGTATATTGATATATCAATAAATATTATCAAACGTCACCACCAATTTGCCAAAATTTAGCTTATTTCAGAAATAATTTCTCCGAAACCACTCGCAGTAATTTCAATTTGCTATAATAGCAACAACAAACATTTTAGTAAGGAAATCTTATTAATTATCTAAACATAACCGGCTTTGCACTGGAAATCCCACATACGTATCGTCATTAACATCTTTGTCGTTACACCCAACAGCAATGTGGATGTGCAGAAGCTATGTGCGTTCTTATATGTTGCCATTTTTAATTAAAATTGTTGCAAACTCACAAACACTTGCCCACCCACACACAAGAGGCAGGGATGTGTGGCTTTTATAAGACAACATGTTGCATGTGATTACTTTGGTGTTTACTAATCAGAGATAATGGGAAAGCGGAAAGAATGGTGGTTAGTGTGTGTGAGTATGAGTGTTTGTGGAGCGACATCGCTATATTATATATTGATTGCAGTTTGAAATATGTGTATGTACGTATGTGTGTGCGTATTTTAATTATCATCATTATCAAATCGGTAGCTGCGACAAGCTGCTTAATACACTACTTACCGCTGCAAACAGTCTTCACGTCCTGCCAGTGCTAATTTAACAATATCCGCAAACACCGGAATTACAACCCAATCATTAGGTTTCGTTGCTGCCGTTGGCCTCGTCGATGATGAAGACAAACTGCTGGCAACCTTGGCTAGAGTTGCATTCGAAGTGGAGGCGGTGACAGGCGGTGCATTAAATGCATTTGCGGCAGGATTTGCCAATTGCAAATGGGAGGTAGACAAGTTAGGAGTAGTTGTTACAGTCAAAGGTTTTTTCCCAACGCACAATTGCTGCGATGCACCCTCATCCGTCGGCGATGTCATCATCGAGCAGGAGGAGGCTGTGGAGGCGGCAGCAGCCCGTTTTATTAGCGATGAACTACATGACGACGAGGATGCCGTTGCTGTAGTGGTTGTCGATTCGTCATGGGAAACCGCACTTAACACCGTTGACGATGTTTCCGTTTCGACGACTTCCACTTCCGCTGTTGTTGTGGTTGTCGTTGTTGCATCCGTTAATGCCGTTACAGTTGTTGCCGTCGACGATGAGGTTGAAAGTATAACTGGATTTGTTGTTGCCGGCGTTGCGGCCGCCGACGACGACGACAATGATAGAGATGTTAAATGTGTATCAGTCTTTTGTTGCTGCAGTTGCTGTAGTTGATGATGTTTCAGTTGGTGCTGATAGTGATGATTTTCATTTAAGACGATTGCCTGTTTATGCCACAAATTCCCATGCCCCTCGGCATGGCGTTGCATGCAATCCAATTGCTGACATGTCACTTGTAATTTACTCCACTGTTATCATAAGTTTGCAATTAACAGTTATTTGCCATTCGACAGCAGCAACAGCAGCACCATTGATGTAAATATGCAAAGAGAGAACGAGAAGCAAATTAATGAGATAATTATCGAGGGTTGGTTTAAGGTTTTGGGCAGCAAATTGTGATGTTTATATTCGTACAAAAGAATTAGGTGCAATCGGCAAAAGTTAAATATGGTGGTAGTGACATAATGTTGTAATATTATATATTAATATAGGACATATGTTTTAAAATCTGTAGCATAGAGTACAGATAGGTTTACGAAGATGTTGAAAGAGCCACAGCGATGGGAGCTGATGAGAAATTTAGTTATTGGCAAAGTGGCGTCATCCGTTTAACCAGCTTTCACGTAATAAAGCTCACAGCTCTTAATATAAATAAAATATTGTAATAATAACTAGTATAGAAATTTCACTAAGGTGTACTGACTGATAAATTCCCTCACTCTATATCCATTCTCTAAAATACTGATGGATTTTGTTTAACTGTGTATTACGAATTAATGGAGTAAACCTCCTGGTATCTTAGGTTTTATCTATAAATACAAGACATTAAAAGTACTACAAGACCCATTTTTATTCGAAAGTCAATTGACAGTAACATTTGCTTGGATTCAGTGCAAAGTGTAACATATAGAAGCAGTCACTTTAGACCCTAGGTTTCTTTGAACTAAATTCGATTCATGGCTTTTTAAGTCGTTTGAGCAATGTCCATCTGCCTGTCCGTCCGGGAATCGAGTAATAACGCCAATACACCTAACGCGACCTTGCCAAAATTCTGTGTTTATTAAAACTAAAATTGGATAAAGTTTTGGAGAAAAAACTGGAAGGTTCACTCTAGTTATTGTGCCCACCAACCATCCTACAGCCGGCCAGCCAGTCAAGCATAAATACGGACATAGCTTAATCGGATTTAAGATACATGGGGTCCAACACATCTCCATTAGCTTAGGTTACGTAAGGTTAAACAAGTTGGAAGACAGCACACTGTTTAATTCATTTGGCCTATCGAAGGCCATTGTGCTCCTACATTTTCTCCAAGTAGCAAATACAGCTAGTCAGTAGTGATTCACCGATGAGACCTACAGGTATTACCTGCATGGCCTCGATGATTAGTATATAGTTTCCGGGTACCATAGTTCTTAGTACAACTTATGGTAGGCAATCCAAAAGAAGATGTTTCGTTGATTCTAGCATCTACAAAAAGTGAAGATTCTATGGCCTTACCTACGTACGTATTTTCCAACAAGACAATGTCCCGTTAGTGTTCTTATAAGTGCGGATATCCTAACTCTTGGCAACTTAAGTAGTAGATTAGTCCTTCGACTACGGCCATAGAACACTAATTGTTTTTAAGTTGGAGTCAGTCTCCGTTAATCATTTACCGGTCGCGGCATGATGGTTAGTACACGCGACTATCATGCGGGAGATCTCGGGTTCCATTCCCGCCTCCCATCATCTACATTTTCTTTCCCTCGCATAATTCACAACAACGCGAAAAGCTATCACATACCTCATTCATTAGGTGTAAAGGGAAGTTAAGATAAGTAATTAATAAGCCCATTGTCTAATGTGCAGTCGGCAATTGGAGATAGGCATGCCAGCACTTTTTTTGTCGTAAGAATCTGTGCCTTAGTATTCGGTGTAGCTAGTTCATTCACGAAGGTATTGCCAGCAATGTCGTTGCGCTCTGGTACTCAGATGAGTCTGATGTCAAAATACTCAGACATCACCCATTATGATGAATGGCATTCCTTCACTGTAGCATATATGACATCCATGGACTTGATAGCAGGCTGACTGTGTAAATGTAGATTCTTCCGATGTGCCACTACCCTCCCTAGAATATGTAGTTCAGTAACCTCGAGTATAGCAGTGATTTCTGCCTGAAACACTCTGCATTGGCATAACAGCTTGTAGGAGATATTTGTATCAATATCTGGCGAATGTATGCCGTAGTCTACTCTCTCCTCCAACTTTGATTCGTCTGTATAAAACCGGATAATACCGGTAACCTCCTCCAGTCACATTTGCCAGATATTCATATTCGGAATAATAGTCCGTATAGTATTTACTGGTAATATGTACTGGATACAGTTGTCCGTTTTTATGGAAATTAAGGTGATCCGTTGATAGTTGGGCGTATGCATAAACATATGTAAGCTAAACGCCACATTCTCTGATTTTCACCAGAGATTGTTCGTCAGCAGATTTAGTTATGATATCAGGAATCAAAATATTTAGAACGGCACTAAGTGCTATATCTTACGTTGTGTTCTTTGCCCCACTAACATTAATCAATGCTAATCTTTGAATTCAAGGAATTCAAAATGTATTTCTTATGAAGAGACCTACACCAAACTACAATGCCATAAAAAAGTATTGGATTAACTATTGCTGTATTATTGCACATGGTGAATTTTGGAGTCAATTCCCAGCGCTGGCCTATAACCGCTTTACCGCAGGAAAGATCGAACTTGTTTCATGTAATGCATTCCCTACGGGAAATGGGGTGTCAACTGCCTGAAAGTATCTGTTCAGAGACTGATAGAAAGGGGACGGGTCAACAAAGTGGTTCTTAAGTGTGAAGAAATGTCAATTTGACTGATGTTTTGTATGCCTGCGGAGTTGTATTTTTTCAATTGCATTTTTTCTTATAGTTCCAGAGAGTTTTAAGGAGTGACCCGTGTCATGTTTCTCGACGTTGGCCCTAAGACAAGTAGTGTAGAACAGACACAGGAGTGGGCCAAGTTACGGTGTAGGGGGTTAGTTCACTCCTCCATGTTAAGTGACGTATTTCATTCATATATTTGAGTTAGAACTAGGACCGGTTCCAATCCACCAGGGACGAGTCACACGACTAGTTCTGTGTTAGCTTGTTTTCCCATAGGGTGACAACAAGCTCTGTAGGAACAACTGAATTGCCTTAGTCCGATAGATCTAAAATAAATGTCAAGCAAATGTTTACAGCGCTTTACATTTGGTTCTGAGGTAAAGCCAAAATAATAAAGTTGGGACCATAGTGCGGTGTTACTATGTGAATACCTATGTTTAAATATTGTTTCATTTAGTCAGAAGACCTTGTCATATGCAATATCGTATCGATTTGTTAACTAAGTTAACAACGATGAAGGAATGTAACTAGACAGAAATATTGTAGAAACTGTTTAACCCTTGTTTTGTTTTTTTAAAACGCTGTAGCTCTGAACTGCATAATCGGATGAACTTGAAATTTCGTGAAATCCTACCCAAAACTGTTTTACGCAATAGCCCAGCGGCGGAATTTGAGAGGCCTTCCTCATATAATGCATGCAGTAGTCATTATTTGGGAATAACATTTCAAATAAGGAATACATAACGCATGATTTTTCATCAGATTTAGGCATTTTATGGACTGACCTGCCAAAGACATGTAAAAAGAAGGCAGAGGGATTTCAAACACATCCCCTCTCGCTTCCAAATAACAGGGGTATTGCATGCCTTCTAAATGGAAAGAATTGTTAATAATTTTTTTTTTAACTTTTATGAAGGCCTGCCAGAGGCCATTGAAAAGAAGGCAGAGGGATTTCATGCACATAACCTCTCGCTTCCAAATATAAGGGATATTGGATGTCTTCCAAATGGAAAAAATTGTTAATTTCCGTGGAAGGGGTTTTTTTTTAAACAGTGTATCATTAGTTTCAACCACACAATTCGAATGCATCTTCATAGGCTAGACAGTAGCATGGCTGACTAACAATCACGAGGTAGTGGGTTCAAACTCCAGCAATGTTTACTGTCATTGGAAAAAAATGTAAGTATAGAGAAAAATATATATAAGTGAGAAATATCTAAAAATAACCGGTGCGCTCTCAAAAAAACTAAATAATTTGAGGGTGCACTGTATAGTTTTAGTTTTATTTGCAAGTCATTATTTTTTCAAGTGTATGCTGGCCTTCCATAATGCCTTCTAATAGAAAGCATCCATAGGGCCCCTATACAGAAAGTTTCCATGAGGCCTTCTTACAGAAAGCATCCATAAGGCCTTCTTATGGAAACCGGCGACGGAAGGCCTTATTTTCCAATGTCACGCAATGTAAAAAAAGAAAGGAAGAAAGAAGGCCAAGGAAGGTATACCGGATCCAAAAGAAGGCCTTCAAACTCATGAACGAAGGCCTTCCTTCTCATGATTTCCACCGCTGGTAGTTCCAAGTTTAGTTAGGATTGGATCACCCGTTTGGAAGGTAAAGCCCACTTACAAACTTTTACCCTTACGTCAATAGCATATATACATGGGTAGGTATAGTAAAATGCATACAAATATGATGAGATAATTGAGAATTATAGTTTTTTTTTAGTTAATTTTGAGTTGACGACAGTTATGTTGGCGTCCTCTGGGTCGTCGTCATATTCCAAGAGGTCGTCCTCATCTACTGCTGCCGAGTTAGAGTCTTCGTTGATAGATGGATATGCCGTTTTATTGTCGCCGATGTTGGAGCCCCCTTGAGCGGAAGGTTTCTTTCGATTATCGCTTTTGTATACACGCAGAAAGATGGAGTCAAATCCATAGAACCTCCTCCCTTGCGTTTCTATACCTGTCTTGTACAGTTGTGCTGAGCGTACATCTTGATGTGTCCCTGATACCAGCCCACATTATGACATTGATTTCCAATTTTTAGAGGAAATAGTGCCGTCGCTGTTATTACGGTTTATGATCGTCCAGATAATGTGGTCTTTAGCGACATTCTTAAATAATATTTTACGTGTCCGTGCAGGTTTAAATTTAGATCTTTTTGATCCTGAAAGGGTAGTGTCCTCAGACCGCTGCCGCTTAGGCGCTACACCCGAAAACTTCCATTAAATTTTGTCATCCTAGCAGATCGACTAGCGGAGCCTGGTGCCACCACTCCACTAGACGAGGGCTCAGTAGCAGACAACATACTACTGCCTGAAACCAACGATGTAGAAGTCGGGTCTCCCGAAATTATGAAGCTCTTAATACTCAAGGCATGATTTTTTTTTCGGACATTAAGACGAAAACTATGGTTGCATTTTATGCCTAACTGCCAGGCGCTCCACTGGAAACAGATGCAGACCATTAACCGATCACAATGAGGACAGACGTTAATGGATTTTAAGAACCGGCCGAAAGAGATGCGCTCCACTGGAAAGGGCTGCAGACCATTAACCGATCACTATGAGGACAGACGTTAATGGATTTTAAGTACCGGACCGACGATCTTTAGAAGGACAGATAAAAGACCTGTAAGGATTCTTCCTATATATAAATGACTAAATGTAAGGGTAAAATCGGTAATCATAAAATTTTGGAACCTTTTGTCATGCATTGAAAATCATGCATTTTCCTGGAAAATATTTACATTTTTATGGCAACGAAACTCGATGACTTTTCCTAGAAACTCATTATTTGTGCTTTTATTTTATCTATCTCTATCTCTAATTTTATTTTTAATGTACTAAATAAACAGTATTTCTTACAAAATAAAAAATAATAATTCCGAAATTCCAACAAACGAGTTAGATATGAGGATTTTTATGCTCACGACATGCCATTCCCCATACAGGTATGATGCTGTTGACATAAAGGTTAATTAAATTTTTTTAAAAACAAAAATGACAATGGAGCTTTAGGCAATCTGGCTGCGTTAGCTTAGAAAGACAATTAAAAGCGGAAAATTTCGAAACAATTTACGAAATGTAGATGACAATTGATTAATCCACAAAAGGGATGTGAATATATCCCAAACGTTTACGTAGATAGTTTTTAATTAATAGCTTATAGAATAAACTTTTTTGCTCGCACAATAATTCCTTTATCAAGTTTTCAATGTGTTCAATTTCACCGAACTTTTCCCAAGACAAGATAATAGTTCAAACTAAAAGTCACTCACTCATATGAATTTCCAATGAGTTTGCATACCACCATCAGTAATCTTGCCATCAGTCATTATGGATTTCTGCCGTGGAGTCTTCATTAACGGCCCCACTCAATTGTCCTTTTGCAGCCATCATCATAGCACTATAAATCTTGTGATTGACATTTATGAAAAGACAACATTGAGGTTCTTGTCTCTCAGCTATAAAGACGTAGAAACTTCGCAATGATGTAAAACGAAGTTCGCATGATGTTAAACAGGAGAGTGAGAGTAAGAAGAAGCAAACAGCAATAACTATAGTTTAACAAAGGACACCCATGATGACATTGATATTCCGTGAGTGAATGTTGATAGGTACATTTGCGGCTCCTAGTGTCATGGTAGTGATGATTACACAGAACATGAGATGGTTTCATCTTTACTGTAACACAGTTGTGTAGGGTTAGTCTACCCCACCGAAGTGTAAGCTTGCGTTGTATAGGTAATTTATGTTGCTTCATTATAGCGTCTGCAGTTTTTCTCCTTTTTTTTGTTTTTGACGCTCTTTTGTTGTTCTGAGCCATGAGTTTTATAAATTATTTTGCTTTCGCAATAATTCTTGGTACGAGAATCCTACAAACTTGCTTGTAATCGAATGAATTGTTAGTTTTGTGTGCGCCTCATCTCCTGTGGCGGGGCCATAGCTCCTCCATGTGAATTTGTAGGGACTTTCACGCGTCAGTACAAAAGAAAGTAAAATATCACAAATCGTTTGCCATCAAATACAAATCAATTCGTAATTTAGAAAATTGTATTTTTGCGGTGAAATATTGCCGGCGTCACGTTACTTCGACGTTGGTGATTAATGACCTCAGATGCTGTCATAGAACGTGTCGAAACTAATGCCCAAAATAAAGAGAAATATGAAAGTCATATTTGTGCTGGTGGTCCCTCCCCCCCCCACCATAAATTGATGATGATTGTTAAATGTTATCCTTTGTGTTCTTTTTTTTTTTTTGGGGTTGCAAATTTAATTTGTCACATAGCACGGATGATCGAAAGAGCGAATGGAAAGGGTTGCTGTCGCTTTGGAAATAGTATAAAATGTGCTGACGTGATCAATTAGTCCATCCACTATTTTCATATTTGACATTTTGCCGGGTGTTGTTTTAATTAATGGTACAAGTAAAATGAAACATTTAGGAATTTGTACAAATTCTACGTGATGGAAATTTAGAATAACACAATTTTTTTACCTCAAAGATTTAAAGCGAGGGTAAAATTGGGAATGTGCTAAATTCAGTAAGTTGGATTAAGTAATTTAATTCTGATGTTGTTGCGGTGAAGATCACGAAAAGCTTGATAATTTTGTTAGGGTATTTTTTTTTTATTCATGAAAAAAATATACGGTGTTTAGTTAATTAAATATATACAGCATTAGTTTATATTTTAAACCATATTCATATTTTTATTTATTAAAAAATTTTGGTATTTTATATTTGTGAGTGCAATTGCTGTAGATAGATCCTGTTAAGTATGTAGGGATTATTATTGACCGGTCATTATGATGTTCCATATAGCAATAGTTAGACCAATACTATTCTTTGATATCGTAGTTTGATGAAGATCCCTTCATAAGGAATACGTCCTGAATTCCTTGACACACATATAAAGATGAGTCTTAATTAGTGTTATCAAGGCAATGAACACAACTACAGATACAGTGCCAAGTGCCATTTTAAACATTTGGACGCCTGATATAGTGGCTAAATCGAATGGGTTCTTCCAACTTCTTATCTAAGGCGAAGATGATAGTGATTAATTGATCTCGAGATGCATCGACTGTGTAATTAACGATCAATTTATAACAAACTGGAGTTTCAGAACGTATACTTAACTTTATAAAGTTTCTCGTATCTCATACGTATTATAAGTTTGCGAAGCGGTTTGCAACCACAAGAATTACATAAGGTATATTTAATCCTGAATACGCAGTGCAGAACACTTTTTCGAGGGTGAATCTAAAAAATATCAAACTATAGCATTTGATCTCATTTTTTTCGACAGTGGTTTGAAGTTTGCTTTTTTGGAGAAAAGTCGTATAAAAGAATATGAAATATCATATGTGAAAATACATTTGGGATGGTTCATGTATTTAGAGACATATATTACAATTTTCAATTAAAGAATATGAAATCTCATGTGTAAAAATACATTTGGGAAAGTTCA
The DNA here is from genome assembly GCA_964034835.1 of Muscina levida. Classification (NCBI taxonomy): domain Eukaryota; kingdom Metazoa; phylum Arthropoda; class Insecta; order Diptera; family Muscidae; genus Muscina; species Muscina levida. Next base: position 111,447,419 of record OZ035881.1, on the reverse strand, counting down.
TGTATTCAGAGACAGAGCGATATTAAAATTTTCAGGGAAATATTTTCTCGAAACATTTTAACCTTCTAGCTCGCAACTGTATGGAACATTTTTGGTACGGATTCAGCAGATTTTGATGTTGATATTGATTGTAATATGGTCTCTACTATATTCTATTAAACTCTTTATCGAAAAAAATGAGAGTTTTTATGATAGCCGGAAGTTAATTTTAGCCTCTTACATTAATTTTTTGTCGATAACTGAAATGTCAAATACTGTGCTTGAAGTTTTATATGAGCTGCGAATATTGTTAAGCATTTTTGAAAAACGGAGATTTTGTATGGGAGGTGGCAGTATTTAGAAGTCCGTTCTGCCTTTTTTTTGTCGGAAAATGCTTATCTTAGAAATTAAACTACTGTTAAAAGAAAGAAGCTTGTATATGGGTAAATCCAGCCTTACGAATGTTACGATCGTACGATTCAATTGGAAAAAAGCACATTAAAGTTGAAAATTTTTGTATTTAACATTACATTTTGAATAGCTCCCTACTAGCATTACATTATTTAAAAAAAGACGTTATATTTAAAAAACTACAATCCAAGATATTAACAAAACACATGCCTTCGTTATGCTACACGAAACAGAAGTGCGTTTTATGTTAGTTCTGAAAATTTCGAAAGTCTGCGTGTTGTTTAAGATTTACTATGTGCACTTAATTATTTCATAAAATATACCAATAGCGCTTTAAAAATATATTTTTGTTGGTCAAATTTGTTCCTCTGGTTTTTAACCACGAGGTAATAACGACCTACGTTATGTTACTGGCGTTATGTGACAAATATTCCAGTAGCTGTGAATTGTTTAAAAAAATGTTTATTCAAGCCATTGTTTTATTTGCGAAATTAGAGAATATTAGTTTATATGCCACTAATTGTTGTTCACGAATGGTACATTAGATCGCTAATAAAATAAAAACAAAATTTTGCTGCTAACTTATAATTTTTTTTTATTATGGACCAATTTTTTGTTGTAACTTAAATTTTATGATAAGAGTTGACTTACATCATCAGTAAATATAATACTAAAATTTTAAAACGGTGTCCAGCACAAGAATGCAATTTTGCAGTCGAGACTAAAATAGTTTAATAAATTTTAAGTATTCCTCTTTACTAATACAAGCCAGAAATTTTTTTTTGCCAACTTTAAATTTTTCTATCACGGTTGACACTTCTGTGGAAATACCCATATCTAATTTCTGCTTGATAGATATTAAATTAAGGCTGTAATCGAGTGGATGAGACTGATGGATACCCCATAAAGAAGTTTTTGCCCGATATTGTTCATCTCTTAACTTCCATACCAAATTTTAGTTCGACTCCCCAAAAAAGGGGGAGTTTGTATTGGATATGGGAGTAGTAAAACCCTGACCTTACGGGTAGGATCATTTAATACGACCTAAAAGTGGAAGGAGTCACTTTAGACCCTATTTTTCTTTGAACCACATTCGATTCATGTCGTTTGAGCCATGTCCGTCTGTCTCACTGTCCGGCTGGTACGCACGATAACTTTCGAAAGACGTAACCAATTATTTTTAAAATTTCCATAGGTTTATATTTCCACAAAACTACTTACGGCATTGGAAATGGGGTACATGGCCACGCGCCTTCTGGTACCTCCCATACAAATGTACCATTACACCCTCTTTAGAAATCAAGGAATAAAATCAAAAGCCTCAACGCGATCGTTCCCAAATTCCGTATTTAGTAAAACTGAAACTGAGGAACCTTCGGGTACCTCCCATACAAACGTACCACTTCGCCAACTTTAGAAATCAAGTAATAATATCAATACATCCAACGCGATCGCGCACTAATTCTGCATTTTGTTAAGCTATAATAAGATAAAGTTTTGGAGAAACAAAAACTGGAAGTCTAGCCACGCCCCTTCTGGTACCTCCCATACAAATGTACCAATCCACCCACTTTAGAGATGGAGTAATAATATCAACACGCCCTACGCGATCTTGCCAAAATTCAGTATTTTGTTAAGCTATAACAGGGCAAAAGTTTTGGGGGAAAAGTGAAAGTCCATTCACGCCCCTTCTGGTACCTCTTATACAAATGTACCTTTCCGCCCACTTTTGAATCTGTATTTAGTAAAGCCACATTAGGATAAAGTTTTAGAGAAAAAACTGGAAGTCTAACCACGCCCCTTCTGGTGCTTTCCATACCAATGTACCATCACTTTAGATATCAGGTAATAATATCAATACACCCAACGCGATATTGCACAAATTCTGTATTTTGGTAAGCAAATTTTATGTTTTTACTGAGGTTGAGGGTATATGTAAGTCAGTTTACCCGACTAAAAGTTTCTCTCTTGTTTTTGACCGAACTTGCTCATCTTAGAACTGAACTTTCAGTAAGATAATATAAGCTTGCATATTAAATTGCAGCTCGATAGCTACTTAACAATAGCTGTAATCTCGGGGACAGACTCCTAAAAGGGGGAGTTTTTACGGAAGTTGAGAGTAGTTTTTGACCGATCGGGTTTATCGTGGAAGCTAATGTCCGCTTTAACAATATAAGATTGTATTGTATTAAGTCGACCGCTCTTTAACTGCGACTGTAATCGCAGGGAGAGACCCCCAAAAAGGGTACATTTTTATTTGAGGTGGTAGTAGTTTTTGACCGAACTTGCTCATCTAAGAACTTAACCATTGGTAGTTCAGCTCTATATCTCTTAAACTATGGTTGTATTCGCGGGGAAAGACGCACACCCTCGCCCCAGTCGCCTTAATAAATCTCGTTGGATACTTAGTCTCAATACTCTCTCTCTCTCCCTGTAGTGCGTGACGTGTTACTCACTTAGAGAATCATTATTTATTTTTTGGGCGGGCGCCCACCCCCACATCATCAACTTCATCAAACTTTTTCATTGCTTTTAGGCGAATTTTTTAATGGTATGGAACTATTTCCACTTTGATCGGAAATTTAATATGGTGTTATTGAACAACCATGCTGGTAATAAAGCCATATGTCCTTATTATCCAATCGAATGGGAATCAGGCCATATGGCATTGTTACCTTTATTGCACGGCGCCTAAAATTAATATACCCTTCACTCCGTTCGTGCGCGTGGTGAAGGATTTATAATTGAGTTTAAGGTTTTTTTTACAGAGCCCAAATGCTATCGATTGTCATTGGCTTCGGTAACCACCGAGACAATGACCCTAAAATTGTTCCATTATTATCATAATTAACAGAGTCGGTATGAACTGTGTTATACAAGGGCAGTTTAATGACTCAGTGAATAGTTTGACCACACCCCAGAAATTTGAAAAAATATAATACATTAACACTAAGATGAACACTCATTTTACAGACTTTGAGGAAACCAATTTTTTATAGTAAAAAATTGAGGAAGGAAACTATGCACTAATAACATCGCTAAAAGAAAAGTGTGAAGGTAACCTAATAATTAAAGTGGTTAAAAGTGGTAAGTTTAATTATTACTTTACTTAGAAATCCGAAACGTAATGCACCCAATATATACTCTTGTCTCATTTATGTTGTAAATACTACTTTATTAAGAAACCACTAGTACCTCCCCTTCGCTAACAAAGTGTTACAAATTTGAGCATTATTAAACTTTTTACAAAAATTCAAAATTTCATTCCCTTACAAAACCCTTCATTGTCTATCTACCAAGAATTTTATACGCGCTCTCTTATTGCATTTATTAATTTAAGTGCAATTTTAGTATTTTTATTAAAAAATTCCTTTGTCGAATGTTATTACGTTCTTGGTACCCCTGCTTTACGAGTGAGGAGGATTTCTTGAAATGCCACTTAAAGGCGGCAACGATGACGACAAAAAGAAGAGAATATTAAAGTACCACAACCACTTCAGCACTTTTATGACACTTTCTTTTATTGAGAAAACATGCATTACATTAAGACCCTTACGGAAAACTCTCAAAGGCACATACACACCAGTGCTGCAGCTATACGATTTCCTGGTGGCACCGTTTCCGTTCTAGGATGCAGGACCTGAGCCACCAACATCCCGGGCACTAATACCACTGCCATCAACCAACCAACCAACGCACTACACATCATCGAGCATTGTAGTTGACGTTGGCGATGAATATCTTGTTTGGATATTTCACTTGTAATTTCATCATGTTTCCGTTCACTTTATTATTGTCGTTTGTTGTTTGCTTTCTCCCCTGCCCGTGCCCCCGTTTTGTGCGCACTTGAACCCCATCCTTTTGCTCTTCTTGCTGAATTCTTCGACAATTTAGTTGTTTTTATTGATGCACTTTTCTGAGAAGGTTTTATGACCGGATATTTGCCAAGCTGTTGTTGGTTGTTGTTGTTGTTGCTTTGACTGTTTCTCGGTTTGTGTATATCACGCTTACACGCTTTGAAATCCTAGCGGGAAAGTGTAATAAGTTTGGTTTTATTTTTCGCATGAAGGTGTATTCCGATCAATTGTAATCGACAAATAGTGCCAGAAGGTGCTAGATAATAGCAAAGTTGCTAACAATATGATCATATTTTATGCAACATTATTGCATAGCAAGTTACTGCTGGCGTAGTGAAATCGTATGAGAAGACTGTTGAGAATGTTAAGTTAACGAGGAACAAATATTGATGGAATAGCTATTCGCAAAATTTGTGCTATTGATTTTTTCAAAAACAAACCGGTTTTAAAAGGTACATTTCAGCAACCATCTTTCAATCTTGATAAGTACAATTTAAGGTTACTACAAAGATCCTTGAGAGGACCTGTGTAGTTTGTTTTCATAAATATCCCAAATCGTATTTCAATTTGTGCCTTTTATAGTCTTGCGAAATGTCCTTGTAGACAGTGTATCATGCAAAACGATTTTCAGTGGTTTCTTAAGGATGTACTCGCAAATGCTATGAATGCAGTTCGAGTATCTTGCAATAGCTCAAAAAATATCCTTTGATAGCCCTTTCAAGATTGTATGCTGTGAAATTTTACTCGGTAATAAAGAACATTTAATGGATGCACTCTAAAAGGAGCGAGTCATGTACGATCAGACCTCATATGTGAGATACCAAAAAATAGACAAAGTTAAATGAACTTAAGCTGTCTTTCCCTTTGCCATAATGTTGTATCACTATTGCCATGGACAGTGTCATTTAAGCTTCCTAAAACCATATTATTGCCACAGCTAGGCTTTAGTCATGATATTGTTGAATCGCTTGCAACACATAGAGAAATATGTAAAAACCATTAGCTTTTTTCCAGCATGAGCCCTGACCTTTATTGACTGACTGTCAGCAGATTTATGTGCATAGCAAATGATGATACTTGCCTTTACTTTAACAGTAAAGCAGGCAGAGGGAGAGACAGAGAGAAAACGAGAACTAAAACTCCACTCGGAAATAATCGAGGAAATGGATGGATGCTACACTGACTGACCGGTGTTTACTTACGTTGGACATCTGTGATATATGCACGCATAATTAACTACCCAACAGTCAGTGGTTTTCCTTGTCCTGTGGATACTAAAACATTCACATTATGTTATCCTCTTTTTGAGTGAACCAAGTATAAAAGTGTAATCGTTGAAGTTTGGTTATGAGATTTTCTTTGATATCCCCTAAACCATAGTGTGTGTACGCCCGAGTAATATTGCTGGTATTTTGGCTCTCTAATAAACAAGTTGTAAAGTTCCGTTTATGATTCGACTTCATTACCAAAGGATAAGCATCCTTGTTAAAAGCAAAACAAAATTACCGAGAAGACCACATGAGGTTTATGATCTCATATTCTGGCACTTAATAAACGAAAAGTCCTAATACGTTTTTGATATGACAAGAAGTGTTATTGCCAAAGTAATAAAGTTCCATTGAGTAGGTCGTTATTTCTCTTGCACAGTGTCGATGAAATGTGGTTGGGCCAAAGAATAATTAGTGTGCATTAAAGAGAATGGCAAATCATTAAAAGCAATTGAAGCTATGTACGTTTCGTAATGATTTGTAATTGGCTGCAAAAACGAATCATAAAATTTTGATACCATAATTTGGGTAAAATCTATGTAATCATCAGGACGAACTAATCAAATAAATCATAACAGTTGATTGGTTGTGAATAAGTTGAAGCATGTAAGAGTATTATAGTTTTGTAGTCGGAAATCAATTGGAATTTTTAATAATATAGGGCTTTTGTGTGCACACATAAGACTCAATTAGTCATTATACAGTACAACACATGATTTTGGGACTCAATTCTGAGAACTACACGTGAAAGTAGCCCCAATAAGAAGAAGTTCTGCATCATTCGTTTTGTCAAGTTACATGCCATAATAATTTAATATCGATTCGAAGATAGTAAGTATCGTATAGGGGAATTTGTCACGTTTTAAACTCTTTTGTTTGACAACATAAATACTACAGGAAGGCGTATGAAAATCATAAGTAATACTCCACGTAAATCATACGCCACGGAGTTCAACAGTTTTTTGTAACTGCTACAAAATAAACCTAGTTCAAAATCATTTGATGAACGGAAAAAACTGTTTCTCATGTAGGGAAACATTATATGAACAGATTAAAGAAATTTTAATTCTTAATTTTTTTAAATCTGTTTCAGCTAAATCGGACTAGTGGTTCTCGAGTTATGTCAAACAAACGAGCCTAAAACGTGACACATTCCCCTATACGATACTTACTAACTTCAAATCGATGTTTAATTATTATGGCATGTAACTTGACAAAACGAATGATGAAGAACTTCTTCTTTTTGGGGCTACCTTGGCGTGCAGTTCTCAGATATGAGTCCCAAAATCATGTGTTGTACTGTGTTAATATTTCTCACGTAACAACAAAACGGACAATTGGAACATATTTGAGTTTGATCAGTTTAATTGTGTGGTAATAGTAGACAAATTTTTAAAAAGTGGAAAGCTTGCCACACCACTTTTTGTACCTCACATACAAATGACCGAGATCGCCCTAATAGTTTTATATATAAAATCTTTTTTGTATATTCACCAGATACTTTATATGGCGAAAAAAAGTTTATGTTTTCTCCCCTAGTTTTATAGTTTGTCTAAAGACAATTTGAGGACATAAATTTTTTTCGGATCCGTGTACCCTACGATCCCCCGAAATAGTATTTATTATGCTGTATCGTCATTTGATATCCGAAATAGTATTTATTATGCTGTATCGTGATTCAATATTCGATCGAATCGAGGCGCATATCTTTATTCATGGTTAATCAAGGGCTAAATCCGACCGGTCCGGTTAAATTAGTACCTGGTACAGTTGGACTTTGGTGAAACATGACAAACCATCACCCTGTCTAAGCGTTGTATCGAATGGCGCAGATAGATCCTTGCCATTTCGAACAGAGGATTTGGTATTTGTAAGGCTATACCAGAAGAGACGAAATATTTTCATAGGAATACCGAACTCAGACATGGCTTCGTATAGTCGATACCTGATGGGACTATCGAAGGCAGCTTTGTAATCGACAAAGAGGTGGTAAGTGTCGATTAGCTTCTCATGGGTTTTCTCCAGAATCTGCGTAGTGTAAGTATATGATCTTTCGTGAATTTGCCTGGTTTAAAGCCTCACTGATAAGGTCCAATCAGGTTTTCCACCATTGGTTTTAGACGTATGCCTTATACGCAATCGGTAAGAGGCTAATTCCACGGTAGTTTTTACACTCACTACGGTCAAACTTTTTATAGATAGGACATAGCACACTGATATTCTAATCCTCTGGCATGCTCTCCTAAAGCCAAATATTCTCTTTGAGCTGCTGCATGCTTAAAACAAGCTCATATCCACCCACCTTTAACAACTCAGCTGGAAGACCATTATCCCCAGTGGATTTTTTGTTCTTTAGACGGGATATGGTAGATTTTATCTTATCATCAATAGGCTGCATAAGTGATCTTTCTATATTCTCAGTACGCTCTTGGAGTCAGTAGCGAGATTACCATACTTGTATTTACAGGAGGGAAGACCTGTTCCATATACCCTACCATTTATCTTCTGGTAGAATTTTCGGGCTTCACCTCTGTTCCTGTATTCTTCTATGCACACATTATTCTGCTCTCGTTTTTTTCGCCTAAAAAGTCGAGTCGCCTCTCGCCCCTTCTCCCTGTAGTTTTCATGAACTGCTCGCGTTGCCATTGGCTGCAGTTTGGCCCTATATGCAGCATCTTGTTCCTGGGTGGTATTTCGGCATTCGTTATCATACCAGGCATTATCGTTTAAGGGCTTCACAAACCCCGCGCAGTTTTTTTCATCGAGTGGGCAATATATTGCCATTGGAGCATAACGAAGTAGTTGAGTGAGTTGGTTGGAATAGGCATTGGCTATCTCCGTGGTCTGCAGTTTAGCGATGTCCAGCTTTGCCTGTGCCTGGTTACGTAGGGTTTTTGCCCTGCTTAGCCTAGTACGCACCTTCACTGCAGTGAAGTGGTGATCCGAGATGATGTTCGCACCCCTGATAGCTCGTACGTTTAAGACATTTTACACATCGACTACCATGTGATCTATTTGGTTTCTTGTAAGTTGATCTGAAGATATCCAGTATGCAGACTCAAATTTCCGACTGTTGGGCTAAAGAGATTCTCAAGGCCTATTTTGACATTAAAATCTCCCAGCTCGAATTTAACATAATGGCTCCGACAACGGTTTTATGTTTATTCAAATTGGGCGTAGAATTCGTCTTTGACCTCGTTACTTTCTCCTCCGTCGGAGCATGAGTACATATCAGCGTGATGTTGAAAAAGTTTGCCTTCACTCTAATAGTGGCGATTCGTTTACTGACAGGAGTAAACCTAGACACCAGGTGTCGTAGTCTATTGCCGACCACAAATAAACTCATGTTTATCCGCGTGGTAGCTGTAGTACACGTCACACGTCTTCATCCGCGAACATCCATATCCAGTCCACCGGATTTCCTGTATAGCAGTAATGCCAGCCTTTTACTCTTCGAGGATATCCGTCAGTTGAATAGAGGCACCTGGTCGGTATAGAGTTCTAACATACCAAGCGAATATTCTCAAATCATGGTCCTTAAAATGTTTGTGGTGGTCGTCAACAATTTGAGGGGTTCTTTTTCTCTTATTTCTACATTTCTTTTTTCGGGCGTGCCCTTCGATATTGTAGACAGCAACTTCTAAGTTGTCGAGTGTATCTGCAGTCTAGTTTAAGCTTCCCAAACAGCTGGCGTAGGTCCTGTTGTGTAAGTCAACAAGAGGAAGCTTGTAAACTTAACTAAAAGTGAGAAGCTCTCTTATATCTCATTTGTGGGTTGCAATAGCACATTAAGTAAGTTCACCTTATGATAATGATTTATTTTATAGCACTCTTTTGGTGCCCGTTATACATATAAACGTAACCCTATCATAGTGTTTTTTGTATTCATAACTTTTAATGTTATAGCAAAATTGCGTTAAAACATCAAACTTAATTTTATAAGTAGGAGAGCTAACGGAAATTCCAGCGCGTCCCAGGCTAAGTGACTGTTAGACTTCATCAGATTTAAAAAATAATCGTTTTGTTTGCTACAAAATTGTCACTTTCTAAAAGTTATATTTGAATAATGACAATCATGGTTCATTAAGTACACTGTGGTGCAAAAATGAGCCAATGTTTTAAACATGGTATATTTTTAAATATTTTTTATACTTTTTATTGTATTATTTTCAAACTTTTTGCTAAATTTTAAATATGCATCTGTAAAGTATGTAAAGCAATAACAAAAACAAAACTTACATTACTGTAAGTATATACAAACCAAACATTTTCAAAATCAGACCATTGGCACACTTTTGCTCCAAGGTTTTTCTTATCTAAATTTAATAATTAGTCCTGCATATTTTTACTTTCTTCAAATGATCCACCCTATTTGGCGTATATTGACAAAGTTGAGCAACATAATATACAGGAATTTTGTTTCATTCAGCCAGAACCCACTCCCACAGCTCATTTATACTTTTCGGGGATCTTTCATTTCTGTCAGCCGGCGTTTTAGGTAAGCTCACAGATTTTCGATCGGGTTCAGATCTGGACTCTGCAGTGGTTACTACCTGGCCCCAAACACCTCAGAACTAAGCCATTCCTTGACCATTTTTACAGAATGTTTTGGGACGTTGTCATATTGGCATACGACATTCTCTGGTCTACCTGGAATTTGGCCAGCGCTATGGGGCAAATTATCTTGCAAAATGCGAAGATAGTCTTCTTTTCGCATTATTCCTTCGATCCATATAAGTAGTCCCACACCATCTGGGGTTAAATATCCTCAAATCATAACAGAACCGCCTCCGTGCTTAATGGTTTGTGATACATGAGCTGGATTTGGTGTGTTTGATCAATTGGCCCAATAAAAAACCTTCCCAACCGATTGGTATCTATTGATTTTGGTCTCATCTGACCACACGACCAACAAGTTAATCATATATTTAATTTGTATTAGTTAAACCAAATACTCACCAGGTGCCAATCTCAAACCATCTAGCACGGAGGCCGTTCTGTTATGATTTGGGGATGTGTAACCCCAGATGTTGTGGGACTACTTATATGGATCGAAGGAATAATGCGAAAGGAAGACTATCTTCGCATTTTGCAAGATAATTTGCCCCATAGCCCTGGCCAAATTCCAGGTAGACCAGAGAATGTCGTATGCCAATATGACAACGTCCCAAAACATTCTGTAAAAATTGTCAAGGAATGGCTTAGTTCTCAGGTGTTTGGGGTCAGGTAGTAACCACTGGAGAGTCCAGATCTGAACCCGATCGAAAATTTGTGAGCTTACCTAAAACGCCGGCTGACAGAAATGAAAGAACCCCGAAAAGTATAAATGAATTGTGGGAGTGGGTTCTGGCTGAATGAAACAAAATTCCTGTATATTATGTTGCTCAGCTTTGTCAATATACGCCAAATACGGTGGATCATTTGAAGAAAGTAAAAATTTGCAGGACTAATTATTAAATTTAGATAAGAAAAACCTTGCAGCAAAAGTGTGCCAATGGTCTGATTGTGAAAATGTTTGGTTTGCATATACTTACAGTAATGTAAGTATTGTTTTTTTAAAACATTGGCTCATTTTTGCACCACAGTGTATATGCCAATCTATAGTAATTGCTGCTTTTACATTACATCCTTCAAACTTAAAAGATAAAAATTTTTCTGCATTAAATTTTCTTATACAGAATTTAATTATACACTTTTTCCTGCAACTACGCAGGAACACAATAACAAAAAGTATATAGAGGCAAATATTTTCCCCTAAAATGATTTTGCCTTTAACCTGTGTTACCATATCGGAGGAATTGATGGTTTTGTTTATTACTTCTTTTGATTCAAGGTCAAATAAACATAATACCAAAATTTAACAAAAATTGCTTTGGAAATGTTGCCTAAATATGTAATAAATTTATTTTACAACTTTTTAGATAACTTAAAAATTATTAATTTGCATTTTATGATAATGTAGAAAATTTGGCACGTTGCTGAGATAATCGAATAAATGGTTCTTGAGTTGGAGTTGCATAATGAACCAGTACAGAAATTTCAGTCAGTTGAACTGACTGATAAATACCATCACCCAATATAAGATATTGTTTAAGTCTTGAGTTATTGAAATTAACCGATTTGTAATTAAAACCAGTTAGAAAGTTTCAGTCGGGTAATCCAACTTACATTTACCCTTACCCTCAGTAAAACAAATAATTTTCTATTATATTGATATTATTACTCGATTTCTAAAGTGGGCGAAGTGGTACATTTGTATGGTAGGTACAAGAAGGGGTGTGGTTAGGCTTCCAGATTTATTCTCCAAAACTTTATCCTGCTTAAACTTTACCAAATGCAGAATTTGGGCACGATCGCGTTAGGTCTTTTAATAATATAAATCGATTTCTAAAGTGGGCGGTACCAGATGTGTATGGGAGGTACCAGATGGGGCGTGAATAAACTTCCAATTTTTTTCTCCAAAACTTTATCCTGTTATAGCTTTACTAATTACAAAATTTGGGCACGATTGCCTTGGGTGTACTGATATTATTAGTACATCCCTAAAGTGGGCGGAAAGGTACATTTGTATGGGAGGTACCATAAGGGGCGTCGCTAGACTTCCAATTTTTTCTCCAAAACTTTGTCCTGTTATAACATAACAAAATACAGAATTTGGGCACGATCGTGTCGAGTGTATTGATATTATTACCCTATTTCTAAAGAGGGCGGAGTGGTACATTTGTATGGGAGGTACCAGAAGGGGCGTGTCTAGACTTCCAGATTTTTTCTCCAAAACTTTATCCTGCTTAAACTTTACCAAATGCAGAATTTGGGCACGATCGCGTTAGGTCTTTTAATAATATTAATCGATTTCTAAAGTGGGCGGTACCAGATGTGTATGGGAGGTACCAGATGGGGCGTGAATAGACTTTCAATTTTTTTCTCCAAAACTTTAACTTGTTATAGCTTTACTAAAAATAGAATTTGGGTACGATCACGACAGACAGACAGACAGACGGACATTGCTCAAACGACTTAAAAAGTCATGAATCGAATTTGGTTCAAAGAAACCTAGGGTCTAAAGTCACTCCTTCTATGTGTTACACTTTTGGCTCGTATCAAATGATATATACCTTCATCCCTAAGGGTGATGGTATAAAAATACTCTAATTAAGCTTTAATAGGGTCCAAATTCGAACAAGCCATGAAAATAAATACCTCTAGGACATACACAAATTCTCATTATGTTGGTATATTACATCAACTTACTTAAACTTAATTTCCCTTTCCACCCCATGAATGAGGTATCGTATAGTTTTCTGCGTTGTTGTGAATTAACACGCTTTCTATTTTTAGATTCACAACTAACGGTACCTACTTGTTTATCGACGAATCCGAACGTCACTGTTTGAGAAGCTTTTTACTAGACATGCCGGTATACTCCACACTTAATACTGCGAAGTTGCTGTCGACAACATCGAGGGGCCGGCAATGAAAGAAAAATGAAGATGACTGGAGGCGGGAATCGAACCCGGGATCATCAACAAATCTTCTTAATATACAAAAAATATAATAATAATAATAAATTAAGTATACTACACACAATTGCTTCTATATTTAATACTCAGTAACTAATATAAAGCATTTATTTTAATGGATTTATGCAAACAAAACAAAAAACGCGTTAGTACCGTTAGTTAGCTTCAACAGCAGTTGTTTGCCATGAGTACCACTTTTTTGGGTATTTAAGCAGATTTCGTTCTTTTATCTGGTAACTCTGGTATTGGCACGATACAAAAAACAACAACGTGAGTTTCTTAAAACATAACACAATGCCACATCTGAAGCAATGTAGTGCTTTAATATGCATTTATGTCGTGTTCATGTTGTATCTTCAGCTTCTTCTTCTTCTTGCTACTGATTTAATGGTGCCAAAGTGTAGTGCGTAAATGTGCGCAATTAGGAAAATCCATTAGCAGCAAAAGTGCGTTTTTACCCTCTGCCTCTCCACTCCACTCCATCTATACCTATATACGATGTTACTTGAAATATTTTAGCAAAATAACTGCAAAAATCACTTTCAACAGCTGTCGTTGCAATGTATCATAAAATACAACCCCTCCTACCCTTCTTGAGTACTTTCAATCCTGCACCAGCTGCACCTTAACATCTTCAGCTTACTTCAGCATCAGTAATGTACAAAAACTATAGGAAATCTCAGAAGAAAAAGTGCAACGGCAGCAGTAGAAACAAATCCCACAGAAGAAATCGATTACAAACCTTTTGCTATAAATCATAGAATTGGTTGTTGGTGAAAATGTACAAGTTAATGATGTGTCGAAATGGAACAATTCATCTTGCGCCACTGCACTCGTATGTGTTACACCACAAATGGCAATGGATGTTTTCCCAGGGCCCGGTCGGAGGTCGGAGTACAAGGGAAGATTCGTCGGCATTGCAGTGGTTAGAAATTCATTAGATTCCCATTTGCCATATTCGATTATGGTGTTAAGTGGGGAAAAAATAGAATATGTGAAAGTAATGATGATAAAGGACTTAGTGTTTAGCGGCAAATGTATTGCATTTTTGAAATGTAATAACTTAGATAAAACTTAATATCTTAGTCAATATGTTAAAAAGTTGACGATTTACGATTATCTGCAATTTGCGGTAGGATGTTTCATGGTTCAAAGTAGTTCGTCGCAACTTTGACATGATAAAAGATTACGTGGAAGTTATTGACAAAAGCAATTAATGAAATGTCTCTATATGTGATGTGGAAACGTAGCTGAAATCCGTTATTTTTATAAATAGTTACTTTAATGTAAATGTGTATGATATTAACGATTTTTTTCTATTGTCCCCTTGAATAGTATTGCCAAACATATAGTATAGACATATAGACATATATCTTATATATAAAATTCTCGTGTCACAATGTTAGTCTGCATACTCCTCCGAAACGGCTTGACCGATTCCTCTGAAATTTGGTAAGCATATTGGGTAGGTCTGAGAATCGGCTAACATCTATTTTTCACACCCCTAAGATAAAGGGGCGTGGCACCGCCCATACAACTTGAAAATTAAAAAGGCTATATTTCATGAACTGTCAGAGGTATGAAGATCATATTTGGTACATATGTTGTTGGAGCAGTATTAATTACAGCCAGGATGGAAGTGGGCGGTGCCACGCCCTCTTTTCCAAAATCGCTCTAACGGCTTTTCTAATAGATCGATTGATACAAAAATTTTACCATGAGGTACTGTTGACCTGTAAATAGTTCCTGACTACATTTGGTTGTAATTGGATAAAGGGGCGTGGCACCGCCCATACAACTTGAAAATTAAAAAGGCTATATTTCATGAACTGTCAGAGGTATGAAGATCATATTTGGTACATATGTTGTTGGAGCAGTATTAATTACAGCCAGGATGGAAGTGGGCGGTGCCACGCCCTCTTTTCCAAAATCGCTCTAACGGCTTTTCTAATAGATCGATTGATACAAAAATTTTACCATGAGTTACTGTTGACCTGTAAATAGTTCCTGACTACATTTGGTTGTAATTGGATAAAGGGGCGTGGCACCGCCCATACAACTTTAAAATCAAAAGGCTATATTTCATGAACTATCAGAGGTATTAAGATGAGATTTGTTATATATGTTGTTGGAGCAGTATTAATTACAGCTAGGCGGAAGTGGGCGGTGCCACGCCCTCTTTTCAAAAATCGCTCTAACGGATTTTCTAATAGATCGATTGATACGAAAAATTTACCAAGTGGTACTGTGGACCTGTTGAGTCAGTGGCTATATTTGGTTGTGACTGGAAAAAGGGGCGTGGCAGCGCCCATTCAACTTGAAAATGAAAAGGGCTATATCTTATGAACTATCAGAGGTATGAAGATGAGATTTGTTACATATGTTGTTGTTGCAGTATGAATTACAGTAAGGCTGGAAATGGGCTGTTCCGCACCTTTTTTAAAACAAACAGTTATAACTGTCAAAATTCCACAGTAAATTGCTTTTCGCCCAGAGATATGAACAGTAAGGTGGGCCAATTTTTTTATTCGCAAAAATCGGAATCTACGATGAATTTTAAGAAAATTTCACCAATAAACTTTGTGTCTAAAATCAATTCCTTGCTCGCGTTGGGAAGAATGAAGATTTCAGATAGAGATTATTTTTGTTTTTAAATGAGCACAAACCGAAAACTTCAGATATATATTTTTTGGGACCTTCTGCGTAAAACTGACTTCTCAACAAACTAAATGAGGTACTACAGAAGCAAATCTATGTATTGGTTAAAAAGTTATGGATTCTGAGAGGTGGCATACAGAAATTAAGTTTTTAAAAATCATTTTCAGAATTTTGGGTGGGATCGCAAACAATGTCAAAAATATAATATTCTCTTCGTTTTGGTCTCCAAACATCGGAATGGTAGTTAAAATTAGAGCCGGGGCCCATAGGTCTGAAGATACTGAATAATTGCTCATTGATAAAAAAAAATATCTCTGCCAGAAATCTTCATGCTTCTCAGCGCGAACTAGGAATTGATTTTAGACATAAAGTTTTTTTGTGAAATTTTCTAAGAATTCATCGTATATTCTGATACTGGTATACGATTACCACTTTTCTTTTCCACGCGAACAAATTGATCCGCCCTAATGAAATAGCTTTTTTTGAACTAAATATGTAAAAAGTGCAGAGGCGCTGCCCACGCACTTCAATAGTTAACTTTTTAACTGTATCAAATAATGGTCCGTACACCAGGCAGTTGAGGAAACATAGTAGCTGCGCAGACTAAAACAGTGATTTTTTTTTATTTACTTTACAGGTGTGTATTTTTCAATTACTTTTCAGGAGAGCGAATCGGTAATTAATCATTTACATAGACGTAAGTTTGACAGGGGACTCGAACCGACGTTTTTCTCAGCAACTCCATCTGTGCAAATGCTGAGGAAAGATCTTGGCATACATTCATATAAAATCCAACTGGTAGGAGAACTAGAACCATTGGAAGATCAATCGATTTTTTTTATTTATCATTTCATTGCACATTATTTGAAGGTGAAATGGTTCCAACACGACGGTCTAACATGCCATACGGCGCGTGAGACCATCACTTTGTTAAGCCAAACGTTGGTGACCGAATTATCCCAAAAAATGGTAATACGAGTTCAATACAAAAATAGTATTCCGGAGTATTCTTGATCCGTGTGAGAAGAAGACATGACAAAAGAAGTTTTTATGGCTAAAGGCATGATCTTCAAACGGAATATTCATTTGCGGTCAATAGGCGGAGAAGGCATAACAAAAATGTTTTTTTATGCCCAAAGAGATAGTAAGTATACAGACGTAGTGGCTTTTCGAATGGAAAAATGTTTGTTGGAAAATTACGGAAAAATTAAATAAAAATTGAATTTTCTTTTTCGACGCAATTTTTTATTTTAATGTTTGGTTTGATAATTTTGGACGATGTTAATATGGAAAATTTCGGATAATTATTCAAAAATGACTTTTCGAATAGAAAAATAGATCGTCCTTTCGAATTTAAGCGAATTAAATAAACCATTCGATTGGCTTTTGTGATGACAATCAATAAATCGCAAAGCCAATTGTTGGAAGTTTGTGGGATCAATGTCGAATTCCCCTGCTTTTCGCACGGGCAGCTGTACGTTTTCTGTTCGCGTGTCGGCTAACCGTCTTCAATGTTTGTTTTTGCGCCGGAAAACAAATCGAAATACATTGTTTATCAGATCGCTCTTCACTAATTTCGAATAAATTCAAATAAATTACATTAAAATTTTAACTATCTGTATTATTATTACCCTGGAGCTTATATGAAGGCGTTAACTTTGGAGCGAGACAAAGTTCGCAGGGTACGAAGTTGTATGGCAGAACAACGTTTGCCGGGTCAGCTAGTATATATATAATATAGCCAACAATATAGTGGTAGGTTCTTGGAAACTGATAGAGATCTATAGACAGACGTTAAAAATAACTATTTTTAACCGCAATTCTTCGTTTCATTTCTATGTAAACATTATTCAGCTTGTTTACCATAAAACAAACAATGTTTAGCCGGAAATAGAAGAATCTTGATTTGTCTCCGTTCTCTGCCAAACTTCCATTTTATCGCTGCGCCGACCAAAACAGTCATGTGTTTTTCAATTAATTTTCAGGAGAGCTAAAAAATTATTTTATTTTGGAAAATTTCTCATATATTTTACAATTTACCGGGATTTAAGGGTCGATGAACGACCACAATGGCTATACAAAAAAATTCAATAATAAAATATTCGAACAAATTACACATAACTGATTTTGTCGGCGCAGCGACAATTTGTTGATACCATCCTAATTCTTGAAAGGACTGCAGTAACACCAAACAAGTTTCAGCCTCTATATTACTGGCATCAACAGTGATGATTTATTTTATCCAATAATTTAATATACAACATAACCTTCCATCAGTATAACTTATTCAACTTCATTAAACTTCATCAATATTTTAAATTTTTTATTCCAAATTGCTGCTAAATTGCATGTGCAACCACCTAAGCGCTCTTTGCAAACTCTTATATTTTTTTTTTTTTACAAAATCTTTATTTTCCAATCCATTTCTCTCACTTTCACGGCAAAAACAAAAAGGTAAGAAAGAAGAAAAAAAAAACTTTTGCACATGCATCGTATTGTGGCTTTAATATTTTTGTTGGCGTTGCATCATAAGTTTCTTTCGACATATTTTTCCGGTTCTTTGAGCAAACACGTAACATGATAAATTGCGATATGCAAATATTCCCCATAGGTTGCAGAGTTGTGGCCAACATAAATATGGCCCACATGAAAAACATGTTGCGGTCATAAGTCATAAGGCTAAGGGGATGTTGAATATTTCCAACTAGTGAGCGGCAGCGCAGGACATGCATCGCCAGCAAAACCCAAAAAAAACGAAATGAGCGGAGTTTTTCGTAAGTGTTTTTTATGTGTCTGCTTGGGGGCCATTGACTCACGCTTATGTTGAGTGTGTGGAGTTTTAAAGCGATGATAACATAGAAGTAGATAAGAAATTCTAACATACAAATTGTGTGAGAAAAAGTGGTAGAATACCAAATCGGAGTTGGCACCCTACTAAAGGACTTCGAAACAGTCAAAATTCAGTATAACTATATTTTATGCGCATTTGGTGGCTAATGGCATTAAGGTACGCCAATTACCAAATATGCAACTATTGAAAGTAAAACCAGTACAGAAATTTCAGTCAGTTAAACTGACTGATAAATACCATCACCCAATATAATATATTGTTTAAGTCTTGAGTTATTGAAAATAATCGATTTGTAATTAAAACCAGTTAGAAAGATTCAGTCGGGCAACCCGACTTACATTTACCCTTACCCTCAGTAAAACAAATAATTTTCTATTTTATTGATATTATTACTCGATTTCGAAATTGGGCGGAGTAGTGGTACATTTATATGGGAGGTACGTGAAGGGGTGTGTTTAGGCTCCAGATTTATTCTCCATAACTTTATCCTGTTATAGCTTTACTAAATACAGAATTTGCGCACGATTGCGTTGGGTGTACTGATATTATTACTACATCCAAAAGAGGGCGGAAAGGTACATTTGTATGGGAGGTACCATAAGGGGCGTGTCTAGACTTCCAATTTTTTCTCCAAAACTTTGTCCTGTTATAATATAACAAAATACATAATTTGGGCACGATCGTGTCGAGTGTATTGATATTATTACTCTATTTCTAAAGTGGGCGGAGTGGTACATTTGTATGGGAGGTACCAGAAGGGGCGTGTCTAGACTTCCAGATTTTTTCTCCAAAACTTTATCCTGCTTAAACTTTACCAAATACAGAATTTGGACACGATCGCGTTAGGTCTTTTAATAATATTAATCGATTTCTAAAGTGGGCGGTACCAGATGTGTATGGGAGGTACCAGATGGGGCGTGAATAGACTTCCAATTTTTTTCTCTAAAACTTTATCTTGTTATAGCTTAACTCAAAATAGAATTTGGGTACGATCACGTTTAATTTATTGATATTATTTCTCCATCTCTATAGTGGGCGGAAAGGTAGATTTGTATGGGAGGTACCAGAAGGGGCGTGGCTAGGCTTTCAAAATTTTTTCCAAAACTTTATCCTGTTATAGCTTTACTAAATACAGAATTTGGGGACGATTCCGTAGGGTGTATTGATATTATTACTCGATTTCTAAAGTGGGCGGAATGATGTATTTGTATGGGAGGTACCAGAAGGGGCGGGGCCATGTAGCCCATTTGCAATACCGTAAGTAGTTTTGAGAAAATAATAACTCGTGCAAAATTTCGAAATATTTGGTTGCGTCTTTCGAAAGTTATCGTGCGAACCAGCCGGACAGCCACCCGACAGACAGACAGACAGACAGACAGACAAACAGACAGACAGACAGACAGACAGACAGACAGACAGACAGACAGACAGACAGACAGACAGACAGACAGACAGACAGACAGACAGACAGACAGACAGACAGACAGACAGACAGACAGACAGACAGACAGACAGACAGACAGACAGACAGACAGACAGACGGACATGGCTCAAACGACTTAAAAAGTCATGAATCGAATTTGGTTCAAAGAAACCTAGGGTCTAAAGTGACTCCTTCTATGTGTTACACTTTTGGGTCGTATCAAATGATATATACCTTCATCCCTACGGGTGATGGTATAAAAATACATTTTGATTTGGCTCCCCTGAATGAAATATGGTAGAGTTTGAATGAATGAGTTAATACGGTTCTATTGCTTAGAAGCTTTTACCAGACAAATGTCGATTCATTTAAATACTCTTATTAAGCTGTCCATAATACCGTTTACGCTTTTGCAGCATATTTTATCATATGGTATTTTGTATGGGGATACCGAATGGGTCTTGTGCAGTACCAACTGAGAAATACGAAAAAAGTTTTTTTTTTATTAATTCGCACAAATATCTTTAAAAAAAAATCAATGGCTGGGGTAAACCTTCCGTTATAAATACAACGTTTTGAAGAGATTCTTTCAGAAATCCATTGTATAAGAGGTCCCAGTAGGTGCTGTACAATGATTTTTACTTATCTGCGTTCTAGAACCGTTTACCTTGTGCAAAAGGGTGAATTCGTCCGGATGTATGGGAGGTACAAAAAAGGTACTATATTTCCTAAGGATTTGGTCAGTTTCAGTAAGTAATTAAATTTACCAAATTTAAATATCCTCTAGTTGTCCCTTTGGAAGTTATATGAGAAATACAAATTTTGCAAAATTAAGACTTTGTGTTTGGGACGTACCATATTTACTATATGTAAAACTACGAGAATGAACTTGGTCATTTGTGTGGGAGGTACCAGAAGAGGTGAGGTGATGATTTCGGTTTACTGAGGATTTGTCCACTTACTTAAAAAAAAACTTAATTTCCCTTTGCACCCCATGAATAAGGTATGGGATAGCTTCTCGCGTTGTTGTGAATTAACACGCTTTCTATTTTTAGATTCACAACTAATGGCACCTTCTTGTTTATCTACGAAGGCCAACGTTTCTGTTTGAGAAGCTCTTACTAGACACGCCGATTGACTCGACACTTATACTGCGAAGTTGCTGCCAACTACATTCGAAAGGAGCCGACAATGAAAGAACAATTTTTTTTTGTTTTTAAGATGACTGGAGCCGTGTTTGAACCTGCGATCTCCTCCAAGGTAGTCGCGTGTTCTAACAAGATAATTAAACTGACCAAATTGACAAATCCTTTAGTACTCCATTTGGATTTTATGATAGAAATATTAATTTTAAAAAATGGATAATTTTGTATAGGAAATACAAGACAGCTCTGGCTATCTGCATTTTCATAACATTGTTTAAACAATTTTCTTTTTCTCCTTCTTTTGATTTGACAGCAGCATCAAAAAGCAGCAGCTGCACGTAGAAAAGAATTCCATACGCTTCTGTTTTTTGCGCTCCGTCAATAGTTCGTCACAACAAATTGAAATAACAGCTCTTTCACCTCGTTCATCTAACGAAGTTCTGGTTGCAAAGTAGCATCGGTTTAATATAACGCGCCTCTTAATTTCCAGGCTGACGTTATAATTTTTGTTTACGTCTGAGCAAAGGTAGACAAAATCATCTACCACTACAAAGCTACAGTTGTCAACGTTTACACATCGTCCCAAACGAATAGACTTTTCATTTTCTAAAACAAATAATTTGGTTTTGTCCTCATTTATCACTAAATCTACTTCTGCAGACTGCTTTTCAATATTTGGAGAGGCGGCAGTAACATCCCGCTGTCCTCGGTCAATAACATTGATATCATCGGCATACGCGAGCAGTGTATTACTTGTATTAAAGTTGGTATCAGTCGTGCTTACTGCAGCAAATCGTATGATCATCTCCATTATCATCGGCATACGCGAGCAATGTATAACTTTTATTTAAGTTGGTAGCAATCGTGTTTACTGCAGCCATCCGCATAATCATCTCCATTAGGATGTTAAAGTAATCGCATGACAGTACTGTCGCCTTGCCATAAACCTAGTTTGGTACAAAGGATTTATTTATGTCTATTTTTATTGGAGACTTTGTGTCGGTTAGTATTATCAAAGTCTAATTAGCTTGTAAGGAATATCAAACTTTTCCATAGCATCTTATACAAGGTGGAACAAAAGAAGTCATCCTATTGGAAAATGCTCTTATTTTTTACTGTTCCAGGACTTCAAAAAACAGCCACAAAGTTTTTTGAAGCCCCGTGTTTACGTGAACAAGCCTGAGACCCTGGAAGGCCTCAACGACAACATTCGACACGAGTGAGAGAATCTGTCGCCCGATGTTCTCGCCGAAGTGATGTCAAACGAGCCCGTATGGCGATTAATTGTGACGGCGCCCGTATGGCAGCTATCATCTCCTCGACTTAACCAATAAAATTCGAAAGATTCAAATAAACATAATTAAAAAACAGTATCGAAGTTTTTCATTTAGAAAAAAATGAGAGCCAAACAATATCGAATAACGTCTTTGGCCCACCTTGTAGATTATAAAAAATTTTATTACAATCGGTTCAATATTATGAGGGACACAACAACTTTTTAAAAAGGGTTGTGGGACCTCCCATTTCCTAGCGAGACGTAATTCAAATAAACATAATCAAAAAGCAGAATCGAACTTTTCATTAAGAGAGAGCCAAACAACATCGGATTACTTCTTTTGGCTCACTTGTTGTTTCTTCCGTATAGGACTGTCGAATGCAGCTTTGCAATCGATAGACAGATGATTAGTGTCGATCTGCGTTTCTTGAGCCATCTCCAGGATTTGTTGTAGCTTGAATATCTGGTCTGTCTTTGATTAACCAGATCTTAGGCTACACTGATAAGCCACAATCAGATTACTTAATATGGGGTCTAGTCTTTCACATAACACACTCGATGGGACCTTGTATGCGATGGGTTAAAGGCTGATCCCGCGATTATTGGTACACACACTTGGTTATCTAGATTCCACTTAGATTCTTAACATCAGTGATGCATGCCTTTAGCCAAATCGTGTTCTTTGCTCTGCCGACAGTCTAATGGACCTGCAGCTTTACTGCTGATCTCGTTTTGGCTCGGTGGTGGACAATCTACTCCGTGGTCGATGATTGGCGTGATCGTCACTTATACCGTGCTCGGAAATGAGCAGAGTACGTAAATGTTCCCTAGATATTTGCTTCAAACACGTGAGCAGACTTCCATCTGTGGCCCTATAGATGTGGATCCCAGTCCACAAAACTTGCCTTTAACCTTTTGGTACAACTTTCGGTCTTTACCTTTATCCCTGAACTTTTCGATATCCTTGCTCTCTCTTTTTTTCCATAGAAGCTTTTTCCTCCGAAAGAGTTGTGTCATCTCCCTCCTCTTCTTATTACAACGCTCCGTCAGAGTATGCGTTGTCATTGGCAGCAGTTTTGCCCTGTATGCACCGTTCATTTCCTCTGACATTGCGCGATATTATTCATTGAACCAGGGCGTGGTTTTTCATAACCCAGTGCGGTCGAAGTGACAGTGGTCATAGAATTCACATCAAAATTAGGGCGATTTGTTTGTAGTAATTGAGAAAGTTAGTGGGCATTGGCTATCTCGGTGGTATGCAACCCTGCGGTGTCCAGCTTTTCCTGCGTTTGGTTACAGGCGTTTTTAGTACAACTTAATAGCATGTGTTACTTGTCTGCAACAAGGCGGTGATCCGAGTCAGTATTTGCACCGCGCATCAAACGCACGCTCATGAAATATGCTATCAAATGATTAACTCGTGACCAATCTGATTTCTTGTCTTTTGATCAGGGGATATATAGGTTTCCTTGTGTATATATTTTGGGGAGAAGCTAGTTTCACTCACTACCATGTTTCTTGTCGACGCGAACCTTACCAAACCGGATGCGTTATCGGAGGTGTTGTTGTGTAGATCAGATGTCGAAGTCTCGATATCTATCTTGGGACCGGCCTTGGCATAGTGGTGAGAACACGCGACTTCCATGCGGGATGTCCGTGATTCGATTCCCGGCTTCAGTCATCTACATATTTCTTTCATTGCCAGTCCCCTCAATGTTGTAGACATTTTACATTACATTTTCATATATACACTAGCGAACCCGGCGAACTTCGTTTCGCTCCAATTCAACGGCCCCAGGTAAACTTAAAAATGATAATAAAACACAGATAGTTTAAATTTTATTGTGATTTATTTGAATCGTAATCAGTAGATATTTTTCGATTTCTTTTTTGACAATAAAACAAAATGCCTGCTATATGGTATTTGTCCTTGAATTTGCAGTTTGGAATAAATTTGAAAAAAATGAGATGATTTGTTTATTTTGATAGTAATGAGAAGACATTACCTGACAACTTGGATTGTAGCCGAGTTGATCAACAACTTCGGCTCCAAATGACGTCATTTCAAAGCATCCGTTATATTTTTGTATTTTCGCAAGAGAAATGCTTTGATTGGATTGGCGGATGAGTCAAAACGGGCATTTTCACCTTACTAAAAGCGCAGCATAAGCCGGGGGTTTCTGATTGAAAATGTAATGTCTTGCAATGCGGAATCATATTCTAAAGGAGCGCAATTTAAGTCTGTATTTACGACTTGTCTTCTTCTATTTAAATCTTGTCGAATTTGAGGTGGTGATTGTACAGCGCTAACATGTGCATTGTGGGCACGTCCCTAATCATTTTTACTGCACGGTCCATTTGCGTTTGATTGTCACGGACTTTCTGACCAATTATTGTATGGTGTGTACACCGGCTAAAGGTTTGATCGTCTTATAGAAAGCTTTAGTCAAGCAAACAACTCTCCCTAATAAATATTTCCTTTAAAAAAAATCTTACGGGTGCCTCTGACACCCGTCAGAGCACGACTAACTGTGAGGGGCGAAACCTAAAACCCAGGCACGTCTGCTCAGAGTGAGCGGTACCCTGGTCAGCGTCTGACCCAGAATGGGCGGCTGTAATAAAATCCTGGCAGGAGGAGAAAACTGCGACGTGGTGCGCTGGGCTTGCAACCCGCCACTGACGTATAACCAATTGCAATGAAAAGAAGTAAGAAAAGAATAAAATGGACCCCCCAAAATGTTGACGACCACCGCAAACGAATTAAGGACCATGATTTAAGGATATGCACCTGGAATGTTAGAACACTGTATAGACCAGGTGCCTCTATCCAACTGGCGGAAGTCCTCGAAGAATACAAGGCTGACATAACCGCTTTACAGGAAATCCGGTGGATGGGACACGGGTGCTCGCGCATGAAGACGTGCGACATCTACTATAGTGGCCATGCGGACAAGCACGAGTTTGGATGTGGATTTGTGGTTGGCAAGAGACTGCGACACCTAGTCTCAAGGTTCAACCCGGTGTGTGAACGTATAGCCACCATAAGAGTCAAAACAAAGTTTTTCCACATAACACTTATATGTGCCCATGCTCCGACAGAAGAGAAAAGCGATGAGGACAAAGACGAGTTCTACGAGAGCCTAGAAAATGTATATGACCGTAGCCCGAGCCATGACATTAAAATTGTACTAGGCGATTTTAATGCTAAAATAGGCAGGGAAACCGCATTTGAGCCTACCATCGGAAAATTCAGTCTGCACACCGAAACGTCGAACAATGGCATCAGACTGATTGATTTCTCTGCGGCAAGAAATATGGTAGTTTGCAGCACTAGATTTGACCATAAAAATATTCATAAGGCAACATGGTTATCTCCAGATCAATTGACGAGGAATCAGATTGATCATGTGGTAGTCGATGGAAGGCACGCATCGAGTGTTCTGGACGTACGAGTGATTAGGGGTGCGAACATTGACTCCGATCACTTCCTTACCGCAGTTAAGGTACGCACAAGGCTAAGCATAGCGAAAAACGTACGTAACCAGGCACAACGAAAGCTGGACATCGGTAAACTGCGGACCACAGAGGTAGCAAACGCCTACTCCAACCACCTAACTCAACTGCTGCGGAATGCTCCAACCCCTGACAATATAACCTCGCAGTGGCAAAATATAGCCGACTCCTTAGAACGGGCTGCGAGAAGCGTACTTGGGTACTCAAAGCCGTCTCAAGAAGATGCCTGGTACGATGATGAATGTCGCAATGCCACGAGAGAGACGGTTGCTGCATACAGGGCGAAACTGCAGCCAATGGCAACGCGAGCTGTTCGTGAACGGCACAGGGAGAAGAGACGACAAGCAACGCGTCTTTTTAGAAGAAAAAAGAAGGAGCTGAAGAAGAGGCAGGACGAGTGTACTGAGTTGCTCCGAAGTAGAGGGGAAGCCCGAAAATTCTACAAGAGAGTGAAAGCGAGAATGCGTGGAACAGGGTTGCCCTCCTGCAAGGACAGCGATGGTCAGCTAGTGACGGACCCGGATAACGTTCTGAAGATATGGAGAGATCACTTTAGAAATTTACTGGATACTGACACCACTCCAGAAGACCCCGCTCCAATCCATGACGATGGTATTAACTGTCCACCTCCGAGCCAGAGCGAGATACGTATGGCCATCTCCCGCCTTAAAAACAACAAAGCTGCTGGAGCCGATGGTCTCCCTGCTGAATTGTTTAAGGCTGGCGGGGAGGAGCTGATTAGGAGCATGCATCAGCTCATGGAGAACATCTGGCAAGAGGAGAGCATGCCCGGGGATTGGAGTCTCAGTCTGTTATGTCCCATATACAAGAAAGGAGATCGTAGTGAATGTAAGAACTACCGTGGAATAAGCCTATTACCAATTGCGTACAAGGTCCTTTCAAGCATATTGTGTGAACGTCTAAAGCCAATTGTAGAAAAACTAATTGGACCATATCAGTGCGGCTTTAGACCTGGCAAATCTACGACGGATCAAATATTCACCTTACGACAAATCCTGGAAAAAACCCATGAAAAGCAGATCGACACCTACCACCTCTTTGTCGACTAAAGCTGCCTTCGACTCTCCGATAAGGAATAGGCTTTATGAGGCCATGTCTGAGTTTGGTATTCCTGCAAAGCTGATTAGACTTTGCAAATGTACCTTAGACAACACCAAATCCTCGGTTAAGATTGGTAAGGATCAGTCTGAACCATTCAACACGGAAAGAGGTCTCAGGCAGGGCGATAGCCTGTCCTGTACACTATTTAACATAGTTATGGAGAAGGTGATGAGAAAGGCTGGTATCAACATGTCTGGCACCATATTCCACAAAAGCCACATGCCACTAGCCTACGCCGATGATATAGATATCATTGGCCGAAATCTGCGGGATGTTACTGCAGTTTTCTCATCGCTAGAAAAGGAGTCAGCAAAAATGGGTTTAGCGGTCAACGAGGACAAAACAAAAATAATGATTTCGACGAACAAAGAGTCCTCTCGATGGGGACGCACCGTGAACGTTGACAATTATTGTTTTGAGGTAGTCGACGAATTTAACTACCTCGGATCTTCCGTCAACAAGATGAATAATGTCAGCCAAGAAATTAAACGGAGAATAGTGCTAGCCAATAGATGTTTCTACGGACTTCGGCAGCACTTTAGTAACACCACCTTCTCTCGGAATACTAAGAAACAGCTGTACCAGGTGCTTATCTTACCTGTTCTGTTGTATGGTGCCGAATCATGGGTGCTTACTACAACGGACATACAAAACCTGGGAGTATTCGAGAGAAAAGTACTCCGAAAAATATATGGACCTATCTGTGTCGAAGGCCAGTTTCGCCATCGGATGAACCATGAGCTGTATGAGCTTTACCACGACATCGACGTAGCTAAAAGAGTCAGAATCCAACGACTTCGATGGCTGGGACATGTTGCCAGGATGGATGTAAATGCTCCAGCGAGAAAGGTGTTTGAAGGCGAACCAGAAGGACGGCGCAGAGCAGGGAGACCCAAACTCCGTTGGAAGGACCAAGTGGTAGGCGATGTGCCATCATCTGGTAGGACTAACTGGAGAACACACGCAGAAGACCGAAGCGTGTGGAATTCTTTATTACTTCAGGCCTCAAATTTATGAACTACGTTTCGTAAATTGTAATTGGCCACTTAAGTAAGTAAGTAAGTAAGAATGAATTTTTCGCAATGAATGCCAAAATTAGATAACCTCACGCAAATTTATTTTCTGACAAAACAGATCGAATTGATAAATATCACATTGGATTCCAAATTAAGTAATTTGGCTTGGAAAGGAAAAATATTATGCGAACAAATCGATTTGAATTGTAACGATCAAGAACTACTCCTTATAGTGATACTTTCATCCCAAGGTGTAAGGGTATACAAATGTATATACGATGTACTTAAAAACAAAAACTAGTAAATATTTTTTACACTGGAAAATAATATTTTCTCGCACTAGCACCCTTGTGGTTAAAGTTTAACATCTTATTAAACTTTACATATTATATAAAGGCAATGTGTCTTTTTGCTTGTGCCAACCATATTTGCTTTGACCATTGTTACTGAATGTAACTTTGCCTGTCGCAATTTATCATGTAGCATGTTTGTGTAAAGATGCGGAAGCAATTTGTCAAAAAGTGAGACAGTTTTTGAGCTGATTTTTTTGCTTCTCTTAAAAATGTTTAAGCTTAAGTGAAAAAATAAATTTGTTAGCGTACTTTGAACACACAATAGCAATATTTTGGGTTTGGTCGTGATGTTATCTATATCCCTGTCTGTAGTATGTTTTGTAAGTAAAGGGTGTTTTTTGCAGTTGTAGAATTTATAATTGAAATAAAATAATGAGATTATATCGCTCATTTGCTGCAAGACCGGCATAATTCAAAAAACGTGATTTTTGAGTTAATGATGTAGAATTGTTCATTCTATCAAACTCTATGTAAAAAATTCATATTAATATAAAAGATATTAATATGGGAAGCATGAAGATTTCAAGTAGAGATATTTTTTTTAGTAGTGAGCTATTATTCAGTTACTTTAGACCTCCATAACTTTTTAACCAATACATAGATTTGCTTCTGTAATACCGCATTCAGTTTGTTGGGAAGTCAGTTTTACGCATAAGGTCTCAAAAAATATATATCTAAAGTTTTCGGTTTGTGCTCATTTAAAAACCAAAAAATTTCTATCTGAAATCTTCATGCTTCCCAACGCGAGCTAGGAATTGATTTTAGACACAAAGTTTATTGGTGAAATTTTCTTAAAATTCATCGTAGATTCCGATTTTGGTTACGATTTTTACGAAAAAAAAATTGGCCCACCTTACTGTTCATATCTCTATGCGAACAGCAATATACTGTGGAATTTTGACAGTTATAACTGTTTGTTTTTAAAAGGGTGTGGAACCCACCCTTACTGTAATACATACTGCAAAAAACAACATATGTATCAAATCTTATCTTCATACCTCTGATAGTTCAATTTCTAAAATTTTCGTATCAATCTGTCTTTGGAAAAGCCGTCAGAGCGATTTTTTAAAAGAGGGCGTGGCACCGTCCACTTCCACCTAGCTGTAATTAATACTGCTCCAACAACATATATACCAAATCTCATCTTCATACCTTTGATAGTTCATGAAATATAGCCTTTTAAATTGTCAAGTTGTGTGAGCGGTGCCACGCCCCTTTATCCAATAACAACCAAATGTAGTCAGGAACTATCTACAGGTCAACAGTACCTCATGGTAAAATTTTTGTATCAACCGGACTATTGGAAAGCCGTCAGAGCGATATTTGAAAAAAGGGGTGGGGCGCCGCCCACTTTTTGAAAAAAAACCTTTTAAACCATCCGGAAGCTATAGCGAACAAATCAAAAAAAAAATTTGAAAATCGGTCCAGCCGTTTTTGAGTTTTAGCGAGACAACTGCACAGCAATTCATTTTTATATATAAAGATATACATATACAGCTGCAACAGCAAAGCAGCATTGAGAAAATTTTTGTATTTTCAATATAGCCGATTTTTAAATATTTTACTGTGTTTACATATTGCCAATATTTCGATTACGCATCGTACTTGACATTAACTAAACCACGAACCATCCAAGTACACCAATCGCCTCACCAGAATTGATCAATATTTGTAACATTCCAAAATCCAATAAATTCTTAATTTTCAAATAGCACTTCAAAGTTGCGTTCCCTCATTAATATCAGACACTTGAATGATGGACCGCATCAATCACTTGTTTTTAATTGTTTCACAATTTATTTGGCTTGGCTTGGCATTGCCAACCAACCAACAACATATTGTTCAAAATGTATAAAACTCGTAAAACTTTAGTGTCTCTGGATATTTGAAGCTCATTTGTTTCTGCTGCTGCTACTGTCGATGTTGCTCGTGTTGGTATTTGACCAAAGTTTATTTAACTTGGTCGCTAACACTTCATTGTGGTCAATACCACTACTACTATCAGTGGCAGTACCCCCCACTACCCTCGACTGACATCAATGACATATGGATATTGGATGTTGCAACATTTGAGAATATAAACGACATGCAACATTTTACAGTTGTTTATGTTTCGGAGCAGAGTGGATGGGTGGGTAGTGAGTGTGTTGGAAATTTTCATTTTACTAATGCTAAACTTTTAATTAAATCGGGTTAGAATGAAAATGTTGAGTTGTTGAGCGAGAGCAAACGCAAAAAGCTAAAACTAAGTGTTAAACTAAAGTGGTTTTACAACCAAAACAGTATGCAGTTTGCTATGTAATTGTAGTAGTGTCATGACATCTTTGTGGAATACTACCACATTCAAACAAGAGATACGCTCATTTTTTTGTGTTGCATGAGATACGAGGATGTTTGAATAAGTTGGGGCCAAAAATTGTAGAACAGTATTATAACTTTCCCTTATTGTCCTTTATACTTTTCTAAAGATATTGAATAACACAGTACAATTCTTGGTTTTGGGACTTAATTATGGGAACTGCACTTGAAAGTAGCCTCAAAAAGAAGAAGTTCTGCAACATTCGTTTTGTTTTGTTTTGTTCGTTTTAGTCACTTTTGTTTGAAAAATATAAATACTATATGGTGGCGTATGATTATCATAAGTAATATTCCACGTAAATCATACGCCACGGAGTAGAACAGTTTTATTGTAACTGCAACAAAATAAACCCAATTCAAAATTCACTTAAATACTACTTGCGTACGCTGATGTATTAGACATCACTGGATGAAAGCTGTGCCATGTGGCTGCAGCCTTCTGCAAGAATACAGCAGGAATCAGCTAAAATGGGTCTAACGGTGAACGAGAACAAAAGGAACTATTAGTTTCAACGAACAAAGAATCTATTCAATTAGGACGTTGACAACTAAAATCTCGAAGGTAGGTGATTTTATCTACTTAGGCTCCACCATCAATAAAACAAACCAGTAAGAAAGTTAAGTCAGGAAAACCGACTTAAAAATACTCTCACCCTCAGTAAAAAATAAAATTGTCTAGTATATTGATATTATATAAAATGGGCGCAGTGGTACATTTGTATGGGAGGTACCAGAAGGGGCGTGGATAGACTTCCAGTTTTTTTCTCCTAAACTTTATCCTGTTATAGTTTTACTAAATACAGAATTTGTCACCAACCGCGTTGTGTGTATTGATATGTTATTCGATTTCTAAAATGGGCGGAGCGATACATTTGTATGGGAGGTACCAAAAGGGGTGAGGCTAGACCTCCAGTCATTCCTCCAAAACTTTATCCTGTTATAGCTTTACTAAATACAGAATTTGGACAAGATCGCGTTGGGTGTATTGATTACTCGATTTCGAAAGTGGGCTGATTCGTACATTTGTTATACATTTGCAATACCGTAAGTAGTTTAATGGAAATATTAACCTATGGAAAGTTTCAAAACAATTGGTTGTGTTTTTCGAAAGTTATCGTGCGTACCAGCCGGACAGACGGACATGGCTCAAGCGACTTAAAAAGTCATGAATCGAATTTGGTTCAAATAAACCTCTAAAGTGACTCTTTCTATGTGTTACTCTTTTGGGTCGTATCAAATGATATATACCCTCCTACCCATAGGGTGAGGGTATAATTACGTCAGTCTTGAAATCAGAAGAAGAATAGTCTTTGGTAATAGATGCTACTACCGACTTAGCAAGGATTTAGTGACAGAGTTCCCTCTCGTCGAACATAATCCTAGATATACCGGATATGGATCTACCTGCCTGGATGTATGGCGTAGAATCCAGTGTAATGATTGATCATGTATTTGATATCTATGAAGGCATCGTTTTCAACTTCGGCTAGCAAGTTTTTGATGCTTCATTGCACACAACCGATTCGCTGACAACGAATAAATTGTCTATGTCATTAATTTTTTTGATATCAAATATCGCTTTTGAAATTTCCAAATAAAATTCAAAGTTTTCGTTTGCTTATTGTTAAAATGTATTAAATGCAAACATTTATCAATGTAAAATAGTTGACATAATATCATATTTCCTATCTTACGCTATTTTCCTCACACACCTTTTATTCTATTTTTTTTAGAACACAATAAACTTTTCCCACTGTACTCTCTTCAAATTACCCTCGTAACATAAGAAAGTTCATTGTAGTGTGGAATTTGATGCGGTAAAGTATATTGGCTATTGTTTGCTTGTTGTTGCCGCTCTTCTGAGTGCCTTTATTACATTTGACTATGGCTTTGGTTTTAAAAAGTAGTCAGTGATGATCTCGAAACTGAAAACACAACTACACCAAAATTGGTTTCCTAGGACACAATGAATACGTGAGAGCTTCATGTACTTCGTCAGAGTAAGTTGCTGGGTTTATATATATGTATAGACAGGCGAAACCAAACACCTATACTAGTTTACACTTGTAAACAATGAACAATCGTGTGGTAACGTCGTGACATAAACCACAGGCACCAGTTTTCGGTGTCCAAGTTGAGGTCGGTGATTCCCAGTCATGAGGTTTATGTGAATATGTTATTTTACAAAAAGGTTTTTTTTTTGTTGTCTTTTTATGGCGGAATTTTATTATTTGAACTTTGCCTATTATGATACATAAATATTTAAAACAACAACATACACAGAAAAATACGTTAAAATCGCTTTTTCTGCAACGCTCACAATTTCCTTCTCGACAGCTTTTTGTTGTGGATTGAGTGGGAAATTGGATTTTATTGTATGTTTACTTAAAAATGTGCAATGTTGTTTTTGTTGAGAACTTTTTGACATATCGAGGAAATGTAAAAGCATTTGTTGAGGAATTTTAGCACTGGTCAATAAAATGTTACTTTGAAATTCATACATATGGTAATATATCAAACCTTTGCCAACATAAGACTCCGTTAAGAATTTCACATTTTTAAAATCCATTAGGAGTATACAATTATTACGTTCTCTAAAGAATTACATATTGTAAATATATTTATATCGCTTCTAATCGAATTAGTTTAATATCTGTAACGTTCAACCAGTTTTACTCAGGAAATAAATAATTTTATCAGTCGACCTAAACTATTATTAGATGAAATAATACCCATCATTTGTCAATTTTTTTATATTACACTAGCTGATTAGTGGAAGTTTGTTGCAATGAAATTTAAGTTCGACATCCAGCGCAGAAAAAAGTATTTAGATAAGTTAAGAACGGAACTATGTGTCTTTAATTTTTAGGGACCTTCAGTTTAACAACGATTCTTAAAGTCTGATTTCAATGAGCATTTCCGACATTGCGTATTGCTCGCCTAATTGCATCGTGCACAACTTGTGTCATGATTCGAAGCTAAGATTATATGCACATTAGTCTCTTGTTCTAACCATCTACCATGGTCGGTCACACAGATGATGGCTTTACAAATGAAATCACAGTTTTTGCAGCATTCTACATCACACTTTTTAAAATGTATCTATGTAGTCAAAGATAAAATATTCTCTGTTTCACTATAAAAGACCATGTGGCGTATGATTTACCGCTATGGAGTAATACGTATAAACATTGGTACAACAATTAATAACATACAACAAGTCAAGAATTTTATTCGTTTTCATTCAAATATTTTACCAATGCCAAATTGGAATGTTGTTTCCTGCTAGAGCTGCTTTCACGAAGATCTGCCGAAAGAGAAGAAATTCATACGAGTTTTATGCCAATACAGAAATGTAAAAACAGATAAAACTTATGTATGTTGGGATTTTAAACGTATTTTCATAGAAAACAAATGCAAAAGATTTATTGCTTTAATGTAATTGAAAGCTACAGAATACCAGATACCGGTAGTGTGGTTTGGTATTTTACCTGTCAAGAGTAAACAAAGAGCAGCTCAAAACAATGGAATGGAATGTGTTTGTTTGTTCACTCACATCACTTTAGTAGTAAAGAAAATTTACAGTTATATTTGTATGTAAAGATTATAAACATTCAGCGTAATTAAAAATAGCGTTTACATTACATCTATCGTGGAATGAAAAAAAATTGCCAAAGACAAATGAATTATACCAAGAATTTGAATAGCTGTAGACTGTTTTAAAGGTAGAGATATTTCTAAAAGAGTTTTGCAATTAAAATATTGCTTTTGTAGTATTTGTAGTTTTCGACCCAGTCTCGATTTTGATGGCTTTCGATATTTATGAAATTTAGCACTTGAATTCTCCTCGGTGTTGCCGTTATAATACCGATTGTTTTAGGTCGAAACGTCTTAATGTTCATGTTTACCAGTTGTCTAAAGTTGAAAACATAGCTGAGTTCATGTTGGAATAACTTTTGAACGCGACATCGGATTAACCCTTATCCTGTACTTTAAAAAAATTACGAATACTGTATTTATGGGTAAATTTTTCCCAATACATATTTATTTGAATATTTAAATTTTTTTAAATAGATCTACCGTTTTTAAGAGGAATTATGCTATTATAATGGTTTTTGCACACAAACATTGCACATTTGGAACATTATATGAGTATTTTGTACGTTTTGAATATTTGGGGTTTACATAGCAACGGTCGCTTGTAAGGTTGGTCTTTTGCAGTTCACTTGTTGTGGAAGGATTTAAACGCCTCCACGAAAAGCCCCACAATGAAATAACGCCCAGGAAATAACTCCCAATGAAATAAACCCCAAAAAATAGGAAATAACACCCAAAAACAGTGAACGAAATAACATCCAAAAATAAATGAAATAAACCCCAAAGCGATAACGAAACAACCCCCAAAAACCAACAGCTTTAAAAATGAAATAACCCCCGAATAAAAAATTATATATCACCCAAATTATACACGCTATTAAACAAGTCCCGAATTTTAAAAATTTGCTGGGTGTTATTTCATTGGAGATTATTTCATTATTTGAAAACCCCAAATGAGGAATGAAATAATTCCCAAAAATAAATGAAAAACCGCCCAAAAATGTATGAAAAAAAAATTGGGGAATATTTCATTTCTCGTTTGGGCGTTGTTTCATTGGGGGGCTTTTCGTGGAGCCAATTTAAACTGCGTGCGATTGGTTTAGCTGAATTGATGGTAGAAATATGATCTCGCTGAGATATTTAATGTTGGACAAGAGGCCTGCCTAATTCTTTCAAAAATATAGGCGTCAGAAATTATTTTTCATATTCCAGTCTTGATTTATTGAAGTATATAAATAATAAGTGTTATATTTTGTACTGTCCGACATCATGTGGAATAGGGTTGAGAGCCATCGATTAGATCTGCGGATGCAAGTGCAATTTCTGGCCGATTAATTTATCAATTCCTGACTTCGTCTCATGGCGTTAGTATGATATAATGTGCTTATTAAAATAACAAACCTATTTTGCTTGTGTACGAGAACAAATACAAAAATGGTTGTCATATTTTCTTTATCGAGAAGAATTGAGAAAAGTTTTCAGGTGTATTTTTCATGTCCAATTTTATTAGCATTTATATTGTTATTTTTTCGGACTGGAGAACCATAGTACGGTTTCGTTTGAGTAGTTAATTTCGAAATCCTTCGGATGTAAGCAAATTGTTGCATATAACTTTTCGACATTTCAAATCTTAATCGAAACTTATTACAAAACAATGCAAATATCTTCTTCCGGCTTTCAGTTAACAGCTTTATGTGTATGTATTTGCTTGCAACAACCATGTATAACTTATCTGAACGTCAAATAGAGCCCGGATTCTTAACCCATATTTGACGGGTTTAGCGAGTATATATTCTATGAAAGGGCTACGTTCACGGTATGTAACTAATTGTTCACCTACGGTCGTACTTTCGCCAGGAATAACACATTATTCTAAAATTTTCTTCCCAGCGATACCAAAAGTCACTTATAAGAGCTAATTTATCTCGCGCTTGTCTAAATTTCTGTCTGAATTTTTATCGAAAGGAGAACACGGAGTACATTCTGAATCGTTGCCTTTGATATTGGCCTGCCCTTCTTATCATCTCTCAATCTTACTAGCCGCACCACGAGATCGAAATACATACGAGCTTAGAGAAGAACGCACAAATTTGCTTTTGTTGAAATTTCGTCTACCAGAATCCAGTTTTCTTGAAAACTGAATGGATATAATAACTGTTGAAGAAATTCAAAGCTAATATATTTGACTTAGTTATGCCTAAATCGATATAAAAGTAAAACGTAGTTACAAATTTCGTTGATATTTGTATCGTTAAAATTCAATACTGGTTTCTGCTCACAGGCTTTCATTTTATTCCCTACAGGACCAGAGAATGAAGGAAGTCCTGTTGTATTACAGTTAAGGTGGGTAATGAGATGCCTGCACATGCTACTTGATGTCGATATTCGACTATTCTGTTTGGTCCGCTCCTATAACGGCACTGGTGTTACGTCTTTTGAACTCCGATACAATGTTTTTGATGCACATCTGAAGGAGTAGCTCTGTGTGATTGTGCGCTATTTAGGATGATAACAACCATATATTACGCTTGTCTTTTCATTCTTTTCATAGCGAGAGGCTGATGGCACAAGTAATACTATCACTAAGGCAGTAACAAATTTATCTTTGAGCAGTATGCAAGATCTTGGCGTACCGGGGATAAAAAGGACAAAAGTCTTGTTTCCAATGCACCTGAACAAATAAGTCGTTAATTTTTAGAGAAATTGAGCCTGTTTTAGGGACTTTATTATGTATTATAATCCAGTGCGCTTCGATATGGTTCGTCTTTTTGGTATTTGCGAAATACGGATGTGTGTTTTGGAGTGTGTGTGTGTGTGTTAGCATAGTACTTACCGTTATTTTCAGACGTGCTATCGGCGGTGATTTCAAAGTTCCTCTCAGAAGTTATATGCCGAAAAGGCGTAATTTTCTTATTTTATTGTTCTATGAATATTTGTCTGTTGTGTGTATTCTAAATTTAAAATCACAACACAAAGTCATCAACATCTTAGTACGCAATGTCTGATTTGTACGATTATGCAATATTACCGTAAAACCTTTTTAATTTCCCGTAAAATGTATGTTAAACATTTCTCCGTTTACTTCTGGCTCTTTACCAGTTTGACGCTAATTAAACGGCTACATCTCGTCACGTTCACAGATCATACTTTATATACGTTAATTAAAGCAACGGTTTTACGAATTCCCAACCAAAACAGAAAATAACAAATTCGATGTGCTTGCATACCTCTGTATGCTTATTACGTTTCGCTCTCATCCCGTTGACGTTGTTTGGCCATAAAATTACCAAGAACTTATAAGGAAATAATTCCTATGCTTGTTTGCATAATTAATGAATGCACCCTTGGCACGGTGGTTGAGAACATCACGCGAACGTGTGTGAGTTCACTTCAATGGTTTCCAGATTGTTTCCATGCAAAATGGCAATGATTTGATTGTGCGCTTCGATATGGTTCGTCTTTTTGGTATTTGCGAAATACGGATGTGTGTTTTGGAGTGTGTGTGTGTGTGTGTTAGCATAGTACTTACCGTTATTTTCAGACGTGCTATCGGCGGTGATTCCAAAGTTTCCAATATCGCTGTGGCGCTATTATAATTCCCCACCAACAGGCAGTATTGTGCAACACCACTCCAAAGTTCAACACATTTACTGCGATCATGTATGCCAATGCACTGAAATATTGAAGAAGAAAACAAACAAATGGAAAATTAGCACATGAGAATGTATTGTAAGGCAGCAGAGAAGCAACAAAACGTGTTTTTTTAAAAGGCTATAGAATTAACTGTACTTTGTATGGGACACCTATGGTGTGGTAACCTAATTTAAAGATGAGGAAATATTTATAGCTCCTTTATTAATCAAAAGTACCTTAAACTTAATCGTTTTAAAATTGATTACCCACTTTGATAATATGCAATATTATGGCCAAGGTAAGGTACTCAAGCCATTTCGATGCTCTTAAGAAGTTGTTGGGAATGACTCCCAGCATGTTGTTATTCATAAGAGTCCTATGATCAGACTTTTATATCTTAGGTCACCAAAATCAGGGCAGTTATATAGATGATGCTTGTATATGAAATACTCGCACTAATTTTAATATGCAACTCTAAAAGGACCCACTGGGAAATGATGGGTAAGGCACGAGGATATCACCCAGGTGACATGGTTTTGAGACCTGCCGGACTCCACAACCGCTGCACCTTAATGCTTCTGACCACGTCAATGTCAGTGTACAGTTCGTACAGCTCAAGGTTCATTCGACGTCGAATGACCGATGATATCTACGTCATCAGGGTACGCGTGTAGCATTTGGCTTTTGTTGAATATCGTGCCACTCCTGATTACTGCAGCTTTCCTAATTATCATATCCATTGATCCATGTTGAAGAGACCACACGATATGCCGTCACCTTGTTTTAGACCTCGTCTGGTATATAATGGCTCCGTAAGGTCCTTGCCAATCTTCACGAAGACTTCGTGTCAGTAAGCGTCATTCCGCAGGGGCGAATCAGATTCGCTGGAATACCAAACTGAGCCATGGCTTCGAGTAATTTCTGTCGTATCGGGCGGCTTTATAGTGGACGAAAAGATGGTACGTGTCGATCGATTTCTCTTGGGTCTTTTCAAGGATTGGCCGGTGTGAATATCTGGTCAGTTGTTGATTTACCAGGTCTAAAGCCACACTGATAAGATCCGATCAGGTTGGTAACACACGCTTAGATTCCAATCATCGGGCATCCACTCATTAAGCCTTATAGCAGCACACTCTGCGTATCTGTAATCAGATTTCCATCCATGTCCTTACAGGAGGGGAGCCTATTAGCGTAGCCTTTTG
This sequence comes from Muscina levida, assembly GCA_964034835.1. Classification (NCBI taxonomy): domain Eukaryota; kingdom Metazoa; phylum Arthropoda; class Insecta; order Diptera; family Muscidae; genus Muscina; species Muscina levida. The sequence goes on along the minus strand of OZ035881.1, from coordinate 111,408,237 downwards.
CTTTTACTTTCTAATTAAAAATTCGGGCTTTACCTCTATCCTTGTATCGTTCCTCTGTTCCTTCATCTGACGTTTTTTTCGCTTAGATTTCAGTCTCTCCTGTTTTACTGTCTCCTTGTACCGCTCCCTAACAGCACGGGTGACAATTGGCTGTAGCGTTACCCAATAAGCAGCATCATTGTGCCAGGATTCGTCTGAGTGCCCTTTTTCATATTCTAGCACGGTTGTTGCGGCGGATATGCTGCCACTGTGTATCGGAAACGTCAGAAGTAGAGGCGTTGTTTTGTAGTAGTTGGGAAAGCTGGTTGAAGGAGGTAGTGGCTATCTCTGGTGTATGAAGCTTCGCGATGTCCAGCATTATTTGTGTTTGTTTACGTGCTTTGGGTGGTTCTTGTGCGTACCTTGGCTGCAACCAGGTAATGATACGAGCCAATACTAGCACCACGGATCACACGCAAGTCCATGACACCAGAAGCAAGCCTGCCATCAATTACCACATGATCAATATGATTTTTGGTGTTTTATCGGGGGAAAGCCAAGTTACCTTGTGGATATCTTTGTTCTGAAATCTGATTCCACTCACTACCATGTTCCTTCCCACTGCGAAGCTAACCAGCCTAAACCCGTTGTCGATCGTGTCGTTGCGTAGGCTGAATATACTGATCGATGTACCAAGAACATCTTCCCTTCCGATTTTTGCATTAAAGGCTGTCCTGTGTTTCCTCTAGGAGCTCGTTTAATGCATATTTAATCTCATCGTCTTTATCTTCCGTCGGGGCATGAGCACAAATCAACTTGATGAAGAAATATTTCGCCTTAATGCGGATTGTGGCTATTCGATCACTAACAAGATGTCTTAGTCTCTCGCCAACTTCAAATCCACATACAAATTCGTGCTTTTCGGCATGGCAGCTGTAATAGATGTCGCAATTTTAACGTCGCGAGCATTCTTCTCCTGACCATCTTATCTCCTGGATGGCGGCGATGTCAGCCTTATATTTTTTGGGGAGATTGGGGACGTCCTTCCGGACGTTCCAGGTGCATATCCTTAAATCGTGGTCCTTATTACATTTGTTACTTTTTCTTTCTCGTGTTTTTTTATAGCCAGTAAAGGACCTGAAGGCGAGTGGCTATCCTAACCATAAGGGTTGGTCGCTCACTATCTGCAGCTATTTATGATAAAAAAAACACCAACAACGTAGTCCAGGTGCCACCACGAAGGAGGTTGTGAGTCGGCTTGAGATGCAACATTCACTTTACATCCCCAACGGCACCCAAGTTTGTCCGTATTTATCTTGTAAAAACATCGTCAAATAAGAAGAATCTCATTAAATCTGTGGGTGCCTACAGGCCTTTAGTGAAATTTGCAGGCTGAAAAAAACCATTGGTCATATACAATTTATTATATGCCTTAAATGAATCGTTGACATCAATATCTTTTGATCAAAAAAACATCTGGGAAACGACAAAATTTATTATATTAATTGCTGCAATCGAACATTATTGTTTTTAAGGTAAACATATGTTAAGTTTTACTATGAGACGATAGGAAAAATTTGGAAGCAAAGCTGCTGAAACTAATAGTGAAAAGTTTTCTTTAAGCTGGTAAAGTCATGCACCTGGCTAAATGCCGTAGCCCAACACGCTCAAGCTGCGACAGAGATAAAACTAAATAGCAGTTTACATCACCTCAATATACTGTTATCCATTTAAAGGCAATTCCGGCATACTCATCATGTTCACAGACGAACTATTTGAACTCTTCGAAACTCATTAATCTAAAATGTTTCCCCCAAACACACAAATAACTTATTACTATCTTTACCTTCACCATTTGTAAAAATTGTGATAAAACGGGGTTTTATCATACCACATGAATGAGGTATGAGATGCTTCTCGCATTGTTGTGAATTAGCACGCTTTCTATTTTATATACGCAACAAACGGCACCTACTTGTTTGTCGACGAATGCGAATGTAACTGTTTGAGAAGCTTTTACTAGACATGCCGATTAACTCGACACATATACTGCGAAGTTGCTGTCGACAACATCAAGGGGGTCGGCAATGAAAGAAAAAACATTTTTTATATGATTGGAGCCAGGAGTTGAACCTGGGATCTCTCGCATGGTAGTCTCGTGTTCTAACCATCATGCCATGGTGATAAAACTGGATGTTTGGACTTCAACTATATTTTATTTAACATTGTACCGCAAAAAGCGGAGTTATTTTTCACAATTTATACAATATGAACTAATATAGACTAACTAATACAAAATAAATGTCTGCAAGCAGATATCTGGAAATATGCCTTTATGACCTCTGATAAAATACTGTCCTTCCATTTTGAGTGTTTGAGCAAGTGCTATAAATATATTGCAAACTATGCAATATTCACATATGCACTTCCTTGCTTTAAATATCATTTGAAGTGCTGTAATAGGTATTTAATGCAATGCAAATGGGAGCACAACTCCCAGCAATGTTGTCATCACATCACCGCTTGAAAGTCTGATGATCGTTATTACTAGTAGATATTTATGTACCCTAAACATATACATATACGTATGTAACGGTTGTGGTTTGATGTTGATATTGGACAGGAGAATAGAATAGAGTAGAATACTATTCCACCAGTGATACAACCAAACCACAATCAACGTACAGGACCACAACATTTCGGTTACCATTTCAAAGTATCCCCACTGTCACTCACCCCCCTCCCCCTCTGTGAGGTGTACTGACAGACCGTCAGATGAGTTTGCCAGTGCGAGCACTTCAAATTGGTAACTAAACCCACAAGTTGTTATGGAGAATGGATGCATTCATGCGTCATTTTATTTTATGTTCATTCGAGTTAATAATTTGACCACATATTAGGTAATATTTCAACTAGGATAAACCAATTTACTACAATAAATGTGAAGCTCTTGGTAAAATGTAATCGAATTTATGCATCACATAAATTGGACGCTTTAGTTGGCTGGCAAAAAAATTGTGTTGTTGCCTCACTTTGTACCCACACACAGCACACATTTGACGTTAACTGGTTGTCAGTGAGAGGGGGGGAGGGGGCACCCATCAAATATCGGAATTTTGTGAAATTGTATAGTTAGTAAATGAGATTACGGGCACGGTCGTGGCAAAGGTTACTCTGGGGGTAAGTAAAGATACAAACTGGATAAGTGATGGACGTTCAAGGTGTTTGACGTAGAATGTTTCATAGCGTAGAGATTGACAGGCAATGTCAGCAGTGTAAATGCATTGATGAAGGTAACTCGAAATGCAGAGGATATTTATTTAGAAAATGTATCGGTAATTGGTTTTTGCCCCAATAGATTTCAATGGTGTTAATGTTTTCGACGGCAGTGAGTGTTGGCGTATAATGACATAGTCTATTTTAGCATAGTCTGAAGGTCGTAAACGTCGGATAGGTATGAGGTCGTATATCTTCTGTTACGAAATACTCACACTAGTGAGTAAATTAGCTCAGCACAGGTAAATTAAGACAACAACATTTTATGGAAGCGGGTATTATTCTTTCGAGCTGTCTAAGGACCAACAGCTATGGTTATGACTTCAAGGTTTTGTACAGAATTGTGTTGTCTATGGTATAGCTTGGTCACTTACTGACAGTGTGATTCATCACCTCCTAATCCAAACGGATATATATAGGATGATGAAAGGTTATGAGTAGGTGGTCCTTCTAATCATCGAGTAGACGTCTAGCATTTTTCCTTTAAAGTGTGAGAGCAGCACAAAGTGACTTTTAGACTAGTAAGGTGATTATTTTCGGCAATGCCGAAGCTCAGATACCCTGCACCATTTGTAAAAAGGTGATAAAATTGGTTATTTCCACTAGAACTATGTTTAATTAAACTTTGTACCACAAAACAGGGGAATTGGAGAGTGGTGGACGTTACTTTTAGCTTTATACATCCATTTTTTATACCATCACTCTTAGGGATGAGGGTATATATCATTTGATACGACCCAAAAGTGAAACACATAGGAGGAGTGACTTTAGACCCTAGGTTTCTTTAAACCAAATTCGATTCATGACTTTTTAAGTCGTTTGAGCCATGTCCGTCTGTCTGTCTGTTGTCCGGCTGGTTCGCACGATAACTTTCGAAAGACGCAACCAAATGTTTTGAAATTTTGCACGAGTTAATATTTCCCCAAAACTACTTACGGTATTGAAAATGGGCTACATGGCCACGCCCCTTCTGGTACCTTCCATACAAATGTACAATTCCGCCCGCTTTAGAAATATAGTAATAATATCAATACATCGAACTCAATCATTCCCAAATTCTATATTTAGTAATGCTCTAACAGGATAAAGTTTTGGAAAAAAATTTAAAGTCTAGCCACGCCCCTTCTGGTACCTCCAATACAAATGTACAACTCCGCCTATTTTAGAGATGGAGTTATAATATCAATGCACTCAACACGATCGTGCCCAAATTATGCATTTTGTTAAGTTATAACAGGATAAAGTTTTGGAAAAAATATTGGAAGTAATATCAATAAATCAAAGGCGATCGTACCCAAATTCTTTATTTTAGTAAAGCTATAGCAGGATACAGTTTTTGAGAAAAAAACTGGATGTCTATCTACGCCCCATCTCGTACCTCCCATACACATCTGGTACCGCCTACTTTAGAAATCGATTAATATTATTAATAGAACTAACGCGATCGTGCCCAAATTCTGTATTTAGTAAAGTTCAAGCAGGATACAGTTTTCGAGAGAAAAACTGGAAGTCTAGACGCGCCCCTTCTGGTACCTCCCATACAAATGTACCACTCCGCCCACTTTAGAAATCGAGTAATAATATCAATATAACAGACATTTTTTTGTCTTACTGAGGGTGATGGTATATGTAAGTCGGGTTGCCCGACTGAAACTTTCTTACTGGTTTTATCAACAATTATTTTTCTGAAACGTTTCACTAGAGAACACAAGCTTGCATACCAAATTTCTGCATGAAAGCTCATAAACTACAGGGACATACACCCCCAAAAAGGGGGAGTATGTATGGGAGGTGGGAGAAGTATTCGTCCGATCTTGCTTATCTTACAACGTAAGCTTCTATTATGGGATAAAAGTTGGAATATCAAATTTCAGCACGATATTTCCTATCCTACGGCTGTAATCGCGGGGGAAGTTATGCGGACACCCCAAAAAGGGGAGTTTGTAAAGGAGGTGGGGGTAGTTTTTGACCAACCTTGCTCATCTTAGAAAGTAGCCTCCACTTAGAAAATAGAATATTGCGTACAAAATGTCAGCTATATACCTCTTTAAATACGACAGCAATTGCAGGGACAGACCCCAAAAAGTATGGGAGGTGAGAGTAGCCTTAAATTACTGCTGTAATCGCGGGGACTGACATACGGACACCCCAAAAGATGGGGGGGGGGTAGGGTTGCTTGCATACAAAATTTCAGCTTGATAGCCCTTAAACTACGGCTGTAATCGCAGGGACAGACCCCAAAAAGGAGAAGTTTGTACAGTAGTTGGGAGTAATTTTTGACCGATCGGGCTCATCGTGTAACTTAAACTCCGCTAGAAGCTTGCATTCCAAATTTCAGTTTGATATCTCTTAAACTACGTCTGTAATCGCGGGGACGGACATACTTCTTCTTCTTCTTTAATGGCAGCAACAACAACAAATTTATCTATCAGTAGCCGCAGAAAACTATTCCAATCTATCAGTAGCCGTATAAAAGTATTCCAAACGCCTCGGTTTTCTGCGCTCCGTAAATAGTTCGTCACACCAAGCTTAGTTAACAGCTCTTTCACCTGGTCCATCCATCGGAGTTTTGGTCGCCCTCTCCTGCGCCGCCCATCATGTTTATTGCCGAAGTCTTTTCGAGCCGGAGCGTTTTCGTCCATTTCTACATCGTGTCCAAGCCAGCTCATTCGGTCTATTTCAACACGCTTGACTACGCTAACAACCCGCAGTCCACGGTCAATGATATGTCATCGGCATACGCGAGGAACGTGTGGCTTTTATTTAAGATGGTGCCATTTGGGATTACTGATGCGTTCCGCATAGTTATCTCCATTATGATGTTAAAGAGATCGCATGACAGACTCCTTGGTAGGAAATGGCTAAGTCAGATTGCTGCCTATTTTAGCTGAAGACTTCATGTCAGTCAGTGTCATCCCGCAAAGTCATATCAGCTTCGAGGGGATAGCAAACTCAGCCATATTATCTAATAATTTCTGTCGTATCGGACTGTCGAATGCAGCTTTGTAATCGATAAACACATGGTAGGTATCTTTCTGCATTTCTGGGTCTTCTCCAGGATTTGTCGTAGTGTGAATATCTGGTCGGTTGTGGTTTTACTACATCTAAAGCCACACTGATAAGGTACAATCAGGTTCGCAAGGATGGACTTAAGTAAGCGATGGGTAAAATGCTAATCCCGCGATAGTTGGTATACACACTTGGATCGCCTTTCTTAAAAGCACAGGACATAGAACACTGAGATTCTAATCATCGGGCTTACATTCCTTGCTTCCGGCTTTAAAAAGCTGTGCCGACAGTCCATCAGCCCTTGCAGCTTTATTATTTTTAAGGCGTGCAATAGCAGTGCTGATCTCGTTTTGGCTCGGTGGTGTACAATCAACTTCGTCGTCGATGGCGTGATTTTGTCACGGGAATGTGAAGATAATGAGAAGAGAACGAATGTGTTTTCTCCATATTTGCAGCACACTCTGAGTGTCGGTTACCAGATGTACATCTCTGTTCTTACAGGTGGTGGATTCCTGTTCCAAAACCTTTGCCCTTTACCTTTTGGTAGAACTTTCGGGCTTCACCTCTATCCCTATAACTTTCGATATCCTGGTTCGCTCTTCTTTTCCACAGACGCTTTTGCCGTCTGAAGAGGCGTGTCATCTCCCTCTACTTCTCATTACAACGCTCCGTCCCAGCACGTGTTGTCATTGGCTGCAGTTTTGCCCTGTATGCAGCATCCATTTCCTCAAACATTTCCCGGCATTTATCATTGTACCAGGGCTTGTATGTGCGTGGTTTTCATAATCCAGTATGGTCGTTGCGGCAGTGGTCACAGAATTTGCAATATGCTGCCACTGGGTGGTTTGTTTAAAGTAGCTGAGAGAGTTGGTTGGAATAGACATCGGCTATCTCGGTGGTATGTAGCTTTGTGATGTCTAGTTTCCTTTTCAGTTGGTTACGAGCGTTTTTAGCACTGCTTAATCGCATGCGCACCTTGGCTGCAACTAGGTGGTGATCTGAGTCATACGCATGTCCATAACGCTTTAGACAAGCCTTCCATCGATTACCTCGTGTTCTATCGGGTTTCTTGTATTTTGATCAGGTGGTATTCAAGTTGCCTTGTGGATATATTTATGTGAGAATCTGGTTCCACTCATTACCATGTTTCTTGCTGACGTGAAACTAACGTTAGAATCTGTTATCGGAGATGTTCTTGTGTAGACCGAATTTTCCAACTGCTCAACCAAGAGCAACCTTCCTATTTGAACATTAAAATCTGCAAGACCAATTTGAAAGTCATGTGCAGGGCAGCGATCATATATTTAATCCAGGCACTTTGTCTTCCATCGGGGCGTGTACACAAATCAGCGTAATGGGAAAATATTTCGCCTTGAAGCGAATAGTGTCTATTCCGTCACTTACAGGGTTAAACCGCGTGACCAGATCCAAATTCGTGTCTTTCTGCATGGTACTTACAAAAGATGTCACAGTTCTTCCTTCGTGTGCAGCCTTGTCCCGTCCTTTGCATTTCCTGTATGGCGGTGATGTCAGACTTGTATTTGTCGAGGACATCCGCCAGTTGGATAAAGGCTCCACCTCTGTATAGAGTTCGGACATTCCAGGTGCATATCCGTAAATCATGGTCCTTATAAGGTTTGCGGGGGTCGTCAACATTTGGGGGTTCTTGTATCTTCTTTTCTTGGGTTTGTTTAAGGAATATAAGGCCACCGCGCCCGATAATAGTTTCTTGGTGTTACCAAACCCACTTAGAGAGCCTTTGTGTTGAGCTTTAGTAACTTCTGTTACCTACTTCCTAAGACGCATCGGTGTTAGCATGCCATTACGTTACTAAACATTGCGCCTTCTCATATTTGCCACTACTGAACGGATGTTTAATGGCATTGCCCGGGGAATACGTGATCTCTCGGACGTTGTGAGCTGCTTGGGGACCCTTGTGCACAGACTTATAGCAAGTTTGCACACAATACTTTCTTTCTTTTATGAGGTACTTTTTGGCCGTAACTTTGATGTAATATTTTTTGTTAATCTTAAATTTAACCATTGTTACTATTTTGTTTAAATAAAGAGAGTAGCCTTTTACATTGTCTATACAATGACAATTTTACAACATTGAAAACAAGTGTTAAATTTGCATCTAATATAAGATGCAAGATGACTATTTAATGTTTTAAGCCACAAAAATAGCTTAAGACGTTATAATAAACACATTAGTTACAATGAAGTCTTTATGGAGTTATATGCAAAGAAATTCCCTTGAAGTTTGAAACTTCTGGCTCATTATGAAAAACCCTAAAATATTTTTGACTGTTTAGTTATACATCTAACTTACTTTTTATTATATTTAGCTTAAACTAATTTAATTATCACATTTTTCGTTTTGTTTGTAGAAAATATGCCCGGTATAAATAAATAATTCCAGTATTTTTTTTTCATACCTTACTGCTTTAACAGCAGGACACGTTGAGGCAACAGTTTTAATTAAAGAAACATATGCGCATTAAAATAACAGAATCTAGCATCAACAGTGCTGCCAAACAATTTGTCCTAGGTCTAAAATCATGTCAAAAATTATTTAGAAACTTTCAGGTACCGGATGTTAACACTCTCATGCTGACACGTAGAATAAGTTGTACTCGTAAAGCATACGTGTTTTTAGGCAGGACTCTCGACTCTTTCGTGTGAGTGCAGCCATTCATTGAAGGAACTAGTGTGTGTATGTGTGTGTTGATTAACCAAGAGGTAGAAAAAATGTCACAACCAGCATGAAAGTTTTTACTGTTTTTCTGCTTGGTTGTAGTTGTATCCATTGATAAATATTACATAACCGAAAAGAAACTGACAAGAATTCATGATGAGTATGGACATTCGTTGACTGTGTGTGTCCTGTGATTCCCTTCTTTTATTTTTTTGTGGAAAAGCCAACTTGCCAAAGGTAGTCATTGGGGGAAAAGCGGAGTGCTCGATGGTGGAGAATCTCAAAGATACGTAAGTTCATTTGTTATTAAAATTCAATGGGATGCATAAATGACAGAGATTTTTTGTACATTAAGAATAAATTAACAATCTTGTAACTTTATAAAAGCACAACAGGAAGTTGTGACACATATTCACAGTGAATTGTGTGTGTGTGCGTGTGTGTGTGTGCTAGGTAGTGTCTTTTACGAGCACACAGTGGCTAAGAGTGGCTGTAGTTATTCGGTAAAAGTTTGGTGTAAAAATTTTTCCTGAAAAAAAAGCTTTTATAGAATGTTACCTGTAAGAGATTTACGTGGCATAAGAGTATAGAGTAGAAGACTTGTATGTTAAAGCTGGTTTATAGTAGCTATACAAATGTACAGGGTCTTTGAAGGTTTTGTACTCAAGTTAATTTGAGCGAACTTTTTCTTTATTCAAGCAAAGTTAATTAATCTATATGTGGGAAATGAAGGATATGGTAATGAATATGCTTAAGAAATTATATTTTAGACCTAGAGAGCTAAAATTTGGTACACAGATAGACTCAGCAGGACTGCTTGAAATTTGCAGAATTTGTGGCAGACCATATCCTCTAAACTTTCCACCATTCGTAATCCATTGGGTTTAAATTGGGTCTTGTTGAGGGCCATTCTTCAGACATAATGAAAGCTGGAAATTAGTTTTGAAGACAGGTCTGTGTCATTTTAGCTCTATGAAACTTGCTACAAGGACCACCGCTGGCTTTTAAATGGGGAATGGGTAGACGGCTTGACAACAAGTTTCAAAAATTTTTTTTTTTGGAAACTTTAACTGACGTTTTTATCATTTGTTCAAAAAAACGCAAATGAGAGACACCATTGAAGCTGGATGATGATCCTTTAAAAAAGGTGGGATAAGTTTACATGATCGTGCATACACCCTATCACTTTTTTTTGTTATATTTTTCCTCCACTGTAAAAATGTTGGTATCTGTAAACAAGGTTTTTCTGTGCAAGTTATCAGCGTGCTTCACAGAAAGACGTTTGTAATTTCCTGTTCTATTTTTTGGTAAGCTGCAGTCAACAAATGTCCTGTACGTCGTCCGAAAGCACCAAGTTCCAAGTCTTTATTAAAAATATGACTTCATATCACGCACCATGATTTTTTGGTTTCTAGCGGATTTCCTTTATCTGACCACTCCATGGTGAAACCTGATGTAATTTTGATTTCCGTAACAGTCTAACGCCATAGTGGCTGGCTTTTATAAACCATGCAGTAATCACGGGACGACTCGACTCTTTAGGTGAAAAAAACGAGAACTGAAGGAGAGGAATAATGTGTGCATTAAAGAATACAGGAACAGAGGTGAAGCCCGAAAATTGTACCAGAAGATAAATGGTAGGGTACATGGAACAGGTCTACCCTCCTGTAAAGACATGGATGGTCATCTCGGGTTCGAACATTGACTAAGATCACTTCCTTACCGCAGTTAAGGTACGCACAAGGCCAAACATGGCGAAAAACGTACGTAACCAGGCCCAACGAAAGCTGGACATCGGTAAACTGGGGACTACAGTGGTAGCGGACGCCTACTCCATCCACATAACTCAACTGCTAAGGAATGCTCCAACCCCCGATAATATTACATCGCAGTGGCAATATATAGCCGACTCCATAAAACGAACTGCGAGAAACGTACTTGGGTACTCAAAGCCGTCTCAAGAAGATGCCTGGTACGATGATGAATGTCGCATACAGGTCGAAACTGCAGCCAATGACAACGCGAGCTGTTCGTGAAAAGCACAGGGAGAAGAGACGAGAGGCAACTTGTTTTTTAGACGGAAAAAGAAGAAGCTGAAGAAGAGACAGGATGAGTGCACAGAGTTGCTCCGAAGTAGAGGAAAGCCCGAAAATTCTACCAGAGATATAAGGCGAGAATGCGTGCAGCTAGTGACGGACCCGGATAATGTTCTGAAGATATGGAAAGATCATTTCAGGAATTTACTGGATACGGACACCACAGCAGAGAGACCGCTCCAACCCATGACGATGGTATTAACTGTCCAGAGCGTGATACGTGTAGCAATATCCCGCCTTAAAAACATCAAAGCGGCTGGAGCCGATGGTCTCCCTGCTGAATTGTTTAAAACAGGCGGAAAGGAGCTGATTTGGAGAAAGCATCAGCTCATGGAGAACATCTGGCTAGAGGAAAGCAAGCCCGGAGATTGGAGTCTCAGACTGTGTTGTCCTATATACAAGAAAGGAAATCGTAGTGAATTAAGAATTACCATGGAATAAGCCTATTACCAATTGTGTACAAGGTCCTTTCAAGCATATTATGTGAACGTCTAATGCCAATTGTAGAAAAACTAATTGGACCATATCGGTGCGGCTTTAGACGTGGAAAATCTACGACGGATCAAATATTCACCTTACCACAGTACCTGCAAAAAACTCATGAAAAGCAGATTGACACCTACCACCTCTTTGTCGACTACAAAGCTGCCTTTGACTCTCCAATAAAAAATATGATATTCCAGCAAAGCTGATTCGACTTTGCAGATGTACCTTGGAAAACACCAAATCCTCGGTTAAAATTGGTAGGGATCATTTTAAACAATTCAACATGGAAAGAGGTCTCAGGCAGGGTGATAGCATGTCCTGTACACTATATATATAACATAGTTATGGAGAAGGTGATGAGAAAAGCTGATTTTAACATGTCTGGCAACACATTCCGCAAGAGCCACATGCCACTAGCCTATGCCGATGATATAGACATCATTGGCCGAAATCTGCGGGATGTTACTGCAGTTTTCTCAACACTAGACAAGGAGTAGGCAAAATGGGTTTAGCGGTCAACGAAGACAAGACAAAAATAATGATTTCGACAAACAAAGAGTCCTCCCGATGGGGACGCACTGTCAATGTGGAATATTATGAATTATGAATTTACCTACCTCAACCATCTTACCATCAACAAGAAAAATAATGTCAGCCAAAATTTCAAGCGGATAATAGTGCCCGCCAATAGATGTTTTTACGGACTTCGGCAGCACTTTAGTCACACTACCTTATCTCTAGATACGAATAAACAGCTGTACCAGGTGCTAATCTTACCTGTTCTATTGAATGCTGCCTACTCGTAGGTGCTTACGAGAACGGACATTGAAATTATTACTTTTCTTTTTTGCCAAATAAAACAAAGTGGCTCAAGATTAACTGTTCTTAATTTACGATATTTTATTGCGACTAAATCTAAATTACATATATTCTAAAACTACGATAGTGTATGTGTGTTAGTGCAGTCTGTATGTATCCAAGTTCCCGTTGGAAAAATGCGTCTAAGGTCACCACAGACCTACAATTTTGACATTTAAAACGGATTTATTGATAGAATTAAACAAAGTATGGGAACTAAAGACAAAACAAAGTGTGGGAACTAGATTTTGCACAAATTTAACACACATACACTACAACATACAATACCTGGTAGTATTTGAGAGAAAAGTACTTCGAAAAATATATGGACCTATCTATGTCGGCGGCGAGTTTCGGCATAGAATGAACCATGAGCTGAAAGAGTCAGTATCCAACGACGACGATGTCTGTTCCATGTTGCCAGGATGGATGTAAATACTCCAGCGAGAAAGGTGTTTGAAGGCGAACCAGAAAGACGCGCAGAGCAGGGAGACCCAAACTTCGTTGGAAGGACCAAGTGCTTGGCTTCAGGCCTCAAATTTATGAACCGCCTTCGTAAGTTGTAATGTACCACTTAAGTAAGTAAGTTACTTAGTCCAAAGTAGCATGGGTTGTTCTTCTTTTAATCTCAAAACTGAAGTCGTTTGTTTTGTTTATGGCGGTTCCGAAGTAGACAATCTCACTGACTACTTCAAAGTTGCAGTATTCAACTTTCACTGTCTGCCCCAGTCTTCTTGACGTCTTGTGCGTTGATACCATCAACTTTGTTTTAACTGCGTTTTCTGCCAGACCCATTTTCGCAGATTCTTTCTCGATTTTATCAAAGGTTACAATTCCGCTCGCAATGTCCGACGCATGAAGTCAATAAAGTTAGCATAAGCGAGTAACATGTGTGTTTGGTGTATAGTGTGCCAGTTCTGATTCGGGTCTCGTATGACCTTTTCCAACAGGTTGTTAAAAAGATCGCACGATAGTCGGACTTCCTGTCTGAAACCTCGTTGGGTACTGAATGAAGATCGTGTGTCAGTTAATGTCAGTTAAAGAGTGGGGGCTGTCAAAAGTATACTTGTAATCAATAAATAGGTGGTGAAGTTACAATCATCCGTTTGAGCATACAACATTTTAAAAAAAGAAAGTCGTAACATGATTTCTTTCATATTTTCTCTCGCCTTGATCCTGATTACCTTGCTTCAATTACACATTTCCCCTAAACTTAAGTGAGTGTTGTACAAATATTAGTATTCCTAACCACTATGCAGAAAATTTACCAGTCAAGCACCACACACTCACACAAATGCTGACCGATATTTACCGCTGTCTGTGTCAGTATCCAATTTTTCGTAACACATATTGAAAAAAATAAAGAAAAACAAGTATGAAGCATAAAAGAGAATTGCTGATTACACAATGCAACAAATTTTTGAACCCGGCTTCTAAATAGTTGATCCTTATGTAAAATTTCACGCTGAATTCAAATCTGCTCTCAGATATGTGGAAAGTAGAACAGTTTTTGAGATATGGTCAAATTTCCGTTTTTAGTGTTTTGAAAAAAGATAGGTCTAATAAAATTCCATTTTCTCTGGCTTTAATTCACCGATTTTACTGAACTGTGACAAAAATAAAAGATAATAAAATTATTTCTTAAAAAAGCGATAGTTGATTAAAATCCAATCATTAATGATGAAGTTATAGCACCTCAAAGTTGGATTTTTGTAAAAATTTTAATGATTTTTCAAGTTTTCGCTGCCTTTAATAAAGTTTTTTTCTGTGTTTCCGTAAAAACTTCCCGGTTTCAGAATATTACATGATAGAATAATATGTTACAAAAAATTTTTGCCCTTGGTCATCAAAATCGGATAAAAAATACTTCCGCATTTGCAGCATTTGGCGAAATAACCCAATTTTTTTTTTAAATATTCCTATATGACTTGTTTAACAAAAAACTTGAGTTATATTTCGGAGGGCAAGCAAAACAACAATTACTACTACGCTCAAGAAGAGGTATCTGTACTTAATTGTGAATGCAGCGTTTATTTTTCAACCGATTTTGATGACCAAGGGCAAAAAATTTTTGTAACATATTTTTCTATCATATAATAGTCTGAAACCGGAGAAATTTTTATCGAAACACGGAAAAAAACTTAATTAAAGGCAGCGAAAACTTGAAAAATCATTAAAATTTTTACAAAAGTCAAACTTTGAAGTGGCATAACTTCGTCATTAATGATTGGATTTTAATCAACTATCGTTTTTATAAGAAATAATTGTATTATCTTTTATTTTTGTCACAGTTCAGTAAAATCGGTGAATTAAAGCCAGAGAAAATGGCATTTTATTAGACCTATCTTTTTTCAAAACACTAAAAACGGAAATTTGACCATATCTCAAAATCTGTTCTACTTTCCACATATCTGAGAGCAGATTTGAATTCAGCGTGAAATTTAACATTAAAATGTATTATTAAATGTCCCGGATACAGAAACTTTTGAAATTTTGTGACATAGTGTTATTTTACTCATACTATACGATGGAAAAAGAAGAAGACGACGACGACAATGATGTCCGTAATGATGACGTTGATGTTGGTGTAGACGATTCTATTGCTGATGTGGGTATTCGTGTGTGAATACCGGAATAAATGAATCTCAGTCTCAGTGTTTTAAATGCATCTTATTTGCATATGTTTCTTTGTGTTATTCCTTGGAATAAAAAATTAAAAAAAAAACATAAAGCGTAGAAATTCAAATATAACATGTGGCATATTGTAGATGTAAAACTATTTAGCAAAAATTAAATTCAACAAATATTTTAGATTTGTTAAAACTGCAAGAAAACTTTAAAATTAAGAAAATTTAGATTAGAGCTAGTACAGATTTAGAATGTGATATAGATGATGTGATAAAATATATATATAGATTTATATATAAATGTTATACATAAACATCACATTTTTAAGTACCGTGTATTCTTAGTTCTTAGTTTGGCACTTTTAATATTTTTTTTTTTGGTTATAAGAATACCTATACTTTTGATGAAACAACAGCTTTTTTGTGAACTTTTTCGTTTGTGTTTATGAGTATGGGCTTGTTAAATGGCTATTTAAATCGCTTATAGATTTTTGTTTAACCTAGCGAACGAATAACTTTAATCTATAATATTGAAAACTTTAATATCTTTCCCTATAGTTCCCATTATTTGCCTACAAAAGCAAATTAATTATGCCGACTGATTTGCCTTAAAACCCATTTTTAAAGTATAAAGTCCCTCACAGAATGACTGGCCATTTAATACGCCAAAGTCTGTAACTGTAGCAAAATGTAAACATTTCTTCTCATGCCCATTAATATATATCTTCTGGTTTACAGAATATTTCATGTTAAACATGTACACTTACCTGTAATATTTCATTGCATACAAATAAGCGCAATCGTGCTGACCAATCAAGATATGTTTCCAAATTACATGTCTTTTTGGGATCTTGGACACCTGGTGGTCCTCCCGATGATGATGGCTGGTCCCATTTTTTCTGTGCGACATTTACACACAACGGAGAGGCATGAAAGAGAAATAATAAAACAGAAAATAAAATGTCATTAATATAATTTTAATGAAGGCTCTTTGAGTGCTTGCATTTCTGCTTTCAAAAGTAAAATATACCCAAATAAAGATACGACGAAGAAAATAAGTATTTTAATTAATATACGCATCCCTGGTATATGATTGCTGTTGCTGTCGTCTTTGGCAGTCAATTGTGTCATTCATCAACATAAATTAACGAGAGTCAAAGGAAAAAAAAAACTTTTTCCACAGATAAAATTCGGAAGGTATATGACAATTCTCAAGCTTTAAAAATGTATTGCAATAAATTGTTCTAAGAATATTGCGTAAATAATTAGCCGACAACTGTCAAGGCAGCAGAATTGCGAACAAATATGATAACAAGCAATTCGTTGAAATATAAACTACTTATAGTGTAGTGTACTCATTAAAAATGAAACCCCCAAATACACTTTTCATTAACGAATTAAAGTTGCCCAGATGTGAATTAAATACGCTACAGATAATAATTTTTTAAACACTAAACGCAAGCAAAGGGGTTCCGGCAGTCATTTTAAGAAGTTTTATCTACTTTGAGTAAAAGTGAGTCCAACAATAGAAAGTGAGTTTAGTAACTTTCTGAATGTGAAAGAATAAGCAGTTACACACATTCTGCATACAATCACAGATATGAATACTATATAAGATAAATGATGATAGTCAAATTATTCTACTTTAAGTTCAAAGAATAACTAGTTTAGTAGATATCAGTCGCCGCCGTCCTAAGCCAGCATAATTGTTGTTTTTACCAAACTTTTTGACTAAATTCAGTTGAGCAATTCCATGTAGTTCACAAAATTGTTGCAACAATTTGTTATAACATTTGTTACAACAAAAGATACCTTTTCGTTTTGGTTTATCAAATTTATCGATTTGAAAAGAGCTTTGACATACTATAAATAGATACACGAAATTATATATATCCCGCGATGACAGCCGTAGTTTAAGAGCTACAGAACAGAAATTTGATATACAAGCATTATGTTCTGAATTGACTAATTTCAGAAAAAAACTTCTTATTGGGGCTGTCTGTCCTCGTCTATCCCTGCGATTACAACTAAATTTAAGTGATATCGAGCTGAAATTTGTTAAACAAGCGGAGGTTAAGTAATGAGATGAGAAAAATCAGACAAAAACTACTTCCACCTCTCATTCAAAACTCCATCTTTTTGGGGGCGTCCGTCTGTCTGTCCCCCGATTACAGCCGTAGCTTAAGAGCTGTGGAGCTGAAATTTGGAATATAAACTTATATCCTCTATGCGGAGGTTATGTTTTGAATTGAGAAAAATTGGTATACAAGAATTTATCCGTTAAGCAGAGGGTAAGTTATAAGATGAGCAAATGCGGACAAAAAATACTGCCAACTCACATACAAAACGCCCTTTTTCGGGAGTTAAGTAATTCATAGCAATATTATCAGCTCATATAAACAATTCAATATCAGTTTTTAAGATTTTAGTGAAAAATTATAATTAAAGTAACATTCGCCTCTCATACAAAGTACTATGGTGAAGGGTTTCTGAAGATAATTCACCATTCAAAGACTTTCACAAAAAAAAAGTACAAATCGAGGAAATCTATTGCCAAAATTCGCACACTGTACACATAATCGCCTTCTGAGAAGTAAATGCACAATTCCTTTGGTCAAGTCATGAATACATTCACTCATCCAAATTGAGAACGTATCGTGCGTACAGAAGAAGCCATCAACGCTGTAGAGGTAAGTGTGACAGAGGACTCGTGTTTATCGATCTGCCAAAGATCTTGGCTTATATCCATATATGATCCAACGGGTACGACAATTACGACTTACCGTTTAGTGAAATTATCATACAGAAGGCTTCATCGGCCCATTTGTCTTTTAAACGATAAGTGCTTTATTTTATTCCTTACATCATTGCAAATCATATGGAGGAGAAATGGTTCGAACAAGAGGGCACAAATTTCCATAGAGTTAGGACGTAAAGAATTTGCGTAAAAGACTGGTGCCCACTCTAAAGCCTCGCTTGGTAGAAAATGGTTCTATCAGATTTTTTCCTATCTTCACTGAAGACTTCAGTGTCGTTCAGTGTTACTCTGCAAATTTGTAACAGCTTTCCTGGGATACAGCACTCAGAAATGGCATATTACATTTACTGTCGTTTCGGACTTTTGGTTTATAGTTGACGAAAAGAAAGGGTATGGGTAGATCTGCTTTCTTGGGTGGTGTCCTGGATTTTACTTAATTTAAATACCCGGATTTCGGATCGTGGATTTGTTAGGTCTAAAGCCACATTGATAAGGTTCAATAAGATTCCTTCAGCTTTAAGGCGTTAGTTTTTTAAATATCACGTTTAACAAAACATTGCGTGCGATGGGCAAAAGGCTGCCCCGCCTTTCTTAAGCGCAGGTCCCAGATCACTCAGATTCGTATAATCAGGCATGAATTTTTTTAACCATATCGATTCCATCAACATTTGTACAACCTGTTAATCGCCGTCGGTCTTGAAAAGCTCTGCTCTGGTCCATTGGCACACAAAGCTTTATTGTGCTTGAGCCGTGATATTACTGTAGTGACCTCGTTTTGACTTGGTGGTAGACAATCTATTCCGTCATCGATGATTGCAATAATTTCGTCACTTGTGATTGCTTCTGAAACAGGTAGGGTACAGAAAAGTTTCCTCCACAATTGCAACACACTTTGCGTGTCCATGACTTATTTTCCTACACTGTGCTTACAGATGAGGATCCCAATTTCATAGACTTTACATTGTACGTTTAGAATTTTCGGACTAAGAGGCGAATATCTCTCTCTCTCTCTCTCTTTCTAATTGTGTTATCTTATATGCAGTGTCCTTTTCTTCAAGCAACACACTACAGTCTTCATTGTACCAGGACTTGTCTGAATGTCACTTTTCAAACCCAAGTACTATCGTTGCAGCTGTCGCCATCAAATACTCAAAACTGAGTGTCAGGTACATCGGAATTATGGGCGTTTGTTTACAGTAATTGAGAGAGTTGGTTAGAATAGGCATTGGCTATATCGGGGGAATGTAGCCTTGCGATGTCTAGGGTTATATAAACTAGTGCGTATATTGGCTGCAACTACTGCGTTATCGATTACCACGTGATCAATATCGTATTTTGATATGGGGATGTCCATGTAAAACTGAATTTCCCTTTACACCCGATGAATGGGATAACTTCTCGCGTTGTTGTGAGTTAGCACGCAATCTATTTTTAGATTCACAACTAATGGCACCTACTTGTTTATCGACGAATGCGAATGTCACTGTTTGAGAAGCTTTTACTAGACATGCCGATTGACTCGATACTTATACTGCGACGTTGCTGTCGACAACATCGAGGGGGCCGGCAATGAAAGAAAAATGTATATGACTGGAGGTGGGAATCGAATCTTGCGTGAAGAGACCATAACACAATACATTTTCAGCTCATCGATTTGGGGCTCAAATCAGAGAACTGTACGTGAATGTAGCCCCAAAAAGAAGAAGTTCTGTATCATTCGTTTTGTCAAGTAACATGCTATAATAATTTAATATCGATTTGAAGTTAGTAAGTGTCGTATAGAGGAATTTGTCACGTTTTATGCTCTTTTGTTTGACATAACTCGAGAACCACTAGTCCGATTTAGCTGAAACAAATTTAAAAAAAAAACTTCACTATTCCATTCAGCAAATGATTTTGAACTGGGTTTATTTTGTAGCAGTTATAATAAAACCGTTGTACTCCGTGGCGTATGATTACGTGGAATATTACTTATAATAATCATACTCCACCATATTACAATATAACAAAAAAGCCTAAAACGTGACAAATTCTCCTATACAATACTTACTATCTTCGAATCGATATTAAGTTATTATGGCATGTAACTTGGGAAAACGAATGATGCAGAACTTTTTCTTTTTGGGGATACTTTCACGTGCAGTTCTCATAATTAAGTCCCAAAATCATGTGTTGTACTGTGTAAGTCAAATATTGTTAAAATCAAATTTTAGTCTATTTAATATCTGAGCTCTTAGGGTTATTTTCTTGGCGTATCAGAGGCATTGCGATTTTACCAATACCAAACCCATATAACGTTCAACGAACACCTTACCATTGGTGAATTGTTATGCGAATTGGTTAGTATATAACTTTTTAACTTACCTGTTTATCTAGTAGAATATTATTGCTACACTGTACAAATTCTTCAGGTCCTACGTGTTTTGCTAATTTCTTCTCGATGCGACACAGAATTTGGGCATATTGCATTGAAGTGGGGCAGCTAAACAATTTGGATTCAGACTGAAAGTATACAACAAAAAAACACACACAACCAAAAAACGGAGCAATTAACAACTCCTACACACTTCATTTAGACATAATACCACCTACCTTGTCATTGGTTGTACCATTTGTACTCTGACAAGCCCTTAGTTCTTCTTCATGTCTCTCCAGATCAGTCAAACGTTTTAACAAGGCACTCAGTATTTCCGAAACAATGGCTTCTAATCGTGTATTGGAACATCTGTAAATGACACACATACCACAATAGTTGGTTTACAATACAGCAACGCACATGGAACAAAAAGATCAAAGATTAACTGAACCCACAAGAGAACTTTGACTGTGCTCCCAAGGGTTAAATGATGTGTGAAATGTTAATATTAAAACACGATGAGTGGACGTGTGTGTGTGAGAGGGATAGAGAGAGGGAGGGGAGCCAGTAGGGTAATAAACTTACCTGGCAACGATATGTTTAACATGGCTCATCATTCGCTCATCGCGATAATCGTAGGGAAACTTATTTGTCCATTCAGCTAATAATGCTACCAATGATTCTAATGATTCACTATCAGGTACGGAAGATAACAGTTTGCCCAACAACTCATGCGGACGTAAGTATAAGCGTGATGATAGTAAAAATGAAAATATAAATTCCTGTAAAGGTAAAAAGCAAAGGATAGATAAATTAATGATGAGTGTAATGGGATGCACTTTATAGAATTATGGAAATACTTATAGCAAAAAATCTGGGTAGTTTAAATGATTATTAAATTGGCTGTCTGTTTCAATTGAAATACTTTCATCTTTATGCGCTTTGGCATACAAATACTTCCACTTATATAATACTGTTTCACCAAATCTTGCTCAGACACAAAATATTCCATAGGACACAGGTCAAGGCTTGTCATAAGTTTGCCTACATAATTTCTGAATATTTTATAGCCGTTTATCTTTGCCTTTCGTTATTTTTACATCCCTAACCAAATTAGTCATTTTGCTATTCATTCACAAAAATACAAAAGGACTTTGCGTTAAGACCATAAGCTTGTTTATTGCCGTATTACTTACAACAAATTAATTATTAACACTATTTATATGCTTACTAGGCCATTGTCTTAATACAACGGACCACTTGCGGTCATTACGAGCTAAGATGAAGGTTATTTGGTCAGCATAAAAATTAACTCAAGTTATTAAAACAGACCCCTGCTTGTGTACACGCTTGCATCTACTAAGACGTTAGTCGACAAGCTGTGTGTGTTCCCGGGATGTATTACTTGAATGGGGTGTTTCCTGTGATAATTACTGGCAACACTTGTGCCAGTTCGTTCGTTTGCTCTTTTCGCTGTGGCCTTTGTAAGGACATTGCGCGTTCCGCACAAAGGACTTCCCTTTCATTTATCCCGAGGAGTGGCAGTTGTATGTGCGAAATGTAATTTAAGGCATTTGCTTCATAATGAACTGGGATTTTTGGCACTGATGTAGTGTGAAAATGTTGCCGGATCTTGTGCTCTCCACCTCTTGGCATAAGTCCATATTTGAAATGCTACTGCTGTACTGTGAACCACGACGCTACACTTGTACATACAGTCACAAAACATATTCAACTAATTTATGTTTGCTGGTCTCTAGTTGTATGGCCGGTTTTTCCCCGGGTCTGTCAGCTCGTTTTGTAGCTGGCTTTTTTTGGGTTAGGTTACTGAGTTTTGTGGTAAAGTCTTTAAAAACATATCTCCGTTTTAACACAATTATCCAGAAAAATATTTCCTCTTTTTGGGTTGCTGTTTTATGATTTCGGGAAGTTTTTTGTGCTTGTTGCTTGTTAATGTTAATTAAAAGTTACAAATGTAATAATATTTTAATGTTGAATGGTTAATTTGAGTGAGACGCAATGTTAAGCTGTGCCAAATTCTACAGGAATAGGGAAAAGATAAACAGGGCAAAGTTTTTGGTAACTCTTTATATTATGGTTTCGCCAGATTTCACCCGATTTCCGATGTATGGCATAGCCGACGAGTGATGTATAGCATAGCCTCTCGCGTTGTTGTGAATTAACACGCTTTCTATTTTTAGATTCACAACTAACGGTACCTACTTATTAATCGACGAAAGCGAACGTCACTGTTTGAGAAGCTTTTACTATACTGGAGAGCAGGAAATTATACGCTCCACTATATTTATATAGTACTTAAAGGATCATAATCCAAAAACCGAATATGAGGAATGAAAGAGAATCAAAATCTACACTTTTACATCCAACAAAAATAAAATTGTATTTATTTAAGTTTATGTTTTTTGCATTTTTTTACATTTTGGGGTGATTATGGAAATAAACGCATTAAAACAAAAAGCAAATTTAAAATAAAAAACACTTTCTAATAATACATATGACCTCTTTTATTTTGAATAAATTGAAAAATGTCTTTCGGTCATACAATTTATCAGGGTTTTTGGGGTTCAACTTTCTAAGGAGTCCCAAGCCGCTATTACTGCCGATTTTAGCTCTGCAACGCTATTGTATTGCCTGATGTTGGAGTTCGTTTTATGAACAAGTATGCCCCCCACATTTTCAATAGGGTTCATGTCATGGAAACACGTTTGCCCCTCTAAGACTTTAACGTTTTCTGACCCAACATAACCTTTTGTTTCCTTACTGGAGTGAGTAGACGCAATCTTTTGCTGATTATCTTCTGGTTTTGTTTCAAGAAGGGCAATAAATTAATTTCCATTATGTCTCGTGTGTGTAATGCGACTGCTTGGAAAGGCAGATCCCTCCAGTAGCAATTAAAATCGTCGGGTCTGTGTGGGGCCGTTGGGTTTGGACTTATCTGGTTTGACGACAAGATCGAGATCTCTAAACTGAGGTTATGTTTTAAGACAAGGAAGATCGGTCAATAAATATACCCACCTTCAATCTTTATGGGAAGGTTAGGCTCCAATATGAGCAAAATCGGACAAAAACTACTTCGACCTTCCATACAAAACTTACCCTATTTGGGGTGATATTCTCAGCGCATATAAACAATTCAAGTATTTCGGTAAAAAAAAACACAAGTAAGAAAGTTTAAGGCGTATAAACCTACTAGGAAAGTTATCGAGCCTCCTACACGTAGGTTGAGGGTACAATTATAGACAAAAAAAAGGATGTGGGAGGCTTGAAGTAACTAGTTTTAGACTCACTCAAGTTGGATCTACAGTTAAATGTCAGCTTTTGTGAAGTTTTTATTAAACAAATGACGAAATACGTGACTCCCTGAAAGTTGATATCTTCAACATTGATGAGACCGCCGATGAAATCAAAATAGATGTTTACGACAGGACTCGAACACACATCACAAGAAATTCTTCTTAATATTAGGATCAACATATATTTCTACATCAATTGCCGCTGACAGAAAATAATTCCTGATATTTCGATATCTTGCGATCCATATGTAGTTCGCAGCATCAAGTATGGATAACATCTTCTTAACCTGACTGACCCAACGGACTTTTGTTTGCAAGTATATTGCCGAAGGCTTTTTGAGCTAAAGTATTGCATGTCGCAGCCAGCGCAGTAGTTCTTCTTAGACCCACTTGACTACGTCGTTGTCGTTATACTGTTCATTAAGCTTATGCATTATAAGACGACGGTAATTTCTGTTAACGATGATATTTTTGGCGCATTAAAGTCTCGAAGTCTCCAACAAGAGATCTATAAGCTTGTATCATTAGCCAGTCGAGAGAGAGCTCTGTCAATCAAATACTTGCTGAGCGCATAGCAGCTGTGGTTTGCGATCAATATTCGTCTCTTGACTTTCAAGCAGGCATTGTTTTTTTTATATAAATAACTTAATTTTGTCCTCATTTATTACCAGATCTACTTCTACCGTTTACTCGCAATGCTAGGAAAGGCCAAAGTACCATCCCGGAGTCCTTGTTAAGAATATCTATATCACTGTCGTACTCAGCCTTTCTCACGATCATCTCCATTATGATTTTAAAGGGATCACAAGACTATCGCCCTGTCTGAAACCCAGCTGGTAGGAAATGGCTCTGTTAGATTTTTGCTTATTTTCGTGTCAGTTTGTGTCACTTTCCAAAGTCGTACCAGCTTTGCGAGGATACCGAACTCAGCCATCATGTCATTTAGTAGTTTTAAGTGTATCAGACTGTCGATTGCAGCTTTATATTCTAAAAATGGTAGTAAGTGTTGCCCTGAATTTCCAGGGTCTACTCCAGGATTTGGCCTAATGTAAATATCTGGTCAGCCGTACATTTATTAGGTCTTAAGCTACACTGATAAGGTCCAATCAGGTTCATTGAAAAGGGCTTTAGTTTTTTTCCTAACACACCCGACAAGACATTAAATGCGAAGGGTTAAATGGTGATGCCGCGATAGTTGGTACACAACCTTAGATTATCTCCTTTAAGGACAGTTTATATCACAATCAGATTAGAATCATCGATCCTGCCGTCAGCCTTAAATAAAATGTTCCCTTCATATTTGCATAACACTGCGTATCAGTGACCAGAATTCTATCTCTGTCTTTACAGGTTGCAACCCTTGTTCCAAATCCTTTGCATTTTAGCTATTGTTAGTACCTTCAGGCTTAACTTTTTCTATCTCTGTATTTTCCAATTCTCCTTAAATGCTAGTCCTGAGTTCACTATTTCGTACGGAATGTTGCACACACAACTTATTTTGCTTGAAAATAAATGTGGAAAAATTTTGACGAAGCAGTACTATGTTGTTCGCACGAAAAGTGGAAATTCGAAAAGTATCATTCTTATGGAGGAGAGGTTTTGTGAAACCCGTGGCAAAATTTACATAATTTCCTGAAAAAAGTTCGTTTGGCACTGGGTTAACCTCTTAGATCGGTGACCTCGACTGGCATATCCTGAACAGATATTATCCATGGGCATACCCTGTATATACAAGGTGGCGCAAAAGTAATCCTCCTATCAGAAAATGGTATAAATTTTGCGATTTGGCGCTAATGTCAGTTCTGTTTTGACATTTGTGTAGTAAACACATGCGAAATACACGTTAATAAACAATGTTACGCTACACTGCTCCAGAACGCGGAATATTGCTGACTATTTATTTGACCGATAATCGGTCGGTGACTTTGGCACAACGTGAATTTCGTCGCAGATTTCCTGGCCGTCCAACGCCTACTGGTGAAACACTGCGACTTTTAGCCGCTCGCTTCGAAGAGACTGGCACAACACGAGATGCTGCCAGGCGTGGCAGACCCCGGAGTAGCCGTTCTGCAGAGAATATTGCTGCTGTAGCCGAGGATGTAATGGAAGCGCCGTCGACATCGACATCGACGACGTGCCACGCAAATGGGTATCAGTCGACGGTCTTTACAGCGAATTTTGGTACAAGATTTGAAGATAAAAAAAAAAACTTAATTTCCCTTTGCACCCCATGAATGAGGTATGGGATAGCTTCTCGCGTTGTTGTGAATTAACACGCTTTCTATTTTTAGATTCACAACTAACGGCACCTACTGATTTATCGACGAATGCGAACGTCACTGTTTTGAGAAGCTCTTACTAGACACGACGATTGAATCGACGCTTAATACTGCGAAGTTGCTGTCAAACAATATTCGAGGGGAGCCGACAATGAAAGAAAAATTTTATTTATTTTTTTCTTTTAAGATGACTGGAGCCAGGTTTGAACCTGCGATCTCCCGCATGGTAGTCGCGTGTTCTAACCACTATGCCACAGCATAGTAAATTCCAGACGGTGCATCAGCTGTTAGCTGCTGACCGCCAATTGCGTCTAACATACGCTCAAGCCATCCTTTATCACCACCAAGAGGAAGATGATTTTTCATCAAAAATAATCATGAGTGATGCGGCCTATTTCCATCTTAGCGGGTACGTAAATAAGCAAAATTTAAGCTTCTGGGGCACTGAAAATCCGCGTGTAACCCACGAAGAGCCATTGCACCCGCTCAAAGTCACTGTGTGCTGTTTTCGCTGGAGAATCATCGGACCTTTATTCTTCGAAGACGTCGCGGGCCAAACGGTTACTGTGAATGGTGAGCGCTACAGAGCAATGATCAACGAGTTCTTTTTGCCGCAACTTGATGAGTTGGGATTGGAAAACATGTGGTTCCAACAGGACGGCACACACTGCACGTGCCACAACCGATATGCTGAAGGATGCATTTCCCGGGCGCCTAATCTCCCGTTTAGGCGATTTGCACTGGACAGCAAAAAATCCTATTAATATTCCGTAACAGCCAATTGAAAAATTTCTCTAAAATTTTGATTTTTGTTGATTTTGTTTAATTTTGTATTATATTAATGATAAAATACTCTTAGTTATCATAAATAGACGATTTTGTCTTCTCTCTCTCTTTTAATCAATTAAGCAATCTTTGCTCTACTACTCGTCGCTGTTGAATTTAGTTTTGAATTAAATTACTTTATACTCTCCACAAAATCTGTTTTCAGTTTTGTTTCCCCCTACGTCAGTGTGTGAGGGTGTGTTTGTATATGTGAGTGCTGGAAAGTGGAGAAATGAAATACATAACAATGCATTTCCTTTAATTTACATAAAATTTTAATTAAAATTTGTTGTTACAATCTTGCATTTGCTCCTTCCGCCCCTGGAGATACGAATATGTATAGAATTGTGTGTGTGTGTGTGTATGTGCAAAGAAATTCTGATGATGTATTTTTCATTGTCATTCTTGAGGCGCCCCCCTATCACCAACAGCTATCCTCATCACCCATCAAAACCATACAAGTAATGTGAAAAATCTGGCCAAGAGAAAATTCATAGTGAAAGTATGTAATTTTTTTTTACGGTGCAGGAAATATCTGTTGCCTCAGGCACTGAAGTGTTGTAAGTGTCATTACAAGTGTTGTGATTGTTGCAGGTTGGTTGGATGGATGATAAAAGATTTTTGATGTGATTTTTTGCATTGTTTGTTTATGAAGGCAAAGGGGTACAGGGCAGGGCAATGTTATAAATGCAATTAAGAATTGTTATGGAAATGTACATTTCGTTGGTGTTGCAATATTGTATTGCGCAAAATTTTATGCAATGATGACTGTTGGCACCTAGATTGTGGGGCATATGTGTTAGTGTTGTTATTTCGGGGACTGGGTTGTTACAGAATTTAATTGTCTAGCTAACGCAACAAACTTATATGAAATGACTTTTTATATTTACTGAACATCTCGTTAGTAAATAATATACGTTCGCGAATGCCGCTTAACCTTTACTTATTTTTTACAAATAACACTATGACACAATTTGATGGTCATTGTCTCGGGGGTGAACCAAACCAATTTCAAACGATAGCATTTGACCTCAGTAACAATACCCTAAACTCCATTTTGACCCACTACGTCACAAATTTTTTTTACAGTGGTTTGAAGTTTGATTTTTTTGGTCAAAAGTTCAATCAATAAATATGAAAAATCATCTGTAAAAATACGTTCGAGGTATTTCATGTCTTAGGAGACCTATATTAAAACAATCAGGGGAATATTTTCTCGGAACATTTTAACCCTCTAGCTCCCACCCGTATGGGACATTTTTGGCCCAATTTTAAAAAACTGTTTAAAAGTCAACTTTGGACGGAGGTCAAGGATAAGAATCTTCGATAGAAATATTCTCCGGAAATCAGTCTCGCTCAGGCTACTCTTAGTGACAGACGTATTAAAAACAGCTCTCTTACTCTCGTGTAATTATTTTTCAAAAATTCCTAAACGTAATTCCGACCATCGGAACGATGAAGACGCGATGCCTTCATCAAAAATACAAAAAACCGGGTCCAGAAAAAATTTCTGGACCCCTTTACAAATATTAGACAATGATGATGAAAGTGCTATTTCTGAAATGGACAGTGAAACAAATGTAAAAAGCCAGAAGTCATACATATCGCCAATTAAAGTGCTTACGCAAAACAGTGAAGTTGTATTGAAATTACTCAAAGACAAGAAGATAACACAATATTTAGCTAAAAAAATATCCATCGGTATTAAAATATTGTGTGAATCAACTGAAACATTTAATTTAATAAACGTTATTTTGCGTGAAAATAACTTTCAATTTTTCACTCATGAACCCAAAAACAAAAAGCCCTTTAAGGCTGTTATTCGCGGATTGGACAGCAAAACAGACATCGAAGTTAAAAACGAGCTAATTTCTCTCGGATTTAAATGTAATGACGTTAAAGTGGTAAAAAGAAACTTTGATACATATAGTGACACTATTTACATTGTTCACTTTGAAAGAGGTTCGGTCAAATTACATGAATTGAGAAAAAATGTGCGCGCATTGTTTCACATAATTGTTTCATGGGACTACCAACGTAAACTCAAAAACAAACCAGTTCAATGTCGTAAATGTCAAATGTTTGGACATGGAGAGAAGGGGTGCTGCGTTAAACCAAGATGCGCTAACTGTGCTGAGAAGCACAATACTATTGACTGCAAGGCAGAGAATAAAATTCAATGTGCTAACTGCGGCGACAAACATAAATCTACTGATCTCTCATGCCCTAACCGCTCTAGTTATTTAGAGTTGAGAGAGAAATTGGCAGTGAAAACACAACGTCCGAAAAAACATGTATCAACATTCAGCACAAATACTGAGAACTTTCCTGCTCTCAACAAAAATCTCCAAAACACAGCTAGCTTTGTCAACACCAATTGGAGACCAACTAGCAACAACAATAACATCACTGCTGTTAACAACATGACAAATGTAACTAACTCAGAAAATACTCTCTTCACTGAAGAAGAACTTTTGCTACTAACATCTGAGATGATATCTAAGCTACGTAATTGTACAAATAAAGAACAACAATTTAATGCTATTGCACAGCTAGCAATTAAGTTTGTATATAATTGTAAATAATAAAATTGTCAAACTTAAAATTAGTATTCTGGAACTCAAGAAGTATCCGAAATAAGTATATTGAATTGAGTAGTTTTTTGATTTCCAACCATGTTGATATCTGCTTATTATCTGAGACTTGGCTCAGCAAAAATGATAAATTTTACGTTCCTAACTATAAATGCATTAGAAGAGATCGAGAAGAACAACTTGGCGGTGGAGTAGCTATCCTAATTAAAAATAATATTAATTTTAGACCAATTCCTAGTATTTGTACAGAGGTAATTGAAAATATAGGCATTGAAATACAATTAAATGAATGCGATGTTGTTCAGCTTTATAGTGTTTACTTCCCTGGAGGTCAGAACAACAGTATTAGTCGAGGTCTTTTTAGGTCTGATTTGAGAAAAATGCTAAACACAAATTCAAACTTTATTTTCTGTGGTGATTTTAACGCCAGGCATCGCGACTGGAATTGTCTTCGAGCTAATGCTTGGGGAAATGTTCTTAATGAGATTGGTTCTTCGTTTCCTATAACGATTTCATTTCCTAATTCTCCCACTTATATTCCAGCTGCTTCTCGTTCAAATCCTTCTACACTTGATCTGATTCTTACCAACATACCTCAACACATCTCATGTCCGTGTACAATTAATGATCTTTCATCCGATCATCTACCAGTAGTTTTTAATTTGACTTCGAGTATACAAATTTCAACTAAAAAAAAATATAATTTCTCTCGCGCTGATTGGAAATCGTACAAAAGGTACTTAAGGACTCATCTAAATTTAGAGCGTGTTAACGTTGATTGCATCACTGAAATTGACAATCACATAAATATTTTTACAACTACCTTATTAGAAGGCATTAGAAAATGTGTACCCCTATGTCCTATAAAGTCAAAATTTGTGAAACTACCAGAGCACGTTCTAAAACTTATTAAAACAAGAAATTTATTTAGAAGAGATTGGTTAAGATACAGACAAATATCTGATCTTGAATTTATGAGGAAATACACAATTCTTATTCGCAACGAGATTCGTCTCTTTAGAAATTGTAGGTGGAATAACATGTTAAGTACACTTGACCCTAGATCAAAACCTTTTTGGAATGTGTCTAAAATTCTAAAGAAGAAGTCTGTTTATTATCATGGCCTACGTATAGGTGACAATACGGTTATTTCCGATATCGACAAAGCAAATGCATTTGCCGACACTTTTAGTTCAAATCACAAAATATCTGAAAACCTTGGGACAGATTGTCATAATAGGCATGTTCATGAAGTTGTTAACTGCTTTAATGAAAAAGTCATATCTACACCAGAGTCAGAAAAAGTGTCGATCGATGAGGTAAAATCACTTATTTGTTCTATGAGAAAAAACAAATCTTGCGGACTAGATGAGATAGGCAATGAAATGTTAAAACATCTCCCTCACAGCGTTATATCGTATTTAACTGTCATTTTTAACGCATGTTTAATGTTTCAATACTTTCCTGAGAGCTGGAAAACTGCAAAGGTAATTCCTATTCCTAAGCCAGGCACGACCCCTCACTCGCCCGGAAATTATAGGCCAATAAGTCTTTTGAGTTCTCTTGGGAAATTATTTGAAAAAGTTTTAAAAGGAAAAATTATAACATTTGTTGAATCGAACAAAATTTTGCCAAATGAACAGTTCGGATTCAGAACCGCTCACTCAACTATTCACCAGATAAAGAGAATTTGTAATGATGTCAAGTCTGGACTTAGCTCAGGAAAATCAACTGGGTTAGTGTTGTTAGATGTTGAGAAGGCCTTTGATTCTGTCTGGCATTATGGTCTGGTATATAAGCTTATTAATTTTCAGTTTCCACCATATCTTGTTCGACTCATCAAAAATTTTTTAACACACAGGCGGTTTTGCGTGTGCGTTAACGATACATTTTCTGAACTTAAAGAAATAACAGCAGGAGTTCCTCAGGGTTCAGTTTTAGGGCCCATTTTGTATAACATTTTTACGTCTGATATGCCTAGTTTAAATTCATGCAAATTTGCTGCATATGCAGATGATATTGGTTTATATTGTACTCACGTTCTAAGCCAAGATGTCCTGACCGAACTTCAATGCGCCCTTGACAAATTAGTTAAATATTACTTCAAGTGGAAAATAAAACTTAATGCAGACAAAACACAAGCTATTTATTTTTCTCGAAAAAGAAAGTCCTGTTTTTTACCCAGCAATAATTTACAAATATCTTGCAGTGATATACCATGGTTGGAAAATGTTAAATATTTAGGCATTCACTTAGATAAGAAACTTACTTTTAATTTCCATATTTCATGCACTATTGATAAAATTAAATTGTACACTAAAATCCTGTATCCCTTTATAAATAGAAACTCAGCTTTGAGTATTGCAAACAAAATTGTAATCATCAAGATGATTTTTCAAGCTATACTGCTATACGGTTGTCCAATATGGGGCAATTGTGCTATGTCGCACCTTAAACGATTACAAATTGCCCAAAACAAAGTTCTAAAAATGGCTTTAAATTTACCTTGGCACTTTCCGACAGCAGTTCTGCATACTATTTCCGGTGTTCAAACAGTTATTGAAGCCATTGAAAAAATTTCAAGCCGTTTTCAGTTAAATTGTTCTGTTTCTGACAATCCTCTTATCCTAAATTTGTTTGTATGATTAATTACGCAGACATCTTTAGTTAATACTTTGATTTACTTAATGGAAGGTTTTTGTTGATAGTTTTCCTTCTGATTAATATTATTTGTTTATTCTATATACATTTTTTTTTTCTTAAAAATTATATTAAATACTTTAGATATAAGGCTAAACCAAATCTGTGCAATAACAAGTAGTTTGTAAACAGAATGTAATATTTGCTATTAAATAAAGAATTGAATTGAATTGAATTCTCCGGAAAATTTCACTAAGAGTCACCGAAGACAAATAACCTCTACGAGTCAAAGGTTCCAAAATAAAATCAAAATGAAGTGTTTAATAGCCTATTTTTGAGCAAACAGTGCAACGCATTTTTTCGGGAGTGAACCAAACCAATATCAAACGATAGCATTTGACCTCAGTAACAAAGTCCTAAACTCCATTTTGCTCCATTACGTCACTATTTTTGTATACAGTGGGTTAAAGTTAGATTTTTTTAATCAAAAGTCAAATAAAAGAAAATTAAAATCATGTGTAAAAATAGGTTTGGTATAGTTCATGTCTACGGAGACATTCATTAAAATTTTCAGAGGAACATTTCATCAGAACATTTGAACCCTCTAGCTCCTACCTTTAGGATAAATTTTGAAAAACAGCTTAAAAGTCAAATTTCTCAAAATGGGTGGCAGATAGAGGGTTAAAATGTTTCGAGGAAATATTCCCCGGAAAATTTTAATGAAGGTCTCCGAAGACATGAACTATCCCAAATCTATTTTTACACATGCTTTTTCATTTTTATTTATTTTACATTTGACCAAAAAAATCTAACTTTAATCTACTGTAAACAAAAATTTTAACGTAATGGAGCAAAATGGAGTTTAGGGCTTTGTTACTGAGGTCAAATGCTATCGTTTGATATTGGTTTGGTTCACTCCCGAAAAAGTGCGTTCCACTGTTTGCTCAAAATTGGACTTTTTAGCATTTCATAAACATTTCATTTTGATTTTATTTTGGAACCTTTGACTCGTAGAGGTTATTTGTCTTCGGTGACTCTTAGTGAAATTTTCCGAAGAATATTTCTGTCGCAGATTCTAATCGTTGACCTCCGTCCAAAGTTGACTTTTAAACAGTTTTTCAAAATTGGGCCAAAAATGTCCTATACGGGTGGGAGCTAGAGGGTTAAAATGTTCCGGGAAAATATTCCCCTCTTTGTTTTAATGTAGGTCTCCGAAGACATGAAATACCCCAAACGTACTTTTAAACATGATTTTTCATATTCTTTGATTCGACTTTTGACCAAAAAAATCAAACTCTAAACCACTGTAAAAAAAAATTTGTGACGTAGTGGAGCAAAATGGAGTTTAGGGTTTTGTTACTGAGGTCAAATGCTATCGTTTGATATTGGTTTGGTTGACCCCCGAAAATGTGTGTTGCACTGTGTAATTTACTCCCAGTTATGCTTAATTTCGATTATTCGTACTATTGAATTCAGTAAACTGTAACTATTTTTTCTTTGCATTGAAATATTCCAATTTACTTACCTTATCCAAATCGTTTATATTTTTTGGCACTAAAACATCTACAAGTGATTCCAATGGACCAGAAACTATTCTACCATTTATATACATTATACCACCAGTACCAAGAACCGAATTCTGCAAGTAAAGAATAAAAAGAAAATAGATGTTGAATATGTTTATTAGGGTGAGTCTTAAAAAATGTTTTTGGAATTTTTCATGGGCCAAGTTAAAATTTTATTAAGACGTACAAAAAAACTCTATGTGAATTTTTTTAATTTTTTTCTTAAAGGTTTAGGGGTCGCTACCGGGGTTCGAAATTCAAAATTTAACCGTCATCCTGTGGGATAAGCCGAATAACTCGAGTAAACCTTAACTGATTCTTATGAAAATTTTTCAGTATTAATATTTTCCATAACGAAGTAATGGAATTGTAAATGGGCAGAATTGCCCCACCTCTTCTGGTACCTCCCATACAAAATTACCTATTTTTTGATAATTAATATTTCTCCCATAACTTTTAAACGGACAGCTGGATGGCATTTAAACTTGGTCAGTTTAATGACCTTGTCATAACAGATAAACCCCCAGAAAATCAAAAGCTTTGTCACACCCCTTCTTGTACCTCCCATACAAATGACCGAATTAACCCCCATATTTTTACCTACATATCTTTTTAGTAAAAATACTGAATTCAATAAAATTTTGTGTGAGATAAACACATGCAAAAATTTGACCCGTGAGTGAATGTGGACTATACCGGCCAACCCCTTCTGGTACCTCCCATACAAAATTACCTATTTTTAGACAAATTATTTTTTACCAATAATTTCCAAACGGACAGCTGGATGGCATTTAAAATTGGTCAGTTTAATTACCTTGTAATAACAGATAAACCCCAAGAAAATCAAAACCTTTGTCACACCCCTTCTGGTACCTCCCATACAAATGACCGAATTAACCCCCATATTTTTACCTACATACCTTTTTAGTAAAAATACTGAATTCAATAAAATTTTGTGTGAGATAAACACATGCAAAAAGTTGACTCGTGAGTGAATGTGGACTATACCGGCCAACCCCTTCTGGTACCTCCCATACAAAATTACTTATTTTTAGACAAATTATTATTTACCAATAATTTCCAAACGGACAGCTGGATGGCATTTAAACTTGGTCAGTTTAATTACCTTGTAATAACAGATAAACCCCAAGAAAATCAAAACCTTTGTCACACCCCTTCTGGTACCTCCCATACAAATGACCGAATTAACCCCCATATTTTTACCTACATATCTTTTTAGTAAAAAACCTGAATTCAATAAAATTTTGTGTGAGATGAACACATGCAAAAATTTGACTCGTGAGTGAATATGGACTATATCGGCCAACCCCTTCTGGTACCTCCCATACAAAATTACCTATTTTTAGACAAATTATTTTTTACCAATAATTTCCAAACGGACAGCTGGATGGCATTTAAAATTGGTCAGTTTAATTACCTTGTAATAACAGATAAACCCCCAGAAAATCAAAACCTTTGTGACACCCCTTCTGGTACCTCCCATACAAATGACCGAATTAACCCCCATATTTTGACATACATTTTTTTGTAAGTATGCTGAATTCATTTATATTTTGGTAAAGATATACCCTTATTGTAATTTTACTAATGCTTATCTTAAATATAAATCTAGTTTAATGAATGTTATATGATATTCAACGTAGATAATGGAACGCTATTGTCTTGCCCCATTCCACTAATTTTCAGTCCAACTTAGGAATTTTTACAGTACAGTTAATAAGAAATGATTTATTTCAAATTTGTTCATCAGTTTTTGTTGTGTAATTATTTAAAAAGATACATTTCAAAAATAAAAATTAAATTAAACAGTTAAAAAAAAAATATTAAAATAAAAATTTAATATATTAATATTAAACATCAATTCTTTGCATGAAAAACTTAACATTAAAAAATATAATTATAAACAACTGCATTTACTGCTTACAATTTTCTTTAAATTTTAAAATATTGTAAAATATATTATTATTTACACATGGTAGATTTTTTTGGATCTGAATATTTTTTTCTAAATTTTTTCAATTCTTCATTATGTGTATGCAATTTATTGTATTCCTGCATCAAGGCCACTTCGCGTTCAGCAATATCGTTAAAAACCCTCATAGACCGAACTAATTCTTTACTTAATTTACAGTCTGCAGCAATTTTCAACATTTTTTTTTAGGAAACCCGATATAATACCCGTTCTGCTGAAAAATTTAAGAGTATTGTTGGATACAAAATGCTCAAGACTTTTAGAATGTAGTAGGTTTTCATCTACTGTACCTCGTTTTTCTGGATTATCTACTCCTCCTATGTTTAAAGCATTTACCATCTTCTTCTTAATTTCATGAGAAACTTTGTCATCAAAAAAAGCAAATCCATCTAGCTCTTCCGACAAATACCAGAGATGACCTAGAATTTTTTTTAAGGCTATTGCCGCTATCTCTTTATTAATTGTTGCATAAGACTTCAAGTCTTTTAATAACTGGAGGCCATTTCTTGAAGCAGGAGGTCCAGAAGTGGATTCAAACCAATATTTAAGGTAAATATTAATTATAAAAATGCAAACATCCTGTATTTCACATAATTCGCTATCCTTTAGCTTGAACTGCTCTCTCTTTCTCTCTTTGTAGTCACCTCGTGGCTGAAACTCTTTAAGCTGATTTTCGGCAAAACAAATAGCATCCGCAGAATTCTTTATGTTTTTTTGTAATGGTATGGTTGCTGTTTGATATTTCGGGGAAGTCCCGAAATACCATGCATAAGTCATATTATATATTTTTTTTTTTTTTTCTTCTTTTTTTATGATTTCTACATTTAAAACTGCGCATGGATTTCAGGGCACTGAAGCGAGTTTTTTTGTACTATTAAGTTAACCTATATGTAGCATCTTATATATAAAATTCTCGTGTCACAATGTTAGTCTGCATACTCCTCCGAAACGGCTTGACCGATTCCTCTGAAATTTGGTAAGCATATTGGGTAGGTCTGAGAATCGGCTAACATCTATTTTTCATCACCCTAAATGTTAAGGGTGGTCCACCAGCGCCCGGTAGGTGGCGCTGGGGTGGGTTTATAATCAAAATTTGAACAAATGGACCAATTTAACTGAAATTCAGAATGTATGTTTGTTTGATCATCAGAAAAAATTGTATATACAAATGGAACCGGTAGGTGGCGTTTGGGTGTATTTTTAATCAAAATTTAAATGAATGGACCAATTTAACTGAAATTTAGTATGTATATTTGAGTGATCATGAGAACAAAGTTTCTGTATAACTGGACCCGGTAGGTGCCGCTAGGGTGGAATTATAATGAAAATTTTAACGAATTAAACAATTTGACTGAAATTTAGAATGTATATTTGTTATAATATGAGAAATTTTTTTCTGTATAAATGGACCCGCTGTTGAGTTGGCTGTAGTTGAATTATTTCGAAAATTTATATCGATTGTCCGACATTACTCAAACTTAACATGTATTTTTGGACATGAGAAAATGTTGGATGTATGTTTTTATTCAGTTGCCGGTGTTTAGATTATGATACACTTAATTTTTGCAATGTCATTTAGTCACCAGTGAGAACATTAGATATATACATCTTTAAAACATCAATATTATTGAGAAGTCAATATATAAAAATGAATGTATATTTTAATGTCACCACTAATTGCGAGAACGGTTGAACCGATTTGTACCAAAATGTCAGTGAAAGTTGGTGATGGACTATAGATGGTCACCCAGACCACAAAACGGCTTAAGGTAGAATGGCGAACATTTGTATTGGCGCACTTCCTATAAAATTAAAGAGCTTCACAAAGTTGTTTTTCCCATATCAAACCTAAAGGCTACTAACCCGAAAATGAGAAAAACTGTTGCTATCACCCAGGCCAAACGTTTTATAGGGTTGTTGAGTCAAATGAAGGGATTTTTGAAAATTCGTACATGATAGCACTTTGCCCCTTTTTTTACCCCAAAAAGGGGCAAAGTGCTATCTGCTTAAAAATGTGGTTTTAGAATATATGCCTATTAATAAGTAAGTTTTCATCATATCATGGACGACACTGCCGATCTTTTTTATCAATTCTTACAATAATATATACAGTAGACTACGGATAAGTGCATATCGGTTTTCGCGCGACTTTTTGTGCACTTATGCGGTTTTTGCATTTATACAACACTCGGATAAGTGCACAACAATTGCATATATACAAACATTGCATAAGTGCACGATTATTGCATTTATACAAACATTACATTAGTTTTATTAATCTGTAACACCAGTTCAGTTTGGACGAAACTTTAAGAAAGTAATTAAATATAAAGCTGTTTAATGTTTTTATTTATATTTGGTTCACATTACATAACAGGTTTTTAATAAAAACTTATAAAATCAGTTCAGTTTAAGGTAAAAAAAAAACACAAATTTATATTTCATTGCTTTAGTGTTTATCATATTTTATACAAAAAAAATTAAAAATATTCAGTTCTGTGCCAAAATAAGAGCTGTTAATGAATCATTGCAATCATATTTTGCAACATTGTTTTTTGCAAAATACATATACGTGTGCTGAAAAAGTCTGAAATCTGTTTTTGAACCGTGTTTTCTGTTCCAAGCTTACATATTTTTTTTCCAGTTTCTCTAAATCATAATCTACATTTATGTAACATATTATGAGAGACTTGCATTTATGCATGCAAAGTTGTACTAAAAAAGTACTTTCAGGTTAGCAGAAGTTGTGCATTTATCCGATTTTTGCATTTATACGTGTTGCACTTATCCGTGTATTTTTGTATGTAAACGTATAAAAAAGGCTAATGGCTTCAAGTTCCAGTGCATTTATGCGGTTTTTGCATTTATGCGATGTGCACTTATCCGTAGTTTACTGAAATAATCTTTTTGGTATATAAAGAACAAATTTTGTCCGGAAAAATCTCGCTCTTTAAATTGAAATATATCTGAGGTCAAAGTAATTAACCAATCGTTATTAGATTTTAACTGTACTTAACATCTTTTACAATAACTTGGAGGCAGGACGAAGACTGCCGGGCCAGCTAGTATCTATATAAAACTATCAGGGTGAATTCGGTCATTTGTATGGGAGGTACCAGAAGGGGTGTGACAAAGGTTTTGATTTTCTGGGGGTTTATCTGTTATTACAAGGTAATTAAACTGACCAAGTTTAAACGCCATCCAGCTGTCCGTTTTGAAATTATTGGTAAAAAAATAATTTGTCTAAAAATAGGTAATTTTGTATGGGAGGTACCAGAAGGGGTTGGCCGGTATAGTCCTCATTCACTCACGGGTCACTTTTGTGCATGTGTTCATCTCACACAAAATTTTATTGAATTCAGTATTTTTACTAAAAAGATATGTAGGTAAAAATATGGGGGTTAATTCGGTCATTTGTATGGGAGGTACAAGAAGGGGTGTGACAAAGCTTTTGATTTTCTGGGGGTTTATCTGTTACTACAAGGTCATTAAACTGACCAAGTTTAAATGCCATCCAGCTGTCCGTTTGAAAGTTATGGGAGAAATATTAATTATCAAAAAATAGGTAATTTTGTATGGGAGGTACCAGAAGGGGTTGGCCGATATAGTCCACATTCACTCACGAGTCACTTTTGTGCATGTGTTCATCTCACACAAAATTTTATTGAATTCAGTATTTTTACTAAAAAGATATGTAGGTAAAAATATGGGGGTTAATTCGGTCATTTGTATGGGAGGTACCAGAAGGGGTGTGACAAAGGTTTTGATTTTCTGGGGGTTTATCTGTTACTACAAGGTCATTAAACTGACCAAGTTCAAATGCCATCCAGCTGTCCGTTTGAAAGTTATGGGAGAAATATTAATTATCAAAAAATGGGTAATTTTGTATGGGAGGTACCAGAAGGGGTGGGGCAATTCTGCCCATTTACAATTACATTACTTCGTTATGGAAAATATGAATACTGAAAAATTTTCATAAGGATCAGTTAAGGTTTACTCGAGTTATTCGGCTTATCCCTCAGGATGACGGTAAAATTTTGAATTTCGAACCCCGGTAGCGACCCCTAAACCTTTAAGAAAAAAATTAAAAAAATTCACATAGAGTTTTTTTGTACGTCTTAATAAAATTTTAACTTGGCCCATGAAAAATTCCAAAAACATTTTTTTTTTGCCAAATAAGAATCAACCTAATGTTTATGTATGTGCACATGAATGGAATGTAATATGAAGTGGTGTAAGTGGCATGAATGGCAAACGAATAAAATTAAATTGTTCACTTTGTGAAATTCAATTATGCCAATGGTGTCTGAGTGATATTTCCATATCACAACCACCGTATTACACTTAACTGCATAACATGCATGTACGTATAAATATGTATTTACTGTGGAAAGTGTCGCTATGTAACCATATCTTAGTATTTATACGTAACTTAAAAAAGAAAACCTGAATGGCGTATAAAGCAGACGAGTTATTATGTGGTGTTATAATTTAATAAAGATATAAAATTAAGAAACTCACACCCGCACATGAAAGAGTGTTTATATATAAACGAGCAAAGCCTCGTGGGCATGTGTGTTATATAATGGCAGTCGTGCAATTTCATGTGCTGATGTCGGTGTTCAAAGTTATCTGTATCAAACATCCTTACTGAACAAATGCTTCTGACAACATTAATGTGGGCGAGACACTTTTGTTTAAATATGAGTAGATGGGATGAGGGAAATCTAGCTGCAGGTCTAATCACACAGATAAGATTATAACGACAAAAGTGGCGCCAACACGAAGCGTCGGAAAAAATCATAGTTTATTTCAACAATTCCATTATATGTACATATATGTTATACGGCTATTTGACTTTAAAGCTTAGGTGATATGAATACATATAATATGCTACTGACAAATAAGGGGCAACTTCAAAGCCAAAGTTTTGCACAATTAATAAAAAACATGTGTATGCAGTTATGGAATAGTGTTAGAAAGAAATTCCCCAAGAATGAAAAAAATAATATATAATCTACAGAAACTATTTTAATACTGATAATATTATGTTGCCCAGATTTCCATAGGGAGTAAGGTTGATTTTGTTATCTAATCGCTATTCACTTGGGAGTGACTTAAATTTTTTGCGGATATCGCACAGCAGCTCACAACGTCCTGAAGAAATGTTTAACGGTAGCAAATGTGTGAATAATCTTAATGTTGAATAACGTAACTGGCATGCTATCTTCAATGCGTTTTAGGGAATAGAGGGATGGGATGGTGCATCGATTCAATTGGCGGATATCTTTGACAAATAAAAGGCTGATATTAGCGCCATAACGTAAATGCCATAAACGTGGAAGGAATGTACAAGACGAAAAAATCACGACAAATTTTAATAGCTGTCATGCAGGGAGACACGAATTCGGTTGGTCGGAGACTTAGGCATCTAGTCTTGCGGCTTAACCCTGTAAGTGACCGAATAGCTCTGTCAAGGATACTACAGATGCATTCTATAAGCACCAGGAGAAAATATGTACAAGACCACTGCCTTAACTTTCATCATTCATTAACCAATACGGAAATTTGTCAGAAAAATTATTTTTTTTATCTTGATGTGGGCCTTCGTAATTAATAAGAATAACTTTAATTGCCGTTATATCTTAAACTTAGCATCCAATCGCAAAAGGGAGTTAAACTTGTGATCACCATACATTAGTTGTAACATCATTAAAATATAGTTGGGATATGACGTTGAAATAAGTGGGAAGCCGTCGATTTTCATATGAAAATTTTAAGTGCATTTATTTTCTTAACTAAGTGTCAGATCGCTAAAAGAATATAAACTTATGATCACCATACAATAGTTGGAAAATCACTGAGATACAATTGGATCTTATCTTAAAATAAGTTGGGAACTCAACTGGCAATGGGTGGGAAGACGTCAATATAAATACGAAAACTTTTAAGTGCATTTGTATCGTAAACAAAACGTCTAATTGTAAAAATAAGATTAATTTGTTAATATTTCTAAATTTAAGTTTTACAAGAAACGTTGTCTATGTTTGTGAGTAATATATGTACATATATTCTACCTTTGAGCTAAATTCTAATTTCTTTATAACCTTTGTTTGGAATGACTGATCAACTTGAGTTTTAAATGGGATATAAATTGAAGTAAACTGAATCCAAAAACTTTACTTACTTACTTCATTAAGTGGCCTATTACAACTTACAAACGTGGTTCATAAATTAGAGGCCTAAAGTATTAAACACACTTCGGTATTTTGTGTAGTCATACCAGATGGTGGCACGTCGCCTACCACTTGGTCCTGCCAACGAAGTTTGGGTCTCCTTGCTCTGCGTCGTCCTTCAGGTTCGCCTTCAAACACCTTTCTCCTTGCAGAATTTAAATCCATCCTGGCAACATGTCCCAGCCATCGAAGTCGTTGGATTCTGACTCTTTTAGCTACGTCTATGTCGTGTTAAAACTCATACAGCTTATGGTTCATCCCAAGGCGAAACTCGCCGTCGACACAGATAGGCCCATATATTTGTCGTAACCACCCATGATTCGGCAGCATACATAGAACAGGTAAAATTAACACCTGGAATAGATTTTCTTAGTATCCCGAGATAAGGTGGTCTTTATAAAATACCGCAGAAGTCCGTAAAAACATCTATTGGCGAGCACTACTTATTCTCCGCTTGATTTCTTTGCTGACATTATTTTTCTTGTTGACATGAGATCCGAGGTAGGTAAACTCATCTACTTCCTCAACACAGTAATTTTCAATGTTGACAATGCGTCCCCATCGAGAGTTTTTGTGTTTTGTCCTCGTCGACCGCTAAACCCATCTTGGCTGACTCCTTTCCTAGCGATGAGAAAACGGCCAATGATATCTACATCATCGGAATAGGCTAGTGGCAGGACAAGCTATTTCCCTGTCTGAGACCTCTTTCCGCGTTGAATGGTTCAGAGTGATCCTTAACAATCTTAATAGAGAATTTGGTGTTTTCCAAGGTACATCTTCAAACTCGAATTAGTTTTGCCGAAATACCAAACTCAGGCATTGCCTCATATAGCCTCATATAGTCGAAGGCAGCTTTTTAGTTGACAAAGAGGTGGTTAGTGTCGATCTGCTTTTCATAAGTTTTTCCCGGAATTGTCGTAAAGTAAATTTTTGATCCATCGTAGATTTACCAGGTCTAAGGCCACACTGATAAGGTCCAAATAGTTTTTCTACTAAAGGCTTTAGACGTTCACATAATATGC
This sequence comes from Muscina levida, assembly GCA_964034835.1. Classification (NCBI taxonomy): domain Eukaryota; kingdom Metazoa; phylum Arthropoda; class Insecta; order Diptera; family Muscidae; genus Muscina; species Muscina levida. Next base: position 111,365,626 of record OZ035881.1, on the reverse strand, counting down.
TCGATAGGACGTTATACGCAATTGGTAATAGGCTAATTCCACGGTAGTTCTTACACTCACTACGATCTTCTTTCAGCTCCTCTATACCTGCCTTAAACAATTGAGCCGAGAGAACATCGGCTCAGCCACTTTGTTGTATCGAAGGCGGGATATTGCCACACGTCCCTCACTTGGCTCGGGTGTGGACAGTTAATACCATCGTCATGGATTGGAGCTGGGTCTTCTGGAGGGGTGTCCGTATCCAGCAGTTTTTTAAATTGTTCTCTCCATATCTTCAGAACGTTATCCGGGTCCGTCACTAGTTACCCATCGCAGTCCTTGCAGGAGGGCAACCCTGTTCCGCGCATTGTTCGCACCCCTGATTCCCCGACAATTGATCTGGAGATAACTATGTTGCCTTATGAATATTTCTGTGCTCAAACCTAGTGCTGATAACTATCATATTTCTTGCCGCAGAGAAATCAATCAGTCTGATCACATTGTTCGTCGTTTCGGTGTGCTGACTGAATTTTTCGTTGGCAGGCCCAAATACGGTCTCCCTGCCTATTTTAGAATTAAAATCGCCTAGTACAATTTTGATGTCATGTCTCGGGCTACGGTCATATATATATTCTAGGATCTCGTAGAACTAATCTTTGTCCTCATCGCTTTTCTCTTTTGTTTTAGCATGGGCACATATGAGTGTTATGTGGAAAAAGTTTGTCTTGATTCTTATGGTGGCCATTCGTTCACATACCGAATTGAACCGTCTTAATGCGCTAGCACCCGTGTTCCACTCCCCCGGATTGCCTGTAAAGCGGTTATGTGGCACTGGGTGAATATCCTCAAATTATGGTCCTTAATTCATTTGCGGTGGTCGTCAACATTTTGAGGCTCCATTTTATTCTTTTTTTCTTCTTTTCATTGCAATAGTTCGTAGCAGTTCTCTTCTTCTACCATTCTGGGTCAGACGCTGACCAGGGTACCGCTCACTCTAAGCCGACGTGCCTGGGTTTCATTCAAAAGCTTTTCTTTATTGAAAACATTCTAAGTTTACATAGCATATTTTAGAATTAAGGTATCGATATTAATAGCTTTTCATCAGACATCCGATATTAATACTTAAATACGGTATTTTTTAATTTTTTCCTCATAAAAAAACGAACTTACAAGTTCAAAATCAAATGTTTCTTTTAATTGTTCTATTTGAATTCAACAAATGTTCAAAATTATATTGAACTCTTGTGTTCAATAAAAAATTTTCAACCGATGAAAAAACTAAATAACGAACAATTGTTCAAAATAAAGTTATTTATCATTGTTGAAAAAAATATTGAACGTTCATGAACAAAAAATAATGAACTTTTAAATATCGTACCGAAACTGGAATATCATAAATATTGTCCCGACCAAATTAAACGCAAGAAATATGTTTGTATTTAGATAAGTCATAACTATACAAATGTAACACAGCATCTTAAGAATTTCAACAAATATTTTTGGGAGAAAATCTAAAATTTCAGAAAACTCTTAGAGCTATGTATTTTCCCTTACATCTAATGAATGAGATGTGATCGATCCTATACCATCGCCAATAACAGAGGCCAGGTATTTTGAGTTTTGCTGAATACTGTGAAATAATCAACTTGTTGCATCTTTATAGAACCCATCGTCAGTTTTTTCATGTATATATAGAAATGTATTTTTATTATAATTTGAAACGAACATTGTTCGAACAGATTTTTAACTCTAAAGTTGAAAAAAATATTCAACTTGAATGTTATTTATATTTGTTGAAAATAAAAATTTTATAGTTTTTCCATCATTGTTCATTATTTATTTTGAACATGAGAGTTATGTTTTCAAACAAACATTGTTAGAAAACATATTGAACTCATGTGTTGAGAAATATTTTTCAACTTCTAAGTTATTTATTTTTGTTAGAAACAAAAAAAGTATCGTTTTCCGACCCTTGCTTTTCATATATAATTTCATGTTTTTTCACAGTTTTGGAATAACCGGACAAAAACACTAACTCGGTTTTTTACTAAATGAGTTATTCGAAAACCAAACTTTTGGAAAAAGGTATTTTAAGAATAAAACCGAACCCCGTTTTCTAATAAATTCAAGTACTTAAACACTTTACTGTTGACAAACGCTGTTGATTCTGAGTATAATATAACAAGCTATTCTACAACTTTAACTCAAAAAAACAGTTTTTAAACTCATACCGGTCATGCAACAAATCCGCGATATATTCTTTGTTGATATCAAAGGCAACTTTTTTACGCCCAAAATTTATGCAGTTTTGTCAGCAATTCTGTGCGTTGTCAAAAGATCACCTGTATCACAATTGTAAAATTTTTATATTGTCTGCTAATCTACTTATCTAGTGGAATACTAAATGTCAATTAGGTTATGTTTGAGACATACTCTACATAAAGACTTTAGTCTTAGGATTACAGTAATGGCTTTCAACATATCTTAAAAATGTTTCACAAAATTTTTGCATTTGCATTCAATTTTCACTTTTAAATATTGTATTTTATATTTGAGTTATCTCAGCAGAGCAATAACTCTACCTCCTATGTAAGGATTTTGATAACTATTTTAATTTTAATTAAAAAGTCTTGTTTTATCTTACTTCTTACTATATTACTACATTCATTAGTTGAATTTATCATTAAGAATAATAATTAAAATAACAAAAATAAAGTATTGGAATTTTATTCTTCTAAAATTTATAAAATTTAATATTGTTAAACCTGTTGCAAAACCAACCAATGGGTCATTTCAGTTTTAATCAATAGAAGTAAAAATACATATAATAAAAATATATTTGAACAAAATTTAAATCTCGTACAACTGAATGGACATTCCATATTTTCAAGTAATAACTTCACATACAAACATACTAGTGCCATGAAAAAAACTATTGTAGAAAGCATATTTATAAATGTGTTGAGGTGTTTTTTCGAACACTGGTAGCTACATATAAATCAATGAACATGAGCGGCTTTTACATTGAACATCAACTATACAGATGTGAGCATTTACGAAAATGAATTGCGAACCAAAGCCCGAGTTTATATTTATAGGTATTGTAGCAGAATCTTTAGCTGAAGGCAACCGTAAAATAATCGTTGGGAATATTATTTGGTGTACTACAGATGTCCAATCCAACGTAGTATTTTGCAGGGGCTTGTGTTCTGTAACAGTACAATTTAGGGGAACATATGAGGCATTCCCGAATGTATTTACGCCATCTTATCTATGTTTTCATATTCTTACTTATAGGAATAAGGATATATAGCTGCACCAATTGCCACTTGTCACTTTATGAATTTTTAAAATGTTTATTTCAAGCCACTGATAGAATCCATATTTTCCCTACTAGCTAAAAATATTCATACAATAATAAAAAATTATCACTTCTGAACATTTCTTATATTGTTAATTTTTTTACATTACTAATTTGACTTTTTTGATATGTACAATTGAATATGTTTAAGTTTAGTTTAAGGTATTAAAGAGGAGCAGTAAGGCCGTACGTGTGTTGAGACGAAATTAGATTCAGGACTTGAGCTAAGTCTATCTGCCGACTGGCTTGACTTGATTAAACGTTGTTGACCTTAATGAAAATTTTATATTAGTAATGTTTTGTCTATGAAAAACATTTTGTGATAAGAATAACCACTGCATCTTAATCACAAAATATTATCATACTTCTTAAGACAAGTCATTTCTTAATAAACTACAAAAAAATTCATGGGGTATCATGGGGTGTACCAGTAGTTATTTTATTATTTCTTAAAATTTTTTTATATTTATATGAATTTACGCATTGGATTTGCTCATATATCCAGCACACAAAGTGTTCTTGACGTTATACAAAGTAACGAATGATTTATTGAATATATTCAATTAATTTAATATTTTCCATATGAATAAAAAATCAATATAAGACTATGGATACACGTACAAAGGAAGACCAACAAATGCACATTTGCCCTAAAATATATATTTGTACACATGCACTCAAGTAAGTAAGTAATCCTATATGCACATGTGCTTCGACTGCTACACACTTTACCCACCTCAAAATTGACATCACATTGGCTGCG